>CM030366.1:76433812-77085982 GCA_017893485.1 Hemerocallis citrina | reverse complement strand
ATATATATATATATTTTAATTTTTTTATATATATCTATTTATTATTATTATTATTATTATTATTATTATTATTATTATTATTATTATAAATTTTATTGATTTCTATGTTTCTTTCATTAATTGTTGAGATTATATACATATTTACTTTTAGAGTAAGTTTTTTAATGATTTTTATGTTGTTGCTTTCATTAATTACTGAGATTGACTTATTACCACTACAAGATTTTTAGTATACCCCGGCGAATCTACCCCGGCGTTTGAGTAGTCGCGCCGGGGAATCGAAGGACTAAGAATGAATTTGGAAATTATGGTAATCTACTCCGGCGTTTGTAAAAAACGCCAGTCTAGGGTATGTGTACTTCAGCGTCTATTAGTTGAAATTCCCCCAAATCCGAACCTTATTTCACTCCCCAAATTCTTTTACTCCATTTCCTGTTTCTCTCTCTCTCTCTCTTGCGATCTCCCGCCACTCGTCGATGCCGGTTCGTGGCCGCCGTCGCCGTCCACGCGCTCTTTATCCCGCTTACTCATTTCTCTCTCTCTCCTCCAGAAACCCCCACCGCTGATCCCACCTTCGCCATCGCCGTCCCCGCTCCCTCTCTATCCCGGTCACTTCTTTCGCCCCCGTGGTCCAGCACCAACCCCGACCGTCGACGACACACGGCTAAGTCTTTAGAGGTTTGAAAACCAATTCTTGAGTGGATTTTAGGGTTGTAATAATAGATTATAGATTTTAGGCTGTATGAATGGAGTTAATTTTGTTGTAATTTATTTGTTTTAGAGTAAATTTTGTTGAGATTTATTTGTATCTACTTCCGGTGGGAGATTAGGTTTCAGTGGAAGCAATTGCTTGGCAGATTAGTAATCTATCTATTTCTTCAGCTTAATTGTAGTGAGAAGTTAGGAGTTAGGAGTTATCTTATAATTGATCATAACTTTAGGTTGTTTGCAGCATTTAGATAACTCTAGTCATTTTCATCTGAAAGTTGAATGAATAGGAGTTATCTAAACTCCATCCTAGCATAATTTATCACCCAACTTTCTGTTCCCTCTCTTTATATCTTGTTGTACTCACTTAAAAGATAAACTTATACAAATGAAAGTAGTGTTATGCTCTTACAGAAGTGATCTTTCATCCACCTCCCTGGTATTTCAGCATCTTGTTGTATCTTGTTTGCAGCATCTTGTTGTAGCATCTTGTTGTATCCCTCTCTCTTTATATCTTGTTTGCAGCATCTTGTTGTATCCCTGGTATTTCCGAAAGTTTCTTAATATCTTGATTACATGCTTTCATGAGATGTTCTTAATATATTTGCGTAGGAGCATTATTTTTAATTTTATTTTTATTTTTGACTGTTTGGGCACATATTAACTTTTCCTCTAGGCTCTCTAATGTGGTTCCTTCTTAATTAGTATCCATTATTTATCTATTCACTGCAATTAAATGATGATATCTTACTTGAGGTTGGGATGGGAGAGAGCTGGGAGGGTTGGTCCATGTTGCAACCGGACCTCTTCAAGTGGATCAGTGCAAAACCGATTTGTATGTTGCTGAACAAAGGTCTGCATCTCCTTTCCGAAATCCTTGCCATGGACATCATTGTGTAGCCAAACTCCGTAATGATTGGCAGTTACAATTACTAGTTGGGTGTCTCAGTCCATCCCTGGAGTCAACCTTTACCTATGACCTGGCCTTCTACTCCCCTGATTTGATTTATCCAAACCCAGGTACTTGAAGTATAGGCCTATTAAATCATCAAGTTCTTGACTTCAATCTGTAATCTAATAAAATAAGTCCAAGTTTAAATACGTTGGCCTAATAAATACGTTGGCCTAATAAATACGTTGGCCTAATAAATACGTTGGGTGTTAAATACGTTGGTTGTTGATGCCAACTCCATATGAACTTCATTAAAGCCTTCACCTAATGAAGATTAGTACTCTAAATAATTGACATCTGTCTTTATCAGCAATGAGCAAAAAAGTTTTTTTTTTGCCTGATACTTTTACAGTCATATAGTCATAGTCCACTCTTATGCATAAATGATGCAACGCATTATCAGTACTCCTGGCTTGTGTCACTTTGTTATTACTTATTTTCATCAATATCAAAGAGGAGTCGACTGTGAAGCACAATGCTATATGGAAATTTGGCAAAAATTTATTTAAACAAGAACATGTTTTATAATTTTATATGCTTGCTTTACTAATGAGATGGACTACTCTGCAAGTTTATCTAACTCTTTGGCCTTCTAATTGTGAGATATTGCCTGTAAGTATTTTTTGTTTATAGATCGTACAATATTTTCTATCTAGTTTTACTAATCTTTTGGTTTGAAATAGGTATTTTTTGGATGTCAGATATTGATCTCATATAAAAATCTTCATAGAGAAAGATGAAATGGATTGTATGTTATTATCCACATCTAGTATACCTGAACCTAGGTTCAGGAGGCTTTGGTTGAATATCTGATACCACAATGGATAATATCCACATAAGACAAAAAAAATCTCAATCATGGTGTAAGGGGAAGTGACTCGAGTCTATTTGTTATTTTGTTACAATGTAACAAAAAAAAAATATAATGGAGTACTGCACAACAAGTACCTGGACAAAGACCAATCGCACTCTCGACTAGGGATTTAAGCCATACTTTCCATTTCTAGAAGGAGTGCAATGTACTACCAAGTAAAGTAAGTTAACTGAATTTGCAATTGTTCCTTCATACAAAATATGATGTGCATAATATCTCTTTAGAGATATTATTCCTTGAGTGTAGGGTGTTTATTTGTAAAATATGGATCTATATTTGGTTTTTCTGATTGTAATTGTGTCCTGGCATTATTTTCTTCACCGCAGCACTTGAAGCACTTGATTTTCGCAAAGTTCAAATCATGTTTGCGCTCCTGCTGCTCGACACTTGTCTTTATGGTTAATTGTTAATTGTTGGTGATCTTTATGATTGATTTTGAGATTGGGTCTGATGTTTGCACTTGATGGTTGTGTTTAGTTCATTACAAGAAAATAGTTCAGCTTGAGGGGTTACCTTGAGCTTCACGAGTTTGATTGATTTTGAGATTGGGTATGATTTGAAACTCTTGTTTCAGGTTAGTTCAGCTTCACGAGTTGCTTTTTTGTCTGAATTTGGAGATGAGATGGATCATGTATCTGAAGTTGCACACTATAATTTTTTTAGGAGTGACTAGTGATGGAAATTTTTTTATCTAAACAATTATATCATGATGTCTAGATGAGTATCAGTTTCTAAGATAATGTTCATGTTTGTTGCTTGGGTTTGAAAATAAGATTGTTCTTTCTCATTGGTTTTAAGTGATGATGAGATGGATTATGTAACTGAAGTTGCATACTATGATTCACAGAGGAGTGACTAGTGATGAAATAATCATGTTTGAACTTATGTTGTGGTTTCAATTGACAGTTATCTCATGTGTATTATAAAAGTATAAGTTTCATCTCAGTTAGTATCTTGTTTGCCTGAATTTGAGAGAGAAAATTTTCTTTTTCACTCTTTATAACTCAATATTTTGAACTCCATATTTTGGTTATGAATGTGATGAGATCACATTATTATGTTTCATTATGAGATTACAATTTGATGATATTATACTATTATGCTTCATTCATATTTTAGGGATTGAAGATTTTCAGAATCTGTGCAATGATGAACTTAATTTGGGTCTCTTTTAGTTTTGCAATTGGTTTTGATTGTAAGAGTGCTGAAAGTTTTTTTTTAATTTTTTTTAATTTTTATTTTTTAAATATATATCTACCCCGGTATTTTTACAAGCGCCGGGGTAGCTTTGAGCATTTTCCAAAAGTCTACACCGGCGTTTTAAAAATGTCGGTGTAGGTGATGGCCGAAAACGGGATCCAAAACGAAAACACACTTTAGGGGGCGTTTTTCAACCGCCGGTGTAGTTTTAACCTATACCGGCGTTCGTAAAAAATGCCGGGGAATGTCCCTAAGATACAGCGACACACGATTCAGCAACACTTACACCGTTTTATACCACCGGCGTATAAAACGCCGGTGGTATCTACAACGGCGTTTAAAAATGCCGGTGAATGTGAAAAAAAAAAACGCCGGTAAAGACTATTAGTCTTGTAGTGTACGTGAAGCTTTTTTTAATCGTGTATTTCATGCATTGTAAGAATATGAAGATCCTTAACCACATTTATACTATTTCGTCTTAATTGAAGAGACGACTAATTCAAGATACCGATTAAGTCGTTCTAGGTATTGGACCCTGCAATGATATAAAATTTGAAAGGTATTTTTCAAATGAATTCATATAAAAATATTTAAGATATAGAATGTACCATACTTATATTTTTCAACTGAATTCGTGTGTGTGTGTGTGTGTGATATCAAAATCAAAGTAAAGTAAAATTATTATTAGAATATTTAAAGAAGGCCCATTTTTTTTTCTTTCCGCACAAGACCTTATAAATCTCAGGACTGGCCCTGATGCTATATGAGATTCAGATCACCTACTATTATTAGAAATCACCGAAAGATTCATTGAATTAATGTACATAGTCCGTCTAAAAATCGGCAGTAGAGTTATATCTAAAATTTTATATAAAAAAAATAAAAAATTGAACCAACAAACTTCTAAATTTTCTCTAGTTTATACAGATAGGAGAGTTTTTTTAGGGAAAAGGTGGAATCTGGCCATCCCGTTTCGTTAATAAAAGCTTAACGAAACAAACCCAGAGTACTGGGCCCAAGTACAAACTACAGACAGAAAATAAAACATACATGAAGCAACATGACGCGTACAAACAACAAATCCCTCCAACAATCCTGGAGGGTGAGCCGACAAACAAGCTCGGTCCAGCAAAATTGTAAGTACGTCATTTTAGCTTTGTACAGTGCCTCCACGGTACATGCAAACCCACCTGAGATAAGTCTGGCAGGATTTTATCACCCGCCGATCCCTGCCTTCACCTAGCTGGGGAGACCCCATCTTTGGGTCCAAGCCCCACAGATCGAAAACTGATCCCATGGCACATGCACAGCGATCGCACCCTCCCTCCATCTCCACCACTCATCCTACAAACGTGCCAGTAGCTTCCACAGCCACTACCGAAGGGATATCCGTGAAGAGGATACCTTCACCTCTCACACGATAGCGCTTTCTCAGGCAATTCCTCACCAATCAACTATCTCGCTCACCCTACCAAACACCACGCTCCAGGAGAGAGCCGTAGAGAGGATACCTTCACCTTTCTCACGCTCAAGCTCTCTCCAGCAATTTCCTACCACACAGACTTATCTTAACTCATACTCCCAATCTGAGGGAAGAGACGACACTGTCACGAGCCAGTGGCCTAAGCTGGAGGAAGCTCAATAGCCTGATAGTAGGCACTGTGAAGACTTCACCGGTGACATCGTAGGACACTCCAGAACAACCATACCCAAACCCCACACCTCGTCACCCCCAACAACACCAACAAACTACCGACCTCACTCACTTGAGCCCCAGATCTAAGGCGTTCACGACAACAGATGCGGGAGGATGCTCTGGCGCGACATAGTCGCTCTGCGACAATTGAGACAAGCACTCCGAAAGTTGAAACAAGTGAGACGGACGACGACATCGGTAGAAGGCATAGGGCACAGGAGAAGCGAGTGAGCACATCTTATAGGGGAACCCCATCTTCGGGCCCTAGCCCCACAACCATACTACACCGCAAACTTCACATCTAGACACACCCAACTCAGAAAACTCCCAAACACATAAAAAGCCCTGCCGTCTCGCACTACGGCACATCCAAGCACACCCGGCTTCTTCACACGCACTACCAACCCTCGAAAAAATCAAATCATAGCCGCAAATTGCCGTGATTGGCCCTAAGAGTGTGGACATGGTGGCAAGTGCGAAGAACACCGGGCAAACAACTAGAAAAGCCAACCAAACCCAAACTCCAACCCTAAAAATCACACCCCCCACTCCAAATACTAGGGGTGGTCGCCACGACCGACGGAACGAGATGGGGCGGCCACGTGCTCCGACGATCATATCTGGCGAGCGTTGGTGGAGGGGGGAACTCGTCGCTGCGCTCAGCAGGGGAAGGCATGGCCACGACCAGATCTGGGGGGGATCGGGGTTATGGGGAGCAGAAGACGACGACGATGGGCGCTTTGGCTTCGGATGGAGGTGGAGGTGGGAGGGGCGACGAACGGCAGATCTGGGGGGTCGAGGGTATGGGGAACAGAAGATGACGATGATGGATTCGGATGGAGGTGGAGGTGGGTGAGGGGCAACGAACGGTGGAGAGGAAGGTGCGACGATCGGCGGAAAGGAAACGGCGAACGGGAAGGGGGCGGCGAGAATCCGGCCTCCACCCCCTCCAAACTTTCTCTAAATTTAGGGTTTTTATTTTTTGGATTATTTGGGAAGCTTCTCTCTAGAAAATGTAGAAAGAGAAACTCTTTGAGAGTATACAAATAGGAGATTATAACCACATCTTTTGCTGATGAGAATATATTCTCCATCCTACAAGATTGTAATAAAACCCCTCACACGAATAAACCCCTCACATCAACTACATCCTTGTTTTATATTAGTATTTTTCTCTCATACATTTCATAATATTTTGTTATTTTCTTCTTTTTTTCTCCTAACTTCTTCCTCTTCACTATTGGGAAAAAATTAGAATAAAGGAGAAATTTTTTCTTTTCTTTTATTTAAAAGGGCAAAAGCCAAAGTATCCCCCAACGTTTGGTCCGAGTAAAAAATGCACATACAACGTTTGAAAAAGTACAATAAACTCATTCTTCCGTTAACTTAACCATTTCCAAGATTTAA
The DNA here is from genome assembly GCA_017893485.1 of Hemerocallis citrina. Taxonomy (NCBI): domain Eukaryota; kingdom Viridiplantae; phylum Streptophyta; class Magnoliopsida; order Asparagales; family Asphodelaceae; genus Hemerocallis; species Hemerocallis citrina. The sequence continues at coordinate 77,079,145 of CM030366.1, read as the reverse complement.
CGAGTTGTAAGAGTTAACGAGTTGTAAGAGCAATTGCGAATTGCGAATGGTGAGCTACCATTTTCAAGATTGTACAAATTAAATCATTCATCAATTCTATTATATGCATATGTTCTAAGGGGTATTCAATTATCTATATAATAAAACGCAAAGAAAGCTAGCAAGTGGCTCTCCTTCAATTCTCCAAAATCAAAGGCCCAGATCTAACTCCACAAAACACATTTTCCCCTCAAAACTCAAATTCAAATCTCCCAAAACAACTCCTTTATTTATTTAATTCTCTCTCTCTCTCTCTCTCTATATATATATATATATATATATATATATATATATATATATATATATAGAGAGAGAGAGAGAGAGAGAGAGAGAGAGAGAGAGAGAGAGAGAGAGAGATATATATATATATATATATATATATATATATATATATAGAGAGAGAGAGAGAGAGAGAGAGAGAGTAAAAGGGATATGAGTAGCTTGCTCATTTAGTAAATGAACAATTGATTATGTGGCATGCATGTGATACATTAGACAACTAACCATTTTAAGGATTTTCCAATCACATTTATAGCACATCATCAATTACTTATTTACTAAATGAGCAAGTTGCTCATACCTCTTTTTCCCTTCGGTTTTTCCAATCACATTTACTAAATGAGCAAGTTGCTCATATATATGAAAACGATTTCTGGATATTCCAGAAAAAACCAGTTGCTCTATTTTCAGTGCACTCACAGAAAGTCAATGAGGATGATTTTATCTAATTTGAGTACAAGGGTAATGAGAATGAGTTCAGATTTAATTTCTAAAATTACATATTGAAAAGAAGTTTGGCCAAGTATTAATATAGATCGATGAGCCATTCAGTTCAAAAATTGGTTGACGTTGAGAGAGTTGCAATCTATGAAGCACGGATACGAGTATGTGTATCCGGTACATGAATATATCGATTTCTCAAAATCTATGATACGGGTACGTTCGTTTATACTAAGTTAAATTAATAAAAAAAATTATATTATAGACATATAAATAGTAAACTAAAATATTCAATTCATTACGAACATGAAAAAAATAAAAAAATAGATAATGGTAATTAAAATTAATACAAGCCAATGTTAAACAAAACATACTAATGGATCATTTCAAGTTTCCAACAACACCAATACCAATATTACATAACCGAAATGTTTAAATAAAGTAGGCTAGTCTTAAACCTATTTAATAGATCAATATCATAACTACCGTTATCATAACTTCATAAATCATAACCATGAACCAGCCAAGATCCAACAATACTATATCTTCCTATATCTACCATCTTAAAGAAATCTAACAATCAAATACTAAAGCGAATAAAGATGCAGCAATTTGTACAATAATAGCAAGCAGTTAATCAACAATAAATAATAGCAAGAAGTACATCCTACACCCATCATTTTTTTGACGTCTTTTAATCAAATGAAACAAAACAATATCATTTAATAAAATGAAATTATGATTTTAAAGGAGAAGACGAAGAGAATAGTAGAATATATATATTTATATATATATGAGGCTTCTTCAGTTGCAACGGGTCTGTGTGCACAGACCCGTGCGAATTTTAATCTGGGCTGTTGGATCCAACGGTCTATATATATTTTTATAATATTTTGCCCTAACCCGCCGTTTCCAACGACGGGTTAGGGCAAAATTTTATTAAAAATATTGTCTTAACCCGTCATTGAAAATAACAGGTTAAGGCAAAGATATAATCTCATATCTGTATACAGTCCTTCGTCTTCCTCATCAAATCCTCCCCATATTTTACCGTATTTTTGTGCGAAACCAACCCATGAACCCTAAAAAAATTACAAACTCCTCCGTTTGCTCCTACTCCTCTTCCACTCTCATACATTCTCTCTCTCCAAATATCTACATCGAAAGCAAATCAATTCCCGAGTGAAGGCCACAAATCGATCTATTGGCAAAATTCGTTGTTATTTTATAAGGTATTGACTAATTCTTTGCCTTATTAGAGTTAATTATGTTGATTTCTAAATTTTTACATAGTAAATTATTTAGAAAGTTCAAAAAAAATGCTTTGCCCAAATTATTTAGAAATGTAGTAATGTTTGGCTTACTAATTTAGTTTTATTTGTATTGATTTTTCACGTTCAATTTATACAGAATTAATGACTTGGAATTTTTTAGTGCGGTTAGAGTAGAAAACCTTGCAAACGGCCTCCAAAAAATACAAAACTTTGCGAGTAGGTTGATTTCACGCAGCAGAAGCCACCCCAACATGTAGAAGAGGGTTTTGATTCATGGTTCGAGATATACGGCCGTGTATCGTTTTTGTTTAAAAAAAACTTAATAAATCGGTATACGGACGTTTCTCACAAACCATGAGTCGAAACTCATTTCTACAAGTTCGGGTGGCTTGCGCTATGTGAATTCGACCAAGTTAGAAAGTTTTATAAATTTTGGATGCCGTTTGTGTGGTTTTCTCACGTTTCTCGCATTAGAAGTTAATGACTTACAATTTTTTTAGTGCGGTTAGAGTTGAAAACCTTGCAAACGGCCTCCAAAAAATACAAAACTTTGCGAATAGGTTGATCTCACGCAGCACAAGCCACTCCAACTTGTAGAAGTGGGTTTCGATTTACGGTTCGAGATATAAGGCCGTGTATCGATTTTGGATAAAAAAACCTAATAAAGCGGTATACGGGCGTATATAGAAAACTGTGAGTCGAAACTCACTTCTACAAGTTTGGGTGGCTTGCGCTACGTGAATTTGACCAAGTTACAAAGTTTTAGAAATTTTGAATGCCGTTTGTGCAATTTTGTGACGTTGCTCGCATTAGAAGTTATTGACTTAGAATTTTTTTAGTGCGGTTAGAGTTGAAAACCTTACAAATGGCCTCCAAAAAATATGAAGTTTTGCGAGTAGGTTGATCTCACGCAGTAGAAGTCACCCAAACTTGTAGAAATTGGTTTCGATTCACGGTTCGAGATATACGGTCGTATAACTTTATTTGGTTAAAAAAAACCTAATAAAGCGGTATACGGACGTATCTCGCAAACCGTGAGTCGAAACTCACTTTTACAAGTTTGGATGGCTTGCACTACATAAATTCGACTAAGTTGGAAAGTTTTATAAATTTTGGATGCCGTTTGTGCAGTTTTGTCACGTTCCTCGCATTAGAAGTTAATGACTTTGAATTTTTTTAGTGCGGTTAGAGTTGAAAACCTTGCAAACGACCTCCAAAAAGTACAAAACTTTATGAGTAAGTTGATCGCATACAGCAGAAGCCACCCCAATATGTAGAAGTGGGTTTCGATTCATGGTTCGAGATATGCGGCCGTGTATCACTTTGGATTAAAAAAACCTAATAAAGCGGTATACGAACGGATCTCGCAAACCATGAGTTGAAACTCACTTCTACAAGTTCGGGTGGCTTACGCTACATGAATTCGACTAAGTTGGAAAATTTTATAAATTTTGGATGCCGTTTGTGTGGTTTTCTCACGTTCCTCGCATTAGAAGTTAACGACTTAGAATTTTTTAGAGCGGTTAGAGTTGAAAACCTTGCAAACGGCCTCCAAAAAATACAAAACTTTGCGAGTATGTTGATCTCATGCAGCACAAGCCATCCCAACTTGTAAAAGTGGGTTTCGATTCCCGGTTCGAGATATAAGGTCGTGTATCGCTTTTGGTTAAAAAAAACCTAATAAAGCGGTATACGGACGTATATCGCAAACCATGAGTCAAAACTCACTTCTACAAGTTTGGCTGGCTTGCGCTACGTGAATTTGACCAAGTTACAAAGTTTTAGAAATTTTGGATGCCGTTGGTGTGGTTTTCCAAAGTTCCTCGCATTACAAGTTAATCACTTATAAAGTATTTAGTGCGATTAGAATAGAAAACCCTTCAAACCACTTTCAATAAATACGAAACTTTGCGAGTAGGATGGTCTCATGTAGCACAAGCAAACCGAACTTGTAGAAGTGCGTTTTCATTCACGGTTCGAGTGATACGACCGTATATCGGTTTATTTGGATTGTTTTACAACCAAAAGCGGTACACGCCCGTATCTCTCCAACCGAAAGTTGAAACTCACTTCCATAAGTTGGGGTGACTTGTGCTACGTAAATCCGACCAAGTTAACTTTTACTGCTTTTTTGGTTGTCATTTGTGCGTTTTTTCCCACAATCTCGGTATGTTTATTGATGATAAATAAATAGATGTAATGCGTACCAACTACATTTAAATTTTTTTGTACATAGATAAATGACTAGAACAAGGCAACCAAGAAACCCGTCCAGTACTATCACGCCCCGCTTTCCAAAAATATGAAATACGAGCACGTGACGAAGCCCAGCGAATGATTTTTACATCATCCATAAGCTGTAGGATCGACTCAGCATCATAACAAGAATATAACCAGATTTATATATAACCAAGCACGCATGAATAATTTATTAAGAAACAGAAAATAATTTAAACAAATAATAATATTCAAATAGTTCTCATGTCTGGATCAAGTGTAAACTCGGAAACGTAAGCCCGTTACAAGTCTTATACTGCAGGAGAAATAAATACCTTAAGGAAAGCAATTATTTAAACAAGTCATTGCTCCAAGCAAAACCTGAAATGTCTGCTCGCCAGTTCCAGCAGGTAGCTCATCTCCAAAGTCTGCTTAACAAATATAAAAGGAAAAACATAGGGAAAACAAGAGAAAATGCCCTTAGTGCAAGCTAGGGCCACAAATAGTGAAAACAAGTACAAGTAAGGGAAACAAGAATTGGAATTCAAAATGTAACAGAGTTATAAGAAGTAGTGGACAAACTCAAGAAGTAGCTAGCAAGAGGGAACATCTTAATAACTAGGTTGGATAACAACTGCTAGTGGTGAAACACATGCCAGGTGCACCTACAGGGTTATTTTTATATCAAGCGCCAAATTTCAAGTCTAGTGTCAAGTTGTCAGGTCTCAAGTATCAAGTCGTCAAGTATCAAGTAACAAGTTATCAAGTATCAAGTAACATGTGTCATGTTCAAGTTTCATGTTCAAGTCTTGTAGTTATTACTATCTAGGTAGCACTTCATGCATCCATACTTTTACTACATGGTTGCTACAGTCAAAAAAAATTTGTTTAGACCTAGTAATGGATTTTATAGGGCGGCGTACTCAGGTATCAAGTATCAAGCAAGCACGGTTCATGAATACGAAAATAAATAACAAGTTCACGAAGCGAGTCCGTGAATACTAACAAGTTCAAGAACCACACAGTGGGTTCATGAATACAACAAGTTCATGAGCCAAGTAACTGACTCCATGATTACATCAAGTGCAACAAGTTCATGAATCGAGTACTGGGAAACACGGGCCCCCTTCCGAGTACACTTACCTATATTGTCCACTACTATAGTCTTTCCCTTAAACCCCGGCTTGTTACTTTTATTAATTATTATCAAGCAAGCATACATGTGTACGAAACAAGTCAAGAAATCGGGGTCATGTACATGGGATGAGCTTAGGGTAATTATATGGGATAATCGAGGGTCGACATGAATAAATTTCCCAGCTAAAATGTTGGGTGCTCCTCCGTTCGTGGGTTCGAGAGCAGGGGAGTGCGGAGGATGGTGGCGATGTTGGCGACGGTGTGGATGGGCGAGGCGAGGTGAGGCGACGGTGGTGCGAGGCTTGGGTATTGGGTAATGGTGGAGGTCGAGAGCAATGGGTTGCGAGGTTGAAGAAGATGGGTAATGATGGGGTTGGGTTCGATGGTTTGAGGACGACGGCGGGGGTGCTGTGGTGGTAGTGACGAAGGTCAGGGATGGGGACTGAGTTGGCGATGGGGAGGCAAAGCTTGGGTAATGGGTTCGACGGTTTGGGTGAGCGGGAGGAAGGGGAGTTGCGATGGAGAAGGAAGAAGATGGGGAATTGGTTTCGGGTTGTTTGTTTTGGTTGGTTTTGTTTTGTTAAACTGGAGAGGGAGAGATGGAGTAACGGGAGGGAGAGAGAGTAATGGTAGGGTTTTAATAAAATAATATTTAAAGTTGTGGGTAGTTAGAGAAAGTGGGGATGTGGTTACGGGGATGTGGGAAGAGTGGGGAAAATTGTATACGGGTGTGTGTATGGGTTTGTGGGTTTGGATTTAGGGTAGAGTCCAATAGGTGGTGGGCTTAAGTTTGGGCCTTAATTAAATATAATAAACTCAGTAATAATGGTTGGGCTTCTAAGTTTTGGGCTCAGATTAAAAGTATAATAAAAACCAAAATATAGAATTTGGCTTAAAATAACAATTAAACAATTGGGCTTCGGATTAATTTAATAAAATCATGTACAAATTTGGGGCTTAGAATAAACAACTGGGTTACAGAATAATAGTTTAAATAAACTCAATTAAGTAAGAACAGTTATAAGATACTAATGATTTAAATACGGGAAAATACTTTTTAAAAAAATACGTATTAATGAAAACAGGGGTTACAAGTACAGTGGTGCTCCAACTACGGAGGTAAGATTGATTATTATTATTGGTTTTAAATACGAATATGTAACATTATCTCAATAATAACATTTGTTATCTTTATTCGTGTTGGTTGGTGGCCATCAATCTACATCTGCTGAGGCAGGTCCGTCGTCCTCGGTTCCCGTTACACCACCTGGACCTGTGGACACAAACTTACTCACGTTGCAACTCAAACACCGATCTGAAGTCGTGTGGAATGGGTCCGATAAGAAATGCAACTTCCGGAAGCACGCGGTTCTTCCTTTTGACCCCCGTATCACGCCGTATTTAGTTGAGACCGGTTTCGACAGAGCTAAATTCATGGGGGGAGTGAAGCTAGATCGGCCGCTACTTACAGCTCTTGTCGAGCGATGGACGCTGGAAACCCACACATTTCACCTACCAGTGGGTGAGATGACTGTGACCCTCCAAGATGTAGCAATGATAACTGAGCTACCAATAGATGGGGTCGCCGTGACGGGGAACATGGACTTCGATCGAGTTGAAGTTGTTCGTGATTTGCTCGGTATCGACCTCCAGTTGATAGTTCTCCAAAGAAAAGAGGCCGTTGAAAAAGAAATTCTCGAAAATGTTCCCGCAGATCATGATTGTATGAACAAATAGAAGCTGCGAAAGATAAAGCAGAAGCTGAAGTTTTGGATGAAACTTTCGATGGTAAATCACTGTACATTAGTTGATTGAAATTTCAGTTTGAGGAGGATTATTTGACCTCCGGTTCGGACGAGGAAATCCTAACCTACTATGCTCGTGCGAACATTTTTAGTACGATGGGGGAAGTGATCTTCCCGAACTCATTCGGATCGACCGTGCCGCTAATGTACCTACGGTTGTTGGAAAATTTCCGTTATGCAGGTCGTTTCAATTGAGGGAGTGCAGCATTGGCGCTACTATATAGAAATTTGTGCACATGTCCTTTAGGTGCCGTACAAATGGGTGGCCCGATGGTACTACTACAAATCTGGAGTTGGGAACGCATCCACATCGGACGTCCCCATATTATTGAACCAACATCGGATTGGTTGACCGACCTGGGGGTGCCGGAGTTGTTACCTCCTCTAGGAGTATATTGGGCGGCACACGTGGGTCGATAACCCACGCCAATCTTTAACCTACTACAGAGATGAGTTAGATAACCTGTAGGACGAGTTCGTCAATTGGGAACCGTACTCGACGGCCAGGTTGCAAAGGGTTCCACCGGTCTGTTTAGACAGTGCCCTTTGGTTGATGGCTGCACCACTTGTGAATTTTGACGTTGTCGAGTTCCAGTATCCTGATAGAGTGATGTGGCAATTCGGATATCTACAAAAGATTCCCGATGTCCGGTGCAATAATAAAAAGTTACACGAGGTGAGGGGAACGGGATGAGTGCCCACTTCGATTGGGCCGATTACCATCGTTACCATGTGGCCAATTGGAACACCATGCGACATCAAATGACACCGAATATGATGTTCCTCGTGATACCGTATGATGGCTCCCTTCAACAGGCATACATGATGTGGTACAAGTGGGTAACACGGTTGTATATTTCTCCAAAGGCCGCTGTACCAGCCGGTGTGCAGATTCCGATTCCCCCAACCCAGACAGAACCACCTCCGGCATATTCCTCCTCCCAGCCGATGTACCAACCAAAGGCTGAGACATACCGAAAAATGGTTAGTCAAATTTCATATAGTTAGTGTGAATGTATTGTTATTTAAGGTGGGTGATATGTTAAGTATGCATATTGTTTAAATTGAAATTTTCAACCTAATGTAGATTGAAAACACATGGGAAAACGTTTGGACAGCTACTCGCGTCTTGAACAGTAAGGTACCCGAGAGCTTGAAGGAGATAATGCAGGAGATGCTAAAGTCGTGTCGTCGTACTCTTCAGGACGCTGGTGAAGGTCTGCAACTTGAGGCGTATTTGAAAGCCAACGTGCCAGCAACGGGTTCTAGGCAAAAGAGCGTGACAAGGTAGGGAATTCACATCGCCGAGCCACAACAAGTGCAACAACAGCAAAATCCTGAAGAAGTTGAAATGGAGCAGTGGTCGGATGACCCTGAATCCCCAGGGACACAAGGCTGACGGAGAAATCCTCAAAGGAAGTGGAACCCGCCCGAGCAATTCACACTAAGCGGTCGCAAGCCGCATGGCCGTAAACGGTAGTATCTAATAGTCGGTTCGTTATTAGTAGTTTAGCATTTGGTTGCTGATTTTGTTATTCCAATAACTAATGCATAGTTGTTTCTATGTTGATAAATTGTTGTAGGTAAATACCGGGCATGCATGGAAGCCAACGTGAAGAACGTCTTGATAAAATTTTTTTTAATTTGGACATGTGTCGGGTTGTATAATTTTAGTGAAATTTTTGGATAACTATATTGATTTGAATTAATTATATATATTGGTTGACATTGTCTATTTGTATGCTTTAAAATTATTGTGAAGTTATCTGTTGTATTATATGCATTGATGTGATGTGAATTTGTGAACAAATTTGGTGAAGTTGTATTTATATCGACCAAAGCACATAGAGCCAAACACAGACAAAAGTTCTGTACAAATCTCTTTACTTAACCCGTTGTTGACGATGACAGGTTAAATGAGTTTAATCCGTCATTTGTGATGACGGGTTAAATAGAGAGATATTAGCAGTCCTTTATCCCCTACAGACAAAGTCTTAATAAAGTACTGCCAATATCGCTCTACTTAACCTGTTATTGTGAATAACGGGTTAAGATCACTTAACCCGTTATTCACAACAACGGGTTAAGTAAAGAGATATTGGCAGTACTTTATCTCCGTACATATCAAGTTATCATAATGGACTGCCAATATCTCTCCACTTAACCCGTTACTGGGGATAACGGGTAAAGATCGCTTAACCCGTTATCCTCAACAACGAGTTAAGTAGAGAGATATTGGCCCTACATACCAAGTTTTCATAATATACTGCCAATATCTATCTACTTAACCCGTTATTAAGGATAACGGGTTAAGCGATCTTAACCCATTATCTCCAATAACGGGTTTAGTAGAAAGATATTTTTATGAGTTCTACAACTTTCTCTTCACTCTTTGCGAATATTGTCTCCTGAACTCTGTAAAGTGACATTCATATGCTTGTAAATTGTTTATATTTTTTTATTAATTTCTATTTATTGTCACGTAACTAACCAATATAAAATTGTTAACATTAAATGTGGTCAAAAAGTTCAAAAAATAAAATTTGATAACTTGCCTAGGGTTAGGGTTGGGTAAGCTAGGGTTAAGGGTGAGTGTAGGGTTATGTGTTGGGGTTAGGGTAAGGGTTAATATTTGTAGTAAGTGGTTATTTTTGGTTTTGATTAATTAGGTTAATATTTGTAGCTGTCCGATCTAAAACGCACTGAATTTTTTTCATTATTGGGTTCTACATGTGGTGTTCCACATGTGGGGAGTATAATCTGATGTGATTTTCACAATTTCGTTCAAATTTTCACTTTATTGGGTTGTACATATGGGGTTCTACATGTGGTGCCCACTTTGTAGAGTGAAATATAATAGTATCCAAGTTATGGACTTTAGGTTTTTCCAATTTTAGCACTACATGTGGGGATATACATGTAGTGAAAGTTGTCAAAGAAAAATATTACAATGATCATGTGAATGAGATTGGATTGGAGTTTTATCAACTCATGGATTCCATAAGTAGAATCCAACATAGCATCCTCGGTCCTTGCTCTTTTTCTCTTCATAGTTCTCCCTTCACTCAGATAGATTTTGCTAAGTCTATGTCGGGGAATGCAGTGTTCATTTTTGTTTAGGATAACTTTTCCTACTATTATTGGAGACTCGAAAAAGTGGGTACCACATGTAGATCTCCACATGTAGAACAAGTCCATAACGGACCTATTATTATATTCCACTATACAACATAGGAACCACATGTACAACAAGGACATAACTTGCCTACTATTATTAGAGACTTCCTCCCCGTACATGTAGTACAGGTCCTTAACTTGCTTTTACAATCGAAGAACAGAAATGGCAAAGCAGCGGGGACTGTGAGGAAGTGGAAGAAAGAGTTTTAAGATATAACCCTAACCCTAACAATAACCCTAACACAATTTGTTTGTATTGTATATTATTATTTGTTTTATGAACATCTACAAATTTCTCTCTACTGAACCCGTTTTTGGAGATGACGGATTAAGTACAGTTAACCCCACGTATTAACATTTTTTTTTGTAAAAAAAAATAAAATAAAAGGAAAATTGTTTGTAAATCTTATAAAAATACATTATTAAATTTACATAAATAGGGTTACGGCTTGGTTGAGAGTAGGGTTACGGCTAGGGTTAGAATAGATATCTCTACATTAGGGTTAGAGATTAGTTCGTATGGTTATTTCCAATTTTTAATAAACTTTTTTCATATTTTCAAATATATTATTTAATTGGTTAAATTTAAAAAAATGTCACAATAGTTTGGCGTTGTTTAAAAAAACGTCACAAAACTTTGACTTTTTAAAAAAACCGCACAATGTTTAACTTTCAACTCACGGAGTTATCCAACCGTTAACTGGGTTATACGTAATGTTTAAAAAAACATCACAAAACTATTGTTTTGTTTAAAAAAACAACACAGAACTATTATTCTGTTTAAAAAAACATCACAAAAGTTCCCATTTGTTTTAAAAAAACATCACATAACTATTATCCCAGTTAACGGTTGGATAACTCCGTGAGTTGAAAGTTAAACATTGTGCAGTTTTTTTTAAAAAGTCAAAGTTTTGTGACGTTTTTTTAAACAGCACCAAACTATTAAGACGTTTTTTTTTAAATTTTTCCTATTTAATTTCATAATGTTTAAAATTACTCTTACTCTAACCCTACTATAACCCTACTTTAACTCTCCAACCCTACTGTAACCCTACTGTAACCCTAAGAACTACTCTAACCCACTCTAACCTTATCTCTAACCTTATCTCTAACCTACTCTAACCTTATCTCTAAACCTACTATAACCTTACCATGAACATGTCATGACCCTACTCTAACCTTATCTCTAAACCTACTCTAACCTTATCTCTAAACCTACTCTAACCTCCTCTAACCTTATCTCTAACCTTTTCTAAACCTACAAACTTGTCCTAACCCTAATCTAACCTAGTCCGAACCCTATCTCTAAACCTTACTCCTTATCTCTAAACCTATGCAACAGCAGAGGAATGTACAGAAGTGCTTCGATGTTCACAGACCAAGTATTCATAATATTCGTTCAAAATATCACTACTTAACCCGTTATTAGTAATGACGGGTTAAGTACACTTAACCCGTCAACCCGTACACTTAACCCGTCATCACACATTACGGGTTAAGTAGAGATATTTTGGCAGAATTTCATCTCTACTTAACCCGTTATTGGTGATGACGGGTTAAGTGTACTTAACCCGTCATCACCAATGACGGGTTATGTAGAGATATATTTGCAGAACTTCATCAAGTACAGACCCACGAACCACTTAACCAGTCTGTGGCTGTTGCTTCTTTGTTGCCTTGCACTTGTTTTCAAGCCAATCTTCATTTCCTTCCTGTTATCTTGCCTTCTTCATTCAATGTTTTTGAGAAGTGTATCATTTGCTTCTTGTTTTCTTCCCATCTTCATTTAACATTTTCAGATATGGGGAACAATGCATTCTTATTTTCTTGTCGCTCCTTTTCTTGCCTTTTTCATTTCCTTCTTGTTTTCTTCCCTTCTTCATTCAAGCCTTTCCATAAATGCATGAATGCACTCTTGTTTTCTTGTTGCATCCTTTCTTGAATTCTTCATTTCCCTATTGTTTTTTTCCCTTCTACATTCAACATTTTCAAAACTCAATCAATGCATTCTTGTTTTGTTGCTCTTGTTTGATTGCCTTCTTAATTTGCCTATAACTTTCAATCAATGCCTTCTTCTTCAACTTCATCAAATACAGAAAATGAAGTAAAGTAAGGAAAAAAAAGAGATGGAGGAGGCTCCTGCAAGAGGGAGGAAAAAAAAGAAAAGAAAGGAAAAGAAAGTAGCCTGCTTTCAACGAGACTCTCCTTCATCATTCTTCATAAAATTATTTATAGAAGATGAAAGGGGAAAATGTTTCAGAAAGAAGCTGAAGATGCAGAAGTAGAGAAACAGATGCATGTCTACGTTAGCGTACAAGTGCATGCTGGGTTTCCCTCAATGGGTCGGGAGGACTCCTGACTCTGATTTTTTTTTCTTCATTTCCCTAACTCTTCTTTTGGGGCTTTTTTAATGAATGCAGAAGTAGCAATTCTCTTCCCTTCATACACATTCGTTCCCTATTGTTACACAGAGTGCAACAATTCTCTGGTTTAGTAGGACGGAGTAGTGGTGGGTGTCACAATGTATTCATGGTACTTTTCAACTTCTTCACATGCATACCTCACAATCATGCAACAAACAGTACGAATATGAGGAGTGTGTGTCAAGAAGTTGTCAAGTACTTTGAATATACGGTTACACTCATTACTACTCTCCCACGACCCGGAGAATTGCTGCCTCTGTGTAATAGTAGTGAACTAAATTGTATGCAGGGGGGATAACTGCTACTTATGCACTCAAAAAAAGGCAGTGTCAGCAGTTCTTCTTACCCGTTGAGAAGAAACCCATCATGTACTTGTATACTAAATTAATTGCAAATTTTGGTGAAAGTGTCAAAGAATGACTTTGTAATATCAATTGGCTTTAGTTTTGTATACATTCTATGTATGTTCAATTTACATGTATTTGCCAGTTTGTAATGTGTGATGTACAAAGCTGTTATAAAATATAACCCGTATCCCAATACGACTCCGAACTTTATCTTGAAATTTTGAAGAGTTGTAACACAAAGGCAAAGACATTGCAAATATTATTCAGCTCTAACGGGTTAAGTATCCCAAGATTGATGTGAATTGCTGAATGAACAACTTATCATCTGTACAAGTTTTTGTGAATGAACAAATTATGTGAAGTTGTATATGTATCAGCAATAGCACATAGAGCCTACACAGACGAAAGTTCTGTAAAAAAACTCTCTACTTAACCCGTTGTTCATGATAACAGGTTATGTGATCCTAACCCGTCATCACCAATAACGAGTTAAGTAGATTGGTATTGGCAGGACTTCATCCCCTACAGATCAAGTATTGATAAAGTACTGTAAATTTCTCTCTACTTAACCCGTTATTGGCGATAATGGGTTAAGATCACTTAACCCGTTATCATGAACAACGGGTTAAGTAAAAAGATATTGGCCAGACTTCATCCCCATACAGACCAAGTTTTCATAAAGTACTGCCAATATCTATCTAGTTAACCCGTTATTGACGTTAACGGGTTAAGTGATCTTAACCCGTTTTCCCCAATAACGGGTTAAGTAGAGAGAAATTGGCAGCACTTTATGAACACTTGGTCTATCGGGGATGAAGTCCTGATAATAACAATCTACTTAACCCGTTATCCACAATAACGGGTTTAGTTATTTTAAACCTTTATCCTAAATAATGTGCTAGGTTTATCCAATGTTGGCAATATTTTATCTTCAAAATGTAAGTTTGCACCAAGTTTTTACAATTTTCCACATAAAAAATAAATTCAACAGCATAGATGTATTGCATAAATACACATTTTGCACATATACATTAAAATCACTCACAACCTTCAACACAAATATACATTCGCTAACTAATTACAACGACAACATCCACAACAACATGTATGGTTCAGAAATTGCACACATAAACAAATTGCACTAAGATTAATTACAACACCAGTAATATATTTATAAATAAAAAAATGTCGACTTCGGCATATATATTCAATGACCCACAACATCAAGACCCACAACAACATATGTAGTTCACAAATACACAAAATGCACACATACACAAATTACACTCCGATTAAATACACCAGTAATCTAATTGTACAAAAAAGAAACGTTCAATTAACCACATATATACAATCAAAAGTATGGAACTTTTCAATAATTGATTCCTTCCATGGGCACGATTTTGCTTCATTCCGGACCTACACCACCAAAAAAAAATTTGGTTAATAATAAAGTCAAAAATAATAATTCTCTTCACATCGAAAGACAAAAATAAGCAATTATTCGGTGTTTATCTTGAAAGTTTGATATGACATACACAACATAAATAACCCCTTAGCACGAACCTTCACCTTCATCATCATCACTCTCTCCAGCATTTGGAGCTTCTTCATACCGTACCGATCCACTAAATAAGGGAGAAGAATGGGTTAGTATTAACTACAACAAGTTTAGATTCATTGAGTCCAATTAACAAATACTTAGTCTTCGATATATTACCTTGCCATATTTTTTGGGCAATTTTGTGAATCGTGACATACGACACGAAGACATGTCCTGCAAAGTCTTGGTCTCTTCTTTTTTTGGGATTCTCTGATAGACTTCAACCTCTTCCCTTTAGGCCTCCCCTTTGTGGTGCACTGCACGGGGTCCCCCATCGGTGCATGTGCATGTGTATGTCCACCACTCTCCGGTTGTGCGCTACCTTCGTGTGGTCCTATTCCCGGATTGAATGTGAGAAAGCCTTCGATTTCCTTGAGCATGTGGTCGAGCATGTACTTGTATCCTCACTCTGAAGAACAACCAAGATCGACCAAATATCTTGAGTGCATAGTCAGTTCACAATAATAAGAGGCAAAATTGTTGCCCATATTATTGGGAACCTGTGTAATGCTTCTTGTTAGTTAATTTCTGGTCCATCGCTTACAAATATATTGCTCGGGTAGTGCGGTGTGATTTATGAACCAAATAATTGTCAATAGATGTATGCAGGGAATGCCTACGAAGTCATACATGGCACAAGGGCATTTAGCCATTTGACGAATTTTACAAAAAGAAATCACCCTCCCCGGTTCTGAATTTCCACAAACGGTTACAGAAAAAGCTGCACTATCCGGTGTATCCATACTCGCAATTAAACTCACATTAAGTAATAAGCTTTTTACGACTTCTTGTTGGAATTTGTAGAAAGTCTTTAGTGTGTATGTTCCCGCCATTTGTGACTCCAACGCCCATTCGATCTTCAATTTTGGCCTCTCCTCGTGATTACGATGAGTTTCTTTAAGTTCATCGTGTCTTTGTTTTACTAAGACTCGGTCAAAGATGGTGGCAAATTCATGTAATGAGTACTTCTTATGACTATGTTGCTTCAAGGATGAATGTAGCGATTCGCTACGTTGGGTACTCAACATGCCACCCCAAAATGAGTCTCTTGTGTACACGGGAGTCCATTTCTCGCGAATCTCAGTCGTTCAACCATTTGTTATTCTCAAGTTTGTACTGGAAAATCAATTTTTTCCACTTATGTTCAAATTCAGTTTTATATTCTGCCGTATAAATGATAGTCTTCAAAACATCCCTAAACTCGTCAATGTTATTCGGCATACGCACTTCATGCTAAAACGTATCCAAAATATGCCAAATACAATATCTATGTGACGTGATTGAGAAAACTTGATAAACTGCAGCAGTTATTCCACGATCCTCATCTGTCACGATATTCATCGGATTGTGATTCATTGCTCCTCGCCACTTTTCAAAGAGCCACTCGAATGAGGATGCCTTCTCATTTGGAATGAACCCACAACCTAGGAATATTGATTGCCAATGATGGTTGAATCCAACAAATGGTACAAACAATATCCCGTATCGGTTTGTGTTGTAGGTAGCATCATAACAAAGAACATCCCCAAATACTTCATAATTCTTTCTAGCGATACAATCTACCCAGACACAATGGGACAATCACCCTTCGGGATCACATTGGTAATCATAATAGAATAAAGGATCAGTCACCTTTTTGGATTCAAAGAACTCAAGTAGCATTTGCCTATCGTTTTCTTTTAAACCTTCCATCTCGTCTTTCCTGAGATTTCTGACATCGGTTTCAGTGAAACCAATTTTCTCATTACCTCCACTTGCACCTTCGAAGAATAGTATATGTTTGTATACCGGGACATTAGCTTCGGTAAGTTGACCAATTACTTTTTTATCTATATTTGTCAATTCACGGTTTCGAGGTAGCAAGTGACGTCTACCGAGTGAAGTAAATTCGTGATTGTGTGGTTCATTAAATGAATAAATAATCCACGAATTACTTTGTGGGTTTAGTTTGACACGAACGAAAGCTTTGCAACCCATTCTAGAAGTTGTCCCTCGTCTAGCTTCATTCTGATTATTCGGTGACTCCCCAGTTTTATTACATACATATAATTTACCCAATACATCATTTTCCTTGTATTTATTTTCACCCATACGCATAGAGAATCCCACACATTTGCAGTACAATGAATAAAATTTTTCCGCTTCTTCTACAGTGGGAAATGTCATACCAATCTTCGGTTTTAGGTGCTCGTCAACATGAGGAAGAAACTCGCCAATTTGTTGTGCACGAAAAAAATTTTCTCTGACAACAGAACTACCTTCAAAACTGTCCATACCTAAGAAAACGAAAGGGAGAACAATTAGGACTACTAAACCCATTACGGAATGTGATGAAAACTTTCTAACTTTATTTACATATTATTAGAGAAACGTGACATAACCGCAAAAACGGCATCCACAATTTATAAAACTTTGCAACTTACTTTAATTCACCTAGCACAAGCCACCGTAACTTGCAGAAGTGATTTTCGACTCACGGTATGCGAGATACGGTCGTGTACCGCTGTATTTGGTGTTTTTATAACCAAAAGCGACCCACGATTGTATCTCTCGGACAATTAGTCGAAACTCACTTCTACAAATTGGAGTTGCTTGATCTACGTTAGACCATCCGAGTCGAAAATTTCGTATTTTTTTAAGGTCGTTTGAAGGGTTTTCTAGTATAACGGCACTAAACGCGTTCTAAGTCATTAACTTCTAATGCGAGGAACGTCAGAAAACCGCACAAACGGCATCCAAAATTTATAAAACATTGCACCTTGCTTGAATTCACGTAGCGCAAGCCACCCCAACTTTTACAAGTGAGTTTCCACTAACGGTTCGAGAGATACGGCCGTGTATCACTTTATTTGGGTTTTTTTCAACCGAAAGCGATACACGGCCGTATCTCTCTAGCCGTGATTCGAAATTGACTTATACAAGTTCGGGTTGCTTGTGCTACATGAGACCATCCTACTCGCAAAGTTTCATATTTTTCGGATGCCGTTTGCAAGATTTTCTAATCTAACCGCACTAAAAAAATTCTAAGTCGCTAACTTCTAATGCGAGCAACGTGAGAAAACCGCACAAACGGCATCCAAAATTTAAAAAACATTGCAACTTGCTTGAATTCACGTAGTGCAAGCCACTCCAACTTGTACAAGTGAGTTTCGACTAACGGTTCGGGGGATACAACAGTGGATCACTTTATTTAGATTTTTTTCGACCGAAAGCGATACACGGCCGTATCAATCTAACCGTGAGTCGAAACTTGCTACTACAAGTTCGGGTTGCTTGTGCTATGTGACACCATCCTACTCGCAAAGTTTTGTTTTTTTAGATGTCGTTTACAGGGTTTTCTAATCTAACCGTACAGAAAAAATTCTAAGTCACTAACTTCTAATGCGAGGAACGTGAGAAAACCACACAAACGACATCCAAAATTTATAAAACTTTGCACCTTGCTTGAATTCACGTAGCGCAAGCCACTCCAACTTGTACAAGTGAGTTTCGACTAACGGTTCGAGAGATACGGCCGTGTATCACTTTATTTGGGTTTTTTTCAACCGAAAACGATACACGACCGTATATCTCTAACCGTGAGTCGAAATTGACTTATACATATTCGGGTTGCTTGTGCTACGTGAGACCATCGTACTCGCAAAGTTTCGTATTTTTTGGATGTCGTTTGCAGGGTTTTCTAATCTAACCGCACAGAAAAAATTCTAAGTCACTAACTTATAATGCGATAAACGTAAGAAAACCGCACAAACGGCATCCAAAATTTATAAAACTTTGCACCTTGTTTGAATTCACGTAGCGCAAGCCACCCCAACTTGTACAAGTAAGTTTCGACTAACGGTTCAAGAGATACGGCCGTGTATCACTTTATCTGGGTTTTTTCAACCGAAAGCGATACACGGCCGTATCTCTCTAACCGTGAGTCGAAATTGACTTATACAAGTTCGGGTTGCTTGTGCTACATGAGACCATCGTACTCGCAAAGTTTTGTATTTTTTGGATGTCGTTTGCAGGGTTTTCTAATATAACCGCACTTAAAAAATTCTAAGTCACTAACTTCTAATGCGAGGAACGTGATAAAACCACACAAACGGCAACCAAAATTTATAATGCTTTGTACATTGCTTGTATTCACGTAGCACAAGCCACCCCAACTTGTACAAGTGAGTTTCAACTAACGGTTCGAGAGATTCGGCCGCGTATCACTTTATTTGAGTTTTTTTCAACCGAAAGTGATACACGGTCGTATCTCTCTAACCGTGAGTCGAAACTAGCTCTACAAGTTCGGATTGCTTGTGCTACGTGACACCATCCTACTCGCAAAGTTTTATATTTTTTTGATGTCGTTTGCAAGGGTTTTCTAATCTAACCGCATAGAAAAAATTCTAAGTCATTAACTTCTAATACGGGGAACGTGACAAAACCGCACAAACAACATCCAAAATTTATGAAACTTTGCAACTTGGTCGAATTCACGTAGCGCAAGCCATCCAAACTTGTACAAGTGTGTTTTGACTCACGGTTTGCCAGATACGTCCGTATACCACTTTATTAGGGTTTTTTTCAACCAAATAAAGTTATACGGCCATATATCTCGAACCGTGAATCGAAACCCACTTCTACAAGTTGGGGTGGTATGTGCTGCGTGAGATAAACCTACTCGCAAAGTTTTGTATTTTTTGGAGGTTGTTTGTAAGGTTTTCAACTCTAACCACATTAAAAAAATTCTAAGTCATTAACTTCTAATGCGAGGAACGTGAGAAAACCGCACAAACAGCATCCAACATTTATAAAAATTTCCAACTTGGTCGAATTCACGTAGTGCAAGCCATCCGAACTTGTTGAAGTGAGTTTCGACTCACGGTTTGCGAGATACGTCCATATACCGCTTTATTATGTTTTTTTAACCAAAAGTGATACACGACCGTATATCTCGAACCGTGAATCGAAACCCACTTCTCCATATTGGGGTGGCTTGTGCTGCGTGAGATCAACCTACTCGCAAAGTTTCGTATTTTGTGGAGACCGTTTGCATAGTTTTCTACTATAACCGCTCTAAAAAATTCTAAGTCATTAATTTCGTATAAATTGAACGTGAAAAATCAACACAAATAAAACTAAATTAGGAAGTCAAACATTACTACATTTCTAAATAATTTTGGGCAAAGCATTTTTTTTTGTAATTTTGGGCAAAGCATTTTTTTTGGACTTTCTAAATAATTTACTTTGTAAAAATTTAGAAATCAACATAATTAACTCTAATAAGGCAAAGAATTAGTCAATACCTTACAAAATAACAACGAATTTTACCAATAGATTGATTTGTGTCCTTCACACGGGAATTGAATTGCTTTCGATGTAGATATTTGGAGAGAGAGATTGTATGAGAGTGGAAGAGGATGAGGAGCAAACGGAAGAGTAGGAGCAAACGGAGGTGTTTGTAATTATTTTAGGGTTCTTGGATTGGTTTCACCCAAAAATACAATAGAATATGGGGAGGATTCGATGAGGAAGACGAAGAACTGTATACAATTCTGAGATCCTGTTTGCAACCGAAGAAGCCTTTAATAACACTGGTATTACAACCCGAAACCCGGACCCGACCCGGACCCGACGTTGGACCGGACCCGACCCGTTACCCGTAATACAAATACACCCTCACCCTATAAAAGTACTTGCATGCTGGGTTTGCATTCAAGAATGAAACACGGATGTAAGCATTAGTGGCAAGCATCTTGGCTTTAGAAGTTTTTAGTTCTTTGCACCTTCCTGTAAATTTAAATTATAATTTTATTATGCATGCTTAATTCCTTACTGTTTTATTATTTTCTCAAATCGATTAAAACATGCTTCTGTTTAAGATCTACCATCTTTCACTTTCAATTTCCCTTTGCTTGCTCCTAGTTGTTATTAATATTTTTGGTAGTGGACTATGATTGTTTTTCCTATCATATATCTCTTAGTTGATGCACTCAATTTCAACTACACAGCAATTTTTTTCGAACTCCGTGTTCTCTTATCTAATTTCTCTTATTGTAATTGTTAATATCGATAAACATTTGTGAGAAGAATCTTAGTTACTTTGTGCTAGGTGACCTGTGATATCCGTTTCTTCATGGTGGAAGTCAATTCTCTGTCCACCTTTTCTTTTAATAACTTATTTTTTTTCACTCAAATAGATTATGGTTTGCCACTGCAATCTTTCGCAAGATGGCCGTATGGGTTGTGGCAATCAATGTTTAAACCGAATGCTTAGTATAGAATGTGTTAAAGAAACTTGTCCATGTGGGGATCTTTGTTCAAACCAACAGGGTAGTGTCCAATCCCTTTCTGAAATATTGTTTTGGAAAATGGAATTCAGTTTCAATTGTATTATCTTTTAGTTCTTTGTATAAAAAATTAGTTTATCCCCTTTGATTTGCTACTAGTTGGAACATCTTATACATTTATGTGATCATGTATTGTGCTTTAAAGACTTGGAACCGAACCAGACCCGTGACAAGAAACAAAACCCGAACCGGACCTGGACCCGAAAGGGGACGGGTAACAATTTTTGTGGGGAACCGGAACCGGACCCGGACCCGAATTTCATGGGTCTAAGTCCGGGTCCGGGTATTGAGGTACCCGACCCGACCCAACCTGTTACCAGCCTTAGCCTTTATATATATATATATATATATATATATATACATGCATATCCAAACAGTATCCTGACGTATCCGAGAGTATCACCAGAGTATCCGATCTTTTTTTATCTTTTTTCTTAAAAAAGATAATTATTGAAATACGTATGCGGTAAGTATCCTAACTGGATACGTATCCCGTACGAGATTCACATTTCCGGGAGAGTATCCATGCTTCCTAGGTTTTTGTTGGGATGTGGTGTCTACAAACACCTCAGTGGCATCGCAGAAGTAAATAGAGTAACGAGGAAGTCGAAGTAGTTGAGACGAGTCAATGAACACCCAAGCAAATAAATCCACCAATCCAACACAAACACAACGAGAATTGATCCTGGTTAACTTTCGCTTAATCTGGATGGAAAATATAAGGAGATATAATATTCAACTAGAAGATATTATAATGAGTTAATGATTCACTCAATACAAGGAATTAAACTCACTTATCAAGAACTATCTCTCTCTCAAGCTTCTCTTTGCAATGGAGAAAATAATGTATGAAGTACTTACCTCTCATATTGGAGGCTACAACAATATATAGAAGAAGAATAAAGAGAACTCTAGGTTAATCTTGTTTCTCAATCGTTCGATATAACCTGTAGAAGAAGTAACTGAATAGGAGTCGTACGATCTGACTTGGAGTTAAAGATTGGTCTGAAATGACCTAACAAATTTAGGCCCAAAATGAACACAGCGCCACACACGGTCGACCATCCAACAAGATAGGTTGAACGACCTCCTCTCGGTCAAAACCCTGTACTACGAGCGGTCGGGGTGTGCGGTCAACTGTCCCCAAGACCGGTCGACCGTTCCCTTCTCAGGCTGCTGTTGTTGTTATTTTCTCTTGTACTCTCTTCGATGCTTCGACCTCCATGCTTTATCATACCTTATCTAATATGAACCACGAGTATTCAAGACATAATCCTAACAATCTCCACCTTGGATTGCATACGAGTGCTACACATGATGTGATTATTTATCTCCAAACTCTAATGAACTCCACTTTCAAAAACACTTAGAACAATAGTTTCTTCTACTAGATAAACAAATCTCTACCCAATCTCACCGATTAGTATACCCCCTCAAGGGCACAGCTCAGTAGGCGTTATCACGGAATTGCCAACCTCTGTACGAACTCCACCTACACCAAGGCACTCTCCACCTCCCGACGATATTCGAACGTTGTTGTCCCGAATTGATGATGCTAGTTGCGGCAAACTAGATGAACATGCAGGAATAACGGGAATAGAATCAACACTTGTACAAGAATTTCGGAATCCCCAAAGTTTGTAGAGATTGTTATGGCTTGGTCAAACCACTCTCATAACTATAATCACCTTTTGACGACCCTGAAAAACAGACATAACTCGACCTCGAGCTGAGTACCTACAGCCCCATACATCAAGAGTTCCCAAGAAAATCAGATTCCATTTAAGCAGAGAAATATGCAAAACATTCCTTAGAGTGAACAGGTTTAGACCTGGAATCTTCAACTCAACTGTCCCCTCACCCACTACTTCACAAATCTCTCCAGTTCCTATTCTCACACAATGCCCTGTAGTAGACTTATAAGTAGAAAACAACTTTCTCTCGGAGTAAATTTGAGAATAACTCTCTGAGTCCACTTCTAAAGAATTTGCAACAAGAAGACACGAATCACTTGAATCACAAGCACTAACCGCATAGGCAGTAGACATTTCATCCTTGGCGCTATTATGATTCTGTAATTTCCAACAGTCTTTCTTGATATGGCCTGACCTCTTGCAGTATCGGCAATGAATCGAATCCAATTGCATAGCACTTTGTCTTCCACCTGAAGGGCCTTCCACTACTAGACAACTTGGAATAGACAATAATTTCTGAGTCTCCTTCCTAAGTTGATTTTCCTTCAATGCGTTGATTACACCATCTACTGAAATACTCTCCTTAGTAGATCTACCGTGTAGCACGGTAGTGATCAAAAGCTTGTATGAATTCGGTAATGAATATATCAAGTTGAAAGCTTTATCTTCCTCATTCACATTCGTGTTGATCGCTTGAAGTTCAGAAATTACTTTTTTGAACTCTGTGATGTGGTCTTGGAGATCGGTACCTTCCTTCATAAATAAACGGAATAACTTCACCTTCCAATGCATTCGATATTATATGACGAACCAGAGTAGTAAGCTATGAGTTTTTTCCATAAACTCGTCGCATCAGTTTCTTCAAGAAAATCTGCACTTGACCTCGTCCGCCAAGGATAGTTGGATCAGACTTATGGCTCTTTCACGAATATCATCCAAAGCATCCTCCTTCATATCAGATGGCTTTTCCTTCTTCTTGATGGCTAACTATAGACGTTCTTGAACTAGGACATCATACATGCTTGATCTTCCAGAGATTGAAGTTGATCTTTCCATCGAACTACTTGATCTTTAAAAGACTGTGACCTATCATCTTAACCAAGGGACTCGACAACCTTGAAGCTCTAATACCACTTTGTTGGGATGGGGTTTCTACAAACATCCCAGTGACGCAGCGGAACTAAATAGAGCAATAATGAAGTCGAAGTAGATAAGACGAATCAATAAATACCCAAGAAAATACATCCACCAATCCAACACAAATACAATGTGGATTTATCCCGGTTAGCTTACGCTTAATCCGGATGGGAAATATAGGGAGATACAATATTCAACTTGAAGAGAATATAAGGAGTTTCTGATTCACTCAATACAATGAATTAAACTCACTCACCAAGAATTATCTCTCTCTCAAGCATCTCTTTACAATTGAAAAAATAATCTATGAAGCACTTACCTCTCATATTGAAGGCTACAACAATATATAGAAAAAGAATAGAGAGAACCCTAGGTTAATCTTGATTCTCAGTCGTTCGATATAACTTGGAGTTAAAGATTGTTAAACTCAAACATAAAGCAAAAGACCAAATAGCAGAGAGTAGCAACACAATAGCAAGGGAGAATGTGCTCAGTTATTTTTTATCAATGCTCTGTATTTTATTTAATCGGATACAAGCTTTAAATAGGCTGAAGAAGAGAAACAAAAAACACTAGAATTTGGGAGAAGCCCACTCCTATTTACTTAGTCCTTACTCCTACCAATAAGCATAGCCATACAATTCAAAAGTGAACGTTAGTTTTGAATCAAACTCCAACACTCCCCCTTGATTCAAAATCTACTACACCAAGAAGCTTTCTGAAATTGAAAAACTTCTCGTAAGATAGTGCTTTAGTAAATCCATCGGCAATTTGATCATTTGTAGGACAAAACTTCAGTTCAACGACTCCTTTTGTAACAGCTTCACGTATGAAATGGTAACGGAGCTCAATATGCTTTGTTCTGCCATGGAAGGACAGATTCTTTGCCATACATATTGCCGCCTTGTTGTCGTAGTATACAAGTGTTGGAGATGTCTGAATCTCGAACAAATCCTCCAAGATTCTTCTCATCCACATAGCTTGACAGACAGTAGATGTCGCAGCAACATACTCAGCTTCTAAAGACGATAAGGCGGTACTTTCTTGCTTCTTTGACATCCATGAAACCGCACCCGAACCAAGGTTGAAAATGAATCCATTTGTACTCTTCCGGTCGTCTAAGGAACCTGCCCAATCACTGTCAGTAAAACCAACTAAATTAAAATGAGAGGAAGGATGATACCAAATCCCATAGTTCGTGGCTGCTCGAACGTAGCGGAGAATACGTTTTGCTGCTCCAAGATGATGTTTGGAAGGATTATGCATGAACCTTGATATCAGACTTACTGCAAACACAATGTCAGGACGAGAATGAGTTAAGAACATTAATCCACCAACAAGCCCTCTAAAGTATTTTTCATCAGCTTTCTCTGTGCCATCTTCTAGAACTAGCTTCTCCTTTGCATTCATTGGGGTTGAACATCCTTTACAATTTTGCATCTGAATTTTATTGAGAAGGTTGAAAGCATACCTCTCTTGAGAAATAAAAATACCATCTGATGTTTGTTGGACCTGAAGACCAAGAAAATATTGCAACAATCCAAGATCTGACATTTCAAATTCAGTCATCATAATGGTCCTAAAGTTTTCAATAAGAGATAGAGAAGAACCCGTGTAGATTATGTCATCCACATATACACAAACAATAAGTATTTTATCTTTACCTTGTGTCTTCACATATAGTGTAGGTTCATTATCACTTCTATGAAATCCATGTTTAAGAAGATAAGAGTCAAGACGACTATACCATGCCCGTGGTGCTTGTTTCAGTCCGTATAGTGCCTTCTTGAGTTTATAGACTTTCTCCTCCATTGCTTTGACCACAAATCCTTGTGGCTGCTCAACATAGACATCCTCATTCAGATATCCATTTAGAAATGCAGATTTAACATCAAATTGAAAAACATCCCATCTTTTTTGAGCTGCAAAAGCTAAAATTAGTCTGACAGTTTCTAAACGAGCAACAGGTGAAAAAGTTTCATAAAAATCTACACCGTAGACTTGCACATACCCTTTAGCAACTAAACGTGCTTTATACCTTTTAACATTACCTTCTCCGTCATATTTTATCTTGTACACCCATTTTACCCCGATTGCATCTTTTCCAGGGGGCAAATCTGTCAACTCCCATGTTTGGTTCTTTTCAGTTGCGGTAATTTCTTCTTTCATGGAAGTCTCCCATTCTTCTTTTCCATATGATTCTTCATAGCAAATTGGCTCTGCAACCATTAAAGCAAATTGACATGATGCATAAATCTCTGACAAGGATTTTACCTTTCTTGGAGGACTTTCTTCATCAGAAGGTGGAGAACTTCTATTTATAGGTGAAGTACTTGTTGGAGCTGCAGATGTAGATGCGATCGATGTCGAAGATGTTGGAGGACTTCTATTTATATGAGAAGCACTTGCTGATAGAGATGCGATCGATGTCGAAGATGTTGGTTGAGTCACAACTTCTTCATTTGAAGGATGTGGTATGGATGAGTTTTTCCCTTCACCAATCTTCTAAACCTGTTGGCTATCATTCCACATCCAACTCGCATTTTCATCAAATATCACATCTCTACTAATAATCAACTTCTTGGTTATCGGATTATATAATCGATAAGCTTTTGATTCTCTACTATAGCCAAGAAGAATGCATTTTTCACTTTTATCATCTAACTTTCTACGAATTTGAGGGTGAACAAATGCATAAGCAATACAACCAAATACCTTGAGATGACTTACTCCTGGTTTTCTTCCAAACCATGCTTCATATGGTGTCATATTTTGTACAGCTTTTATTGGCGAGCGATTTAGAAGATATACTGAAGTTGCTACAACTTCCACCCAAAAATCATTAGGAATACTCTTTTCTTTCATCATGCTCCGAGCCATCTCTACAATGGTTCTGTTCTTTCTCTCGGTGACTCCATTTTGTTCAGGTGTGTACTTCACTGTAAGCTGTCTGCATATACCATTTTTCTTACAAAAAATGTTAAACTCAGTTGATAAAAATTCTCCCCCTCTATCAGTTCTGAGGATTTTTATAGCATGTCCACTTTGATTTTCAACTAATGCCTTGAACTCTTGAAACTTAGCGAATGCTTCAGACTTTTTTGTTAAAAAATATACCCAACTCATTCGAGAAAAATCATCAATAAGGAGCAAAAAATATCTTTTCTTATTTAATGATAAAGTCTGCATTGGACCACAAATGTCAGCATGAATAAGTTCTAAAGGCTTAGTAGATCTCCATGATTTTACGACAGGAAAAGATGAACGATGTTGTTTTCCATAAACACAACCTTCACAAACATTATTAACACATTCAATTCCTTGTAAGCCTAGAACCATCTGTTTTTGACTTAACAACTTTAATCCATTGAAATATAAATGTCCATAACGCAAATGCCATAACAGAGATTCATTCTTCACATTAGAGACTAAAGAATAATCATCAAGACATGAAATTTCAAGAGGAAACATTTTGTTCTTAGCCATATGAATCTTTAACGTAGGTATATCTGAATTTTTAGACATAATCAAGCATATATTATCTTTGAATGTAATTGAATAACCCTTTGCAATCAATTGACCAACACTTATTAAATTATGGGCAAGGCTAGAAATATAAAAAACATCATTGATTATTTTTTCCATACCTGACTTTGTTTTTACTGCAACCGTTCCTTTACCTTCAATTTGCATAACTGCATTATTTCCCATCCTAACTTGTGTCTTGACAGATTCATCCAAATCACAAAAGAGTTTTTTGTCCCCTGTCATATGGTTACTACATCCACTATCTAGAAACCAAACATTATTTCTATTTCTTTCAGAATTAAAACAAGTCATAAAGAGATTACCATCTTCTTTACCTTCATCACCTCTCTTTTCTGTGTAGTTCACTTGTTGTTTGGCTTTGGCATAGCAATAAGCTTCAGTGTGCCCAAACCTTTTGCAAAAATAACATTGTTTTCCCTTGTGGCTTTGGTGATGATTGCCCCTATCATTGTTGCCTCCTTTTTGATTGTTCCAATCAGATCGTCCTTGATTGCCTCTATCACTGTTCCATTCAGATCTTCCTCTGCCTCTACCTTTGTTATGTCCTCGATAGACACCTCTTCCAAATCCTCTTCCTTGATGTGTTCCTGTAGGCTTGATTGTGTTTTCAACTCTTGTTTGAAATGCACTTTCAACGCTCTTTTCTGCAGTCCTGTTTAATCTTTGTTCATGGTCTAGAAGAGAACTTGTTAGTGCACTAAAAGAATAAGTAGATAAATCCTTTGATTCCTCTATTGTAGCTACTACATGATCAAATTTAGGAACAAGAGTTCTCAAAACCTTCTCTACTACTTTGTTATCATTAAGTTCTTCGCCAAGAGTTCTTAACTGATTAACAATAGTAGAAGCTTTGGTACAATAATCGTCAATTGTGTCAGTATCTTTCATACAAAGATTTTCAAAATCACTTCTAAGAGTTTGTAATTTGACAGACTTTACCTTGCCATCACCTTCATATTGTTGCTTCAAAATTCTCCATGCATCGTTTGACTTCAGAGCATTAGCAATTCTTGGAAAGATGGAGTCATTCACCGCTTGTTGCAATATGAGTAGGGCCTTCGCATCTTTTTTACGAAGATCCTTCATTTCTGCTGCCTTATTCGTCTCTGCAAAACCATTCTCAACAAGCTCCCAAAGATCTTGTGAAATGAAAAGAGTTCTCATCTTGATACTCCAAAAACCATAATTTTTACCATTAAAGACAGGAATCAAAGTTTGTGAAAGATTGAGGCCATTTCCAATATTCATTTTTAAACCAAAAAAAAAAAACTTCAAACAAACAACAGGTGTACAAAAAATAAATGTACCTTTTCTCCAAAAAAAAATAACTTACTAGAGTATCATGCGTCAAACCTTCAAATGCAACGGTAGCAAGCTTCCTACAATGAAGATTTGCTCCCAGCTTCAAACGAACCCAAGCTCTGATACCAATATGTTAAACTCAAACATAAAGCAAAAGACCAAATAGCAGAGAGTAGCAACACAATAGCAAGGGAGAATGTGCTCAATTATTTTTTATCAATGCTCTGTATTTTATTTAATCGGATACAAGCTTTAAATAGGCTGAAGAAGAGAAACAAAAAACACTAGAATTTGGGAGAAGCCCACTCCTATTTACTTGGTCCTTACTCCTACCAATAAGCATAGACATACAATTCAAAAGTGAACGTTAGTTTTGTTGTGCGCGATACAAACTAATCAACAACCAAACCAATGCGGAATACAAAGAGAGAACCAGCGAGAAAACACAAAAACAAACCAACACAAAAGGACACACAGATTTAATGTGGTTCGGCAAAATACATGCCTACATCCACGGGGCGGTTGGGGTTTCTTCTTCTTCAAATTATCACCAATGGGCGAAAACAAACCCTTACAAATAATGACGGCTGCAAAACCGAAATAGGGATCTCTAATTTTCGTCACCGATTACAAAACCCTAACAAGTGTATTTATAGGGAAACTATTGGGCCTTTTCAAATTGGGCCTGATCTAGTTCAAAATCCCGTCGACAGTCGACTGGTCGACTTACCAGTCGACTGGCTATCCTTCTGGCAGTCGACCGATCAGTCGCCTGATCCTCTGCTGCTGCTTGTATCTTTAGCCTTCGAAAACTCTCTGGACAGTCGCCTGATCCTTCTATCAGTCGACTGATACTGTAACTTTCATTTGCTGCAGATACTCCAAAACAATCTGAACCAGAATCGAGCCATTATCCTACAATCTCCACCTTGGCGAGATCTTCCACCAAGTATCCAACAATCTCCACCTTGGGAAAATCTTCCAAATAGCCCAAGCAATCTCCACAAATACTCCAAATGCTCATCATCAAATGTAACAACAAATCCAAACTCCACCTTAGTATGACATCACATACTAGGCGAACAAATAGCGAAGCACTATTCCAACCGCCCATGCCAAATTATCAAACATGCAAAATATTAGCCAGGTTCATGCAATGCTTGAACTTGGCTGCCCCAAAAACTTTGGTCAACATATCAGCAGGATTATCAGCTGTCCCAATCTTCACCAAATGAATATCACCATCCTTTATCAAATCACGCACAAAATGATAACGGACATCAATATGTTTGGTCCTCGAATGATGAACTTGGTTCTTCGCTAAATGAATAGCACTCTGACTGTCACAGTGTACCTCCACCTTCTCCCGATGAATTCCCAAGCTCTTCAAAAGTCCATGTATCCAAATGGCTTCCTTCATGGCCTCAGCAACCGCCATGTATTCAGCCTCAGTAGTAGACAACGCTACAGTGGACTGCAAATTTGACCTCCAACTTATAGGTCCCCTAGCCATAGTAAACAAATAGCCTGTAGTAGACCGCCTCTTATCTAGATCACCTGCATAGTCAGAATCAACATACCCAACCAATAACCTGCTAATATTGTCATCCCTTTCAAATTTCAAACCCACATCTGTGGTGCCACTTATGTACCTCAAAATCCATTTAGCTGCTTGCCAATGCTCTTTGCCTGGATCATGCATATATCGACTAACCATACTCACCGCCTGAGAGATGTCTGGTCGAGTACAAACCATGGCATACATCAAATTGCCAACCACACTAGTGTAAGGTACATCCGCCATATACTGTCTCTCTTCATCTGTACTTGGAGACTGAGAAGCACTAATTCTGAAATGACTGGCTAAGGGTGTACTTACTGGTTTAGTCTTCTCATCTATACCAAACCGTTTCAGCACCTTCAAAAGATATTGCTTCTGTGTCAAACTCACTATGCCCTTCGCCCTGTCTCTAGCTATCTCCATCCCAAGTATCTTCTTGGCTTCACCAAGATCCTTCATCTCGAATTCAGAACTCAATTGATTCTTCAAATTTTGAATCTCCTTAGCATTCTTAGAGGCAATCAACATGTCATCCACATATAATAACAGATATATGAAAGAGCCATCCTGCAACTTCCTGAAGTAAACACAATGATCAAACTCACTTCTGGAATATCTCTGCACCTTCATAAACTGATCAAACCTCAAATACCACTGCCTTGGAGATTGCTTCAAACCATAGAGAGACTTCTTCAACCTGCAAACACAATTTTCCTTCCCAGCTGTCTTGAACCCATCTGGCTGCAACATATAAATTTCTTCATCTAGATCCTCATGTAAGAACGCAGTCTTCACATCCATCTGTGTCAACTCAAGGTCAAACTGTGCTACCAATGCCAACAAAATCCGAATAGAAGGATGCTTCACAACTGGAGAGAACACTTCATTATAGTCAATTCCTTCCTGTTGAGCATACCCCTTTGCAACTAGTCTTGCCTTGAATCGAACACTGCCTTTTGGACCTTCTTTCTTCGTATACACCCACTTGCAACCAATTGCTTTCTTCCCCTTTGGTAGTTGCACTAGATCCCAAGTCTTATTCTTATGAAGAGAGTTCATCTCTTCATCCATAGCAACTTTCCAATCTGCATTTTCTGAACTTCTAGTGGCCTCTTTGAAGTTGGAGGGAACTTCATCATCCACAATGGGAAGAGCAAATGCAACTGTGTCTGTAAAACGAGACGGTCGTTTGATATCTCTTCTTTGCCTTCTTACTGCAATTGATTCTTCCTGCTGGATAGGAACTTCTTCATCATTCTCAGTATCAACCACATCATCATCATCTTGGACAGGAACAGGATTCTCAACTGACAACTTTTCTAACTCCACCTGTTGGAAAACTCTCCTACCAGTCGACTGGTTATTGCCACCAGTCGACTGTCCCGAGCTCCCACAATTCTGCTGTTCTGGACCACCAGTCGACTGCTCCTGTTCATCAGTCGACTGTCCCGAACTTCTTCTACTCACCTGTTGAAGAACTGTCCCACTCTTCTGCTGCTCACCAGTCGACTGACATATACCACCAGTCGACTGTCCCGAGCTAATCATGCTGGTCTCATCAAAAGTCACATCTCTGCTGATTACTAACTTCTTCTGTTCTGGACACCACAACCTGTAACCTTTGACACCAGTACTAAAACCAACAAATATAGCCTTCTTGGCTCTTGCATCAAGTTTAGTTTCAGTTACATGAAAATAAGCAGGACAACCAAATATATGCAAAAAACTATAATCAGATGCAGGTTTACCACTCCATACCTCAATAGGCGTCTTGCCTTCAAGTGCTGCTGATGGTAAACGGTTGACAATGTGGCTTGCATATATAACAGCTTCTGCCCAAAATGTCTTCTTCAATCCAGACTGTGCT
Organism: Hemerocallis citrina; assembly: GCA_017893485.1. Taxonomy (NCBI): domain Eukaryota; kingdom Viridiplantae; phylum Streptophyta; class Magnoliopsida; order Asparagales; family Asphodelaceae; genus Hemerocallis; species Hemerocallis citrina. The sequence continues at coordinate 77,046,964 of CM030366.1, read as the reverse complement.
AACATACATCTCACCTTCTGAAGTAAGGTTCTGTTCATCCTTTCTGCAACCCCATTTTGCTGTGGAGTCTTCCTAACTGTGAAGTGCCTCTGGATCCCTTCATCTTCACACAACTTCAGAAACGGATCGTTCTTATATTCCCCTCCATTATCTGATCTCAGAACCTTAATCTTCCTACCAGTCTGATTTTCAACTTTCTTCTTCCAACTTGTGAACAATGTCAAAACTTCATCTTTGTGCTTCATGGTATATACCCAAACTCGTCTGGAGTAATCATCAACAAAAGTAACAAACCAGTGTCTACCACTCATAGAAGGTGTCTGAGTAGGGCCCCAAACATCTGTGTGCACATAATCGAGGATACCCTTTGTCTGATGTACAGCTGTACCAAATTTCACCCTAGTTTGCTTACCCAAAACACAATGTTCACAAAATTCCAACTTGCACCCTTTAGCATCCTTAAGCAACCCTTGCTTCACAAGCCCCTGCAAGGCCTTTTCTCCTGCATGCCCGAGTCGCATATGCCACAACCTGGTAGAGTCGGGAACAACCTGTTTAGGCTTCTCAGTTACACTAGCAGCCTGACCCAAATATGTTTTTCCCTGCAAGAAAAACAAGTTCCTCTTTCTTTGCCCTTTCATCACCACGAGTGATCCGCTAGTCACCTTCAGAATGCCACCTTCACTAGCAAATTTCAATCCACTGGCCTCCAAAGCACCTAGTGAAATCAGATTCTTTTTCAAATCTGGAACATACCACACATCTGAAAGCTCCCTAATAAGACCATCGTGCATTAGCAATTCAATTTTCCCGATTCCTACCTTCTTACAAGGTGCATCATTTCCCATCAAAACTACACCACCATCCATATACTCCAAAGAAGTAAACCACTCCTTTTTCCAAGACATATGATAGGAGGCTGCTGTATCAAGAAACCATACTTCTTGATAAAGTGAGGGACTAGAAGCAAGTGCAAAAGAAAAATCCTCGCCACTTTCTAAATTATCAACAGTCACATTTGCAGTCGAATTTCCCTTATTTCGTAGCTTTGGACAATCCTTTTTCCAATGCCCCCTTTCATGACAGAAAGCACATTCATCTTTGGCCGGTATCTTTCTGTCCTTCGAAACTCCTCTCGATTTGGAACGAGATTTGTTTTCCTTTTTCCCAGATTTGGACTCAGATCTTGTCTCAGTCCTGCCCCTTACAATCAACGCTTCAGAAGTTTCTCTATCAACCATCTTATCCCTTCTCCTAGTTTCATTATTCAACAAAGCATTTGCAACATCTTCATATTTCACAGTATCTTTTCCATATAATAAAGTAGTTGCTAAATGATCATAACTTTCAGGTAATGAATTCAACAGAATTAGGGCTTTATCTTCATCCTTAATTTGCTCATCCAAATTTAACAAATCAGCCAACAATTTATTAAATGATTCAACATGAGCATTCATAGACATACCTTCCGTATAGGTGAAGCGAAAAAGTCTCTTCTTCATATACAGCCGATTCTCCAAACTTTTCCTCATGTATTTGTCTTCGAGTTTCTTCCACAACACCGCAGCAACGGTATCCCTCATCAAATCATACTTCTGAGCCTTCTCAATAAAGAGCCGAATAGTCCCACACGCAACTCGATTCAACTTCTTCCAATCTGCTTCGGACATATCCTTAGGTTTTTCTACCTCCAAAGCAACATCTTGTTCTTGTTGAACAAGAACATCCAATACCTCACATTGCCACATCCCGAAATTGTTTGTCCCATCAAATTTTTCAACTTCAAATTTTGCGTTGTGAATCGTTGTTCTTGATGAACTTGATCCCACAACCTCCTTGGTTGCATCTGCATCACCCGCCATCTCCCTCTAGGTCGAACCAACAGCTCTGATACCACTTGTTGTGCACGATACAAACTAATCAACAACCAAACCAATGCGGAATACAAAGAGAGAACCAGCGAGAAAACACAAAAACAAACCAACACAAAAGGACACACAGATTTAATGTGGTTCGGCAAAATACATGCCTACATCCACGGGGCGGTTGGGGTTTCTTCTTCTTCAAATTATCACCAATGGGCGAAAACAAACCCTTACAAATAATGACGGCTGCAAAACCGAAATAGGGATCTCTAATTTTCGTCACCGATTACAAAACCCTAACAAGTGTATTTATAGGGAAACTATTGGGCCTTTTCAAATTGGGCCTGATCTAGTTCAAAATCCCGTCGACAGTCGACTGGTCGACTTACCAGTCGACTGGCTATCCTTCTGGCAGTCGACCGATCAGTCGCCTGATCCTCTGCTGCTGCTTGTATCTTTAGCCTTCGAAAACTCTCTGGACAGTCGCCTGATCCTTCTATCAGTCGACTGATACTGTAACTTTCATTTGCTGCAGATACTCCAAAACAATCTGAACCAGAATCGAGCCATTATCCTACAAGTTTTGAATCAAACTCCAATAAAGATTGGGCTGAAACGACCTCACAAATCGAGGCCCGAAACAAACACAGCGCCGCACACGGTCGACCGTTCAATAAGACCGGTCGATCGATCTCCTTTCGGCCAAAATCTTGTAGTACGAGCGGTCGACTGTCCCCAAGACCGGTAGACCGTCCCTTTCTCAGGTTGCTGTTGTTGTTGTATTCTCTTCTACTCTTTTCGACGCTTCGATCTCTCTGCTTCATCATATTTTCTTCTAATATGAACCACGAGTATTCAAGACATAATCCTAATAGTTGTGACTCTTCGAACCCACTAAAACATCGAATCCAAGTACGTTTCAACATTACTTTCAGATTTGAAATCGCATGCATTCAAGACAAAAAGCATTTCTATGATTTGGTCCTTATAAAATCTCTATGCAACCAATCTTAATATAATAAAAAATAACTACGCATACACACTGAATTGGACATAGAGTAGACCGATCGAAAGATGCCTAGAAAATCTCCTAGGATTATTTTTCAAAAACTTACTTCACAGTAAAAATACCTGGAAAATCTCTTAGGATTGTTCTTTAGGAACTTACTTTATAGTTATGATGATTCTCAAATTATAGATATTTCTAACATTAGGAACAACAAATGCTATCATTGAGTTAGATTCTAAAACATCAGTTCTTATCATTGCTCATGAGAAACTTTAGATGCCTGCAACCAGTTTGCAATTGCAACTTAGAGTTTAGTCTTGTGTTAATTTAGTTTTGTCCCATATTTTAAATACTGAGAGTTTGAGGTGGCCTCTACTACTTGTATTGTATTCTGAATTTTCATGCAATAATACTGGCTCTTCTTTTGTTCTTTAACTTTGACTCTGATATGGTACCTGAGCCTGAACAAAAAGCATCCTCAAATTACTCTAATATTGGTAGACAAAACTTCAATAACACGCTTTCTGTAAGTTACTGACATCCTTCCGGAACAAATTAGGCTTTTATAACCTCTACACTCCAATTTGTTGCTTGGGGGGGGGGGGGGGGATGTTGTTGTTTTGGGTTTGCTGGTTATTCAATTATATTAGTCTTTTTTGTTGGTTTAATTTAGTCCCTTATTTGGAAAATTATGAGAGGATGAGGTGACCTCTACTATTTATGATGTACAATGTTTGTCATTCGATCTTACAATGTATTCCCTTGTTCTCCAACTCTAACTATGACAACGAGATTTCAACTTATGGACCAACTCCAACGAACCTGCATTGGAGATGAAGCTCTGAACTTCATTCTGTTGGATCTCAACAGACCGCAACAATATTTCCCTTGTTTTCATTTTGCGGGTCTTCTTGTACTCTCTTTTATGATTAAGAATTGAATGAAATTTTTTCTATAATAGCAATTACACTTGTCATGTCTCTACTTGATTTGAGTTATAGTGCTGTATGACTTGATTTCATTTGCATGTTTTATGTCTCAGCCTCTCCTTGAAGTATTAGTTTGTCCTAATCAAGCAAATATGGAAGTCTTCATTAAGTAAGTCTGCAGCTAAACTTTTATTTCTCAAAGAACTATGAAAAAAAAGGTTGGCAAGTAATGGTATAGTTGTTCATCTAGTAGTTTCTTCATTGCAACTTATCAATAAGCTTGTTCTTCTACATAAGCATGGTCTGCTACCATAAAATACTACACCTCTGTATCAACGCTCCCGTGACATGATACTTCTTTGATGCTCTGCTAACACATTTTTAAACCATTAATTTTTTGCATTCTTCGGTTCACTCTATGCTCTCCCCCAGTTCGTCCCTTATTGGTACTCATATAGGTGGTTCTCCACCACCTTCGGTTTCTGCTCCTCTGCATGCTCAGGAGCAGAGTGCGAATCTGCATAGCCTTGAAGGGCATTTGCCTGCCCCCCCAACTAAGGGGTCTCCTGTTTCTTTTTCTCTTCCCCCCTCCAAGAGAAAGGGTGCCAATAAAAAACACAGGTCGCCTTATATTTGGTCTAGTGCCCGTTTAAAAGCTCAACGTTCATCCTCTTTAACTGTGAACGGTAAAGCCTCTTTGGCTACTCAGATTAGAGATATATAGAGATTCCTCCACTCCCTGAGGATCTACCTTTAGATGCACCCCTGGGCTCTGTCTACCAAATCCATTTCGATACCCTTTCTAACGAGGATATCTGCAATCTTGCTTCTGACATGGGTATTTTCCTTGACCCCTCGTCTCCCTCTCCATTTAATTCGATCAGTTCCCTTGAATCTTCCAGAGCTTTACGAGGCCAGCATTTTAATGATTAGCTGCTCGTGGAATATTGAGGTCTAGGTAGCTCTTCTAAGAGAGAGGCTATATATGATTTGATCATGTCTTCCAAATGTGATATTATGTTGATTCAAGAATCTAAACTTGATTGACTCCCTGAATTGATTAAACGGGACCTGAGAGGTAAACTTATCTCTCAATGGATTAGCTTGGACGCGGTTGATACTCGCGGTGGTATTCTTCTTGGATTCAAATCCTCCCTCTTTAGTTTAGTGTCTGTTCTTAAGTTAACATTCTTCTTCGTTGTTGTTCTTCATTGGATTGAGTTAGACAAAATTATCACGGTGCTTTCTGTCCACGGCCCTTCCACAGTGGAGTTTCGTTATGAATTTTGGAACAAATTTAAGTCTTTCCCGGGACGTATCCATGGCTTCTGGTTCTTTTGTGGCGACTTTAATGTTACGAGATTTGTCCATGAGCGCTTGGGCAACTTGTCTAGAGCTCAGGATTCCTTTCTTTTTAACGACTGTATCCAGTGTTTAGACCTCATTGATCTTCCTATTAATCGAAGGCATTTCACTTGGTCGAATCACCACCTTTCTCCTTCTATGGCTCAACTCGATCGCTTTCTTGTTTTCCAAGATTGGATCTCCACTTTTCATAACTCTGTTGTCCAAGCTCTCCCTAATCCCACTTTTAACCATATTAATTTGTCCATGCATTCTAACTTTAATTTCTCCAGAACGTTTAAATTTCCTTTCGAAATGTTTTGGCTGGATGACCAAATTTTTGTTAATAGGGTTTCTAACTGTCTCTCTTCCATTGTCGGCTCCTTCGGGTTAGCACAATTACTGCTTCAGCTTTAGTCTGTTAAACATGACTGTAAGTTCTGGAGTCATGCTCATTTTGGTGACTCTAAACGGCTCGAACACACCTTTCTTAACTTTATTTATCTTATTGACCAGCTTGAAGAACAAGGGCATATCTCTGTGGATGCGCGGAAAAAAAAAGTCGATTACAAGGCTGAGTATGCTTCCTTACTTCACCTTGACCATATCAAATTGGCTCAACGAGCCAAGATTAAGTGGCTTAAGGAGGGCAACTGCAACACATCCTTTTTCCATCAATTTGCTTCCCACCGTCAACGGATTAATCGCATATCCTCCATCATGGATAACGATGTTGAACTTTGTTCTATCGATGAATTTCACTCTACCATTCTCAGTTTCTATAAAACTCTCATGGGTTCCACTGCCGTTAGGCCCTTTCGCCCTAACTGGGAATCCCTCTACGGATCTGAGAATCACGATCTCTCGGTTCTTGAACAACCATTTTCTTTGGAAGAGATTAAAAGTTCGGTATTTTCTATGAGTAGTGATTCAGCTCGTGGTCCTGATGGATTCTCGTGTTTCTTTTTCCAAAAATTTTGGGAATTTCTAAAAGAAGATCTTCTTAACGTGTTCCAAGAATTATTTAATTGTTCATTCTCTTTCGATCGAATTAATTATGTGCATATCATTCTAATTCCTAAGCTCACTAGACCTAATACAGTGTCGGCTTTAGACTGGTTAGTTTCCTTAATGTTACCTTCAAGTTCATCATGAAAGTCCTCGCTATTAGAATTAGCTCTATTATCTCCCTTCTCATTGATCGAATTAACTCTATTATCTCCCTTCTCATTGATCTAGCCCAATCCGGCATTATCAAAGAACGTTTTATTTTGGATAGCGGGAAATTATCTCAGGATGCCATCGTTCCAAATCGGAAGGCATCCTATTAAAGATTGACTATGAAAATGCTTACGATAAAGTTGAGTATTTCTTTTCAATATTTTCATTCATCGAGGCTTCGGCCCTAAATGGAATTGTTGGATTAAGTCCAGCCTGTTTGCGGGCACTACCTCGATTATTATTAACTATGTGGAAGGGAATAAGTTTAAATGTAAACGGGGCCTGTGGTAAGGAGACCCGATCTCTTCTCTACTTTTCGTTCTAGTTGCTGATGATTTCAGCAGGATGCTTCTTAAATCCGGTAACGCTAACATTATTGAAGGCCTGGGAGGCTTTAATGGCTTTAAGGCATGCTAAATTTGTAGTATGCAGATGTTACCATTCTTTTTGCTAAGCCTGATGGTCACTCTTTATGTAATCTTAAGCTTCTCCTCTATTTATTTGAAGTGTCTCTAGTGTATCTATTAATTTCTACAAAACTTTTGCTATTTGGCTTGGAAGCACCAACTCCAGGAAAACTAAGATTGCAAATTTCTTCAACTGTGCCTCTGGCTCGTTCACTGTTAACTATCTTGGTATTCCTCATACATGGGGTAAACTCCGTAAGGAGAATTGGAATTCGATGATTGACAAAATTAAGTCTAGACTCAATGCTTGGTCTGGTCGCCAAATGTCTCGCAAGGGTAGGCTCATTCTTGTTAATTCAGTCCTTTCTACTATCCATCGTTATATGATGTCTTATCTCTATGTTACATAATCGGTGATTAATTAGACTGACCAAATCTGAAAAAGTTTCTTTTGGTCTGGCTTTGCCACTTGCTCCGTTGGCAAGCATCTCTGTAGTTGGAACAAAGTGTGCAAAGCCAAACTTGAAGGAGGTATTGGCATCCTTTACCTAAGGAACCAAAACCTCGCTCTCCTTGGTAAATGGTTTTGGAAGGTATTGAAATGTGACGACCTTTCTGGGATCCGTCTGGTCAAGAACAAATACCATAAAAGGAAAAAAGTTGGGACTTTCATTCCAAGATGGATATTAACACCTCCCCATTTTGGAAGCAGTGTGGAAAGCCATTTCTCCGTTCAAGTGCGGTCTTCAGAAAATTTGTGTTGAGACCACCGTCAGATTTTGGTCAGACTTCAGGATTGGCAACAACAAAATTTTCATTCTCTTCCCTTTCTCATTTCCTTGTAGCCTCCAATCAAAATGCTACGGTGGCATCCCATCTGACGTTCAATAATAATCTTAGGGACTGGATTATCCTATTCAGAAGGTCCCTCTCTCTTGCTCAACATTCTGATCATATTCGCCTCCTCGTCTTACTTGGCTCGCATCAATGGCAAGGTAGAGACGACATTCATTGGAGGTGGTATAATAAGGGCACCTTTTCGGTTAAATCTTTCTGCACTTTTCTTAACAATAGGGTTGTTATTTCACGCTTCTATAAACACATTTGGAAAAACATTACCATGCTGAAAGTTAGGATTCTCGTTTGGTTCACCATTCGTAACAAACTTCTTATGGTTGAAAATCTCAACAAAAAGAATCTTGCGTTGGGACAACGTTGTGTTTTGTGTAATCTCCATCCGGAGACGAACAACCACCTTTTTATTCACTACCCTTTCATTCGCCTTATTTGGTATGTTTGCAAGTCCGCCTGGCATATCCGTGGTACTCCGGGTTCTTTGAATTTGGGTTGGAGTGTGTGGAGGAAGGCGCATGTTCCTACTGCATTCAAACGATCTTAGGATATTGCTATGATGGCTACTATTTAGGTTACTTGGAAGGAAAGGAATGCTAGGATTTCCAGTAAGAAAGTCCGTTCCATTGATTTCATCATTGAAAAATTCATTCACTTCATTCATCTTTGGTCTAATTTCCTTCCACATGATAAGAGAGTGTCTCTCATCTTCATCACATTGATCATGTTATTGGGTCTTTGGTTCAGCAGGGAGTTAATTTGGCACCGTAGATTACTTCTCTAAGTTGATCTTACAATTTCCTTATTTTGGCTGCAGATGTGAGGCTTGGTATCTTGGTGCTTGCTGCTATTTCCTTTTGCCCTGCCTGGATTTTTCCTTTTATCCTCTCCTCTGTGGTTTTGAGAGTTCCCTTTTGGTGTTGTTGTTTTGGGTGTTATCCTTGATATTTAGTTACAACTTTTATATAGTGTTTTATTGTGATGTTTTCTGCTTTCAGGGTCCCTCGCTTTATCTCTGGCCTGCTTTTGGTTCCGATGAGGCTGTGTTGTTGCTGCTTATTGCTACCTGGTTTCACATTGCATTTTTCCCGTTTATGTTCTTGGTTGTGCTATATATTGGGCTCTGTGTTTGCTTTGTTCGCTACTAGTGTCTTGGTGTTGCCGGGTTATGCTCTTGGTTGTGCTACCTTTGTTGCGCTGTGGATGTTCAGTTGGTGGCATGATCTGTAGCCTCTTTGCATCAATGCTAGGTTGTTTCCTTGCTCTCTGTTTTGGCTCCCCTGGTCTACAACTTGTTGGTGCTTGTTTCGTCCTGTAGTTGCGACTGATGTGTAGCAACGTTTTGCAAACATGTTCCATGTTTTGTGTTTTGTTCTTATTTCTTTGTTTATGATGCATCTTTTGCTCTTTTTGCATCGACCATTCGATGAGACTGTGTAGTGCCTCCTAATTTTCAATAAATAAAATTAGAAATAAGTTGTACAATTTCTAGAATCAACTTCAATGTAATCCAAACACAGTATCAAATACAGGGAAAAATTAAAAACTTTTTATTACATCAGTTCTTTCTTATATTTGCACAGCGGAAAATTAATTACATTTATTACAACACAACCCCACACTTAAACTTTAATCACCTCAAATCCAAACTTCTAGTTTACTTAGGCAACTTCACTTGCAAATCCTGCAAAATAACTGAAGAGTGTGGATGTCAGTTGAAGGCAATTGACACAATACTATAGTAATAGCAACCTTTCAAAGTCTCACAATCACAAACTTGTCACATAACATGAAATAAAATAACGATAAAAGATTCATTAAACAAAAAGTGAAACTATACTAAGTGTGTGTAAAAAAAATAGAAGAGAAATGCATTAAAACAATATTCAAGAAAACACAATGCACACGATGATTTTCTAATGCACACTTGTCGGATTCTATGCATCCTATTCTACATAGGTCCGGTGCAAGCCCTTATCATTCTCCACTTTATAGGGTTAAATTCCACGTTGTGCAACCTACTACCATGCCTACTACGAGATTTAGACATTTTACAAGTATTGACTTTTGCCCTTGGAATACTGGAGACCAATCCCACTCCGTGGATCATACTGTGGCCTATTTCATCCATCGTCCCGAAATACTAGGGACTGTCTCACTCCGCAGGTCATTCTAGAGCCATCATTATACAAAATATCCCATGAGCATCGCTCTCGTCCCGGAATACTGGAGATCAATCCCACTTCGTAGATCATTTTGTGGCCTATTTCATCCATCGTCCTGGAATACTAGGAATTATCTCACTCTGCGGATCATCCTGGAGTCTATAACTCACGTTTGCTCTTGTTTCACCATATCACCATCTAGTGCATGTCCTTATGCATGCATATAAATAACCTAAGCCACCTAGATCTAGCTCCACCCTACCGGACTTAAACCCACAAAACTAGGAACACTACCCCTCCCTGACCAACTCCCATAATTAATTAATTCACTACCGGTAATTCTAGGCCCTGCTCAACATCTACTGCTCACAACACAAAAATCCCCAACTAACTTCCTAGGGTCCACAACATAACCCTAATCTCAAATTAAACCCAACTTGGTTCCATAATACAAAATATTCTTTCATATATGGAAACAAATTTAACTTACGAAAATTCTTCAAACTCAACATTTTGAATCTCACTTTCCATTCATTCGTAAAGTTCAATTAATTCAACTATAAATTCATTCAATCTCCACTGAAACAAATCTCTTATATATTTGGGATCTCATCCTCAAAATCTGAAATTTTTATGGTTTCCAAAATCTGAAATTTACCCTCTTTAAAAACTGAAAACAACTCTTAAAATTCCGAAATAATTATCCTTCGAAACTGAAGCATATAACCCTTAAAAACTGAGAATTTATCTACAAAAATATAGATTTATTTCCCTCAAACCATTACTTGAATATATTGAAAATTGAAACTAGATTTTCACCAAAATCTGAAAGTTACATGACTTTGTTCTTCAAAACAGTACACTCCAAAATCAATATTAAATTATGGAAAAATTAATTTAATCCAGCACATATCAAGGAACTCACCCAAAAAATCTAGACTCAAACAAATTAATTTAAAGGATTTATATCCAATAAATTCTGAAAACTATCTTTTATCAAAATATGAAAGTTATACCTTCTTATCCTCCAGAACAGTCCATTTAAAAGTAAATATTAAATTCTAAAAAATTTAGTTTATATTTACTCCATAAACATAGAATTTGTTGCCAAATTTATAATCCATTCGCACGAAAATAGAATCCCCAAATCATCAATAAACTGAAATTCATACTTTTTTCTAAAATATGAAACTTGTCTCTTTTAGAATTTGAAAAATACTCCATCAGAACTCAAAATTTTTGTCTCTAAAAATGGAAATAAATAGTCCCTCAAAACTGAGAATTTAATCTCTCAAAACATTGTTTGAACATATCAACAACTTGGAACTAGATTCAACAAAAAAATGAAATTTAATAATTTCGAAACTCAACCAAAACTCAATCGAATCTCACATAAATATTAGATTAAATACATACATATGCACTTCTATATGTATACTAGTGTTCCCCAACCATAACACACAAGCCCCACACAAAACTCCTCGAAATCCGTGCTCAAACACCCAAACCCGAGAGCCAACTGCAACCCGGGTTTGCACAGTGCTCGGGTTAGCACTGTGCAACCCTCGGTTGCTGTTCAACCACAGTCCGAGCCAACCCTAAGTCTAGGTTTAAACATCGAAATCCAACCCTAGGTCCTTTACCGCTTCTCGCATAATTTCTTCGATTATTTTGACATGTATTTGTGTATAAAACTCAAATTTTCAATTCATCATAATTTATCTCAAAACAACGAATAACCCATAAAATTTTCATATTTTAATTTATCAGAATAGATTCTTTAATCATGCATATAGATCTACACATCTACAATAACATATAGGTTTATTAGATCAAATTCTACAAACAAAATTGGATCTTTCATGCATAGAAAATTTTCATTATTCAAGAGCAACTTATTTTAGATCAACATGAATATTTAGATCGTATGACATTTCCAATCATCCACAATAATACGTTCAAATAAATTTTCACAAATAAAACATGATCTTTCATACATCAAATATTCATTATTCAAAAGAGAATCAACATAAGAGTATCATGCAATCAAGATTAAATTTTATCATACTAATCGACAATTTTTATCTAACAATTCATCTCTACAATCATCTCATCAACAAAACATCATGTTCATGGTAATATAATCATAAACTCACAAAATCCAACCCCTAGCATGATTCTATATTGTTCATGAGAAATAGAAAAAAGAAACACATCTAGAGAGTTGAAAGATTACGCACCTCAATGGTGACCAAATGAAAGATAACAATAATAAGAAAAGAGACACTTCCTCCTCCTTGCGAAATAGAGATATCCAAAGCTCCAAACTCCCAAAATTGATTAAAGAGGAAAAAAATTTGTTCATAACAATGGGGGCAGCCATGGTTGCTACTATTATAGGCCGGGCTGATTATTTGGGATTTTTATGAAGATTTTACAAAACACCCCTTAAGAAAATTATATTTTTGTATGACTAGGTCTTCCAAATCAATTAGTTAGGTCAAATCAAATCAATTAGAGTAAAAATCTAACCCCCCTAACTCCTCCAACCTAACCGACCTTCACTGCAGCCCAGAATCTCAAAATTTTAAGAATTTGCCTTTGAGTGACAATTTTACAAAAATCCTTCACTTTGAAATATTTGCAAATATGCCATAAATTATTCATAAAAATCCGGAAAATTTAGAATTACTATCTAATAAGAAATATTAGATTTTTGAAACAATTTTCTGACGAAGAAAAATATTTTCAATAAAGTTCTCATTAATCCCAAAATTGCATAAATAAATAAATATAAATATACTCAATAAAATCAAATCAAATCAAATTAGAGGGATAAAAACTCTCTCCCCAATCTCTCTCCTATCAAAATCAACCTATCAAAACAGCCCAACCAAATTTTGAATTTGAATTTACCTCCAAATGACATTTTGCGTAAAAACCCTTTTCTTTCAAAGTATTTACAAAAATCCCAAAATTTAGAATATATTCAATTATAAATAGGAGAATTTATTTATAAATTCAAAAGTGAAAATTTGCACTTCAAAAATATTTGCACGTGTAAAAATATCAATTTTACAGAAATTCAAAATAATTAAATAATTAAAAAAAAATATTTATTAATTCAAATATTGTATAAAAAATTACGGGGTGTTACAGACTATATGTTTATTTAGCCTCTTGTACTCTCCGCTCTCTTGTATTTATATATATAATAGTCTGGAGCCTCGCGCTCTATCCTATTTATAAAAAAAAACCATAAATATGACGAAAAGGATTTAGAGCTGCTTATATTTTTGGTCAAATTTTCTTTATAAACCCTTAACTTTTACCAACCTGCACATTTAAATAGCTCTATATGAATATCTTTACCTTTGAGTAACTCAACGTTCTTTTTGACTCTTTGATACAATAATGGTGCTTTTTTTTTTTTTTTGATAAAAAGATGACAACATCATCGCTTCATTAATGCGAAGTTAATGAAACAGGTAGCATTACAAAACCAAAAGAACCGCCCTCTAAATTGGGACACCCCAACGAGTAACAGAGAAGCACCACCTCGAAAAGGATACAAACAATACACTTTCTAAATGCAGGAAGTAACGAGCACTGCTAACTGCAGTTGTACAATCACCGAAATGAACATCCTTGCTATTTGGCAACCTGTGCATCCACCACTGTGCGCTGATTACCCTGCACCAATACTGCTCACATATGCTATTCCTCTCCCAATCTTGGTTTCTTCCTGGAGCCCAAGTAACCTGTCCATTCACGAATGCAAATGTCAATTTTGTGCATCAAAACTGAAGATCTAATATATATATTGCGAAAAGAAGACTCGTTCCGGTCTAGCCATAAGTTCCACATTGTCGCTGCTACGGCTATGTCCCACTTATTTCTATCCTCTGTTGTGATCCTATTACTTCTAATGTCCCCCCAGGCTTCGAGACTGGATCCCGGCCACTCTAAAATCCCAAACCTAAGACCCACGATCTCCCATATCATTCTAGCCCTGGGGCAGTTAAACAAAATGCAATTCGTGTCTTCCTCTTGCGCTAAACATCTAGAACAGCTAGTGTTAGCTACAATTCCCCGTTTTCTCAAATTGATCTTTGACAAGATGGCATCATTATCCACCAACCACATAAAGACTTTAACTTTGGTTGGGGCGATACAGTAATGGTGTTAACAGAAAAGGTGAGCAACCACTCTTTATAAATCTTTTATTTATTTATTTTTTCCTCTCTTTTTCTTTTCCTTGCTCTTGATCCCTCCCCACCCCACACAGACACCCCCCCCAAACCGCTACCATCTCCAGTCAAACATTAAATAAATAGATGGATGAGCGGTGAAGGAGGAAGTTGTGAAGTAGCGGTGGATATTGAGGATGAGGTGGCTGTGGAGGGTGGATGAGGAGGTGATGTTTCCGATGGAAACAACTAAGGAGGATGAGGAATTGGTGGTTAAGGTTGTGAAGATGGGGATGTGGGGGTTAATGTGGCACCTTAACCTGTGAGGAGGCCGGGAGAGACGAGAGAGTGGTGGAGCAAGGAGGAGAAAGCGCGTCCCAACTTTATATGAGAGAGGTGAAGGTATCATCTTCACTACTATCTCTTTGGTAGCGGCTGTGGGAGCTATTGGCACGTTTGTAGGATGAGTGGTGGAGATGGTGGGAGGGTGCGATCGCTGTGCATGTGCCGTGGGTCAGTTTTCGTTCTGCGGGGCTTGGGCCCAAAGATGGGGTCCCCCAGCGAGGTGAAGGCAGGGATCAGCGGGTGATAAAATCCTGGCAGACTTGTCTCAGGTGGGTGTGCATGTGCCGTGGAGGCACTGTACGAAGCTAAACTGACGTACTTATAATTTTGCTAGACCGAACTTATTTGTTGACCCACCCTCCAGGGTTGTTGGAGGGATTTGTTGTTTGTGCGTGTCATGTTGCTTCATGTATATTTTATTTTCTGTCTGTAGTTTGTACTTGGGCCTAGTACTCTGGGTTTGTTTCGTTAAGCTCTTATTAATGAAACAGGGTGGCCAGATTCCACCCTTTTCCTAAAAAAAAAAACTTTATATGAGAGAGTAGAAGGACCTAAAATATAATGACAATTATACTCAATGGAGAAAAAGTTAAATTTATCACTTGCAACTCCTGTAAATATTATATGACAGAATGCTGAGATTAGGTATCAAAAGGTTAAGTAGTAAAAATGTTGAGCTAGTTAAAGGTAAACGTTTCCATATGAGGCATAAGGTAAAGTTTGCTAAATGGTAGGGCATATAAAGGTAATTTACCCGACCTTGTACTGAACTAGTCCATCATCTGAGTTTTTATACTAGACGTAAAGATAATATAGTGCTTGTACATGCTTCCAATAATTCCCTAGTTCTTTTTTTTTTTCTGTTTTTTGGAATAAACAATATTTCCCTAGTTAGTCTTGCTAGAGCATCTGTAGTCGTTGAGACTCAAAATTTCTATATCTGGGGAATAGAAATAGGAAATTTGAGTTTTGGCTACAATCGTTTATAGTCAAAAATGTCAAATTTGGGAAGAAAATTCGAGAGAATCAAAATGATCTTGCGTTCCATTCAAAGCTTCCAAACTTTTTAAATTTTTCTTTTTTTAAAATTCACGTCGGACGCATAACTTCCTGCGTCCCAAATTTTATTTTTTAAAAAAATTATTGGGGTCCTATGACTTCTTTAAAAAGAATTTGTGGGACACAAGATGATCTTGCGTCTCACAATTTTTTTTAAAAAAAATTTGTGGGACGCAGGATGATCTTCCTCCCACAATTTTTTTGAAAAAAATTTGTGGGATGCAGTATGATCTTGCATCTCATAAAGGGAATAATATAAAAAAAATAGCTGGATGCGAGATCTTAATGCATGCGAAAGATCTCAGATGAAAAAAATCGACGGACACAAGAACATATAGTGATTTCTATATTTGAGAATTTCATATATCTTCTCTCAAATATAGAAGCCTACTGTTCCCCAAAACTCATTTTTTCCAAATATAGGGAATGACTGCATCCTCTTTTTTGTCAAAATTTCCAAATTTTGGAAATTAAGAGAACGACTGCAGATGCTCTTATATTGTAGTTCATTTTTATTGTTGCCTATGTGGCACGGAGTTCTCTGTCATGAAGTCATACCTATGTCAGACAGAGACACTGATGCTGGACAATCTTCGAACATGTGTCCGTACTTCTCCCATCTTGGACCGTTTTTAGATACTTCCACATATTTTAACACTCAATACCTGTCATAGATTATGCAGTTCATTTATATTCATTAGGGTAAATTTCAGATAACCCTATTGAGTTTTTTTCTCTTTGGTAGAAAACCATACCATGTTTTTTTTAACATATAACCCTACTCAATTTTACTCCGTTAGGCAGTAAGGCATATTCCATTAATTTTGGGTTGTTATCTGGAAAAAGTGCCAACATATCAATTTTTCAATGACGAAAATACCCTTATGCAATTTTTAGAAATACCCCTATGCCAATTTTTGGGTGTTTTTTGAAAAATTGGGAGATTATGCGAGAAATTTGGGGGGATTTCATCAGTTGTTATTATTGTCATTTTTTATAATTCCTTAATAATTTCCTAAATATTCCCTTTAAAATTCTTTCAATTCCTTAAAAAATTGAAAAAAAAATCCTTCAAAATCCTTCAAAATCCTTCAATATTGTGAAATTACTTTATAAACAATGCTCATAATGCTCACAAACATATTAAACAGAGCTCAAGATGCCTGGAAACAACATAAACAGAGGTCATATTGATCATAAACAACATAAATAGAGTTCAAAATGTCTGGGATAACATAAACAGAGCTCATAATGCTAAAAAAAAACATAAATAGAGCTCAAAATGCCTGGAAATAACATAAACAAAGCTCATAATGCTTAAAAACAACATAAACAGAGCTCAAGATGCCTGAAAACAATATAAACAAATCTCATAATGCTCACAAACAACATAAATAGAGCTCAAGATGCCTGGAATAAGATAAACAAAGCTCATAATGCTTACAAACAACATGTAAATGCTTAAGATGACTGGAAACAATATAACAAAGCTCATAATTCGCACAAACAACATATACAGAGCTCAAGGTGCCTAGAAATAACATAAACATAGCTCATAATGCTCACTAAATCCCAAATTCAATTCTCTCACTCAAACCCAAAATCCCAACGCTTCTTCTTCTTCTTCTTCCAGTAGCTGCTGCTGCTTCTTCCAACCCAGTCTTTATGTGCATGGACTACAATTTCATAAATAAGAACTCTACAGTCTAAAGAGCACTAAAGTTCTGTTGTGATGCTAAACAAACACAGGGAAAAAACTTGTTTTGCAAGATGCAACCATATATCATAATCAAAATGATACAGATACTTGCTCAACAAACATGAAAGGGAAAGTAAATTCTTGCACCAATTTTGTAGGCACAAAATACATCATATATGTTTATGTTAAGAAAATTTATTTATCATTTGTTGTCTAAATATTGACACTTTAGAAATAACTGAAAATTCTTGTTGCAATGTTTCATATAAGTTGCTTTTGTTTGACTAAAATTATAAGCAGTAATTGTGAACATAAATGATTAGGGAGAAGTATAAGTGTACCATTTTGAAGCTAGTAGTGATGGTGTGATTTGCACAAAATATTAGCTTTAGACAAGATATTTATAAGTTCCAAAGAATAAACTAAGAACTTAGAGATATATTTAGTAGTAATATCCCAAAAGATCATCACAAGATTGTGCTTTGCTGTAAAAAAAAAATTGTGAGATTTCTCTATTTCATCAGATAAACAATTAGAGATACATGTACATTGCATTAAAATCATATATACAATAACTATGTCTGAAGTGATCAGTAAAAGATAGAAACTCAACTGGATATTTACTTATTGGAAAGCTTTTCTATTCTAATGTGGATTGTTAAATTTGCGGTGGTTTTGCAAGCTTATATTTTCAAGTAATCATCAAAAAATAAAAATCTTGAAGATCTTTATGTCGTGTCTAAGAAAATATCAGTAAAAGAATGATACTAAGTAAGCAACCAATTAGAAACTTAGAATAATAAAAGTTCTGGGGAGCTAGAGCTAGTAGACAATCACTAAACTTGAAAGTTCAATGACGATAAAAGAACAAAATGGATTTGAATTCTATGCTCTCTCAAAGAGTGCCATTAAACATCACTTTTCAACATAAAAGAGTACAAATTTAGATTTTTAGGCCCAGCAGGGAATCAAAATTGAAAATAAATCTGGTGAGAGTATAATCTCTCTTAAACCTCGTAACAGAACATTCTATAATAAACTCAATCAAAACAGTACCAACATATAAAGATTTACTCAAACTCAATTCTCATTTTACATTCTCTATCTCTCACTAATCATTCTATAATTGCTTACTTAAAAGCGTACAATTTTAGATTCTTAAACTTCACTATTCCAACATACAAGAACACTACTAAAGCTCTGTATGGTATTCAAGTTAAGAGTCTTAATCTTTTTAGAAGATAAGACTGTTTTGGTTATGCTTTACTAATTCTACTAAGATCAATGTAGCAACAATACAATGCATAGTTTTGGTGGAATATGGGCTTTTAATTTATGTATATTATGATGACTAGCAGTCTTGCAACAAAAGTTTACTAAGTTTTCTTTCTATCTTCATAACTTTCTCTTTACTATTGAGATTGCTCTTGGTTTCAAAATGTTGTCTCATTGGAATTTGGCTTCAATGGCGTTGTGTGATTTCACTGTCAATTATAGGGAAAAGGGTGAAAGATTGATGTTTGTCTCTATCTCAGTTTGTGTTCAGTTGTTCTTCTCTGAAGCTTTATTCTTGATTAGATGATAATAATAACGACTAGTGGGGAGGAGAATTTGGTGTTGACCCTAAATGCTAATTGTTTGAAAAGTAATGATGACTAATAGTGATTTAATTATGTTATAGCTAATGAGTGTAGTCACAAGCAACAACATTCTATTTGCTTTCAAATTTTTCGATCTGAAACAACAAAAGATATATTAACTCTGAAATCCAAGCAGAATAGAGACGAGACATGATGAAAGTTGCATCCTACATCCAATGCAGTGTGGACTCTAATCCTATATCCTACATCCAATTATACATCCAATGAAGTTGTTTACTATATGCAAATGCAGTAAATATGAACTCAACCCATCAAATCCATCATATTTCTCCCATAGGAATAAAATCAAACACCTAATAGACAACCAACACAACACTAACAAAAGCTCATAAAAAAAACTAAAGGGTTCTAACAAAAGAGACAAACGATAACCATACTTGCTCTCTTCGCATTGCAGAACCATGTGATCTTCATTCTTGATGTCGTAAGGATACCACTCCGCAACCTTGTCGCTTCCTCAACCATGAGACTTAGGGTTAGGGCGATGACGGTCCCATCGTCGATGTCGATGGTGGAGAGGACGGCGGAGTCAGCGGCAGAGACGATCTTGAAGAGTTTGGAGGTGAGGGAGGACAATTGGAGGAGGAGGAGGGATTGGGCACGGGGGATGGGAGGGAGGAGGGAGGAGAGGGTAGTAGAGCTGGGGTTTGGTGGTGGTGGTGGACCATTTTGGAAAAGTTTTTTTCGATTTAGGGTTTGGGATATTGGAATTTGGAGGAGGAGGATGAAGAAGAAGAAGATCGGATTTGGTTTAGGTTTTACTAGAAGAAAAAGGGTAGTTTTATTAAATGGTTAAGATATTAGTGTTATTTTAGTCATTCTATACTGAAGTTAACGACTTTAGGGGCTCCTAACGGAAAACAAAGTTTAGTAGGTTTATATGCAAAAAAAAATCTGGATATGGTTTTCTGCGAAACGGGAAAAACTTAGTAGGGTCATCCGAAACTTACCCTAATTCATTATCTATTTAAGTGGGTGTAGAAGATCAAAGTAGTTAATTGTTGAATAATTTATTGCAAGTGTCCACATTCTCATGCTGCTAAATGGACCATTAATCATAATCTTATAAGAGGTACTGTTCTTTTTTTTTGCCTAAAAGATTTACAGTAAAAGTCTCTTTTTAAGGTGTTCTTTTTATATAAAAATAACCTCTTATAAGAGATTTCTGTTTTTTTTTTCACCTCTTATAAGAGCCTTTTCTTTACTTTTACACATTTTTGCCTTTATTATATAATTTCTCTATTTATACTTTGGGGTAATATAGACTTTTTAAGTGATAGAAGGCTTATAAGAATTTGAAAGAGGCTACTAGAAGCCATTTAGGCTTATAAGCGATTTTGGGAAAAATTGTTTATAAGAGGTAAAAAAAGGAACGCTAAAAATTATGGAAAAAGAGGTGGACCACCTCTTATAAGAGGTGAATCACTTATAAGAGGAGAAAAAGAACAGTACCTAAATGTATTCCGTCTGATATATTATCTCTCTTCTCTCTATATATAATGGGAGAGTTGGAGGTGTAATTTGTCAACACACAAATCCATGCGTTGCACGTGCAACTCCAACTTTCCCATTAATTACAACAAAAACAAACAAACAAAAAAATTTCACCTATTTAAACGTGCAACGCATGTGCAAAATAATTTTTCAGTATTTTTTTAACACCAAACAAACACATGTTGTACGTACAATTCCAATTCTAACACGTGTATCGCACGTTCAAATCGTAGATTTTCCTTCAAAATATTTTTTCCAATTACATGCAACGCACGTTCAACTCCCAAACTATTTCTTAACACGTACATTGCACGTGAAAATCCTCCAACTCTTATCAAAACGTGCACCGCACGTGAAAAAAAACTAGTAAATATATGATGAGAGCTAGATTAGGCTACTTTTCAGAAAAATAGAGAAGTATGCGTCAGATGTTCTATGATTGGTTAAATTTATCCATATATCTATAATATATGTAATTGTAGTGCTCTTTATATACACAGGCAAACATATATAGTTATGCCCTTACGCCCTTGGTGTCCTATTTTGTTAAAATTTATTACCATCAAAGTTACTTCAGATAATCAATTTTCATTTGCTAAACCTGTTTCTGAGTAGGGCTGCAAACGAGCCGTGTCGAGCCGGTATCATGAGGCTCGAGCTCGGCTCGTTAAGCAATCGAGCTTAGTTTTCGAGTTGGAGCCGAGCTTTGACCGAGTTCGATCCGAGTAGCTCACGAGCTTAGCCTAATAATAAAAAAAAGCCCAAGCTTGAGCTCGGCTCGTTAAGATATCGAGCTCGAGCACGGCTCAAGCTCGTTACGAGTCGAGCTTTGACCGAGCTCGAGCCGAGTAGCTCGCGAGTAGCTCAGTTTGTTTGCAGCTCTATTTCTGAGTGCATTGAGGAACTTCTAGCAACTTACATGTCTACCAATGTGAGTTAATAATCAGCCATTATAATATGGACCTTATGATGTTGTAAACTAGGAAAACCATTTTGCTTAAGCAGATTCATATGGTTTCCTTAGGTTTGTGAATTTAAGGTTGTTCATTTTGCATATACTTGTTTCATAGGTTGCACTTAATCACAACATATTTCTTAAAGTTAGATTTTATGTGGTGTATATACATCAAATTATGGACTTTGTGCATAATTTATTTGGATGGGAAAATTGCTTCTTTGGAAATGGAAATAAAGTTTTGTTTTCTACTTTTGCTCCCACATGATGAACTAATGACTGTAGGTTCACTAAATATTCCCTTTGATGTTTTTTTATATTAGAATAATGAATAGCAGAGTAGATATATTTGGGTTACTTATAAACATTTTGAGCTTTAGACCCTTTTCGGTTCAAATCTCATATTACTAGTTTCTTTGTCAGTCAGCAATTTTAGTCTGAGAAAAAAAGCTCGGATTATTTTGTATTGCTGATGTGGAAATGATCTGTAATTGGTAGTTTTGAAGATGAATGTTAGAGTGGGGGATGTAACATCACGTGCAAGGGAAGTTTTGGAGATTATGAGGTTTCATTAGCATGGCTATTTCAGGGGAAACATCCTTTGGATGATCTACGCCTGCACTTGCTCATATTCTGTAAGCTTCCATGTATTTGGGGGAAGTTAGTAATTTTCTTGTATTCTGCATATCTGAGATTTTCGCAGTCGACATATACTCTCCATACTCATTTTAAATAACAACGTCTTACTGATAATTGTCATCTGATCATAATATTTGAAAATTCAAATATCCTTTTCTTGATTTTACTCTGATGGACTTTATTTTCCACAGGTGAAATCAATCAGCAATTCCCAAATCGGCCTTCTCCTCGAATTCTATTCCAATATCAACGAGCAAGCTTCCATCCTTCATGCAGATGATGCTTCTTCATCTTCGATTGACGGATTAGTAAATAAATTCAATAAAATCAATGTAATACCAACGAATACGGCCATGAGTGGCAACGAAATTGATGCATTGTGGGTTCTACATGCAGCCAATCTATCAATGAGTGGTTTCACCTTAACCAAATTTGTTACATGAGAAAAGCCAAACAAAATGAACCAAATTTGGAGAATAACATTACAATCACTAAAGATTATTCGCCCTATCTTGCATCTCTTGGCCACATCACATTACAACAAAATCATGCTATCCCCACATTTCTATTCCGGCGTTTGGATAGAAATGCCGGGTAGAATCCCAAGGAAAAAAATTTAAAAATTTCCCCTCGATACACCGGCGTTTGTTAAATTGCGAGGGTCGTTGGTGCTGCGCCGTCGTTTTCCATAAATAACGCCGGGTAGGTCTCGGAATAATGAAATAGCCCGTGATCCCGCTCTCTTATTTCGACTTCTCAATTTTTACTCTCTCCCTCTCTCTCGCTCAACCACAAACCCTAGCCTCACCAAATCCCCCGACCACTACACCTCGCCATCGTCGTCGTCGTCCCCCACCCCCCGTCGCCGTGCCTCCCTAGTTGTTCCACAACAACCCAAAGTCCAAAACCCATTCCTCCCAATGCCTCCTGGCCGTATTTGTCGTACCCCCGCCCCCCGTCTCCTCCTCCTCCCATTATCATCATCATCTTCTCCCCCTTCCACCGAAACCCAACTCAAACTCCATCACCATCACCTCCATCGCCAACTCCGACCTCCATCAATTAATCGTTTCTCGCCATCAATTTTTCTCCATCAATTTCTGGTAAGTTTTTGCCTCCTCTTTAAATCCAATTTTTGGATTCATCCGATTGATTTCAATTGGTTTTTTTGTTTTTTTGTTTTGTTTTGTTTTTGTTTTTGTTTTTGTTTTTGACAGATTCATGAGTTGATTCGGGGAGCTGGTAGGAATGTGATCAAATCACAGGAACTTTATTGTTATAATGTTTGTGTTTTTACAATTGCAGTGGATGGATGAAATGCATATCAAATAGTGGTTTGATATGGTGGATGTGTGAGCAGCCTGTAGATAAAAAAGAGAAAATTAACATTTTGGAATACTCTGTTTTATTATCTTATATTGATATGCGAAAATGCTGAGCTTGCCTTCATAGAGTTTATTCTATTTAAAGCACAATCTCTCAAGTCAATGATGGTTAACATTAATCTTTTTTTATTAGCTAGCACTGATCGTGAGTAGCTTCTTATGTCAGAAATATTGTATTTCCCAGGATTTTAAGTCAAGCAAAAATTCAATTCAAGAGAATGTAAGAACTTCTTATTATTGCTCGGTCACAAGCATTATGTTTTTATGTTTGTTTAGCTTTGGATTTTTTCTTCTATTAGTAATTCTTCAGACTTATGATTTGCATGTATAGTTAGATTTAATTACCCCCCCCCCCCCCCCCCCCCCCCCTCCCCGGCGTTCGATATCCTCAACCAGTTTGTTTATTAATAGTAATATCTTAAAACAATTAATATGTTCATGTATCTAGGATCCTTTATATCTTAAAACTATTAATCTGTTTATTTGGGTTGTCCTTTCAATCTAGATCGGTAATCTTTTCAAGTTTGGCATTACGGTTGGGTATAAACTTACTTCTAACAAGCCATTTCTAAATTGGCTTAAAAAATCTAGTCATTATTCTACGCTATACTGATGTTCAAGGATTTATTTGACATAACAGTAGTGACAAAGTGAATGGCATACTTCAAAATTCTAGTTGATTCTTCACTCTTTATATGATATCATTAGCAGATACTAACGTTGCACTAGAGAAACATTTTCTTGCAAAGTACTATTCGTTACCTTTCTGCTTGCATTTTGCATGTCATCTTTTTTAGCCCAGCATCTTAATTTTGATGCAAAAAATTTATTAGCAAAAGAAACATAGAAACAAATATTGGTAAAATGATACATAATCTTCCTGTTTGGCTCTTTTGCTAATTGAATTGCATCAAGGATGAATATGATACATAATCATCCAAACTGTATATCTCAGTTGTGGATGGACTAGGAACAAAAGGCAGTTATTAATTTTTACTATGGTTTTCAATCTAGGCTAACATGAATTCTATAAATTTTGTGCCACAAATACATTGAATACAGGCCTAGGCGAGAGAACATGCTTTCCATACCTAAGTGACTTGGTTGGAAGAAAATGTACCTCATTTAAATAACAATGCTAAATTAAAAAAGAGAACTCCAAGAAAAAAGAATGAAATATCAAATTATCAATATAAGATAGTAAAACTCTGTATTCAATTAGTTGGGAAACTGTCGGAAGAACACAAACAGCAGCCTGGGATATGCAATTCAGCAACACAAAAAGCTCATATAGAGGATAAGTGCAGATAAACTAGAGCCATTCTTTGAATCATTTTGTCCCTGCCTGATTCTACTTTCTGTTGACACCAGTTTTAGAACCATATAACTCATGGCCTTGAATTCTCGTATAATTATAAAATCGACATCAATCTTACTTGCTTGATATTTGATGCATGCATATGCTCATCCTGATCACAACTGTGCATTTTTCCCCATCCAGACTCCAAAATCTAAACCCTAGAGATTAGACTATTATTGTCCTAGTATCCTGATTCGATTTCATCCTATTCAACTTAATCAACTACCACATATTTAAATTAAGGTAAAGTGAATCATAAGATATATTGACCCTGCAGTTACACTCAAGAGATATGTATTTTGCCCTTCAAATCATATATAATACATTAAGTACTATCCACACTGATACTAATTGGTAAGAACATCTCTTTCTTTGACTTAAACTTTGGGTCGAATTGGTTCTTAGAACCTGAGCATGTCAATTCCTACCACAGAGACCGTGAGCTATCAAATGTAAAGATTATTGTAGTAGATATCAGCAACTTATCATATATGAAATGTAAAGATTTTATTTATATTTTTTTGATGTGTTTAATGATCTTCAACTTTTAGGAACTGAGCTTGTTGATGTTGTCCTTGATTGAGTCCCCTTCAACACCTTCGATCAACACCACGCACGCCACACACTCCATGATTTGGTGGATCTCTATATAGGTACTTATAAATTCTGTAGTTTATACTATTTGTAAGATTGATTCATTTTATATATGACAATATTCTAATCATGTACTTGTATTCTTACAAATTAATACTTTGGGGATATCAAATATATTGACTTGTATTCTTTCGAGTTGTTTGTATGTTATATCTTCTTTGAATCTCCTGATATTTCTGTGTGTGTATATATGTAGAGTAAAAAAAAGGCTATGCTGGCCTTTTTTTAAAAAATCGCCGGTATAACTATTATTTCGATAAAACTAAATTAAAATTATCCCTATATCGGCGTTTTCAAAACGGAGGGGTAAGTCAGGGTTATACCGACGTTGTCAAAAAACACTGGGATAGGCCTCATAGCTACCGCGATGCCTTCTATACCGGCATTTCTACCGATATTTTTAGAAACACCGGTAATATCTACGTCGGGGTAGGGGAAAAAAGTGTCGGGAACATGTTTTGTGTTGTAGCGTCAGCATTAATTTTCCTCAAAATGTTGAATTCACACCAGCCGATTCATGGTCTACTGAATTTAGCACATTTCTTGGTCCTATGGTTCTAATGATACTTCAATGGTGAGTCTCAACATTATTTATATGCTAAGCAGGGCATAGCAAGTCCTTTGCACGAAGTACAACTTCTATGTAGAGAAGCTAAGCAATCAAACAAGTAAAGAAACAATATATATTCGGGTTGCTAGGGTCAAGCTTTTTACGTCTCAAATCTTGAAGTTCCTTTGGAATTTTCGGGCTCAGGTTTAATGTTCAAGTCTCTTGATCTTATTGTGATTGCCAAAAATTTGACAAGTCTCCTTCATCTCTTTTGGCTGTTGAAGAGAAATTGTTCTGATACTTGGTATTTACGAGTAAGTCATTTGAAGGCTTACTGTAACAACCAGATAGTTCGGGTGTGGGAGCAACATATAATGTGAGTTCTTTTGGGAAGAGGAAACTCAGATCTCGGCCGCCGATCTGGCTCTACTGTGTAGCTATGCGTGATCCGATTTGGTGGATCTAGGAGCGATTGACCACCACCGGATACCTGCAAAAAAGTTAATAACTAGAGCATATAGAGAGGCTTAAGTGGTGAAATAGCGATTACCTGGTTACTATAAAGGTAGGGCTGTATTTATAAGCATGAGAGCCTGATTAGGGAATATTCCCTGATCCCCTGATTAGGGGATGCGGCCGGATTCACGTTGGGTTGGATTCGGGTGATGGGCCTATAGTCGGCCCACAAGCTGTTATGGGATCCCCGTGAGATCCTGTCAGGATCGAGCGATGCACATCTTCTGCTATTTTTACTATCATTATAAGCCCCCTCCCCCCACACACACACACTCCACACACTCTCGGAGGTGATCTTTTGGTCTTCTTCAAAAAGTAGTTGACTCATTGAGGGTGTCGTGCAGACAATGGCGATCTGGGCGAGTCGAAACTAGGAGTCTCCCGCTGCAGTGTGAATTTACGGGAAGGATGGGGTTGGCTGTCGTGTTGAAGCTGGGAGTGAGTCTCCCCTACTCGGGGTCCCCGTGAGGGTCGGCCTCAGATGTCACGTCGAGGACGTAGCGGTTGAGAGGTCTTGTGAGAGCCAAGGGTCGGCCTTGGATGCCACAACAAGGTAAGACCTTGTGAGTTCTCCCCATGAAGGTCGGCCTCGAATGCCACCCCGAGGTCGCAGCGAATTGAGACCTTCTGAGAGTTCCTCATAAAGGTCGGCGCGGATGATAAGCCGAGAACACAGCGAATTGAAGCCTTGTGAGAGCTCCTCATGACGGTCGGTCTCGGATGCCACTCCGAGGGTGTGACAAATTGAAGCCTTGTAAGAGCTCCTCATGAGGGTCAGCCTTGGATGCGACACTGAGGGCGCAACGAATTGAGGCAATGTGAGAGCTCCTCATGAGGGTCGACCTTGGAGGCCACGCTAAGAACACAGCAAATTTTAAACCTTGCGAGAGCTCCTCATGAGGGTCGCCCTCGAATGCCATGGTGAGGGCACATCGAATTAAGGTCTTGTGAGAGCTCCTCATGAGGGTCTGTCATGCCCTGCTTTTCAAAAATATGGAATGCAAGCACGTGACATGGCCCAGCGAATGACTTGCATCATCCATCAGCTGTTATCGATTCAACTCAACAATATAAACAGAAAGTAATACAACCACGCATGCATTAAAGGAGTAATCACATGAATAACAATACTTGGAATTTAAGCATAAAATAACCAAACATATTAACAATCCAACATCTGGAATCAACAATAACAATATTCGGGTCAAAAGTCCAATATACAAAGAAATAACAATGTTCAATTATTTAAGACTTCAAAACGAAACAATAATTATTTAAGCGACGACGCAAATCGATTTCTTCACCATTGTTGTTCTTCTAATCCATCAGGCAATTCTCCTTGATTACCTGTAAGCTGTTCATCTAAAAAGAGAGAATAATATGTCCTTAGAGCAAGTCGTGGACAACATGTAGAGAAATAGAGAAACAATGACAATAATGATATAACGAAGAATTCAATGAACGATAAAATCAATAACATTGAACAATGGAAAAATGGTAACAGTACAATGTGCAATAACCATGATTGATAACGATAACAATAAACGATAATAATAACGGTAAACAATAACGATAACACTGTTCAATAACGATGACAATATGCAATGACAATGCGATGAAAATCTTAAATCTATTATTCATTTTAATCCTAACTAATGCACGTACTACTGTATCCCATAACTACATGTTCGGTGCATACAATCAATTTCGTTTAGACTAAGGTGGTAGATTCTATAGGTAATGTACTCGGCACGATATAATATTAAAATGATAACACTGACTATTGCAGCACTTTCTTCCACAATAATAATAACACTGGCTATTGCAGTAATTTCTTGCACAATAACGATAACACTAGCTATTGCAGGAATTTCTTGTACAATAACGATAACACTGGCCTTTGACGCAATTTCTTGCACGATGACGATAATGATATTTTGGGAACGAGGCCCACACTTCCGAGTACAGTCACTATATTATCAACTACTCTAATCAATCCTTAACCCCGACTTGATTAACATTCTTTATTAATTCAACATGCAATACCAATAGGGAACAAAAGAGACAGAAATATCAATGGGGAAACGATAAGGCGATTAATAAGGGACACTAGAATGATGATAACACAACCCTAAGATCATGCAATGTATTCTATACAATCAAATGCACCAATACAACATTATAGATTCTATATTATCAAACATGGAAACTCAATTCTGGACAGCAGTAGGTTGCTGTACTAAAATTGAATTTTCCGCTGCTACAGAATAGAAAATATGGATCCGTCAGAAATTCTAGAACCTAGACTCCTGTCTGGTTCCAACGCATATTAAAAGTCCAAATTCCGACAACAGTAGCTAGGTGAATTATAGTGTTCTTTACAGGTTACAGGTTTTGACTAGTTATTAATGTTAACTAGTTTCAGTTGTAAAAACAGTAAATATTCATTTTAAAAACCAGAAAAATAATTTTCATTACCCTAAGCATGTTGGCTATCAATCTGGAAATTATCATGGTAATATTTTATCATTAGTTCATCTATTTAATCAGGTTAACGTGGTATATGTATAAATCTGGAAATAAAATGCAGTAGCAGTATAATGATCATAACTCATGCAATATAAGTCGGAATTCAAAAATTCTGGATGTTCTGGAAACTAGGCACTTGGGGCTACATTTCATATTCAGAAAGTTATTGATTTTGATGACAGTATCTAGGTCGAAACAGCATGACACTGTTCAGATTGATAGTAAATTTCAAGGTTTCAATATATTTTTCATCAATAAAATAATTAAAATATTATGAACGATGAGTTAGGGGTCGACAACATAAAAACAGCAAGTTACATCTATGTGAACATGGTATTAAGATGTATAATGTCCATAATCTTACTAATCACAATCAACCAATACACCAACATCAATCATATAACAACCAATGCTAGCATACAATTTACAATAGTTGTGTAATGTCATGACATGAATTACAATAACAATTCCTATTCCTATAATCAATAATTCACTACATGAATGCATGCAAGATTTCTATAAATTGGAGGCAAAAGATAGCACGAAGTCAAGACTACTACTTGAATTCGCTCGTGAAAATCCGTAGTATCCCAACGATAGATAACAATAACATATATACGATAATCAATATAGATCTACTTGCGGGATTCAATAAACAATCTCGAATAGATACAATACAATTCGAGGGTGAGATGATTTGTCTTTAGAACAACGTTAGATCCGATATAGGAAATAACGGGATTAGGATCCCGGGTGACAAACCATGAACACGAAGCACGAAAACCTGTGCTAGCTACGTGCAATGCTCACACAAAACTGCAAACACCCGATCGGCTCCAAAACACCAACACCAAGATGAAAACAGCAAAACACCAATCTTTTCTCCAAAACACCAAACACAGATCAAACCCAACAGAATGCCAAACACCACACATCGATCCCCTACTCCACAAACACCAAACAACAAGAAACCCAACTCTTCTATTCTCTTCTTCAACGACGGAGAAAGATGTGGTGGGAGGGAATCGACGGCAACTACGGAGGTCGTGGCGACTGGACGGCAAGCAGCGAGAGCAAGGGTGGCGAATGGCAATGCGGTGGTGGTGGGAAGCGACGCAGTGACTAGGCAACAGCGCCGAGCAACACTCTGTTTCGCAGTCGAAAACATAGGAGATGAAACGGCGGGGCTTCAGGCGTTCGTCGACGATGACGACGAGGGGCGAGGGATCTTCGGTGGTGCTCAGTCGAGGTTGGCGATGGGGCGACGAGGAGGTTGGAGGCCAGGGAAGAGGAGACGAGGAACTTGACAAGGATGGGGGTGAAAAGAACGGGGCTGGCGGTGGAAAGCGGAGACGGGGAGTCGAGTGGAGGCTGTGGAGCTTCAGAGCTCGGCAATGGTGAGTGGGGCTTGATTGGAGGAGAGTTGCGGTGCATCGGGGGCAGGGATAGGCGCTGGCGCTGGCAGGGATGGAGATGGCTTGGCATTGTGGTGGATCGAGTGGGAGGCGAAGGAGGAAAACGAGGAGTCGGGGTCGGGAGTTCGATGAGGAAGATGAAGCGTGGGTGCTCTCTATTTTCGGTGAGAGAACAGAGGGATAAAGAGAGTCAGTAACGGGTAGAGAGAGAATGGGGAAGGGTTGATTTAATATAAAATATATTATACTATTATTGAAAGGGGAAGTTAGTGGGATGTGGGGGTTACGGAATCAATTAATGATATGGTGGGGGGATTAATAGATTGATTATTAGGGTCAAAGAGATAGTGGGGTAGTTATTAGGTAGTGAATAGGAGAGAATGTGGGGATTTGGCTGTTGGTGATTATTTGGGTTAATGGGTTTAGGATAGACTAGAATTTGGGTTTAGGTACCAATGGGTATGGGTTTGAGTTTGGGTTAAATTTTAATAGGAGATGGGTTTGGATTGGGCTTCAAATTAAATAATTAAATAATACAATAAAGGTCAAAATCAGTGGGCGTTAACAAAAATAATAATAATAATAGTAATGACATTGGGCTTTACAAAAATAATAATATAAGAATCATGACAATATCCGGGAGCACCGTGTCTCTTATGATTAGTATCTCATGGAATATCCGGGGGCTCAATTGCCCCGTTAAAAAACGAGCTATCTTTGACCTTATTTTTTCTTCCCATTGCGATCTCATTTCGATCCAAGAATCGAAGATCGAGTCTACCTCCCCTCAGCTCTTTCGATGTTTAGGAGGTTCTTCCATAACTAAGTGGATTTCGCTAGATGCTACTGGCTCCAAGGGTGGTATTCTCCTGGGGCTTTAAAGAATCGGTTTTTTCTTTGATTGCGATTCACCATCTTAACTTCTTCTTAATTGTACAACTTCACTGGAATACCCTCAATTGTGTATTGACTGTTATCTCGGTTTACGGGCCATCCACCGCGGAGCGACGACCTCTCTTTTGGACTGAATTCCAATCCTTACACAATTTCGTACAAGGTCTATGTTTTCTATGCGGGGACTTCAATGTTACGAGGTTCGCATGTGAAAGGTCGAACCCGGTTACCTCATTCTCCAAATCCTGCATCTTCAATGATTGCATTCGGGATCTTCAATTAATAGACATCCCTATTAACGGGAGATCTTTCACTTGGTCGAATCAACGCCTTATCCCTTCCTGGGCCAAACTTGATCGCTTCCTCGTATCTTCTTCTTGGTTCTCCACTTTTCATAATTCTTTTGCGAAGGCCTTACCCAACCCATCTTCGGATCATGTTCCGATAGCTCTTTACTCTAACTTTCATTTTCCTCACCACCACCAATTCTGCTTCGAAAAATTTTGGCTCCAAGACCAGCTTTTTGTAAAACTGGTCGAGGAATGTCTAGCCTCTATTTCTGGGTCGGTCGGTCTCGGTAATCTGCTTCTTAAGCTTCATGCCATCAAATTTGGCTGTAAGATTTGGCGTCGTGAAAGGCAATCCAACAGTAATTTTCTTAAAAATTTTCTTCTTGCGTCCATTGAAGCCTTTGACTTGATGGAAGAGCGTGCGCCCCTATCGGGATGTGCTCGCAACGAGCGCCTAGCTTGCAAGCGCGAGTATGCCGATATCCTCCTTCAGGAACATACGAAATGGGCTCAAAGAGCCAGGACCAATTGGCTGAAGGAAGGTGATGGCAATACTGCTTTTTTCCATCATTTTGCCTCTCACAAACAGCGCTCCAATCACATCTCAGAGATCCTTGATAATGGCATTCTTCGGCAGTCAGATCCCGAAATCCACCATGCTTTTCTCTCGTTCTATAAAGACCTTATTGGTTCTCCTAAATCGCGCCTGATCTCTCTGGATTGGCAGCAACTATATGGGGTCAATACCTATGACCTTTCCTCTCTTGAGGCTCCCTTTTCCATGGAAGAAATCAAATCGACAGTGTTCGCTTTAAAAAGCGACTCAGCTCCTGGTCCGGACGGTTTCCCGGCCTTTTTCTTTCAAAAGTTCTGGTCCTAGATTAAGGATGATCTTTTCAACCTCTTTCAGGAATTGCATCAGGGCACATTTTCTTTTGAACGCATCAACTATGCTCATATTGTTCTCATTCCGAAATTGGCGGGAGCCAAGGTGGTGGCGGATTTTAGACCCATTAGCCTTATTAACACTACGTTCAAAATCATCATGAAAGTTCTTGCCGCTAGGCTCAGCGCGGTCATCCCGCCTCTTATTGATCCGGCTCAATCTGGTTTTATCAAGGACCGCTTTATCCTCGATAGCGCGGCGGCCGCTCAAGAGATTATTTCCCTATGCCACCACTCCAAATTGGATGGTATCCTCCTTAAGCTGGATTTTCAAAAAGCCTACGACAATGTTAGCTGGGATTTTCTCTTCGATATCCTTCAGCATCGTGGTTTCGGACCGAAGTGGATCGCGTGGATCAAATCCAGCTTACTTGCCGGTACTTCTTCTATCCTTATTAACGGCTCTGAGGGCCATAAATTTAAAATCAAGCGTGGACTCCGCCAAGGAGATCCGCTTTCTTCTTTGCTTTTTTCCCTGGTTGCAGACGTATTCAGCAAGTTGCTTTGCAACGCTCGCGAAGCTCAGGTCATCGACGGCCTGGGACGCTCCCATCAATTTGACGGTATCCTCAATCTGCAGTACGCAGATGATACTATTATTTTCACCAAACCGAATCGCTCCTCTTTGCGCAACCTTAAACTCCTGCTTTATTGTTTTGAGTTGGCTTTGGGTCTCTTCATCAACTTTAATAAATCTTCGGTACTTTGGTTGGGCAGCAACTCCAGTCGCCAAACCGAGGTCTCCCAATTTTTTAACTGTCAGACGGCTTCTTTCCCCATCACCTACTTGGGTATTCCCCTGAGATGGGGCAAGTTACACAGAGCGGACTGGTTCCCCATCATTGATAAAATTGAGTCCAGGCTTAATGTCTGGTCCGGTAAGATGCTCTCTCGCGGAGGGAGATTAGTCCTCCTTAACTCTGTCCTCTCAGCTATCCCGCTCTATATGATGTCTTTCTTTTATGTTCCCTCCTGGGTCCTCAAGAGGATTGACCAAATCAGAAGTAATTTCTTCTGGACTGGAGCGGCTCCTTTCAAGCAAGGATCTCACCTTTGCCAGTGGAAAATCATATGCTCTTCCAAGGATTCCGGGGGGTTGGGTGTCCTAAACCTGCAAGACCATAACATCGCCTTATTAGGCAAATGGCTTTGGAGATTTCATTCAGCGGATCACCTGTCGTGGGTTCGGTGTATCAAAGGTTATTATTTCTCCTCCATCCCCTGGTGGGATTTCCATTCTTCTCCCCATCGTTTAGCTTCCCCTTTCTGGAAAGGAGTCTGGAAGGCCGCAACCGCTTTTCAAAGCGGAATTTATCGAATTTGTGCTGATGGTTCCAAGACCAAATTCTGGACTGATCTTTGGATAGGTAATTCAAAACTTTCCTCGGCCTACCCACTGCTTTTCAGCTTGGCATCCCTCCCCAATGCCTCTGTAGCTGAATCTTTCTACTGGTTTGAGTCCAATAGGATTTGGTTCATTCCTTTCTCTGCTGAGTTGCCTGCCCCCTTAATCTCTGATCTTCAAGATCTTATCGACTCCCTTAATTTGTTTAAGTGGAAACCTTCGGAAGATATCGCTTGGAGATGGAGCGCCTCTAGGTGTTTCACTGTTAATTCCTTTTACAAGTTCCTCAACTTTCGCGGTATCAAATCCCCCTCGGCGGGTTTCCTTTGGAATTCCTGCGCTCCTCTCAAAGTTAAGATTAACTCTTGGCTGGCACTAAATAACAAACTTCTCACGGTTGAAGTTCTTAACAAAAGAAACCGTGCTTGGGGACAACTCTGTCCCTTGTGCTCGGAAGCCTCGGAGGATGGTCAGCACCTTTTTGTGTGCTGCTCATTCATCACCCCCCTTTGGAAGATGGTAGCATTGGCTTGGGAAAACCCGACATTGCCCTCTAACTTTATCTCTTGTTGGCTGACCCCAGCTTCGCACCCGAGGTTTCGCAAAGGTTGGAACCTATCGGTTCATATCATCATCTGGATTGTTTGGTTGGAAAGGAACCGTAGACTCTTTTCGCATAAAGTTTCATCTATTTTATCCTTAATAGAAGAATTCATTTTTTTGTTTAAACTTTGGTCTTCAAAAGTTAAGGCCGAAGACAGAGTTTCTTATTATTGTCATCGTTTAGATGAATCGTTGTTTTGTCTTTCCAGACTCAGTGCTTTATGATTTTATTTGCTTATTGTGATTTTATCTCCGCAGGGTTAATCGCATGGACTCTCTCCTCCTCTCGCAGGATTAATCTTTTGTTTCTGTCTCTATCAAGTTTCTTTTGCTCTTCGGAGCTTTTTTGCACAGGTGGCTTGGACGTTGCCCTTGGGTATTGTACATTGGGGCCTCGCTGTTTGTTGACGGTCTGTTCTCGTTAGCTTTGGGCTGTTTTTAGTTGGACTTGCTGTTTTTTTGCGCTCCTCAGTTGAGAGCTTGTTTTTGTCTAACTCTGGGTTATGTCAGGCCTTTGCCTGTCTTTGTTATTTAACTGTTTTGTATGTATAATTGCTGTGTTCCTGGTGGGCTCTATTTCTCCCCTTTGTCTCGCTGGTATGCTGGGACTTCATATGCTGTGGCTGACAGCTTTAATGTATTTTGTTTGTGGCTTTGTTTGGATGCTGGTTAGTGTTTGTGGCTTTGTTTGGATGCTGTTTAGTGTTAGCTCAATGGTCGGCTTGTTCATGGAGCCCCAGGAGCGTGCATTCCTTTCTTTTACTTATCTCGATTGCGACTCTATTGTTTCTCTCTGAGCACCTGTGTGTCATTTGTTTGTTTTGTTGGGGGATGCTCCGGCGTCCTCATGTCAGGATCCAGTGCCCAGTGTGTGGGCTGGTGCCTTGATAGGTGTTTCTTTCTATGGTCTTGTTCATCGATGTCTGGCACGTTCAT
Organism: Hemerocallis citrina; assembly: GCA_017893485.1. Classification (NCBI taxonomy): domain Eukaryota; kingdom Viridiplantae; phylum Streptophyta; class Magnoliopsida; order Asparagales; family Asphodelaceae; genus Hemerocallis; species Hemerocallis citrina. Next base: position 77,011,708 of record CM030366.1, on the reverse strand, counting down.
TTCCACTGCCCAGTGCAGTGCCTACCACTGAACCATAGCAGCGAGTTTTGTATTCGTGTGGGGGGGGGGGCGAAAGCCGGTCGTGTCCTCTTGCTTTGCCTTCTTATAGCTAGCTGCGCCCCAGATGGTAGCCTCTGTTTTGGTCTGTGCAATGCCCTTTGCGCCCTGAAGCCCGATTCGCTGTCTTTCTCGTCGTCCTTCGCCGGCGCGGTTCCAGTCTGAACATTTTTCAGTTTGAGAGCTGAGCGCTCTGTTTGGCTTAGTAATTTTATTTTGATTTGTATTGCTCTAGCGCGAGTATTTACATCTTGTAAATCCCTTCTCATTATTATTGTACAGACATTTTATCTTAATATATTTTTTGATCTGGCTGGAGTCTTTTGACTCTATCCGCTTACATAAAAAAAAAGAATCATGACAATAAAAATACTACTAATAATAATGGTAACAACATCAATAATAAGAATAACAATGATACTAATAACAATAAAAACAAATATTAATAAAAATAATAACAATGCAAATACTAAAAATAATAACAATGATAGTAGTAATAATAGTACTACCGATAATAATAATAATAGTAGTAGTAATAATAATAATAATAATAATAATAATGATGATGATGATAATGATAATGATATGCATCAAAATAGAATTTGAGATTAACAAGTTCATTAAAATCCAAACAGGAATAATATAAAGTATAAATAGTTGATCAATTAAAAATAGAAAATATATCGTTATTCAAAGTGAATATAATTGTCGATTATAAAACACTTAGTAAAGGATCCAAAATGAATTTAGCACAAAATAGATTTATAACTAATCAAAATACAGAAAATATTCAGGAAATACGTATTTACGGGAACGGGGGTTACAGGGTCGGTCACAGATGCCACTCCGAGGGCACGGCGATTGAAGCCTTGTGAGAGCTCCTCATAAGGATCAACCTCGGATGCCACACAGAGGGCACAACGAATTAAGGCCTTGTGAGAGCTCCTCATGAGGGTCTACCTCGAATGTCACACCGAGGGCGCAACGAATTCTAGACCTTATGAGAGCCCCTCATGAAGGTCGGCCTCGGATGCCACGTCGAGGGCGCAACAAATTGAGACCTTGTGAGAGCTCCTCATGAGGGTTGGCCTCGGATGCGACGCCGAGGACGCGGCAATTGAACCCATGCGAGAGCTCTTCATGAGGGTCGGCTTCGGATGCCACGCCGAGGGCATTGCGAATTGAGACCCTGTGAGAGCTCCTCATGAGGGTCGCCTCGGATGCCATGTCAAGAGCATTGCAAATTTGAGACCTTGCGAGAGCTCCCCATGAGTGTCGACCTCGGATGCCACACCGAGGGCACAACAAATTGACACCTTATTAGAGCTCCTTATGAGGGTCGGCCTCAAATGCCAAGCGGAAGGAGCAGTGAATTGAAGCCCTGTGAGAGCTCCTCATGAGGGTCAGTATCGGATGCCACATAGAGGACATTGCACATTGAGATCCTGTGAGAGCTCATGATGGTCGGTCTCAGATGCGACGCCAAGGGCATTGCAAATTGAATCATTGTGAGAGCTCTACATAAGGGTCGCCCTCGGATGCCACACCGGCGCCATTGCGAAATTGAGACCTTGCGAGAGCTCGTGTCTAGTCGTCACATGACACTAGTCTCCGAGGAGGAGTTTCACGTTCACTCGCAATTATCAAAAGGGGCGTCGCGTGACTAGCTATTCCAGAAGCTGCTATTTCCTTTATAAGTCTTCCTACACCACTCTTTCTTGGACCACTTTTTTTCCTTCAACGAAAGTTTTCTGAGTCTAATCAAATATGTCTGTGAGCCAATCTAGCAGCTCGGATTCGTTTTCGTGTTCGGGAGGCAATGGGTCTTCTCCAAGGCTTCTTCTCAATCATCATCGAGGGCAAGCGAGGCAGAACAACAGCACGCGCGGACCCACGTATCGGAGGAGGTTGATATCAAGGGGGTGGGCACGGACGCGGCCGACCCCAAGTTGCAAATGGAGGGGACCGCGATGGAAGGGACTGCGATAGAAAGGACAAGTGGATGCCCAGAATTTATGGAGCTTTGGGACCCAAGAGGAAAGTCACCTGCAGCCGGTGAAGACAGAGGAAGAATGGGAGGAGAGTTACAACGTCATGATTCGGGATGAGGGCGAGGCTGCAGGGGCCTCTTCTGTTCGAGGGGTAAGAGCTGTAGCTTTGGACAATATTAGAGGTGTCCCGCCCCCTCGCGGTTGCCGCCCTGCCAAGAGGAAGAAGCAAGACCTTTCTCCTAACAAGGAGCGCGTGCCGATGGCCTATCAGGATGATCTCCCGGGCTGTGTGTCCTCTCAGGTATATCCAGAAACTTGCAGGATCTGCTTCAGTACAATGTGCCCCCGTCTTCGCCTAAATAGACTTAAGACAGAGGCTGATGAGAAGAAGAATACCCTGTCGGAGAGCGACCTCGATGTTATTCAGGACAAGTTTTATATACCCTTGGAGTACATTCTAATACTCCCAAAATTGGGCTTTCGTCCGACCGATAAGCTGGGGGAGAAGTTTCGTATGTCCCCTCTAGAAGCTTTTGTTTCGGGCTTGTATCTCCCCATCCACCCGTTCATCAAGTAGGTCCTGAACTGGGCAGGGATGAGTCTGATGCAATATGCGCCGAACTCGAGGAAGCAGTTGACGAGTTTCATTATGGTCAGCCGGAGAAAGAGCGTCCCTTTAAATTTTAGGTTCTTTCAAGAGTGTTTGGGGTTGAGCGTGCTTTCAAAAAGTTTTCACCGGTGGTATATCACCTTCCGGTCCAAGCTGTGTGTGGTACACAACTATCTAGACTCCAAAAAGGATTGGAGATCCAAGTACTTTATTGTCTTCAGCCCAAAGCCCTGGGATATACCGACCTGATGGTCGTATGGGCCTGTTCCGAAGAATCTCTTCAAGCTAGAAGAGATCTCTAAAGAGGATTGGGTAGTGTTCGGTAATTTTTTCGACGATAACCTGAGCAATGATTGGTCCAGGGTGACGGAGATGTCACTGAAAGTTAGTGGGTTGAGCCCTTACGTCCCAGGTGAATTCCTTTCCTTTGTAACGCATGTTGTTGTTTGCCTAATTGCCAATTTGGTTATGATGTGTTTCTTTTGTAGCCTCGGGAGATGATGATGTCGATGCCCTCTTAGTTGTTCTAGCAGCTGGGTGAGCGGTCGATGATAAGGGGAAGAAGCGGGAGATGACGTCGAGTGCTAGAGGGTCCCCGGAGGGGCGACCAAAAAGGGCGAGGGGGATGAAGGCCCAAACCATCCAGGATCTAGAGGATTCTTTCCATGCGGAGCCGAGCGACAGATCTATACGAGCACAAGAACTATGGAGTCTCTAGTGCCACTGATTACCCCGTTCGTGGAGGAGATCATCCCTGATAAGGCCCGAAAGACCTTCACACCCGACTGGCTGGTCAAGGTTGTGGACTCCATCATTGAGTCCCGGATGGCCCTTGAGGTGGTGAATAATCTTGCAACTATGGACAGGAAATCCCTCGCCAAGAAGACCTTCAGCTCGGCATTCCTTCGGTATGTGCAACACTCGGTGGCGGTAAGTGCTTATTCTGGAGCTACTGTATCCTTTCATTGGTATTGTTCTCATTTCTTTCCTTTTCGCTGTAGGCCATGCTCTACGGGGTGAGCTCATGAGGCAGTACGAATATAACTTGGAGGTGACTGAATGCAAGGCTCAGCGATTCGATAAGAAGTGGTAGAAGGAGAATACCCAGGCCGATAGGTTAGAAAATAGGGTGAAGGAGTAAGAGGTAGAGGTCGACGAGCCAGATTGAGCAGGATGGCTACTAGCAGGCCCTTCAACATGTCCGAGATAGGCATCCTGGCATCGCCTTCATGGCCTTTACTATGACCAGGAACCAGGCCCCGACGACCCTCCTTTGACCCCGAGGGAAATCCCTCTCGACATTGGTGACCCCGTTGAAGTCGAACTCCTTTATTCTCCTTCTCGGGAGGTCCTTGCCCGACTTAGAGTTTATATATATATATATATATATATATATATATATATATATATATATATATATATATATATATATATATATATATATACCCCAATTTTGTAGATGCCGGGCGTAGACTGGCCACCGCACATTCTATAAATTTTTGTCAAAATTAAAATTCACAACTTGCGGTGACTATCCGTTTCGTGTTCGTCTGAGTTGAAATGCATTTTACTGTACATGTGATGAGGTGTGGGCCTCGAGAAGAGGACCTTGAGGGTGAGGTTCGCATACTTCGTGACAATCTGGCTCATGCTGAGGAGGTGATCTCCCGCCTTCACTAGGAGGCGAATGATCGAAGGGGAATTTGGTTTTCACTTTAGTCGGTCGCAAGAGGTTGCTCGGGAATTAGCTCACCTGAAGGCGTTGTTTCCCGATGCCGACATAGCCCTCACTCAGACTGATGTTGGCGGGCCTTCTCGTCCCTTCGGTGGTTAGTAACCAGATTCCATCCCTAGGCGGATGCTCGTGGAAAAGAACTTTGAGATCTTTCGGTTGAGGGCTAGGATGGAAGAGGTAAGCCAGACGTCCACCTTTTATAGTCCCTTCTCAAGGCTGGAGCCTTACCCTGGTATCCATTTGGGAGTTTGGTCTCCGGGGGATGCCCAGAGTTGAGTAGCAAGATAGACTAGCGTAGATAGTGTGAGGGGATTAGAGGTACTCTACTTAGGTCTTGATCCCTTGACCGCTGAATTGGCACTTCCTAGATCGGGACCGGACAAGAGTCCTGGGATACGAAGCTTCGTGCCTTGAACTTGCGATTCCCAATGTAACATGTGTGAATGTAATCATTTTGTCTTTGTTCCATAATAAAGATGCCTTGTCGAACTTTGATTTTTGTTAGATGACTTACTGATAGTTTTCTTTCTAAGAGTTGTCCTCGGATTCCGTTGCGAGAATGGGGTGAGGCAATGCCTCAAGTTCTTCCCCATGAGGCTCGGCTTCAAAAATTGCACCAAAGGTGGAGGAGGAGTCAATGCTTTGAGTTTTCTCTTCGAGGGCATGAAACTCTCTTCTTGAGGGTCGGCCTGAGATGCCACGCCGAAAGCGGGGCGAATTGGCGGTGTTTTGAACTCTCCTCTTGAGGTTCGGCCTCGGAGACAACAGTGATGGTGGAGGAAAGGTGCATTTTGCGTGTGTGCACGTGTTTCCACATGGGATCATGCACCTAGTACAGTTATCGATGTTTCACTTTTATATATACAACCTCAGTTTTTTATTATGGTCACTCGCTCTCCTTCCGCTTTGGTTTTTCTTCGACCATGTGCCTTTTGCCCGAGACTATCGAAGATGGTGGATTCTGAGCTCATTAAGGAGAAGCAAAAGGAAATAAGGGCCGAGAAAAAGGCACGGGAGGAGGCGGTGGTGAGGATGAAGGCTGGGGTTGTTGCTAAGGCTTCGGAGAGGAGACGTTGTAGAAGTGGCCACCTCTAGAAATGGAGGAACTCCCGAAGAAGAGAGCGAAAAGCGCCGAGCCACCCAAGGCTAAGGTAGTTGAACTGACCATCAAGAAGGATGTGAAGAGGCCTTCTCCATCGCCTGTGGCTGGTACCACAACCCCGATCAAACCACCCTAGTCGGTGAAGGTGTGGGTTTCCTCATGGTCTGTGACCGAGACGGGGGTGTCGATCAGCCGGCTTGCTGTGTTGCAGATGGTTTCCTATCTCGCACTCCTCGCGACCTTGCCGACCTCGAGGGTAAAACCAAGGAGGAGATTTACGTCAGCTGGGCGCAAGCCTTGGTTCTGGTGAGTATCTCTCGAGGTCTCTTACATAATCACTTTCCTTGCGCCTTGCTAAGTGTACCTCGATGATCTTCTGTAGGCGACCATTCATGTGGCCGAGCAGAAGTGAAGGCGGGATTGGCTCCTTTGATAGGAGCAACAGGCAGAAGCGACTGAGACCGAGCTCCTTTCGAGGGCTATGAGCCTTGAAGGGTGCATAGGCCAGTTGAAGGCAGATCTGGCCAATGAGAGGGAGGCTCGAGCGGAGCATTCAAAGGAAAATGATCAGTTGATCTCTGAAAAACTGGCGTGGCAGGCAGAGGAGCCGAATTTGAAGAAGGAATATCAGGGAGCCCTGGTTGAGATTGTCAAGGCCGAGGACAAGGGATACAAGTGTGCCCTTAAAGATGTCGAGGTGAAGCACCCGGGGATCGACCTTAGTGACCTTCCCCCCTAATCGGATGATGAGGCAGTTGCCCCCAAAGTTGGGGAGGATTCGGCAAATCACGAGCAGATCATCCCTGCCCCCCTCCCCCCCCCATCTCCCCCAACAACCGAGGAGGAGGTCCACATCCCTGACATAGGAAACTAGGTCGCTTGTATTTTTGCCTTTTCGTGGACTGGCCACCGCCTTTGTATTTGTCATTCGTTTGATGAATAAAACTTGTTTGTCTTCTGATGGCGAGTTTAGTAGTCTTCGCTTTAGACTCCCTAGTCGTCTTCTCAGGACCAAGGGTCTGACCCCTGATTTCACTTGTGCTTCTTAAGGGGCAGCGTGGGAGGTCATGTAGTCCTGCTTGCATCATGTTTTCAGACAACTGCGTTAACTGTTGATCTTGAGAGTTGGAGTGTTGACTACAATAAGTGATGGGACCTTTGGAGTAAACTTTGAATTCTTATAAATCCCATTCCCTGCAAGTGATTCCCAAATCACAAGGAGGAAATAGTCGAGACACTGAGTGAGAGCTTCGCTGTGTGAATGTTTGACCCGAATGGGGTCAGGACTCGTGCTTGCCACTTCAATTGCCGACCTGAAGATTTACCCTCGAGACCTGTGAGATGTGGTCCATTCGTGGTTAGGGTCATCCAGGGCCTGGGGGTGTTCAGCCCGGCTGGGGCTTCTCGTACTGGCAGTTCTTGCTCATGGGAACCTAGATAGGACTGGGGTGATCCCATGAGCCTCATCAGGTTCATCTCAAATTCCGAGACTAGATGGTTGTCTTTGGTATCTAAAGCCTGGACCGAATATCCACCATTCATAGTGGCTTGAGAGCTCGCATGAGAGCCAGGGGTGGTGATCTGATGCTTGTTCATTGCTTAGGTGTCTTTGGTATGGGTCCTCGAACTTGTCGCCCGAGGAACCCTCAAGGTAGAAGTTTGCAGGGGTACCCATGCTCGGTCCGTGCGGTCTGATCAGAATATTTTTGCAAATATTCCTGCAGGGGTTCCGCTGCCGAGGGCTCTGAAAGCTACGTCAAGAGGTTAATTGCATGAGTGTTTAGCTATAACTTTGTTCTAAATTTATTTAACTTGCTGACCGTGGAATGACCTTATAATTCCTTTGCTTAATAGAAATCTTGTTGTCTGGGTGAACCGTTGAATTGGTTGAGTTGTTTTTGTCGAGGTGTCAGCGTAAGGTGTGGGTATGAGACAACTGGGTTTCGGAGGGTCAGCTTCGGGTGCCACACCGAAGGTGTAGTGAGGTGAGACCTAGTGAGCGCTCATGAGGATCAACCTCGGATCCCACGCCGAGGACGTAGAGAGTTGAGGCCTATGAGAGCTCCCCCTGAAGGTCAGCCTTAGATGCCACGCCAAGGGCTCAGCGAGGTGAGACCTAGTGAGCGTTCATGAGGATCAGCTTCGGATCCTATGCAGAGGGCATGGAGAGTTAAGGCCTGTGAGAGATCCTCCTGAGGGTTGGCCTCTGATACCATGCTGAAGGCAAGGCGAATTGAGAGCTTGTGAATGCTCATTTTTCAAGTCTCGGCCTCAGATAGCATGCTGAGGCGTTACCCCGATATAGGAACGTCTAGGGATTTGGTAGAGGCACTCGAAATCGGACACCATTCGAAGAGGATAGAGCTGAGGGGGGGTTGTCCGGCTCTTGTCGCTAGAGCTCGATTTCGGATGCCACACCGAGGAGCAAATATGGACTTCGCTAGTCACGTGACATGGCATGTGTTTGCTTACGTCACCCGTTGAGGTATTCAAGGTGCCTAGGAAGTTGTAGCGTTGCTCTAGTCGTTGTAGCAGGACCGATAACGAGAATTCCCATCATCTAGGAAAGTGAATATATCATGGTTAAAGCCAATAGTGATGCCTCCAGATGCCCCGTTGAATGGACAGACTCTCCATTCTTTAATCCTATTCCCACCAAATCTTCTAAATGAAACAACATGGGAGAGTTTGGTTTTTGGAGACCAACGATGTTTGCTTTTGATGTATTGATAAAGTCCCTAACCATCTCCTTCTTCGCACCTCCCCCCACCTCTAACATACCATAGTAGAATATTCTTAATAACTGGATGGGAGCTAGTGATAAGTTGGGCTCCAGATTCGAAGATATGGTTTCCCTCGCCATTTCCTAACCTCTAATTTTATTAAGGAGTAAATTGTTACAATTAGAGCTAATATCAGATCCTATCAGATTGGGTCCTCTACTACCCGGACTCGGACCCGGACCCGGTATCTCATGGGTCCAAAAATTGGACCCAGACCAGGACTATGAAAATCGGGTCTGGGTCCGGGTCCTTGTTAAAAAAACCTACCCATCAGGTCCGGTAGCGGAGAATAAATATTTGCACTTAAGTATTTTTGCACCCGATACCCTATTGGTCCAACAATTTTTACACTCAAGTACATGAATAAATATTATATTTTCACATCTATCTTCAACAATTACTATTTACATGTATATCCCTATAACTCTATTATTCAAATTCCATATTTCCGGGTAATGGGTCAAAGTAACAACTCTAGTTACGATCTTTATCGCCCACCGTACGACCACAGGTTTTGGTAAGATTAAAAACAAAGGTGTCAGACAAGAAATTAAAATTGAAGCTAAAAAGCTATGCGTACCTCCACCATTGACCTTAGCTGTTTTGGTGGCCGACAATCTATATGATCTTCCAATAAATCCACATGGGCCCTCTTGGCTATTTTGTGTACCTTAATACCTTGAAACTTTTGTTGGGTTCGGAATCGGGTTGTGAACTTGTCATATACGATGGGAGGTAGATGGTATGAAGTCTGGAGTAGAGTTTTTTGCAAGACGTATTTGTGTATTTTCGACCATTTTCTCATCAAAATCTGAGTCTTCATCCACATATGGGTCATCATCCTCCACATTTAAACAAACACATTTCCTCTTCTTCTTCACTGTTGATTGTAACTTGGGGGGGGGGGGGGGGGGTTGATGAATAATTTCAGTATTGGGTTTGAAAGATAACTGTAGGGGGCAAAATATTTCCATAATTGGACCTAAGAGGAATTAATTTCATGGATTTGTCACTAACTTCCACTCTGGATCCACACTCAGGCTCACTAGAGTATGAATCGCCAAATTATTTATAAGCCCAGTCCCCACACTTGGCCCAATACTCATATTTTGTTAAATTAATAAATCTCTCTTACTGGACCCTATATTTGGCCTAGTGCTCAACGAAGGCCCATGAATCCCATCAAGATCTATTTGTAGCCCCCCTATTTGTTGTATATGCTTAGAGAACGAGGTATCTGTTCCTGTTTGCTAAGCGTGCACAGTAAACAAAGCAATACTCTTCATTTTTGCTGCTTATTCACCACATGGAAATTAAATGGCTCCACCACCCTCACGTGACTCACGTGAGGGGTTACTGCTTAATCTTCCTCCTTTCTGAGCTCTCTCTTTTTTCGTTCAAACCCAAAACTTTTCTTCTCTTCTCCTTCATCTCCGAGGCACTCTTTTTGTTGAAATCTAGACCCATTGCCATTTCCTTCCACCTCTATCTACCAAGCTATGTTTAGAGGCACATAGTTCACCCCTCTTCCTCATGTGAGGTTCTAATCAACAGCTCCCTTCCATTTTCACTTTCTGCACCATCTTCGCCCTGGCTTTCTCTGTTCAAACCCTCAAATCGATAGCTTTTCCTCTCACCTCTGCAAAAGTTGCTCTTGTATGTTGCTTTTTTAGTTTGGGGTTCTAGTTGAAAGTAATCGTTATTTGGCATTTACCCTATCGACCATTGATCTTTGGTTTTCTAGATATATGATCTCGATTGTTAACCTTGTGGTTTTGGTGGCGGTTGGCTGTAGCCCTTGACGCTCCTTCATCTCTCTTGCAGCTTTGATCAAATCTTGCTGGGCCCTCTCGATCTCATAAGCTCCGTCGAATGTTGAGTAAAGCTCTGATGAGGCAACTTGCTTGTACGACCTAACATCTCTAGGAGCGGATGAGTTGCCACGATGACTCCACCTCTTACTCCACCTTCACCTAGAAGACAAAGCGTATGAAATCTGAGTCCTCAGACAAAGCGTATGAGATATGAATCTTCAAACGTGAAGCACTAGGTGAATCTGGGCATTAGGCTGATGTTTGGGCTTTGCATCTAGATCCTCGCCAACACCACCTTTGATATCCTTACCGTATTGGGATACACCTCCACCACTGTCCTGAAATTCGAGGAAAGTTCTTCCGAAGCTTCTTTCTTCCAACAGCGGAGTGGCACGTTATGGATCCAAACCAAGAACCTATCTCCATGTGGTATCTTAGCCCCGAAATGTGGGGTCCACTAGGTGAAGGTCGTCGTGAAGTGCCTTAAGTCCAAAATACACATCGTAGAGACATCCATCATCTTTTCGGGTGATGGGAAAGAGACAAGGAACTGCATGTGGCACATTTTTTTGACTATCCAATCCTAGTGATCCCTTATTGGCCACCTCTTACTCAGGACTGCAAGGAAATGATTTTCCGACGGTTGGCCAGACTTGATCCTCACAAAAACACACCATATCATGAGCCATTGTTCTTCTTGGCTTATGATGGCGAGGCAACTTTCTAGCTTAATGTGAATCAGGTTGTCCGGTGACCTCCCCCTTTGTACGTCTCGCTTCTCCTCCGCGGTGTTGATCACCACAAGTGTCAATAACGAATGAAAGAGCTTATTATATAAAACAACCCAGGATCTCTTATTTAGCCTACCAAATTGTATTCTCTACTTTCTTTCTTGTCCGGACATCGGATGCACACCAACTTGGGCTTGTTACTTATTTAGCATTGGTATGGGCATCGAAATTATGACATTATTTCCTTAGACTACCTTTAGATTGTTGGCATGAATGGATCCCGTAAATGTTCGAGAAACCTACCGTATCCGGGAGAGTAACTCGTTTGTTGATGTTGTTGTCAGAGTTTGACATAACCTATATCACGCAGAAAGCAAGAAAGGAGACATTGTGGATCATCTTGCACATCTCCCCTGGCCTTTGGCTAAAGACTAGTAAGACATATCGCCAAGGACATTTGGACCAAACTTAAGGCTAAGTGGTGCTAGGGGGACTCCAGGTACTATTTCCTCATTCCGATTAGAGTGGAGGAATAAAAAGGTTCTAAAGGTTTACACGACCTTTGGAATTGGGTGGGGATTACCTATTGGGCCATTTGGGAGAGTGAAATAATTGTGTCCATTAGGGACGCATTCCTACACAGGGATATTACTTTTCGTTGCATCTTGGCTGATATTTCTCACCAGTTAGGTTTGGAAACAAAGAAAATCTAAAATAAGGGTAGAGTCGATTTTCTAACTCTAATGAAGATACCACTAAGGAGGGAGAGTACAGAATCACCTAGGGAATGATGTTTTAGTTGTTCGAACCAGGCATGTTAATTGTGTTTGGGGCCACTTTGTTCTGTTTTATTTTGGTGAGATGTATCTTTTTGGTTGTGGGGGTGTTCCCACGGTCTTTGCTATAAAAAAATACTGTATAATAATATATCAACATTTAAAAAGAGAGTTTTGCTTCAGTGGTCACGTTCGATTCCTATGCACCCATATTCAAGCATAAGGATGGTTGCCCTTAATTTCTCCAGCTCTGCAAGTGTTTTTTGGTTCAATTAACAGAGCTAAGGTACTATTCATTGCATAACAACGTTTCCTCGTGGCCACCAATGACCAATGAACATTTGCACACCCATTTGTACGCCCCTATTTTTGGTCCCACCTCATACATGGGTTTTTTTGGGTCCTTTATGTAAAAGGTACTTCTGAAATTGGTGTATGTCCTTGCTACTACTCTCTCCATTCCAAAATATAAGTTATTCCATCTTTCGCGACACGAGTATTTAGAAATACCCTTAGATTAATGTAAAAATAATAAATATTCTTGGTTGTTGAAGTTCTTAAATGAACTTCCTATAGAAAAAGAGCTAATATTTTTAAATGACACTACAAAAGATGCTCGATTTACCGGCTTTTTTGCGTCTTTGCCGACATTTTTTTTACGCCTGTGAAACCTTCACCGGCGTTTATAATAGCGCCGGTCCAAATGCCGCCGAAGCGAGCGTCGCGGAAAGGAAGGGGTCTACACCGGCGGTTTTATTGGACGCCGGTAAATATTACAACTACATCGGCGGTCAGAAAACGACGGTGTATGGGGGTCTCTGAGTGCCGTTCTTTTACCCCCAATATACATTCACCGGCGGCCATCAACCGCCGGTATTTATCCATTCACCGGCGTTTCTATAAACGCCGGTGTAGAATGAAAGCATACCGGCGGTCATAGACCGCCGGTGTATGTGCGTTTATGAGTGCCCGGTTTTCCCTACTTACAAGCACCGGTGTGACCAAAAAACGCCGGTGTAGTTAGGTTCCGGTGTTTCTTGGTGCCGTTACAGCTAGCGACATACACCGGCGTGTGTGGGAACGCCGGTATATCGCACACTACAACTAATTCATTAGATAGGCCGGCGTTTTATAAAACGCCGGTCTAGCTATGCCCGTTTGTTTTTCATGCTCCGGTTTTCCGTTCGATTTCAATTCACAGTTTCATTTACAAAACCTGTAAATTAATTCACAACTGATTCAGCCAATTTCGTTGCATATTACTGCGCAAATCACAACCAAACACAAGAATAATTAAAGATAATAAAGTTTCACACGTGTCATATCAACGTCCAAATTCACCGCAAAATTAACAGTGTCATAATTAACAAATTAATATAGTGACGAACATCTCAAATATCCAAACAAACCAGTCTGACAAATATCCCAAATATCCCAAATTAACAGTCTGACATAACTCTCATAAAAAAAAACAGTCTGACATAACAATAGCAAGGAGGACATAAGAACAACAACCATACAGCAAGGAGGACATAAGAACAGCAAGGAGGACCGCAGATTCATACCCCTCGAGTAGCTTCAGTTCTGATCATCAGAATTTCCTTCATCTGGACGACCGCTCTGTGAAAAAAAAACAATAGTTTAATTCAACAGTAGACCACAATACAGAATATACATATTTTTTGAACTTGCAAAAAGATCTACCTGTATCTTAAATTATAAGATCAAAGTGCCAATTGCAAATGGAATTGTTAATGATATATAGAGAGGTAAAATAATTACATTGCAATGCTAAAAATCTAGTACTTAATTTTGTTTTTAAATATATCTAAAACAACAAAACAAATGAAAATTCAGTATCTAACTTGAAACCTTAATATTCTCCTCTGATTGGGAATATCCACTATCTAAAACAGTAAAACAAATGAAAATTCAGTATATAAGCATGTCTTTCATGGATTGTTCAGACAATCCATGAAACTGTCATCGTGGAAGGAAACCAAATATAAGAAAAATAAGAAAAATAAGATAGGGCTCATATCAAGTGTATTTTTAGGGAACTGTCATCGTGGAAAGAAACCAAATATAGAAGCCAGAAATGGAAACAGAAAGAAGAATGGTAGAGACTTTGGATACACCAGGCTAACATAGCGGCATTTTTTTCATCTCTCTCTCATCCCTTGTTTCCCTTCAGCACACGAACACAAAGAGACATCAGCAACAACAACAAGAGCGACAAGAACAACAATAATAATAAATTATTATGAACAAGATGTCTCTATATGGGTTTCCAGATCTCCACTCGAGCCCTCTCTTTCTAATCACAGCCCAATTAAGAACATAAACAACAGCCACTAAACAATCCAATCACAGCCCAATCAAAATTTGCCAAAGATGGCAATCAGCTTCATTAACTGTATCTGAAAATGAAAATATCCATTATCTGAGCATATATGTTGCTCTACTAATTCTTTAGCCCAATTAAATCTAAAACCCAATTGTTGTGCATATCCGAAGGATTTTGGCATACAGCTATACCATCCTCAGTTCACAGTGAACCCATTTCGGTTAAAAAAACATGCCAAGCTGACAATCAGATGCATGAAATCAGCTTCATTAACAGTAAAAGAAGATGAGGATGCTAGCAACATACTTAGTTTGGAAGTGAACTCATTTTTTGTTAAAAAATCATGCCAAAGATGGCAATCAGCTTCATTAACAGTATCTGAAAATGAAAATTTCCATTATCTGAGCATATATGTTGCTCTATTAATTCGACTGCCCAACTAAATCTAAAACCCAATTGTTGTACATATCCGGAGGATTTTGGCGTACAGCTATGCCATCCTCAGTTCACAGTGAACCCATTTTGGTCAAAAAAACATGCCAAGCTGACAATCAGATGTATGAAATAAGCTTCATTAACAGTAAAAGAAGATGAGGATGCTAGCAGCATACTTAGTTTGGAAGTGAACCTATTTTTTGTTTAAAAATCATGCCAAAGATGGCAATTAGCTTCATCAACAGTATCTGAAAATGAAAATTTCCATTATCTGACCATATATGTTGCTCTATTAATTCTTTAGCCCAACTAAATCTAAAACCCAATTGTTGTACATATCCAGAGGATTTTGGCATACAACTATACCATCCTCAGTTCACAGTGAACACATTTTGGTCAAAAAAACATGCCAAGATGACAATCAGATGCATGAAATAAGCTTCATTAACAGTAAAAGAAGATGAGGATGCTAGTAGCATACTTAGTTTGGAAGTGAACCCATTTTATGTTAAAAAATCATGCCTAAGATGGCAATCAGCTTCTCTAACAGTATCTGAAAATGAAAATATCCATTATCTGAGCATATATGTTGCTCTACTAATTCTTTAGCCCAACTAAATCTAAAACCCAACTGTTGTACATATCCGGAGGATTTTGGCATACGTACCTATAGCATCCTCAGTTCATAGTGAACCCATTTTGGTCAAAAAAACATGCCAAGATGACAATCAGATGCATGAAATAAGCTTCATTAACAGTAAAAGAAAATGAGGATGCTAGCAGCATACTTAGTTTGGAAGTGTACCCATTTTTTGTTAAAAAATCATGCCAAAGATGACAATCAGCTTCATTAACAGTATCTGAAAATGAAAATTTCCATTATCTGAGCATATATGTTGCTCTACTAATTCTTTAGCCCAACTAAATCTAAAACCCAATTGTTGAACATATCCGGAGGATTTTGGCATACAGCTATACCATCCTCAGTTCACAGTGAACCCATTTTGGTCAAAAAAACATGCCAAGATGACAATCAGATGCATGAAATAAGCTTCATTAACAGTAAAAGAAGATAAAAATTTCCAGTATCTAAGCATATATTTTTCTATTAATTCTTCATCCCAACTAAACCATTCATGTTAAGGAAATCAAGATGCATAATTTGAAAAAACATGCTAAGTTCGAAAAATAAGGGAAATCAAGAGATAGCGGGGCGACGAGCAAGGGGGCGTAGGAGATAGAGAGAGAGCGGGGCGACACGGTGGTTTCCGATCGCCGATTCACCTCCAAATAGAGAGAGGGAGGAGGGAAATCGAAAATGACGAAGGGAAGAAGGGACGATGACGAAAGGTCGAAGGCTGTCGAAGAGGACGAAGCGGCGGAGGCAAACGCGCGGGAAGTAGAGCGAGGAAGGAGGGAAAACGAAGGCGCCCCCTTTTCTTTTTTGGGGTTTGGGAAAATTGAGATTCCAAACGATTAGGGTTCGCGGGATTTATCGCAGCTTATTCACTGGCGTTTCAATTAGACACGCCGGTGAATGTATCAGTATATTCACCGGCGTTTATTATTGAAACGCCGGTGAATAATACACTTCACCGGCGTTTTTAAATAAAACGACGGTGAATACGAAGATTGCCCGGCGGTTTAAAGCGACCGCCGGTGTATAACCTTCCCATCTGGCGCCCCATTCCTATTCACTCCCTACCCCGGCGCTACTAGTAAAACGCCGGGGAATATTCGCCGGTAAATCGAGTATCTTTTGTAGTGTGAGCTAATATTTTTTTAAGGTGAAACATTAAATGGTAAGAAATTTGAAATCTTATAGAAAATTAATAGAGAACATTAATTCATTGACATTTAAGAATGTTAAGACATATTTATCAAAAACCTAAAGTAACTTATATTTTGGAACAAAAAAGAAACTAGTATGACTTGTACCATTTAGCATTCCTTGTTTCTCTCTATCTCACTCCATATGAACCCCAGTCAAACCCAAATCCAGATCATTTGTCATACAAGGCAATGTTAGGAAACAAGTACTCCATCCGTTTCAAAATATATGTCATTCTAGGTTTCTACACGACTATTAAGAAATAATCTAGGATTGAGTAAAAGTACTATATATATTCTTGGTTTTTGAGACTCATAAATTGGCCATCAATTATACATTATCCTATTTTCCCTCCTCTATAATTTTTTATTAATTCTCTTACAAAAAA
Source organism: Hemerocallis citrina (assembly GCA_017893485.1). NCBI lineage: Eukaryota > Viridiplantae > Streptophyta > Magnoliopsida > Asparagales > Asphodelaceae > Hemerocallis > Hemerocallis citrina. The sequence continues at coordinate 76,995,108 of CM030366.1, read as the reverse complement.
TGATAAGGATAATCTCATATAAAGATTAATTTATGGAGATTTAAGAATGACAAGATATCTCCTTGATAACCTAAAGTGACTTATAGTTTGAAACAAGAATGACTTATAGATGTGCAAATAGGTGAGACAAAAAAAGGCTAGAATACTTTTTGTTGTTTCTAATTTCTAATTCAAAATCTTATCTTTTTGAGTTATTTGTGAAAAACAAAATCACTACAGGAGACAAAAAGGATTCAAACATAAAACAAAAAGGATTCAAAATTAGAAACAAACGAATGATAATTAGAGATAAGCAAACATGACCACCAAACAATTTTTTAACAGAACTATGGGTCTGAAGAGATCCAAAGTTGAAGAAGAAGAAGAAAAAGAGAGGGAAAGAAAAAAACTAAAACACACTCATTATTGTTGTTAGAATTAGGGATGGAAAGAAATGCTTTATTGATTTATTGAATTGAACAAATTGAGTACAATATATCTCCTATATATAGGAGAGAAGGGAAGGCTAAACTAATACATTATTCGATATGAGACTAAACTAATATCTCACATAATATCTAACACAATATCTAACACCCACTCTCAAACTTAAGTTGGTTCAAACAACATGAGTTTAGAATATTGACGATGTTCATGTGGCAGGGACGACAAACTGTGATGCACTTGGTGATGACGCTTGATGGCGTAGGAAAGGCGCTCAGTAGATGGCGTATTTTAGGATCTCAACCCCCCCCTCTGAATTGAGAAGTAGCAAAAGAAGTAGCAGTGGTGGCGCACCGTTGGCGCATGTTGGGATCTCACTCCTGACTTGAGAATTGTCCATGAACTGAGAACTGTGAGGGGATCTCACCCCTGTCTTGGGAATTTTTTCTGAACTGAGAACTATGATGGGATCTCACCCCTGACTTGAGAATTGTTTCGGATGGGATCTCACCCATGACTTGAGACTTGTCCCTGAACTGAGAACTAGATTCGGAAGATGGTGGACATCGATGGAAGGTGAGGGAGACGGAAACCGTGATGATGTTAATATCTCCCCCTCTCAAACTCAAAATGGATTAACCAGTGTGAGGTTGTTTCTGGATCTGGATGCAGATGTTGAAGAACCTGTAAGAAGGATTTTTTTTTATTTTTAAAACAGAAAATGGGTTTCAGGTTTCGGGTTTTTGGATTTGATTTTGGTTTGAGGTATGAGGTTTGAGGTTTGATGTGAGTTGGATTAGGATATGAAATAGAGTTAGGGTATTTGGATATAGGGTTAGGGTTTTGGATAGAAGGTGAGTGTAACACCCCGCAAAATTGAGTTAGGACAATTTTGCTCCACATTTGTTACACACATGAATTTTGTACTGTTACGAGTAATAGTCGTAACATATTTTTCTACGTATTTCTGTATTTCAACTATTTATACATTTTTCGTCTCCCCAAAACTCATTTTATCCTATTTTTAGCCGACTTAAATATTTATTTTAATTCTTACGTTTCTACGTACATTGCACGTACTTTCAATACACGTATCGATTACGTATGTTTTAACATTACGTAAAATATCCGTAACATTGTTAATATATATATTCTACATATTTTGTATTTGGACTGTTTTTCGTTCTTTCAAAATAAATTTTAATAATTTTGCATGTGCATTGCACGTAAAATTTTATGCATTTAGTCTTTAAAACTTTCCCAAGTAATGCACATTTTTCTTCTCACTTTATTTATTACATTTTGTATTATGTGCACGTGTACACTCCAATAGGGTTGGCCGGCTGTTCATGGAAGGTGGAGAGAGAGTAGTGGGGTAGTGGATTAATGAGTGGGTGATTAGTTATTATAGCTACCTATAATTAACCCTATAAATACCCTACACCCTATGCTATTCAACACACACAAAAAAAAAATCAAAAACCAAAAAAAGTAGTAGGCAGTGGTGCTTTAGAATTGGCTGCTGTTGATTTCGGTGGGTAAGTGCTTGGCTTTTGTGGGATTTTCGGAGCTCTTTTGAAGGGGCTTACTAATAGGATACTCTTTTAATAGGTGGGTGTCTCTACTCTCTTTCTAATTGTGTACAGAATGTATGCTTAGAAGATTCATGTTAGAGTTGTAGATGTAGCATGAGTTATTTAACTTCTATTACTTTGTGTGATGCATGTTTTATTAACATCTAGAAATTTAGTAGTTGATAAATGTAAAAAAAAACAGCGCATGTTAATGAAAACTTACAATGTAGAATTATGCTGTAGTCAAACTGCAATTTATATTAGAATGCCTTATATGATTGTCATGCAAATTGTAGTATAACATGATTGAATTTGTAGATAAATTGTTATTGTAATTAAGTTGTGTTTTAATTGGAGTAGATTATAAATTTTAGAGAATTTTCCCCATCATTCTAAATAACGTTAAAAAGGAAAATATATATGTGATAGTAGAGTAGTGTTGGTAATTTATAAAGGTACTAGATTTTCCCGTGGCCACGTGCCTACGACACGTCTTCAGAACAATACAACATATGAAAAGTCTTGTAAACAGTAAATCAACAATTATGTCGCTGAAGTTTGAACAGTATGACAATAACTAGTTGTAAATAAAAGTCCATGTTTCCATTAGTATATGGTGAAAAATAATTATAAATTGGGATATAAAAGTTCATCCATGTTTCCATCTTTATAATAAATTACGAAAAATGCTATCAAGTGGCTCACAATCAATCACCCCTATAATCAAAGGCCTAGATCAAACCTCACAAAACATATTTTTCCTCCAAAATTTCAAACTCCAAAACCAAAATTTTCCCCCCAAAACTAAAAAACTTATTACTTTATTACTATCTCTCTCTTCTCTCTTCACTTTTTTATATTTCTCTCTTTCTCTCCCTTTCTTTCTATATTTACTTAGAAATTTAGATTTTTAGAATTTTAATGTTTTTTTTTCCACATGTTATATTGAAAATAGTAAATATCTCTTCAACTCCACACTTAAAGTTCTAAGAAGTTAAATTTTATACCCTCATTTATAATTATTTTTCAACATATACTAATGGAAATATGGACTTTTATTTACAACTAATTATTGTCATACTATTCAAACTTGAGCTACATAATTGTTTTACTGTTTACAGGCTTTTCGTGTTTTGTATCGTTCCGAAGACGTGCCGTAGGCACGTGCCCACGGGCAAATCTAGTATGTATATATATATATATATATATATATATATATATATATATATATATATATATATATATAGGGAAATGATCGAGTGAGAACTCTTTTGGTGTGAACCACGTGAGAACTTTTGTTTGGGACATTAGTTGAAAGATCTGAACCGTTCATTTTGATCTACACGACTAAATTAGTCTATGGATGAGAAATCAAGTTATTTGAGATTCGTTTGCCCATGCATTGAAGTGTTACAAATTGTGTGATTGAAAAACTGTTATTTTTTATAGTGACATGATGCATGGACAAATGAATATCAAATGACTTTGTTGTATATTTCTAGACTAATTTAGTTATGTTAAACAATGTGAACGGTTCAGATTATCCATAGGATGGATAGGCATGGAGTTCTCACGAAGCTTATCGTGAGAACGGTTCTCACTGGATCGCTACCCTATATATATATATATATATATATATATATATATATATATATATATATATATATATATATATATATATATATATATATATATATATATATATATATATATATAGAGAGAGAGAGAGAGAGAGAGAGAGAGAGAGAGAGAGAGAGAGAGAGAGAGAGAAATAATTAAATAAATAAATGAGTTGTTTTGGGAGGGGATTTGAATTTGAGTTTTGGGGGAAAACTTTTGGGGGGTAAATGTGTTTTGTGAGGTTAGGTCTGGGCCTTTGATTTTGGGGGATTGAAGGAGAGCCACTTGATAGCTTTCTTTGTGTTTTATTATATAGACTAGGTTTGCCCGTTGACACGTGCCTACGACACGTCTTCAGAACGGTGCAACTGGTTTGATTATATAAAATAGTTTTGGAGGTCCAGCAAATTAATTGAAGTAGCAAACATATTATATGAGAAAGCGGTATATCTACCTTTAAGCTCAACCATCACCTTCTTGATCATTAGCTTGAACTTATCTGGAATGCATATAGTTTGTTAGAAACACTGCATAGAGTTTTTTTTAACTTCAGCATCACTTTTAGATGCTTGTAATAGTTATGCAAGGACATTATCATAAAGGTTTTATAGAGCTTACTCTAATCCCATAACCACTATGAGCATGTCTAAATACAATGGTAACTCAAGTGCAGGTATGAAGGTATCTACAATACCTATAATCTAAACATTTGTTTGTTCGAGACTCAGTTTGCAATTGAAATACCTCTTATTACTATTTCAACAAAAATGAAATACATGAATTTCTCAAAACTCTAATCCAAGCTAATCATTTCTTTTATCTCCACTTTGTCTCCCCGTTGCACCAATATTAAAAAAAAAATCAAAATGAATAAATAACAAATTTACTTTAGTTGTCTTTCTTGGGTGGAGAGTTTGCACCCTTCACTGATAAACTCCAGTCATCCCAATCATATATATCCAAACATACACTAAAAGTTCTTATATGTTATGTTATTCATGGTTTCTAATAACCAGTGAAGGGAACACTTCACAATAGTATTTTCTCTTGTAGTAAAGAATTTAATGTTGCATATTTGTCAAGTTATTTTAGGTTTCTAGTTAGCTTACCTGTCCTGCTATGATTTGGAAGCCCAATTTGAGGCCCGCAAATAATCCATCACTCACTTGCGTACACCTTCAATCAAAACCAATAAAAGACTCATCAAATAAATCACCAAATTAAAAAAAATTAAATCAAAAAATAAAACAATCATACCTCGCTGAACTTAAATACCATGCACACACAAAATTCGAGTCAGCAAAAAACTGAGTAATCCCCTGAACACAAAAAATTAAAAATTAGAATGAGAATTCGGTTAATGAGATGAAATTAGAGTCGTCGCATCGCATATAGAGGCTCTCGATTCGGTGGAGGGGAGTTGCCGATACGGAGTCGCTTGATATTCACGCTTGAAAATTGATTAATAAGTCATATAAGTATAAGAGTAATCAAATTTCTCATTTAAATTGATTTTTGTATAACTTCATGTTATAATATATTAAATTAGAGAAAAAGCTGTCTCTGAAAATTTAGAAGTATAATATATGAGCAATAACTGTGAAGGAAATGATAAAAAAATTCAAAATATATGAATAAAGTAAAACGATATGGAAACAGAGAGTTATATATAAAAGATTCCAAACTCCTATATAGTCAGTAAGAGTGTTGGACTAGTGGTTGGCGCACTGTGTTGGGTGATGCCTGATCTCGCATTCGAGCCTGGGTGGGGCTTTTATTTTTTTCTTCAAAACTCAGAAAAAATGTCAAACAATGAAAAAAAAGTATATAGGGAACTGAATGTGGTTTACTTCACCAATTGACAATGGCTTCTTGGTTAGTGGGTTGCGGTTGGGCTTGGCTGTTCTTGGTTCAACCCCATGTACAGACCTTTAATAATAAGAAAAATTGGTTTTAATCGATTTCGGACTTTTTAAATTAAGGGAAAACTTTAAAATAAATATTGCACACGATTAGAATATTTTTGAATAATCCTATACAATCCTAAGATTTATTTTGGAAACTTTAACGTATATTACACTTTAAATAATGTGTTAAATCGATTGTTTTGAACGTAAATTCAAGAAAGATGGTTTTGTTTTAAATTAAGCAAAGTGGATTATTTGAATAGTTAAATGAAAATTTTGGAAATTTCGTTTAGTAAAAGATACATTGAAAATGAAATTAATTGGAGAAGCAAAGTTGAGATATTTTTAATTTTTAAATTCAACATGTTAAAAGAATTGGATGCAACGGTGTATTCTAGATTCTTAAATTTTGGCATGAGAGCGAGTTTAATTTGAACTCATGAAAAATGTTAGATAATGTGGAGAATTAACCATATGATAATTGTAAGGCTTTTGCTGAGTTGACATGTATCGAGATGTTTGTTATAAAATATAAGAAATCATTGTTGCTTGGTGATCGACAAATCATAAGAGAATGAAGGAATTGAAATGATTTTATGAATGAGAAATTTGATTATAAAAGAGGTTAAGAATAACCTAGATTATCCTTATGTAGAGATGGATAGTTTCTAGGAGCTGAGCGAGGCCCATAATGTCCGTCAATTTTGTTAAATGAAAATTTTGAAATGGTCAATATGGACCTGAAATGTTGTTGAGTAAGTTAAGTCCGGCAGGTTAAGCTAGTTCTAGACCATGATAACTAAAATTTAATTGAGGACAGACACTAGAAAAAGAAGATGTGATGAGATCTGGGCAAAAGTAGGTGGGGCACATGTATATAGTCGGGCGGTGGATTCCGGGACTATAGACCCGATCGGGTGGTGGATTCCAGGACTGTGTTTGCTTGCGGAGTGAGACGAGCCTCAATTAAATTCAGGATTATGATTGGGCGGTGGATTCCAAGATCATAAATAGTCGGACAGATAGGAGGCAGATCTCCAATATATTCCAGGGCTAGAGTGGCAATTGCAGGATGTTCGCACGATGAGGATTCTGTATAGTCGGGCTGTGGTTTCCGGGACTAGAATCTGTACTCGTGGGATGTCTAAACCTGATTTTGTTATAGTGGTTGGAATTCATGATGAGGGATTGAACCCTATAATGAGGAGTACGTTAATGGCTTGCTCTCGGACCTACGTAGTATGGGATGCATAAAATCCGAACAAGTGTGCATTAGTGCATCGTAAATATGTTTGTTTACATTTGGCATTAGGTCATATCATACACTGACATGTTTATGATAGTTACTTTTAACACTTTGTTTGCATTCATGTCTGTGTTTGCTAAAGTAAAAGAATCACTGTATTATAGCATTGTGTCAGTTGCAGAAACTGACGTGCCAACAGTTTTTAGTTGCATGATTGGATTTAAATTGGACTTGAAGTCACTATGAAGAATTTCACAAGATTGAAGAGTTTCATTTAACATGTGTTGTATTGTATTCATTTATTTTCGCTGTGTTGTTGTAAAAAAAAAACAGTGGTGTAATAAAAAGTTTTAAATTTTATTGTAAATTTGTACGAAGTTGAAGCAAAAGATCATGTTGTGCTACGAATTACATATGTTTGGAATTCGGGGTGTTATAGAGTGGTATCAGAGCCGACTTCAATAAATAGTACAAATTTATAAGGAAATCATATTGGGGTGGACATTAGAATGGTGAGTGTCAGTTTGGAGTCATGAATGATGTAGTTATTGAACTTGCATTCACGAAACTCTCCTCGTATACATTGATGTGATATTGTATGTGTAACCCCCATTTTTGATTATACGGATTTTCATTTCTTTTCTTTCTTTTCCTTGTATTCTTGTATTTTAATTTCCGTATAAATTCTTTCCTTTGCATTGAAATTCTTTTTTTTAATCCACTATTGAAACCCATCCTAATATTTTTTAAAACCAAAATTCATATTCGAGACTATAATCTTGTTTTCTCTTTTTTTTATTTATTTATTTTGAAGCCCAAACCAAGTCCTGTTTCCCTCATCATATAAATATTACTTTGATTTATTTGAAACCCAATTTCAATTCGTACTATCATATTATTTTATTGATTATTTTAATTTCATGTGAAGCCCAAACCCAGCCCAACAATATTATTATCCTTGTTTATTAATGTAAGCCCAACTATTAAACCCAAACCCGCATTGGTGTACCCAAACCAGTTAACCCAACTTAAACTCACTAACTCAATTTTCAGTAGTTCTCTACAAATCCCCCTCACATTCCCCACAAATCACTCTCCATATCCCCACAAATCCTAAATAAACCCCTGATCCCCTCCTTCATCACTCTAACTAATCTCTGTTAATCAACCTAATCTCCTCCTAATCACCATCAGACCCAAACAACTCTTTATCTTCCACCTTCCTTCTCTCTCCTTCTGCTACTTTCATCTCTCCCCCGACCACAGCGGCCCTCCACCTTCCGACTGCACCACCATTGCCTACCTCTCCCCGCAGTCTACCACCGCCGCTCGACCTCGCCATTGCCCCCACCTTCTTCTCCTCCATCTCCTCGTCGTCCCCCTGCCTCCATTCGCCTCCAGCAACCTCCATCAACCCCACCGCTCGAGCCACCGTGTGCCACCCCCAACATCTCCCCTTGATGCCAACCCTGTCGACCACCGACGCCCCTCACGCTCGTCCTCAACGAGCGCCGCCCGAAGCCCCCGACTGTTCGCTCACCAACTCCACGCTGTCCCCTCACACTTCTCCTCCTCGTTGAGCCTCGCCATCCCTGTCTCGTCACCGATGCCATTGCTTCACCTTCATCTTCCTTTTCCGCTCAGTGAACCCATCAAAGCGCCTGTTCATCTCCCTCATCCTGTCATACACCTCTTCGCCCTCGCCATCCCTCACCATCACCCCTTGGCTGCTGCTGACTAGCCACCAATGCTAGCGACCACCTCGCTGTCTCCCTGTGCTACATTGGTCGATCACGCCGATAATCACCGCCGGAGCACCACTGCGACCTCCCTCGCTGTCTTTGTCCATCGAAGCACCGACCCGAAGTCCCCTACTGCCGTGTGTGTCACCGTCTCTCACTGTGTTGTTGCCACCGCCTCCCGCTGTTGTTGCCGCTGTCCTCTTGAGGTTGTCGCCTCTGTCTTGCTGTGGTTTCGGTTGTCCCTATTTGTGTTTGTTGTCGTGTCTTGCACGTATTGCAGTGGGTTGTGTGCACGTGTCATTGTTTCCATCGTTTGTACGTGATCCCGCTGTCGCTCGTCTCGCTTCCGTTCTTCGTCACAAGAGGCAAGTATTCCCTTGTACACTCTTTTTGTTTTTGTACAAGCCTTTTCCTTGAATCCCGCATGTAGTTTTGTTTGAATCATCATGACATAATTTTGTTCTTCACTCCTTCCATATGTTGATTAAATCTTGGCCCGTTAATATTTATTATCTTACTCGGTTCTTGTAAATCCCGTACACGTACATCATCATGAATATCCTTGTTAACGTGCATTACATGAGCACATGACAAAGAATCATAGACATATAGATCCATACTAAGATTTATGCTATTGATCGTGTTATGATTTGTGTTACCGCTGATTTCGGTGTGGGGGTAAACAGATAGAATTTGTGAGTCCGAGAAAAACCTGAACAGTTGACACAGCCTTCTTGCTCCTGCCGCGACCTGCAAGGAAGTGCGAAACACCGGGGTTGATTCCGGCGACGCACCTCCGACGCTCTTGTCAGTAATCAGAAGAGATTAAGAAAGAGCTTAAAGTGGTGAAAGAGTGATTAACCTGGTCATGGAGGTAGAGGGGTTGTATTTATAGTCGCCAGGGGAGTTGTTTAAGGGCCTGATTTCCTGTGTAACAGCAGGGAGTAAAAATCCTCAATCTGTTTTAGGAAATCTTTCCTTGATTCCCGGTGAGTGTAAATCAGGGCCATTGACCTGGCCAAATCATGGATCCTGATTTGTCTCTTGTTGGTTTGGGTTCGTCTCGGGTCGAAACCCGTACACAATAGGTGTGGATCCATTCGCGGGTTATTGGATCTGCGAGAAGGAGATTCAGTACCCACTTTGGATACGCTTGTATGTGAAATTACCTTTTTACCCCCGAGCTTCAAGATTCGTGCCCAATCTGGACGGTTCCGATTTAACCCCATTTTTAGCCATATCACGAGCCCCCACTCCTAAAGACTGAGCGTGATCAGCCTTTGAGGAGTAGTTTGACTATTTTGGTGGCTAGCGGAGTTGTATCGGAGTCCATGTGGAGGACTTAGGATCTTGAAGGGGGTAGTGAGGTAACTTTTTGATGCCATGAGCTGTTTCCTAACCATATCGAGTATTTGGCGTCTTTCATCTATTTTTTTCGGATTATTTATTTAATTTTGCGATGTGTTTACTAATCGTTCGGGGGGCCTTAACTGTGCATTCTGGGCAATAATTGTGCGTTCAGGGGCCCAAAAATATACCCCCGAATTTTCAATTATTTTCTAGAATTTTTAGTTAATTTTCCCGAATTTTTAGCAATTTTTTCGCAATTTTTAAATAAATAAAGCGATTTAAATAAATAAAAAATGATTTTTAATACTGATTTATGGCGTGGCACAATCTGGACCTCTGATCACAGTCGAGCGTGATTTTCTGAGAGATCTGACGGTCTTCATAGCTCGGCGTCCTTTTTCTCCGTTTACGAGCTCGGAATGGCACTTGCTCGGCTGCCGACCGGAGACTAGGGGGTTCGGCGTTCCGAGCGACGTGGTGCAAGCTGAGCCATCGGATGGTGGTGCGTTTCCCAAGAAAACGCTATCTTGTCTTTTAGTGCACGTGGCGCAATCTGGATCGTTCATCATTAGAAGCACGAATTTCTGAGAGATCCAACGGTCGTAGTAGCTCGGTGTCTTTTTTCTCCGTTTACGAGCTCGGAATGGCACTTGCTCGGCTGCCGACCGGAGACTAGGGGGTTCGGCGTTCCGAGTGACGTGGCGCAATCTGAGCCGTTGGATGACGATGCGCATCTCGAGACGGACACATTTCCCAAGAAAACACTATCTTATCATTTAGTGTCCTCGGCGAGATCTGGGCCGTCTGATTGAGATCATGCGCGAAAGTTGAGGAGAAAGTGTGTTTTCTCCGTTTGCGAGCTCGGAAAGGCACTTGCTCGGAATCCGACCGGAGACAGGGAGTCTCGGCAGGACGAACGACGTGGCGCAGTCGGAGCCATTGGATGACGGCGTGCATCTCAAGACGGGCACATTTCTCAAGAAAACATTATCTTGTCGTTTAGTGTCCTCGGCGAGATATGGGCCGTCTGATCGAGATCAGACGCGATTATTGAGGAGAAAGTGAATTTTCCCCATTTGCGAGCTCGGAAAGGCACTTGCTCGGTCACCGATCGAAGGCATAGGGTGTCGGCGGATCGAGCGAGTGGCACAATCTGTTAAGAGGTGATCCTGTTTCCGAGGGCATTAATGGTGCCTTGGGGTTAGTGCGGCGTTCTGCTTTCCCTAGGCCATTAAGTATGGTTCCTTCAATTAATGCGTGGCGTTTCAACTTCCGAGGGTCATAATGGTTGGATCTTGGAGGAGAGCTATAAGTACTCCATTCCCCTTGTCATTTTCAGTCACAGCAATGTTGAGTTTTAGACCTCGGTGGTGTCTGCCTTTGGCGGACGCCAGTCTTGTGGGGTCTTGACCTCGATAGGTTCGGAGGGGTGGTCACTCTACCGTCTTCTTCTTCTCTCGTTCCTGACGGTCCCAAAGTGGATGTCAGGAGCGGGGGGGAACGAGGCAGTAGTGGTGACGACCATAGTCCGGACCCGAGGGGTGAGTTACTCCGGAAGGACGGGTGGTCGCTCTGTTGCCTTGTTCTTCTCCCGTTCCTTACGGTTCCGAAGGGGATGTCAGGAGCGGGAGAGAATGAGACAGTAGTGGCGACGACCGCAGTCCGGACCCAGGGTGTGAGCTACTTCGGAAGGACGGGTGGTCGTTCTCCCACCAAGATCTTCTGCCTACTCTATTTTCTCCACAGCGGGTGTCAGGGTTGGCAGAGATCATGGTGGGAGAGGTGGCCATCCATGTCCGAACCCGAGGGGTGAGTTCGTCGGAAGAACGAGCGGTCGTTCTTCCGGAAGAAATGAAGGGCGTTCCGGGCAAGTTGTTTGCAACTGTGAAGGTTCTGTTGCCAGAGCAGGCCAAACCTTTGCGGTTGCAATCAACTGGCTCGGAATGGTTTGCTTCTCCCGATCTCTGAGTGTTGATCTGCTTTCGACCGGGGCCCGTGGGTCGGCGGAATACCGACCGAGACACGGGACCTGGGGGGCGCTCGCCGAGGGCGGTGCCTTAAAACTTTGAATCAAAATTTTTCCCGGTTCCTCTAGACATAGGTGGGACGTCCGAGGGTTCAGCCGTCCGAGCGACGTGGTGCAAACCGAGCCGTTGGATGATGGCATGCATCTCAAGACGGGCACATTTCTCCAGAAAACACTATCTTGTCGTCTAGTGTTCTCGGCGAGATCTGGGCCGTCTGATCGAGATCAAGCGCGAAAGCTGAGGAGAAAGTGAGTTTCCCCTGTTTGCAGGCTCGGGAAGGCACTTGCTCGGAAACCGACCGGACTCTGTTGTAGGCCGATTCGGATCGCGTATGGTTCGGATTCAGATCCCCTGGCGCCGAGTTAGTTGACTTGACGAAGAAGACAGTTGTGTTGGGCCTTCGCGACGTTTCGAGAGCAGCCCAAAGGTCGCGAACTTTCATTTGGAAGTCCAAGGGACGTTCCATTTTACTATAAATCTTCACCCCCCCCCCCCTTAGATCAAGTCTCACTTTTTACTTTTACTCTCTCTCTTCAGTTCTCACTCTGCCTTCGAAGTTTTCAGCTCTCTGGTGGCGGTGCTATCTGTCGCGGTAGCGTTCCTTGCTTCCGGTGAACTTTCCGACCGTACCAATCACTTCAAGGTCAGTCCCTTTCCCTTCTCTTTTAGAAAAATGGTTAAGATCACGGATGAGACCCCCGCCTCGGAGCAAGCCGTTGGCCGAGGGGATAAAGGGAAGGAGGTAGTGGAGCCGAGTGATCAGAATGTCGTTCGTCCGGACAGAGAGGGCAAAGTGGCCGAGCCGCCTAAGGAGGTCGCAGCGATGTCCCGGGAGGGCAAGGCCGTGGTCACGATTGTGGAGACGCCGAAGACGGCGGGAGCGTTCGGTCGGCAGCCCATTTCTCTGTCGAGCGTGGGGGGCGTACGGGACTACGCCGAGGACACCTTGGAGAGGGTAACCCAAGGCACGGCTAAGTTGGTGGAGGAGAACGAGCCGAGGGAGCTGTCCGAGGTGGATCATACTATCTCGTCTCTCACCAAGGGTGACCTTTATTTGATCCGAGAGGGCTTCCGGATCCCTACCGACTATGGACTGCTCCTCCCCGGGCCGGGTTTCCGGGCCAACACAAAGTCCTCGTCGTTCTGACCTGGTACTCCGCTTTCCGGTCGACTCCCTTATTGCCGGACTCCCTTATTGCCGGACTCCGCTTTCCCCTCCACCCGTTCGTGGTTGACGTTCTGACCTGGTATAGTCTGAGCCCCGCCCAGCTGATGCCGAACACATGGAGGCACGTCATGGCGTTCGTCCTCCGATGCCAAGAGGTCGGCGGTAAGCCGAGTATGTTCCTCTTTCGGAGTCTCTACCGACCCTGTCAGCCAAGACGAGATGAACAGAGGTTCTATCTTACGCCCCGGTCGGGCGTGAAGCTGATCGAGAATTCGGACTCGATCAAACATTGGAAGGAGAAGTACTTCCTCATTCGAGCTCCGGCGCCGTGGGTGATACCGACGGTTTGGGCGAAGGAGGGTCTGCCCAAGCGGACCAAGAAGGAGGCGATGCTGAGTGATGAGGAGGCGGAGATTCAGAAGAAGCTCCTCGCCCTGCCAGCGCTAAGCTGGAAAGATATTACCGAGGAGGATCTGTTCCGTGGGGGTCTCAGTCCGATCGACCCTAGTATGCTTCTGGTATTTATACTCTTTGTTAAAGGCTCATGAAAATTTTTCTAAGTTTTTTCATTCGGCTTTTGCAGAGACGATGAAGCTGGATTACAAGGCTCTTGTGGCGAAGGGCCGGTCGGAGCAGGAGGCGAAGAAGAAGAGGCCTTCGGCAGGGCCTCTGGAGAGCCGAGCCTCGAAGAAGCCTTCGGTCGAGAAGACTGCCGACCAACCGAAGGTCGCGGTCCTCGAGCAGGGGGAGATCAGGGTTCTCGACTCCCCTGTTTCGGAGGTGCCGGCTCCGACCACGAAGGTGGATGCTCCCGATTCGTCGAGCGGTACGTTCGGCGTGAAGGAGGTGCTGTCCCTCTAAGTTCCACCCCTCACTGCCGATGCGGAGAAGATCCTGACCGAGCGTCACAAGCAGATCTTCGTGCCCGACTGGCAGGTGATGAACGTCGACGACTTCCTGGGCGACGGCAACATCTGCATGGAGGCGGTGAGGCACCTGCAGACCCCAAAAGACCGAGCGACCCTGAAGGCCGGGCAGGCAGGGGACGCCGTGATGCAGATCGCTCGGAATACTATGTCGGTAAGTTGGCCGAGGTCTCCCTTATCAAAGTTTCTTCTTTAGAATTTTTTTTTAAGTCTTTGGACTCGGATTTTAATCCGTTGTTCTTTTTCAGACCCTCTGCCACTTCAATTTCCTGGTCGAGGAGTTCGCGAACAAGGAGCAGGAGAAGGAGCGGGAGAGGGCGGAGCGCGTCAAGGCCACGCAGCGGCTTGATGCCGAGCAGCTCCTCTCGACGAAGAGGGCTGCGGAAGTAGCGGGGTTGGAGAAGCAGCTGTCGAAGGACGCGGCGGCCAAACTTGAGGCGAAGGAGAAGGAGGCAGCCGAGCTAAAGGAGGAGCTGGCCAACGCCCGGTCGGAAGCGGAGAAGGCTCGGAAGAGGGCTGAGAGGATCAAGGCCAAGCACCTGAAGAAGGTGAAGAAGGTGAGGAAGGCCGTGCAGGAGGAGGCCGCACAGCACATGCTCCAGAACATGGAGGATGCCTACGGTCGAGCCCTGCTCCACGTAGCTGCCAAGAACCCGGGCTTCGACACGTCCTCCTACCATTTTTACGACCCCGTGGAAAGGGAGGAGGGTGTTACCGAGGGGTTGCTCGGCCCTGAGGGAGAGACAGAACCCATCGAAGGCCCAGGGGAGACCGAAGCTGAGGGCGAGGAGGAGGACGACTCCGAGGAGGAGAGTTGGAGCGAAGGCAGAGGCGAGGGCGATGGTGAGGACAAGACCGGGGGGTCGACGGACCCGAACGGCAAAAAGGTCGACCCCTGACTCGGTTGTCTTTTTTAGTCTTTTGTTGTTTTGTTTATTTTTGTAAGCCTCATTGCGGACTGGCCACCGCTTTTGTAAAACTTTCTCCTCGGTTTTGAATGAAAACATTTTGTTTGGCCAAAATTTGTCCAAGTGTTGAGCCTCGGATGTGTGTGTGACTAGTTGTAGATGTTTCCGTGTATTGTCCCATCGGATTTATCTCCACTTTTCAGGTGAAGTTTGGTCCGATCACGGAGGTTGTATACCTTCAGAAGGAGCTGGCGAAAACGAAGGGCGAGCTCTTGCAGAGCCGACAGAATCGATTTCTCCTGCTCGGCAAGCTGGAGGAGACGAAGGCAGCTCTGCAGAGGTACTGTCGCGAGCTGTGGCAACTGCGGAAGTACCCCCAAGCTCCTTGTCCCGAAGGCGAAGTCGAGCGGCTCCGTAGAGAGCTCACTGCCACCGAACAGAAGAATGACGACCTTTTGGCCGAGGTCCAACACTTGGAATTAGCGGAGAAAGAACGCTCGGCGGCGGAAGAAAAACTGACTTCCGAGCTGGAGAAGGCATCGACCGAGCGCAAGAGGCTATTGGCCGAAGTCGACAGGCTCAGAAGGATCACGATAGATAGGGGGATCGAGGTTACCCACTTCCGACGGCTTGCGACCGATGGCGCCACCGTCTCTGGCTCGTCAAGACCCTCTTGTCCGAAGAAGACGGCGAAGGACGACGCTTTGAGAGACAGAATCATTGAACTGGAGGAAGAGGTCGCGTTGCTCAAGCCTGTGCCGGAGAGGGCTAACGTCCGCAGTACGTCGTGCACTCGTGAAGAGAGCGAGAGGGGGATTACGTTTTACGAACTCGCGACACGCTCGCCTGTGACCAGGCAGAGTCCAGCCGACGCTCAGAGCAGTGCGGCCGTCTTGTCGAGCGGGGCCTCGGTCGGCACCGCAGTTAGGGCTAGCAGCGAAGGGGGGTCGCGCTTCGTTGGTTTAGGATCGAGCTCGGAGGGCAGGCCTCGTCGTCCTCGCGTTTCCTTAAACCGAAGCGTTCCCCTTCCGAAGAGAACCTGACTATGTCGCTTCATGTCCCTTCTGATTTGTTGTAAAACGTTGTTGTAGACTCGGTCTTTGTTGTATTGTGGAACCATTATGTCTGAATATGATTGGAAAATTCTTCAAGTGTGGTGCCTCGGAAGTATATTGAAATCTTGTTGTTCGTTTTCCCCTTTTTTCAGCTTGAAACGGCCGATTCATATGTTGATCTGCACGGCTCGGATGATGACTCTGAATCCGAAGCCACTTCAGGGACGGCGGCTCTAAGTCCCAAGAGCGTCGAGTTGGAGGTACGCCGAGCTGAGAGTGAGCAGGCTCACCTTTTGTCCGTCCTCGACCTACGGGAAGCCGAGATCCAGCGTCTGGAGAATAGGATCGCCGAGCTGAACCCTGCAGAAGGGGACGAGGATTCGTAAACCGCGTTCAGTAACGCTCTTCGGGTCAAGTGTATTCGGCACAACCAGTCGAAGATTATAGCCGAGTGGGATGATTTGCTCTCGGAGATTCGACACTTGCAGACTGTGGTAGCGAAGCTCCGGAACGATGCAGGAGAGCTACCAGCCGAGGAGGACGAACAGTCGGCCGAACAGTCTAGTGAAGATTTTTCCATATGAGGGCTAAGTGTAGTGGGTCGGCGTCGTGTATTTTGTTTCCCAACACTTTGTAACCATGAAAAAGATGTGCTTTGTGTTATGGCCTGGTTGTTTAATAAAATATCTTTCCTTGCTTTGCATATTCGCTTTGCTTATATCTGTGTTGGTTGCGCCGAGATCTTTGAACCGAGCGTGTTAGTTCCCTCGGCGAAAGTGTTGAACCGAACGGGTCCCTACGAGTACACC
This sequence comes from Hemerocallis citrina, assembly GCA_017893485.1. Classification (NCBI taxonomy): domain Eukaryota; kingdom Viridiplantae; phylum Streptophyta; class Magnoliopsida; order Asparagales; family Asphodelaceae; genus Hemerocallis; species Hemerocallis citrina. The sequence continues at coordinate 76,978,353 of CM030366.1, read as the reverse complement.
GTTTTGTCGTTTAGCGATTCTGACAAGGTACGGCACGAATTCCTAGGCGGCCCTTTCCCCAAGAAAGCGTCGTCTTGTCGTTTAGCGCAAGCGGCAAGATCTGAGCCGTTGAATGTAGGCACGAATCTCGAGGCAGCTCAGTTCCCAAGAAAACGTTATCTTGTCGTTTAGCGCAGGTGGCAAGATCTGAGCCGTCTGATCGAGATCATGCACGAAAGTTGAGGAGAAAGTGAGTTTTCTCCGTTTGCGAGCTCGGGAAGGCACTTGCTCGGTAGCCGATCGAAGGTGTAGGGCTTCGGTCTTCGGCTATTAGGCAGGTGCGCTCGGATTATGTGGCCGAACGTAGCTTCGGCGTCCCTCCGCTGACGGAGCAGAGGGGCGGACCATTCTCGGTTTGTCGCGAAGCAAGCTTGGGGGGACTGGGAGCTAAGTGTTGGTCTCCGGGTCCATCGATGTAGTTCAACGGTTGTGGGAGCAATTCCGAGCGGCGATCTACCCCTGGCTTGCTCGGAAGCGAGCCGAGGAGGTAAAGTCGAGCTGAGTGTTGGACTCCGAACCATCAGTGTAGTTCAACGGTTGTGGGAGCAATTCCGAACGGCGATCTACCCCTGGCTTGCTCGGAAGCGAGCCGAGGAGGTAAAGTCGAGCCGAGTGTTGGACTCCGAACCATCGGTGTAGTTCAACGGTTGTGGGAGCAATTCTGAACGGCAATCTACCCTTGGCTTGCTCGGAAGCGAGCCGAGGAGGTAAAGTCGAGCCGAGTGTTGGACTCCGAACCATCGGTGTAGTTCAACAGTTGTGGGAGCAATTCCGAACGGCGATCTACCCCTGGCTTGCTCGGAAGCGAGCCGAGGAGGTAAAGTCGAGCCGAGTGTTGGACTCCGAACCATCGGTGTAGTTCAACGGTTGTGGGAGCAATTCCGAACGGTGATCTACCCCTGGCTTGCTCGGAAGCGAGCCGAGGAGGTAAAGTCGAGCCGAGTGTTGGACTCCGAACCATCGGTGTAGTTCAACGGTTGTAGGAGCAGTTCCGAACGACGGTCTACCCCTGGTTCGTCCGGGGACGAGCCGAGGAGGTAAGGTCGAGCCGAACGTGGACTCTGAACCATTGGTTGAAATCACAATTTAAAAAGCAAATGATAAGAGGGGAGAGGAGCATGCGAATTCACAGATACAAAAGAGCTTTCTTTATTAATAATCGACGGTGAACCGTTTTACATAGTACAATTTATGAAAGTAGGTTACAGGACGGAGGACTGGAATGGCTCGATACCCCCTGATACTTAGAGTGGCGCCGGAGCGCTTTCTTGGTATTTTAGGAGGTGGTCGGCATTCCAGGTCCTCGGAAGCTCTCTGCCCTCTAGGTCTTCAAGATGATAGGTTCCGGGCCGAACTACCCTCGTGATCCTATACGGCCCTTCCCAGTTCGGAGCCAGCTTGCTCTTCTGGCTGGGAAAGGATATGGCTAGCTTTCTCAAGACCAAATCTCCTTGCTTAAGGTTGGTGGGTCGGACCTTTTTGTTGTATGCTAGTTCAACCCTTCTTCGGTAAATCTGCTGCCGAATCGACGCCCTTTCCCTCAGCTCGTCTATCAGGTCCAAGTCTGCTCTAAGGTCCCTGGCATTCTGTGCTTCGTCATAGGCTGTGAGCCGAGGGGAAGGTATTCCGATCTTGAGGGGTATCACGGCCTCGGACCCATAGGTGAGGTTGAAAGGGGACTCGCCTGTGGGGGTCCGCTTGCTCGTGCGGTAGTTCCATAGGACGTTGGGGAGTTGGTCGACCCATAAGCCCTTGGAACTTTTGTCGAGCCTTTTCTTGATGCCTACGAGGATCTGCCGGTTAGCATTTTTCGCCTGTCCGTTCGACTGAGGGTGGGAGACGGACGAGAAGCGCTGCTGGATGGCCAGGTCGTCGCACAGAGCTCGGAATGCTGCGCCAGTGAACTGAGTCCCGTTGTCCGTTACGAGGACACGGGGGACGCCGAACCTGCATATGATGCTCTTCCAGAAGAACTGTACCACTTTGTTCTCGGTTATAGTGGTGAGGGGCTCGGCCTCGACCCACTTCGAGAAGTAGTCGATGGCCACGATCAGGAACCTGAACTGACCCGGAGCCGGGGGGAAGGGCCCTAGTAAGTCCATGCCCCACATTGCGAAGGGGATGGGACTTGATAGGGAGGCGAGGTTGGCCTGAGGGAGGCGTCTGATGCTGGAGTGTTTCTGACAAGAGCTGCATTGCCGAACGTGTCGCTCGGCGTCTTGAAGGAGGGTCGGCCAGAAGTACCCGTAATTCAAAGCTTTTCAAGCCAAGGACCTAAATCCTGAGTGTGCCCCTCCGATGCCTTCGTGGAGTTCTTGTAGGGCATATTCGGCTTGATCCGGAGAGAGGCACCTTAAGTACGGTCGGCCATCTGTTTGGGAGAAAGAGCGTTTGTATAGGATGCCCTCGATCAAGACATACCGCTCGGCCCGGGTTCTGACTCGGCGAGCCTCTTTGGGGTCTTCGGGTAGGAGCCCGTCCCTCAAGAACTCCACAAGAGGCTTCATCCAGTTGTCTTGCAACATGACCGGCAACGATTCCGCCGAGCCAGGTGTCTCGTCTTCGATGCTCGGCTTAGAGAGGACTTCGATCAGCACGGTCTGTTCGAGACCTTGAAGTGAGGACGAGGCCAATTTGGAGAGGGCATCGGCTTGTGAGTTCTCTTCACGAGGGACTCGCTCGATGAGCGCCTCCTCGAACCGGTTCATGAGGGCCCGAACCTTGGTGAGGTATTTCGCCATCCGCTCGTCTCGGGCCTCGTACTCGCCCAAGACTTGGTTCACGACGAGCTGGGAATCGCTGTGGATTCGGAGGCGCTGCGCCCCAGCACTCCGTGCAAGTCCGAGACCGGCAATGAGAGCCTCGTACTCCGCCTCGTTGTTCGAGGCCTTGAAGTTCATACGGATCGCGTACTGGAGGACGAAGTTGTCAGGGCCGTTCAGAATGATGCCGGCGCCGCTTCCTTCATTACAAGAGGATCCGTCCACGAAGACTGTCCAAATGGGGGGTCCATTCGGGACGTGGCCGACCTCAGGGATAGTGGATTCCACGATGAAGTCGGCGAGGGCTTGTGCCTTAATTGCCGTCCGAGGCTGGTAAGAGATGTCATGCTGACTCAGCTCGATGGACCACTTCATCAGCCGGCCCGAGGTCTCAGGCTTGTGGAGGATCTGCTTTAGGGGTTGGTCGGTGAGCACAACGACCGAATGGGATTGAAAGTAGGGCCGAGGCTTCCTCGCCGCTGTGACTAGGGCGTAGGCCATTTTCTCAATTTTCGGATAGCGGAGTTCGGCGTCCCGAAGCACCTTGCTCACGTAGTAGATGGGCCTTTGGGACCGGTCCTCCTCTCTTACCAGGACAGCACTTAGGGTCTGCTCGGAAGCAGCCAAGTAGACGAAGAGGGTCTCGCCCGGGACCGGTTTGCTGAGCAGAGGGGGGTTCACCAAATAGGCCTTCAGCTGGTCGAACGATTCCTGTTGTGGCTGGCCCCATTCAAAACCCTTGGCCCCCCTGAGTGCCTTGAAGAAGGGGAGGCACTTTTCCCCTGACTTCGAGAGGAACCGGCCGATAGCGGCGAGCCGACCGGTAAGCTTTTGCACCTCCTTGATGTTCCGAGGCGGGGCCATGTCTAATATGGCCTTGATCTTCTCGGGATTAGCTTCGATTCCTCGTTGGCTTACCATGAAGCCGAGGAATTTTCTCGAGGAGACCCCGAACGCACACTTGTTCAGGTTCAGCCGCATGTTGTGCCTTCTCAACACGCCGAAGGCCTCCTGGAGGTCGGCCACGTGATCTGTGCCTTGGACGCTCTTGACGAGCATGTCGTCAACGTACACCTCCATATTCCGGCCTATCTGGTTCTGGAAAACCTTATTGACGAGGCGCTGATAGGTGGCGCCCGCGTTCTTCAAGCCGAACGGCATGACCCGATAGCAGTAGAGGCCCTGGTCGGTGACGAAGGAGGTCTTCGGAATGTCCGGAGGGAACATTCGGATTTGATTGTACCCCGAGAAGGCGTCCATGAAGCTGAGGAGCTCATGGCCCGAGGTGGCGTCAATAAGGGTGTCGATGTTCGGGAGAGGGAATGGATCCTTCGGACACGCCCTGTTAAGGTCGGTGAAGTCAATGCATATCCTCCACGAGCCATTGGACTTCTTGACCATTACAACATTCGACAGCCACTCGGGGTAATTTACCTCCTGTATGAACTTGGCCTTCAGCAGTTTATCCACCTCCTCTTTGATGGCCTGCTGTTGCTCGGGAGCGAACTTTCGCCTCTTCTGCTGAACCGGTTTGCACCCCGGTTCGACACTCAGGCGATGGACGAGCAACTCCTCGGAAATGCCGGGCATGTCCGCGGCCGACCAAGCGAACAAGTCAGGGTTAGCTCGGATGCATTGAATCAGGTCCGAGCACAGTGCGGTCGGCAAGGACTTGCTGATGAGGAACTTCTGGCTCGGGTCCTCGTCCGAGAAGAGCACTTCATCTGACTCGTCTGCCGGCTCGGACGTCGGCCGAGCTTTCGGCTCGGGGATTTCTAGTGTCTCGAGCGAGAGCACTGGTCCCCCGGTGGAAGTCATGTAGCACTTCCGGGCTGTTTCTTGGCTTCCCCTGACTTCCCCTACTCCCGACCGAGTGGGGAACTTCATTTTCAAATGGTACGCCGAGGGGACAACTTCCAAGGCGGCTAGGCCAGGTCGGCCTAGGATGACATTATACGCTGCCAGGACGTCGACAACCATAAAGTCCATCGGCTCGGTCCGGGTAGTAGGGGTGCTTCCCGCGGTAACGTCTAGGGTTATCACCCCTTCGACGGTTACCGGGACTCCCGTGAACCCGTGGAGTGTGTAACCGGCCGGCTTGAGACGGTCTCGGGACAGCTGAAGGCCTCGGAAGGCCGAGAGGAAGAGAATATTGATCGAACTCCCACTGTCTACTAAAATCCTCTGCACCTTGAAGTTGGCCATGCAGAGGTCGATGACGAGGGCATCACAGTGTGGGGTTCGGACCCCTTCGAGGTCTGCGTCGGAGAAAGACACAGGGACGCCGAGACCTTTGGGAGGAGGAGCACTGTGAACCGAGTTGACCTCTCGGACGAAGGCCTTCCGGGAGGAATTAGAGGAGCCCCCCATAGGGCCTCCGTGGATCAGGTGCAGAATCCTTTCCTCCTCGAACTCGGGTGTCTCTTCGCGTCGCTCGGAACGCTTGTTAGCCCCCCGAGGCGGAGGAGAATTGCGGTCCGCCCGATCGTTAGCCTTCACGAATTTGGCCAACTGCCCCCTCCGGATGTGGGCTTCAATCTCATCTCTCAAAGCCCGGCAGTCGTTCGTGTCGTGGCCGTGGTCCCGATGGTAACGACACCACTTGTCTTTGTTCCTCCTTTTTGCCGGGGTGTGCATCCTCGGAGCTGGAGGGATGACCCCCTCCTTCTCCACTTCCATTAGGATAGTAGAGACATTAGTGGTGAGGGGAGTGAACTTCTCGAACCTGGGGGGAGGTCGACGCTGACCGCCGTTGTCCTTCTGAGCTTTCTTGGACCCCTCTTCCCCCGTCGCCTTCCTCTTCGACCCTGAGGAGGACCCCCCGAAGCTCAGAAGGGCTTCGGCCTCCTCTGCTCGGATATACTTCTCGCACCTCAGGAGGAGGTCGGCGAAGTCATGTGGGGGCTTCTTTGCTAGGGACGATCGGAGGTTGGCGTTGAGGCCGTTCGACTGGAACGCCACGGTGGCCACGGACTGGTCTAAGGAGGCGATAGACCTGACCTCTACGGTGAATCTCTTCACATAGTCCCGCAGCTTCTCTTCCCTTTCCTGCCGCAGGTTCAGCAGGGAGAGACTTGTCTTCTCGGCTCGCCTGCTACTCACGAAGTGAGTTATGAACAGCGTCTCAAACTGGTCGAATGAGAAGATGGATGAGGGGGCGAGCCTGGAATACCATTCCCGAGCCGACCCCCGGAGGGTGGCCGGGAAGGTCCTGCAGAGCACGGCGTCGGAAGCTTGATGGATCAGCATCAGTGTCTTGAAGCTCTCGATGTGGTCGACTGGGTTGGATTCCCCTGAGTACGTTTCAAACTGCGGAGGTTTGAAACCCCTCGGTATGTGGGCCTCCATGATCGACCGCGAGAAAGGGGGTCGACTGGGACGGACGGTTCCTGCTCGGGACTCCTCCCTGTCCATGCGGCCGATACGCCTTTCCACCTCATGGAGACGGCGGATGAGGGTGTCGTCCCTCCGCTGATAATCGTATGACCCCCCGGACTCCTCTTCATAGGAAGGGGAGCGCGGACTGCGGCGCCGGTAGTCCTGGGATCGGTGGGGACTGTATCGCTGCCGCTGGCGGCTGGGAGCCGGGGAAGGACTTCGGGTTCGGCAGCGAGGACTGGGGTCCCTCGGGGGCGTCGGAGCCCTCTGAGCATTCTGGACGTTCTGCCGAAGGTTGAGAGCCTGCAGAACGGTCTCCTGAAATTGGAGGAATTCGGCACGACTGATAGGCACCTCTCGGTCCCTCGGATGACGCCGATCCCCGGGGAAATGCGGCCCCCTCCTTCGGCACTCGGGAGACGCCGCTCGGCCTCTGCGGTCCGAGGACCTTCTACCGTCTCGGCGACGAGGGGACCGCTCACCCAGACGCTGGCGGGAGGCTCCCTCTCGGGCCCGCCTCTCGTCAAGGTGGGTGCGGAGGTCGTCGTCCTTCTGGCGGTTCAGGAGTGTGTTGCGGAGGTCGGGATGATGAGAGGCCATTGAGTCCGAGGACCCGTTATAGGCCGAAACATGCTCCGGATTGAGGGGCTGCTTCTGTTTCCGAGCATTATGGCCGGAAGGGCCATTGTTGGGTTGCTGCTTGGGATGAGGAGGTGGGACCTGCTGGGCCGGTGGAGGAAGATCGGACTGTGGAATAGGATTGACAGGGGCTTCCTCCGTAGGGTCGGCGGTGTTGGCCACACGGGTTGACCCCCTAGATCTGACCTTCTTCGGAGGCATGGCTGCAGAGGACGATGGAGAAGAAGCTGAGGCTATTCGTGTGGTGTTTCCCATAGACGGCGCCATTCTGTTACCGCTGATTTCGTTGTGGGGGTAAACAGATAGAATTTGTGAGTCCGAGAAAAACCTGAACAGTTGACTCAGCCTTCTTGCTCCTGCCGCGACCTGCAAGGAAGTACGAAACACCGGGGTTGATTCCGGCGACGCACCCTCCGACGCTCTTGTCAGTAATCAGAAGAGATTAAGAAAGAGCTTAAAGTGGTGAAAGAGTGATTAACCTGGTCATGGAGGTAGAGGGGCTGTATTTATAGTCGCCAGGGGAGTTGTTTAAGGGCCTGATTTCCTGTGTAACAGCAGGGAGTAAAAATCCTCAGTCTGTTTTAGGAAATCTTTCCTTGATTCCCGGTGAGAGTAAATCAGGGCCATTGACCTGGCCAAATCATGGATCCTGATTTGTCTCTTGTTGGTTTGGGTTCGTCTCGGGTCGAAACCCGTACCCAATAGGTGTGGATCCATTCGCGGGTTATTGGATCTGCGAGAAGGAGATTCAGTACCCACTTTGGATCCGCTTGTATGTGAAATTATCTTTTTACCCCCGAGCTTCAAGATTCGTGCCCAATCTGGACGGTTCCAATTTAACCCCATTTTTAGCCATATCAATTTGGTAGTATAAATATTTAATTCGATAATTGTTACCGTAGAAATGAGAGGTTTTCATATTGATTGTAGAAATGCCCTTGAACTTCTAGTCATGAATGCTCTGTTAATATCTCATTATAGTATATGTATTTGTACATTTCAATTGTCGTTAGATAAATTTACCATGATGTTGTCTCGTTGCCTAGCCTGTATTGTAATGGACTTTAGACCCCGTTTCTGTTAGAAATATATCAACCCTTATAAATGAAAGTCGGAGCTCGTCGAATCTAGTTTTTGGAACATTCGACGGATCTGAATTCCGAGTTGCAGATAATGAATTATCATATTTTTCGTACTGCTAGGTCTACACATTCTAGATTGTTACTTATAGCACACCGACATGTTTCACAAATTAAAATGTCATGTTCATGGGTGAATTAAGACTTGATATTTATCAGCAAACCACTAGACTTGATTAGGAATCGCAATATAACTTTTTATAGGATTTTTGAATAGATTTTCAGACTCGTTATATGCATGTAAACTTGACCCTAAGCTGCTGTTAGAACACTAGACCAGTAAAGACCTGAACTTTTGACCCAATAGCAGTTAAAACTAGTTAAAGAAATTTAAATATAAGTTGTATCCCTCTGTGTGAGGAATCCAGATCACTTGACGAATTCTCAATCTGACTTATAGAATTCAAAATATTTAAGTTTTACTACAGTACTGTCGAAATTCCAGATTTGCTATTTATAATTACACCGCCATGTTAAATTAATTGGAACAATAGGATAACATAAGAAATCAGACCTGATGATATTAAGAATGTTAATTACCAATGTCAGGAACTTAATTATAATTTTTTCAAGAGTTTTAGTTAAGTTTTTAGATGAATTATCCAAATAATACCTTGATGCTGAGTCGCTGCCTGTGCATGTAATACCCTGATTTTTCAATTAATGGAAAATTATTTATTTTTGCACGTAGTGTGCATGTGCAATATTTTGGGTTGAATTATTTTTATAATGATGTGTATAAATATTTAATTAAGTATTCTCAAATTATTTTGTACAAAAAGCCTTTCTTTAAAGCCTTATTTTAATTTAATGAAAAGCCCCTTTTCTTAAAAGCCCAAATGTATTTTATTTTATTTATTTTTATAAACTATTTTGGCCCAAAAAGAAAGCCCATGAATTAATCTATTTTATTTAAACTTGTCATGTAGAAGACTTTTTTTTAACTAATTTATTTTTATAAAAATTAAAATGTACAAATTTTGGCCTAGTTGCATGCACGTGCACTACACGTACACGTGCTATGCACACCCTAGATGAGGCCGGGATTCATTCTTTTTGGAGGGATTTTCAAAATTGATCATGGTGATCATGGTGGTAGTTTTAGGAATGTGGGTAGTTTTTCTAACTCCTACTTTGATCTAAGCCCTTCATTCTACAACCAACCACTCAATCTTGGCCCTCCATTTCACCTATTCTCTAGTATAAATACCCCCCCTCTCATGGCTATTTTCATATGCAAATTATATTTCCAAACTATAGTCTTGTTGTTATAATAGTGTGAGTTATAAAAGATAGAGAGTTGTGTGGGTTTTGCTTGCTTGGAGTGGCCGGCTATCACCATAGGAAGCATTCGGGTTGTGCTAGGAGGCTTGGAGCTTGTGCGTGCTTTTGGCTAGGAGGAGGTGTTTTTATTTGCAAGGACTTGTTGCTTTGTGTTTCTCTCCATTCAAGGTGGGTAAAACATTTCATATTTCTAATATAGGAGTCCATGCTAGTTTTTATTATCAACACTATACATGAAAAATACTAATAAGAGCCCACTTTAATTGAAAAGTTAGTGTATGAATGGATTGAAATGATGTGATTAACTTGTGTGTGAAATTCTAGCATGAAATTAAATTATATGTAGAATTCTCCATGATTATTAATTTGATTGAATGATGGTGGAATATTGCTAGTATGATGTATGGAAATTTCCAATTAAATTGCTTGTAAATTGTATGGTTGAAGCATGAAATTGATTAAGAAAATGACACACTTTAAAATTTGAATAGAGAGTTTTCTTGAATGCTTGAGTTGTAATTATGTTAATTAATGAGTAGTAGTATATTTTGTGACATAGATGAACCAATGAAGTTACCTTGTTGTCATCAAAGTAGAACTACTCAAAAGTTAGTATTTTTGAGTTTTACCAATTCATGTGCTAAATAAAATCCTTTTGTTGATATGGGTATGGATAAATCCAAAGATGTATGTGTTGTGAATAAAAATTAATAACAGTGAATTATCATAAGACATTTGTGAATAAAAAGGGATTAGAAGACTAATTGATTATTCAATGTCGAAAATAAAAGATATGGTAGTCTTAATGAACAATTTATTAAATTGTGTGGAAAAAATTATGTTTTTAGTACAAAAATTATTTTATACTTGCTGTTATGAAGATTAAATAAAGATGATTTAATCTGGAATTTTCCAGTAGTTTTTATAAATGCAATATGAACCTAGACTAATTTGAACATCGAGTTGTTCTCTTAAACAGTATGAGTATGAAACATATGGATTTTGTTTGGGTATTGTGACAGCCCGAGCCACTAGCTCAGGCGGTCACTGACTGCGGTTTGCTTCTCTGGGTCGATCGGTTCGAACCCTGTGTTCACCACTTTTTTCACCAATTGAGTATAAATATATATATAACCTTCGACCGAAGCATATATACTAAATTCGCTCCTTACTTACCGCTAGCACAGTTCGGCCATGTGGCGGGTGCTCTTGGCTCTCTTTCCGTTGTGCCTGGGTTCGATTCCTCCCATCGGCACTTATAAAAAATATTTTTTTTGGGAGTTGTAGATGTCCAAAAAATGTGAAAAAAATATGGTAATTCTCATAAAAATATAAGGAATTTTATAGGAATGATTTGAGTATTATTTGAATGAATTTAACTATGGTTTGGAGACAAAATGCATATATAGACATATGGTTTCATATAGATGATTAATATGAAACTATAACTTGAAAGAATAAGTGAATTAGCACATTAAGTGTTAACTTGGCAAAAAGAAATGTGGTTTGTGACATGATGCAATTATTTCCTCACAATATGTGAAGTGTGTATATTATTTGGTAAGGAGAAACTATCATGATGTGACAATTGATAAGTATATGCTATTTTGTGCAATGATGGACTTGTGAACAAATGAAAAATCATGAATTAAAAGAGAATGTACATGTGAGTTTGAGAACTCGACATGGAAATTGTATAAATTGAAGATTGTGAAATGAAATTTGAAATAGAGTAGCTAAGTCTCCCCGGCATCGAGAAATGAAATAAAGTGAAATTAGACCAAGGTTGGTCAAGATGAAATGAATGAATAAGTCCGGTTGATGGAGAGGCTAACTCTAGAGATTAATTTTGTTCATGATTTTTAATAAAACTAAGGACTAGTGCATAGTGAAGATGTGATGAAAGTAAGAGAAAAACATTGAGTATGAGGGCCCTGGGTAGCGGCGAGAGCGTATCCCAGGAATTCCCATGACGAGTCTGGGTGAGGATACTGTTCCAGAGTACCGTCCCAGTGGCGACGCTCGTGGGATGTTTGAAGACTACGGGTGGTGTCATATTTATGGTGAGAGCGTATCCCAGGAATTCCCATGATGCGTCTGGGTGAGGATACTACTCCAGAGTGCCTAAACATGAGTTCGTAGGTCAGATAACATCTAGGATACTTACCGTAATTACAGTAGTAGATTAAATCATAACGGGGGATTAAACCCTATAAAGATGAAGAACGAATAAGGGCTTGCCCTCGGACCTATGTAGTATGGGATGCATAGAATCCGAACAAGTGCGCATTAGTGTCATGTAACATAAATAAATGCATTAAGGATTAAGTGCACAATCACAACACGACATCAATAGGGTAGTCCCTTTAGTTTGAATGTGACAAGTTTGTGTTTTCTAAATATGAAAAGTTGAGTTATACTATTTCCGGCATAGAGAGGATGGTCGTGTATAATGTTCGTCGGTTGAATAAACTGACGTACCCACAGTCTTACATGCAGGTAAATATCATGTTAAAGATTAAAGAGGAATGGATGCTTAAAGATTATATCATGCTGTTGTACTTGTATTTAATTGTTGTATTTTACTTCCGCTGTGCAAAAGAAAGATGTAATTATGATGTAATCTCTGATGTATGATGAAAAGTTTTAATTTCCCTGTAAAATTGTACTAAAGAAAGTGAAAAGATCCTGTAGAACATCTCGAATTCAGTGTATTTGGGATTCGGGGCGTTACAGCGCAGTAAACTCATAAAGGACTAGCTGGTAGACCATGTTTCTGTAGTTGAAATGTATCGTATGAATATGTGTTGGAACCGGCAGGGAGTCTAGTTTCTAGAACCCCTTATGAAACCTGATTCTCTTTCCTGTAGCATCGGTAAAGTCGGTTTTTGTACAACAACATTCTGCTGTCCCGAATTGTATATTTATATTTTTAAATATAAACATGTTATTTTTGTATTTAATAATTGAATTGATACAGTAGATAGATCGAATGAATTTATATCATGTACCGCATAGTTTATTATTATAACTGATTCACTGACTATACCAACAGCCTGTATATCGATTACATGTACACGACTGAATCACATTAAAAGAATGACAAGCCGCGATAATAAGGGTACGACCTAGTAGTGGATAATATAGGGGACTGTACTCGGAAAGGAGCTCTTGGTTTCCCTGCCATTACTGAATAACTGATTAACTGAATGACTGAACACTGTATATTGTTCATTCAACATTGATACAGAATACCAAATGACTGAATAACTGAATCATGGTTTCCTGTTTATATGTTTTCCCGAGTACATGACCTAAAGCATTCACCACTAGAGTCAAAACGTTACATGATTGTAGGCACCGGAACTTGTGGTATGGGACGCAGGATTGCGTGTATTAGTTAGAATTTATAAAAGATGGATAGACTTAAGATTAACACTGAGCACATGCATTTTCCTGTTATAAGTTATATAATTCATGTTTACAAGTTTCCATGATTCATTGATTCCCGTTTACATATTATATGTTTCAGTCTACTAGTTTCATGATTCCTGCTCATAAGACAAGTTACCTGATTTCTCGATTACATGTTTGTATTATTCGTTACATGAATTATTTCCTGTACACATGATTCCCCGTTCTTGTTACCTACTTGGTTGTACTAGTTACAGCTCATTACTTGCTCTAACGGGTGTTCTCCTTCCCCAACTCAAGATGATGAATTTACAGAAGTGGGAGAAGAATTGCCAGAAGGAATTAGTGATCAAGTGTTCTAAGAAATGAAGATGAATCTCACCCTGCTTTTACTTGCTTTATGTTATATTCTCAGTTCTATATCTTTACTGCAAACTTTGGATTTCGGACTTTGTTGACCCGAAGTTATTTGCCTTCCAAATGTTGGTTATGTATGAGACACTTCATGGATTATTCATGTTTATGTGATATCTTATTGCGTGCGTGGTTATTGTCATCTTTTATATTGTTGAGTTAAACTATTACAGCTTATAGATGATGTGCCCATCATTCGCTGGGCCTTAGTTGCATGCACGTATTTCCGTATAATGGGAAGCGGGGAGTGACAATATGTAAGCATGTTTTCTTTTGTGTCACGAGTGTTATGGTTGGTTTGAATCTACATTCATGATACCTTATACGTAGACTAACTTTCTCTTTAATTTTCTTCGGGGATTTTTCTCGTAGTACTTTTCATATTTAACGTTTAATATTATTTTTCAAATATTATTTTCTTATACTATTAATTCACTTAGATATTTATTATTCCATCTATCTTCCTTAGTCTTGATCTTTTAAGTTTGACTTGCTCATTTTTCTTCCTTGATATTTTTATCCTTCTTACTTTTATGCACTTTTAAGTTACTCATGTATTTTGCCATTACTTTTACGTATTACATTAAGTTTTAAATTACTACGTATTAAATTTTTATTGCTACTACTATTTTCTTTCGTTATTATTTCACTACTAAAGATATGAGAATTAAGGGCGTATATACCCCGGCGTTTGGGAACAGCGTCAGCGGATTAGGAGAATTCCCCGACATTTTTTAAAAACGTCGGGCTTTGTTGCCTTTTTTATGCCCAGCCCTAATTCTCTCTCTTCCCTCTTTTTCTTTCGTTCTTCGCGCCGAATCCCCCAAAATCCTAACTCCCTATTATGCCCTTCGCGCCGAATCCCCCCGAAACCCTATTTCCCTCTTTCCCTCGTCGCCCACAATCTCTCCGAAACCCACAGTCTCTCCCTCTTCGAAACCCACAATTTCATCGCCGAATCCCCCCCAAAACCGTATTTCCCTCTTTCCCTTGTCTACTCTTCCGCGTTCACCTCTCTCCCTCGTCGCCCACAATTTCATCGCATAAACCCCTATTTCCCTATTTCATTTTTCCCTCATCGAAACCCTATTTCTCTCTGAAACCCCTATTTCATCTTCACATTCCCTCTTCGATTTCGCACCCGTTCAATCTCTCACTCACCCTAGTTTGCTCGCCGCTGCAGTTCGCAATCGTGCTTGGCGCCGTCGTTTACTTCGCCTTTCCGTCATCGCCCTGCCATCGTCATCCCCAATCTCTCTCTTCATAAACTCTGGTAATTATTCTATAAACCCTCGTTATCAATATAAACCAAAGATGAATGCATAATCGGAGTTCCTTTCTTGTCAGAGTTTCTGATCGTTTAGTTGGAGTTTTTGATCTAGGGTTTAATGTTTTAGTGAAGAAATTAAGGTTTTGTAACGCCCCGAATCCCAAATACACTGAATTCGAGATGTTCTACAGGATCTTTTCGCTTTTCATAGTACAATTTTACAAGGAAATAAAAATCCTTCACTTTACATCAGAGTTTACAACATTTATTACATTTACATTGCACAGCGGAAGTAAAATTTACAACAAGGGAATACATGTACAACAATCTTTAAACATTTGTTCCTCTTTAATCTCTTTCATGCCATTTTATCCTGCATACAAAACTGTGGGTACGTCAGTTTATTCAACCGACGATAATTATACATGGCCATCCTCTCTATGCCAGAAACAGTATAACGATTCTCATTTCTTAACAGATCACAAACTTGTTCACATGATAAATAAAGTAAAGGGGAAAATCTTAATGATGTCGTGTTGTGATTGTGCACTTAATCCTTAATGCAATTATTTGATTTACATGACACTAATGCGCACTTGTTCGGATTCTATGCATCCCATACTACATAGGTCCGAGGGCAAGCCTCTTAATCGTTCTTCATTTTTGTAGGGCTCAATCCCTCGCCATGCTTAATCTACTACTGTAATTACGGTGAGTATCCTAGATGATCTATGAGTACAAGCACGTGCACTGGACCCTGGAGGGGAACCCCACGCCATGTCTTGACTCATCAAGCATGCATTCTGTGGCAATTCAGCCTCCTCCCTGAACACGATCCTCTTGCAGTCACCAAACATCCCACAAGCGTGGCTAAAGTCCGATCATTACTGAGTTGTGCCCACGTCATGTCTTGACTCATCAAGCATGCATTCTGTGGCTCACACACCCGCACCGTAAACTCTAGTTCTCATACTTATGTTTTCTCTCACTTTCATCGCATCTCCACTATGTACTAATTACTAAAATCATGAATAAAAATCAAAGCTCTAGAGTTAGCCTCTCCACTAAACCGGACTTATTCATTTCATTCTCACATGACCAACCTTGGTCTTCTTCTTCAAATTTCAATTCATTTCATTTACATTGCTGGGGGAGACTTAGCTACTCTGTTGTTTCAATTTCCAATTCACAACTTCCAGTTTGAGCATTTCCAACTCATGGATTCATTTTCATTGCCTCAGCATATCATGTTCTTAACTTTCATATTCATGTAATTCTCAATGCAAACTATGATTCATTCATGTAAATTCACAATTCGAAACTATGATTCATTCATGTAAATTCATGCAGCAACAAAATAGAGTTTATCAACATCAACCATAAAGTTCATAATCTTCAACATAAACTGAATAAGATTCTCTGACATATCAAAACACTATGGACAGCCGACTTGGAGAAGTCCAGTCGACTCGTCCAGTCAATTCAAGTTCTTCATAATCACTCGGGAGAGTCGACTGGTGCACATGGCCAGTCGGCTGCTCCGCAACTTTCTATGCTCAAAATGTCATTCACATGACAGTCGACTGTCAATAAATCAGTCGTCTGTCCTGGGTATTAACTGTTCATTTTCATACTCAGTCCAGTCGACTTGCTACACGCATTAAGTCGACAGAGCAGGTTCGCATTTCAAATTAAGGGATTATCTTTCCATCAGTTCTTACATGCACATGCATCATGGTGTCAAATTACAATATACATATATTCATGCTTCATAAACACGTAATTTCTTAACTGTTCAGTAACATCACAACATGGAATCTCAAATAACTAATATTGTCTTTTCTTCAAGGAAGTGTTAAACATGCGTTTACACTTGTTCATAACTTTCTTGCAGAGATGAAATATTAATCCCAATTCATTACACTAGAACGACACAATGGAAATATCTCATTTCATGGGATTACTGAAATATTCATAGTTTAATCAATGCATCGGTCGGCTGTTCACATCATCAGTCGACTGTACATGTTATTCTCAGTTTATTAATTATCACTAGTTTCTTTCCACATGTTCATGTCTTCTCAGTCATATGCAACATGGAAGATACGAAATTAGCATTTCTTATATCTTTTTCGTCTGTACACATGTACATCATGAAACATCTTAGCAAATCATAAAACATAAGAAGACATTTGCCTCGTACCAGTCGACTTATCCAAACGGCAGTCGACTGTACAGACCCAAAATCGTTTTTTATTTACAGTGTCATTACTACACTATTAGTCCTCCACAATCATCATCATAAACATACTCAGGCAATTCTAATACATTCGAATTTACTTTTCATAATCATAGTAACAATCCTCATAATCATAGCATATTTTCTACACTAGAAGTCCTGAGAAACACCCACCTTATTGACGAATTAATCGAAATCCAGAAAAGCTTCTTAATGCAATGCACCACTCCTTGCTCCTTGCTCCTTGCCGAAAATCTCCAGAAGATGATGCCCGGTCTCCATAGAAAAGCACACACAACTCTCTCTCAATATGGTTCTCTTACAAAATGATCTTAGTGTAAAAAAACAATGGATGAGAGGGGGTATTTATACACCAATTTGAGTGAGATGGAGGGCTAGGATTCAGTAGATAGTTATAGGATCAAAGGCTAGGATGGACTAGGGAGTTGTAAAAACCACCCACACCCTAAATAACTACCCATGACTCAAACCCACTTCTCTACCCAATCCGGCCAAGAATGTGTGCTTATGCACGTGTACATGAAGTGCACGTGCAAGCACAAGCCACCCTAACAAAAATTTTGTACACCAAATAACAAGTCTTTTTAAAAAGAAATGTTACACATTACAAGTTGTAGAAGATAAGAAAAAGGGATTAAATCCATGGGCTTAAATTAATTGGGCCAAGATAATTATTTTAAAAGAAAAATAAGTAAACTAACATTTGGGCTTTAGGAAAATGCTTTATAGAAAACAATATTCTTACTCATCATGTTGAAAATAATAGCCAAAACATTACATGTGCACACTACGTGCAAAATAAATAATTTTTCATACATTTGAAAAATCAGGATATTACAGGTTGAATTGAAATTGTTAGTAAATAGTAATCAGTATCAATTTATCAATTATCATTGGTTATTTTCATTTTGGTGCATATGTCTACGAGTTAACTACATTGTTGAAACTAGTTTAATCGTTTATTACTAAGATTAAAATGGATTTAGAAACCTATATGAACTGTTATCCAGTCTTGTTTGAATAAGATTTTTGTCTTGTTCATTTACATTAGCATTTTTTTGGAATCTTTGATCACCAATGTTGAAAAATAGAAGCTAATTTAATTTGTTTGGTTTAAGGTGGATGATGGTGTTTTCGTGCACTTATAGTCGTTTTAAATTGTAATTACAAGTTTGAAAGCAAAAATTATCTTTTACTATTGTAACTATAATTAGACTAGATAAATCTATAGGTTACATGTGTGACATATGCATTTTGTTTATTAAGAAAATGAATGAAACCCTGCAATAGAAAAACAATGTGTGAATTGTATATGCTAATAATCTAGCGAAATGCAACCTGAGAGGCATTAGTTTTCGGATATGTAAATTCTACGACATTTGTAAACCGTTTTTATAGTTGCAAAGTCTAATTACAGTAAAACACACATTTGGATCCGAATAAGGCTTCTGGTTTAAGTAGAATGTAGTTCAAAATTGCAGGAACCTGAGGATTCCTTAAGAAACACAATATAATGATAAAATAAAATAAATTAGTATGATGCCATATTAATTCTATTTAAGTCAAGGTCAACAGTTTGAAACCATAAGTCCAGCTTTTAAACTTTTATATGGAATCAGATAAGGAGCAGTAGGGACTAGGAAATATAATAAGGTCTTGCAATCAGTTATAAAATTCACACACACACCAAATGAGCAATTTTCCCTTTAATTTAGATACACCATATGAATAGTAAACACCAATTAATTTTTCATTAAAAGGTTGTTTTAAATTGATTCAATGCCTTCTGTCGCTTTTCTTCATACATTAACTAAAGGTCAGATGTTTTTTATTAAAAGAAAAACAAATGAAAGAAGTTAATCTATGTTACCAGTTTATCATTAAAAAATGGTTGTACAGTCATCATTCCCAAGTAAACTCGTTAAGTTCAAAACTTGCAGTTGCAACCTTATATAACAGATTCTACAGTTGCTAAAAAACCAGAAGAGCAGTCGTCTGACTTTAATGCTTCGCTGTCCTTTCCGTGGGATTTATTAGCTAATTTTCATCAACTTCATCGCTAGCCTTCAAAAAACAGTGGGAAAATACATGATTAATAAAACGAACATGGTCATAGATCTAGTAGAAAACTAAGCTGAAAGTTTTGCTTCAGTATGGTAATCAAAGTGATCGATGCAGTTGTATGTTTCAACATTAGAAAGTCATTTCACTCATCTGTATGATTCATGAGAAAGTCATTTCACTCAAAAGACAGTAAATAAAGCTTAACATGGATAGTTCCAAAAATTTATTGATTAGAAACTAGCTAAAACATCGTTTAAACAATGCAGTTAACAAATTTTTTTAAACAATGTAGTTTCAACAATGTAGTTTTAACAAAAAACATTATTAAAACATTGTTTCAACAATGTAGTTTATTACTAAGCTTAACATGGAGTTTTTTCAATTGACTTACCCAGTGAGGTACACACTTAATGAGATAAGAAAATAAAAATTTAATGAGTGAAATTTTATTTACAGATTGAGTGATATTATTGAAATGGATAAAAGTTGGATGAGTAAATCACGATTATCCAAGGAGTATCGGAATGGTGTCAAATATTGCATTACTTTCGCCAAGCAACATTCACGTGATCCCAACTTCATCTTGTGTCTATGTCGCCGGTGCGTAAACTGTGAGTTACTTCCATGCAACGAAGTACAAACACATTTGGTGATTAATACACACATTGGTTGTGCCATGGAGAGTGTGTCCCATCCATTCTGGTTGATCCGGCTGTTTTAGAAGATGAAGACGAACCCTTAGAAGTTGACAATGATAGTGTTAACGATGAGATGCAAAATTTAGTGTGGGATGCTTTTGGAATTCATAATAATCCAATGCACACAAATATTCCAACAACCTAAGTCCATGATGAACCGACTGAAACACCGCACACTGCTGGTGGAGTGCACGGTGGAAGGGCAGACCCTGAAGTTAACAAAGAATTTGAAGCATTTACTAAGTTGTTAGAAGATGCTAGTACACCTTTGTATCATGATTGCATAAAATTTTCGAAGTTCTCATTCATCGTGAGGTTATTTCAGATCAAATGTTTGAACAGTTGGTCTGCCAAGTCCTTCACCATACTACTTAAATTGTTGAATGAAGTTTTTCCTGAAATCTGTCTCCCAAATTCAGCCTATAGAATAAAACAGTTCCTTAAATTTTTTGATCTGGGGTATGAGAAGATAGTAGCATGCTGATATGATTGTATGTTATTTAGGGGAGATAAGGAGAGTCTTGAGAATGAAATCTGTGGTACTTCGAAATGGAAAGGAAAACCAAATGAAGACCAAGATATAAGTGGGTCAGTTAAATCAAGGTGGAAAAAGAAGCCGGCAAAACAGATGCGCTACTTTCCTTTGATTCTGAGGCTGCAAAGATTGTTTATGTCGACCAAGAATTCTTCTGATATGAGATGGCATGCTAAATGTCAGAAGAATGATGGGATTCTCAGACATCATGCGGATACAGCCTCATGGAAAAAATTTGATGAAAGATACCCTGATTTTGCGGAGGATCCTCACAACATGCGACGTGGATTGGCAAGTGATGGTTTTAATCCATTTAGGCAAACGAGCAGTACATACAACATATGGCCCGTAGTATTGATCCCGTATAATCTACCCCCTTGGAAGTGCATGAAGCCGTCATCATTTATTTTATCCACAATAGTTCCTGGACGAAAAAGCCCGGGAAAAGATATAGATGTCTATCTTCAGCCTTTAATAGATGAGCTCCAACAGTTGTGGGAGGGTGTTCCAACATATGATGCGACAACTAAGAAATTATTTTGTCTCCGAGTTGCATTGACTTGGACAATCAATGATTTTCCTGCATTTGCAAATTTATCCGGTTATAGCACCAAAGGGCGTAATGCATGTCCTTATTGTGCTGATCAAACTAATTCACGGCGATTATATAATGGGAGAAGGTTTTGCTACATGGGTCATAGGAGATGGTTGCCACACACTCACAGTTTCAGGGCAGAAACTACTACATTTGATGGGAAGGAGGAACGAGAACAAGCTCCTGTAATTTTGTCTAGATCTGATGTGTTAAGGTGACTATATGGTCATAATTTTAATCTTGGTAAGGAACTAGAGGCCATAAAAAAAGGCAAGAAAAGGGCAAGGGATGAAGACATCGGTGCAGATGAATGTGATGACATTGTTGATTTAGGTTCCTGGAAGAAGAAGAGCATTTTCTTTACACTGCTGTATTGGGAATTCAACTTATTGTGCCATAATCTAGATGTGATGCACATCGGAAAGAATATTGGTGAAAATTGTATAGGGACAGTCATGGGAGATGATCAGAAGACAGAAGACAATTTAAAGTGTCATCTTGATTTAGCTTCATTGGGCATACGACGTGAGTTGCACCTGAATATTTACAGAATGGCAGAGTTTTCCTTCCTCCTGCAATGTACTGCATATCCAAAAAGGAGTTGGAATTATTTTACAAATTGCTAAATGAGCTTAAAGTTCCTGATGGCTATTCATCAAATATAGCAAGGTGCGTCAACGATAAGGAGAAGAGGCTTCAGGGTCTCAAGTCACATGACTACCATATCTTGATGCAGGATCTCCTTCTCGTGGCTTTAAGGTTTTCAATGTGTGAACAAGTAACTGCCGTCATCAAGGATCTGTGTAGCATTTATAAAGGACTTTGTTCAAGGGTTCTACGTATTGAAGACATTGACCTATTGGAGAAATGTACTGCAGTTGTTCTTTGTCAAATGGAGAGAATATTTCCCTCCTCGTTCTTCACTATAATGATTCACTTGGTAATCCATCTAGCGGGTGGTGAAGCAAGACTTGGGGGACCGGTACATTATCAGTGGATGTATCCAATTGAGAGGTACTTATTCATATTTGTTAATTATCTACCTCTCATTTGAATATTTACATACCTTTTCTTATCTAACTATTTACATTTATAGGTTCCTATATCGGCTTAAGGGATTATTAAAAATAGAGCACGTCCAGAAGGCTCAATAGCAGAAGGTTATCTCTCAGAGGAATGCTCCAATTTTTGTTCACGATATCTTCAGGGTGTCGAGACATGTTTTACTAGACCAAGGAAAAACCCAGGTCAAACCTTGGTGAGGCACATTATCTGTTCCAGACTGCTGGAAATACTATTGGTAAAGTTGATGCATTTGAGTTAGATAACTTAACATGGGAACAAGCGCATCGATATGTGATAGATCATCATGCAACTGTTGAGTCATTTCGAAAGTAAGTCAAAAAAATGAGTTGGTTTATATTTAATTAAAACCGATTAGAACAGTTTTAACCTAATTAAATCTTGATGTTTTAAATATTTACAGATAATTTATCCATGAAATGAAAAGAAATTCTAAAACGAGGAAATTGAGACCACGTGAACAAAATAAGAGGATGAATGAAAAATTTTGTATGTGGCTTAAAGACTATGTAAGTGTCTTCCAAATTGCGATGCATTATTTTTCTAAATATATTCCTACCGTCACTAATAAGATTTAACATCACATATTATAGGTTCCGAAGTTGCACGATGATTTGGTATCATCTGAAATCAAGATTCTTGCAAGAGGTCCTCATAAGATGGCTAGAAGATTCAAGGAATATATATATAATGGCTACAAATTTCGTACTAAGGATCGTGAACGGTATTTGAAGTTCCAAAATAGTGGAATTTTAGTGACGTCAAAGATAAGAAGTTTTGTTTCTAATAATGACACAAGTCCAGTAGATGAGGATGTTGACTATTATGGTGTGCTTACGGATATTATTGAGTTGGACTATTACGGTCATTTTCGAGTTGTCTTATTTCGTGCAGACTGGGTTGGAATAGATAAGAATTATCCCTAAAATAAGGATACATTAGGATTCACAATTGTAAATTTTAAGAATTTGACTAATACTGGTACACAAATCAGCGATGACCATTTGTGTTTCCATCTGAAGTCTTTCAAGTGTCACTACAAACGGCAAGGTCTTTAACGGCATTCTTTTTGCTATATAGCGGCGTTTATAAACGCCGCTATAGATAATAGTGGCGATTCTAACAACGCCGCGCGTAACGCCGTTGTATCGAGCGCGGGACAAACCAGGGGCCTATAACAGCATTTTTACAGACCGTTGTTATAAGCCATAGAGCTATAACGGCGTGTCTTGAACGCCGTGATAGACTGTTGAAGGGAAAAGGAAAAGGTAATCTATCCCGACATTTTTAGACAAAAACGTCGGGATAGGATATTAAATTTTTTTTTAAAAATCACTCTATCCCGACGTTTTTGTCTAAAAATGCCGGGATAGATAGGTGTTTTAAAAAATATATATTTTTGAAACATTTTTGAATCATATGAGATTTGTCCACTAAATATATCTCAAAAAACATTATGAATATTACCTCTAATGAGCAAATATATAAGAAAAGAACCCTGTGGAGCGCATGAACGTATTAATACAGCAACACCCACTCCTTCCTTGTCTGCCACGATGTTGAGCATATAATGTGGAGACCATAACAAAGATAAACATATGCATGCCCTCCAGGACCAAACTATCCAAACAAAATTTATGCATTAATAAGGATTTTAAAGACAACTAAAACTGCGAAAAGAAAAGAAATGAGATCTAAGTGTAATTCTCAAAAGCTTCTAATGAATAAGTCAGGTGAAACATTGTTATGAATAAATAGCCAGTGACCAAAACATGAATATTTGACAGCTTTTAATGCTTGCATACTATGCATTCGGGTTTCTACCTATTTATGAGTTAGATAGTTGGTCTGTTTTCAAGTTGGCCAAAGTGTGTAAATTTCGACCAAGTGTCACTGATGAAATTCAACAGTCTTAAGTAAGATCACTCACTTGAAAACAAACATGTTAATGAGCTTTCTCTAAAGGATAACTAGTATCATGCACGTGCGATGCACGTGGAGGAAGAAGGAAAAAGACAAAAAAAACCTACCAACACGTGCGCTGCACGTGTTGACTAACATAAAAAAACAATAAAAAATTGTTTATTTGTTTGGAACCCCATCTCTCCCATTATAATAGTTATAGTTAATAGTAAATAGATCAGATTAGAGATTAGATAATATTACAAATAATAATAATAATAATAATAATAATAATATTTTCTTATCAAAAAAATAATAATAATGCACGAATCTTAAAGCATCGGCTCACCTAGGCGACCCAAACGCCGAGCAGGCGCTCTTGCAGGCCACCACCACCAGCCCCTTGGGGCACCTCTGATTCAGATCACTTACACATCCAGCATTCTCGCACTTGCCCTTCCCCCTAAACGGCTTCATGCTCATCCCCACATTGTACCCATCGACAAGACTCACGTCGTAGAAGTCGTTCCCGTCGGCGCCGCCGAGGGTGGCGGGCGGGGCGCCGCCGAGGCCGTTGCAGTAGAGGGTGCCGCCGCAATTTCCGGTGGAGCAGCGGCCGAGGTTGGTTTTGGGGTCGAAGGAGCAGCCCTGGCGGGGCCAGACGCGTCCGGACCAGGCGAGGGGGAGGCAGAGGGAGGTGGCGGAGTTGGGGAGGAGGGTGAAGCCGCCGCGGGCGAGGACGGGGTGGCCGGCGGAGGGCTGGATGCCGGGCCAAATGGGGTAGGGGCACTTGTTGTAGAGGGCGAGGGGTGGTGGTGGCGGCGGTGGTGGTGGAGAGGGCGGAGAGGGAGAGAAGGAGGAGGAGGAGGAGGAAGAAAGGGAGCATTTTTTAGAAGTAACGTTGTTGAGGGGTGCAGGAGTCTGAGGTTTGGGAGTGGGTGATAAACTACTGCATGTTCACCGTTTCACTTCTCAATGCTCATGGATTTATTATACAACAAGAAGCAATTACTTTGGTCCAAAAAATTACTCCATGTTCTGTTATCGATACAAAATAAACAATCATGAATGAATCATACCGATTGCTTAATAATCTATACTATAGATGGTTCTATATTTTTTTCATGCAAGTTATATTTTTTACCCCTATATATTTTTTTAGCCTTTTATGTTTGTGAGGGCATAATAGTAAAAAGCCAGCAAAATAGGGCTTTGCTTAATAATAGTATAGATTAGCTTAGAGAATTATAACAAAATAAAATGTATCACTGAATCACGCAGTCCTAAATCCTAAAAAAATACCATGTATGGTTATCATGACTATATATGTAAATTATAACAAGCCTCAACTCTTCAGATTCAAGGTGCTGAAATCTAAGAATTCATGTTAACAAACCTTAGAGTATCCCTTTGAAGAACTTGACACCCTCGACGATGACAGTCTCTCCTTCTGGCTACTCTTGTTTTTCTTCTTCCTCTCTGTCTTTGAACTCTCTCCTCTCTTCATCACCACCTTCATTAATTCTGACCAGTTACTCTTCTTTTCTGCTGGGAGATTTATGTATCCTTAAAATTTAAGCATCTCCAGAAATCTTCATGCATACTAGCTACTTGCCACTGCTTGCAGGTTGCACCAGCTTTACATAAATTTTTATGGCTCAAAAATGAAAAGACCTGAAATTAAATAAATGTGTTAATGTAGATTGATACACCAAAAGCAAACAACAGTTGATGAAGATCATAGAGCATACAAGGTGTAACAGATCTTCAGTAAGTTCCATTTTGATCCTACATCTTTGATGTTGCTGGTACCAGGCTTATCTCCAACGTCACCTATACCATCATTGAAGTTCATAGAGTGTCCCCTACCGTCATCATCCTGATCTTTACATCTTCCACTACTTGCAGTTTTAGATGAAAATAATGAAGCTTGAACATTGGTGCAGTCCTTGGATGTAAATACACCAGATGCATCACTACCTAAAGAAGGTATAGGAGTGTAGTCTATCTCCCTGAATAGAGAAGTTCTTGAAAAGAACAAACACAAGAACATTTCAGATACAAAGTTAAACACTGTCATAAGTTATTCAGATTATTATGCCACAGTGAAAGTCCAACCACTATTCTCTATTAAATATCCCACAATCATCAAATGATCAAATATGGCCACATGTTATATAGAAGTTAACACAAATTGATTTACATGAAAAAAAGTTGTTTTCAGAATGGGTTTCTGAAATGTGAAGGAGTGGCAGTAGTAGTTGGACTCTCTCAGTTAACAATTGGAGTTGGACACGGGTATTATGAGAAGAATTGACAATACCTTCAAACTGTTAGCTCCATGAAAATAGATATTACGAGGTGATGTTTATGGAGCTTGGAGGTATTCTTAATTAATTTGAACAGTCATACTAACATAAAAGATTCCAATTCATTTATTTTCCTTGCACTGCATATGAAACATCTAAAAGGCTATTATATAAAACCTACGACTTCCCACACATAAATTTCTATCATTCACAAATTCATTAAGTAGTTTGAACACTTGAACAACTTTTCAACCAAAGTTACATCGTAACATAATCCTATCTCAATAGGGTATTTTTAATTAGACTAAAAATCCGTTCATTTGTTACACTGAGCACTATATTCATAACCCCTCCATCTAAAACCTTTGACAGTTAAACCTCTTTTCTTTACAAATATCAAAT
Source organism: Hemerocallis citrina (assembly GCA_017893485.1). Lineage (NCBI taxonomy): Eukaryota > Viridiplantae > Streptophyta > Magnoliopsida > Asparagales > Asphodelaceae > Hemerocallis > Hemerocallis citrina. The sequence goes on along the minus strand of CM030366.1, from coordinate 76,952,166 downwards.
ACTTGAAACAAGTACGAGAAACAAATAACTCCACACACAAAACAAATTTGACAAAATGAACCTACCAAGTTCCAAATTCATGAGCTGGGCAACACTCAGTTTAACAATTAGACATGATAAAGATAAAATCATACACACAATGGGTTAAAAAGCTACATGCCTACATGTCAAAAGAAACAAAACAACCTCATCTAAAAAAGGCTTCACGTTGAATTGCAATAACTCTAACTTGAATTTTTATTTGTAATTTTTAGCTGGGGTTCCATATGAACTCTATCTATCTTAATTGAAAAAATATAATAACAACAAGCAAGAAACTCACGGTGCCGGTATCAAAGCAAAGTCGAGAAATTTATAGGCTTTCTGTACTGAGAACTTGCACCCCTTCCAAAACTATTAGAACCAACTGATTTCGTTGAGCTCCCAACAGTTAGATCAAGTGGAGAGATCCCAGAAAATATTTACGTTCATATATAATACACTTTTAAAACTCTGAAAAATGGACCTATTCATTTATATTCATGAATTAAGGATCCAAATCCAAAATAAATGTTAAATAAAATACATGAATATGGAAAGAAGACTGGTAAAATAAATAAAGTGAAAACTTAAATAGTTTGCTATGCTAAAACATGAACAAGAAGTTGAAGAATGAAATAAATTTAAAAATGACCAACCCTATTCAACGGTATAGATATACAATGTCAGATTATTTTTTTTTGCATAATTGTGGAGTAACAAAAGTTACTTACATTATTCCTCCACCTGCTGGAGCAATTGCTTTAAAAATTGACATGGCTATCACCGAAATGCCATTTGCAGTTCCTCTTTGATGTTGAGGCTGCCAACATAGCTTTACAACTTGAGTATTTGAACTAATTTATCAACTAATGCTACGCTAAATATGAAAAAGGAGAATTACCACTGCATTATTTTGCAAGATGTTTACTCCAATGATGATAATTATCTGACACAAATTACAAAGACAGATCATATCAGGGTGAAATTTCATTATGCAACAAGTACACAACTTCCGTAGAAACATATATTTCAAACGGGATTTTTCTTCGCTTGCACGGAAAAGTAATTAGAACTACTAGACATAGGAAATTAATGAGGCAAACGAAATCTGTAGCAGCATAAGTCCATTCATTATGTGTAGGTTATACGTGATGTTTCTTTTACTTCCTCCCAAGATAACAATGTTCAGTAATTTCCTCTAGTGCACTGAAGCATGAATCAACAGAAATACACACAATGGACAAAAGTCCTCCTTGATAATTAGTCCTACGCTAACAAAATCAAGTCGATCACAATCCTTATCATGTTAAACAGTAAACGAATAACAAATCTAAACACCAATGCAACTTCAGCATCAAAACTTTCTTCACCACCAATTTACTGAACATACATGATGTCATTAGTTGGAAATCCATCCTCTCCAACTATTTCACAATCTCAACCCTAATAATTATTCTCACAAACCCAAATTCTAAAATTCTCAAATTCATACCTAGGGTTTGAGAGATGGAGGAAGATGATGGTGGCGGAGTGGCGACGCGATAACGGTGACGGCGACTGCAATGGAGAGGATAGGAGACTTGACTTAGGGTCGACGGGCGACGGCAACGGGGCTAGGGCTAGAGAAGGAAACGGTGGTTGGGCTAGAGAAGGCGGTTGGCGTTGGGCTAGAGACGAAGACGGCGACGGAGCTAGGGTCGGCATCGATTTGGATTTGGGATTTTGAGTCGAGCTAGGGTTGGGGATCTGAGAAATGAGATAAGGGGAAATGCCCAAGATTGGGGTATGGACATTTAGGGGATAGGATGTGTATATTTACCCCGGCGTTTTGGTACAACGCCGGGATAGGTAGGCAATTATTCTGAGAAAAATAAAACTATACTCTATCCCGGCGTTCCTACCCCAACGTCGATATAGAAACACCGGGATAAGCATTGCGGTTTGTAGTGTGTTCTATGTGAAAGATCCAGTTTCGCCTATTTCTTATGTGGCACTTATTATGCAACCAAGAGATCTATTTCAGTTAGGAGATACATCAGACGATGAGGACGAAGATGTTACTAATAATTTTGTTGCTGCTGAATTTCCTAGGTTTGATGTGAACATAACAGATGACAACAGTAGACCTAATTGGTTACGCACGGATGGAGTGCCAGGGAATGTATTGGATAATATTGATAGTTAGATTACTCATTTATTTTCCCCAAAATACTCAGTGACAATGTATTCTTGTTGAAAACTATCGATATTAGTATTTATATGTTTAGTCAGTTATACAAAAATATTTATAGTTGATAAATAAATAATCAAGTGTTCCTATTTTTAGAGATTTATTATTATCAATTGTCAGCATTTATTGTTATGTTCTTGATACCGATGTATGCTTTCTATCGGTCTTCTCATTTTCTTATCAGTTTCATTTGTATTGTATAACTGTTATGTCCTTTTATGTGTCTTTTTTTTCTAACAGGTTTGAATTATGCCGCGAAGGAATAGGGAGCCTACACATGAGGAGCCTCCCAACGAGGGGGTAGTGAACATGAGGTGGGTGAGGGGAGCACCCAGCCCCCTAAAAGGACTCGGGGAGCGACGAAGATGGCCGATGTTTGGAAGCAACCTCAAGGTCAAAGAATCCTCGTGGAGGTGAACGCGGATAACCAACCCGTGGGTAAACATTCTATAACTTTCACATCGTTCATTGGCGTAATTGCTAGGAATTCAGAGTACCTTCCTCTTGCTTATGATCGATGGACAAATATCCCAGCTGCAACACGGGGTAGAGCCCTTGAACTTCTTAAGGTAATATTTAAACCAACTAATTTTGAAATTATATTATTCAGTGTAGTAATTCATCATTCTGTGCTTAGGTGTGCTTGCATTTCAGCTGATGTTAGCTCTCTTTATTTCTTTTATGTGTACTAGCTTATTTAATCCGTGAAATTATATTCTCACTAATTCCACACACACTTAGTATGCTATTTTAGACTTATACTAGAAATCAGTTGCATAATGCAAACTTCTAAGATATATCCTAAAAATGTCATAGGATTACTAGTCAGAAAACTAATACAAGACCTCTGATTAATGATTAATTGGGTAAATGGGGGCATCAATTCAAATTTGTATAGGATTACGTGTGAGAAATGGAGGCATCAACTCATACTAGCTCTATCTTGTTCTTGAGAGCATGCTGCCCTCAAGCATCAGGAATATCATTTGATTCATTGATTCTCAAAATTAGAAAAATGTAAAAGTTCCGTCATTGAGCGAGAAATGGGAAATTGCAATACCTATCACATATTAGTGCAATTATGTCTTCGTCGGCGTTGCTTTTAGAATGGAAGATCTAGAGCTGACTATGTAGACTCTGAATTATCTAAATACACGCTTCAAGAAATAGCTTATGCGTGTTTGTTACTGGGTGCAACAATATCCAGTTGGTAAGGATAAATTTCTAAGGAATCATGGGCCTTGTCGCATGCACTTTTCTTTCCCATTGTGTACAAGCATCGACATCTTGAGCTCCACTTTCTCTTTAGGATTTTGCCACTCAGTTCTTAAGTTGCATTAGTCTGGACTTATAACATTACGTAAGATGTATGGTCAGTTGCAGTGAATTTTATTGATTGGCTTGCACACCTTAAACCGGTGATGCAAGATGATATATATAGACTTTTTACAGATCCTATCAGATCATAGAATTTGTTACAGATCCTATTATGTAGGGATACAAGTAGTGTAGTTACAGATCTATTCTTTTGGATCGTTTGAAGAGCTTGCAGATGTTTAGGAGTTTGTTACAGATCGGCTTAAGTCGACTGGAATGTGGATCAGTCGACTTAACAGAAGCACTAGATGTTTAGGAATTTGTTACGGATAGGCTTAAGTCGACTGGACTGTGGATCAGTCGACTTAACAGAAGTACGTTGTAGGTTTAGTTTGGTACAGTCGACTGGTGCAGGATCAGTCGACTGTACAGAACTATTCTTCTGACTCAGTCGACTTAATATGTTCAGTTGACTTAGTCTTGACACTCCCCTGCAAGTTGAACGGCCAAGCTTGGATGGACAACTTGTTCCTGAGGTCCTGAAACCTGTTACTGTTGAGACCTTTGGTGAAGATGTCTTCTAGCTGATATTTGGTGGAAATGAATCGAACATTGAGTTGTTTCGAAGCAACACGTTCGCGGACAAAGTGGTAATCGATTTCGATATGCATTGTGCGAGCATGGAAGATAGGATTTACTGTGAGATATGTAGCCCCTAAGTTATCACACCAAAGAGTATGCAGAGGCATTTTTGAGTAACCAAGCTCTTTGAGTAGAGATTGGATCCACAGGACTTCAGCGGTTGCAATTGCGACGCCTCTGTATTCAGCTTCCGTGCTTGATCGGGAGACTGTCTTTTGCTTCCTTGCACTCCATGAGATGAGGTTGCCACCAAAGAAAATACAATAACCGCTTGTAGATCTGCGATCATCAGGACATCCTGCCCAGTCCGAGTCTGAATATGCATGAATGGTGGAAGTTGTTGGTGTAGACAACTGCAAGCCATAATTGATGGTGTGTTTGAGATAACGAATAATTCGCTTGACAGCAGACCAATGGACATCCCGAGGGTTATGCATGAATTGACATACTTTGTTGACAGCGACTGCAATGTCAGGTCGAGTGAAAGATAGATATTGCAAAGATCCCACAATACTTCTATATTGGGTAGGATCATTGTAAGTCGGCCCATCATGTTGAGGGAGTTGACTATTTGCTGCCAGGGGTGTGGTGATAGGCTTGACACCATCGAACTTAGTGCTTAGTAACAGATCCAGAATGTATTTGCGCTGAGACAGGAAAAGGCCATTGCGATTGGGAAGGACTTCGGTACCCAAAAAGTAACTTAATGGGTCCAGGTCCTTGATTGCAAATGTAGATTGGAGCTGGGTTATGAGTGTGTTGATATGGTTCCCCGGTGTGCCTGTGATAATAATGTCATCAACATATATTAAAATAAAGATTAAAGAGTGGAATCACCATTTTGTCTTATGAGCAAAGATGAGTCGGCCTTGGAACTGACAAAACCAAGAGTGCAAAGATACCCAGTGAGTCTCGAGTACCAAGCTCTAGGGGCTTGCTTGAGCCCATAGAAAGACTTTCGTTGGCGACAAACATGCTTTGGAAATCTTGAATCTACATACCCTGGTGGTTGTTTCATGTAAACTTCTTCTGTGAGATGGCCATGAAGGAAAGCATTTTGAACATCTAATTGACGAAGTGCCCATTTGTTCATTAGTGCAATGGTAATGACGAGCCTAATTGTGCAGGGTTTAATCACGGGGCTGAAAGTTTCTCCATAATCAATACCTGCTTGTTGATGAAATCCTTTTGCGACAAGACGAGCTTTGTAGCGGTCAATAGTGCCATCGGATTTTCGTTTGATACGAAAGACCCATTTGCATCCCACAATGTTCTGATTGCTTTGAGCAGGGGTGAGGGTCCATGTGCCATTCTGTAATAAGGCATTGATCTCATCATCCATAGCACTACGCCATTGAGGATGGCTCTGTGCTTGTGTGAAGCAGGTTGGTTCCTCTAATTCTGCATCCTGCAAAGGGTGTTTAGTGGCATGCAAACATAATCTATTAATAGATTTACGTATTCCTCCTTTTTCCCTAGTAATCATATGATGTTGGGGAACGGGTTCTTGTGTAGGAGATGGTGGAGAAGTAGGTGGCGGTTGGGTGCAGGGAAAGGAAGGTTGAAGTGGGTTAATATTTGGTAGGTTATTTGGTAAAGGGGGTATGTGAGATGCTTGTAGAGTGGGTAAAATTGATGTGGTTTGTAAGGGTGCAGAGGATATAGAAGTAGTACTTACATTGGTGGGGTTGCTGTGCACTGCCGAATAGGGGAAGATGTCTTCTTCAAAGTCGACATGACGAGAGATGTATATTCTTTGGGATGGTCGATGATAGCATATGTATCCTTTTTGAGTGCTAGAATAGCCAAGAAAGACATAGTCAAGGGATCTTTTATCTAATTTATTTGATGCATAGGGTCTGAGATATGGGTAGCAGAGACACCCAAAGGATTTTAAGGCATTGTAGTCAGGTGTGGAACCAAAAAACAGTTCAAGGGGAGTTTAACCTTTTAATGGTGAGGATGGTAGGCGATTTATGAGATAGCAACTAGTGACAAAAGCATCAGCCCAAAATGATAAGGGCATTGATGCATGGTTTAAGAGAGAGAGACCAGACTCAACAATATGTCTATGGTGTCTCTCTGCTAACCCATTTTGAGCAGAGGTGTGTGGACATGTAAAACGATGGAGAACACCACTTTGGAGTAGAAAGGGTGTGAATTTCTTGAACTCAGTTCCGTTGTCGGTTTGAAAAATTTTAATTTTCTTGCCAGTGAGATTTTTAATTTGTAACTTAAACTGTTTGAAGACAGTAAAAGCATCACTTTTGTGAGATAGGGGATAGACCCATGTGTATCTACTGAAAGCATCCATTAACAGTAAATAATACCGAGAACCATTTCTTGAAAGCATTGGAGCAGGGCCCCACAAATCTGATACAATTAGTTGTAATGGTTCTTTATAAATTGTGGAACTCAATGAAAAGGGCAATTTATGACTCTTGCTAACACGACAAGCATGACAAAACAATGTGGATTTATTTTCTACTGGCAATGAGTAGGTTGACACAATTTTATTGATGGTTTTTAGCATTGGATGGCCAAGCCGGTGATGCCACAATGAAACAGACTCTGATTGAAAAGCAGAAGGAGAACTAGCTGGCTTGTCGACAAAGTGATACAGTCCTCCTCTATTCGTGCCGTGCAACAGCGGTGTCCCCGTTTCCTGATCCTTCACAATAAAAGAGGATGGGTGAAATTCAAAAAATATGTTGTTGTCAATGCAGAATTTGGATACAGATAATAGATTAGTAGAGATAGATGGTACGTGGTAAATTTGATTGAAATGAAAAGTTCGATTATTAAGGCAAAGGGATGATTTACCAACATGTTTAATAGAAAGTGTATTACCATTGCCAACTTTGATTTGATCATGGCCATCATATTGAGTCTTGATGTGAAGATTGTTCAAATCAGGGGTTAAGTGGTGTGTAGCACCACTATCTGGGCACCAATTACCATCAAGAAGTGATCCAGGAGTAGCAACATATGCAGCTGGTGGGTTGGAGGAAGTGGCAACGGTGAAATTGCGATCAAAACGATACCAACATTCCATAGCAGTGTGGTTCTTTCTGCCACAGCGCTGGCATGGTCCTTGGGAATTGCGATTTGGTTGGGGGCGGCCTTGGGCTTTATTGAAAGGTCGATTCTTCTGACCTTGAGAGCCGAACCTGTCTCGAGAGTTGTTGTAGCGATTATTAGGACGCGAAGGGCCATGATGGGCAATGTTTGCCATGGGCTGAGGGGAGGTTGCATGTTGAGCTTCCCAGCGCATCTCATAGGCTAACAGATTTGAGTAAAAGTCATCCATATGGAGATCGGCTGCGGTTGCAGTAAGCACCGTTACAATGAGATCATAGGCTGAGTCAAGACCACCTAACATCATGTGCTGGAGATCAGTGTTTGAGATAGCATTGCCAGAGGCAGCAAGATTGTCAGCGAGTTGTTTCGCATGGAGGTAATATTTAGCCATTGTCTTGTTTTCCTTGCGCATATTTTGTAATTCGCGTTTGAGATACAAGACCCTGGACTGAGATTGGGAGGAGAAGTGTTTGCGGAGTGATTCCCAGACATCTCGAGACGTGCTAAGGCCAACTACTTGAGCCAGGACTGACTCGGAGAGGGATGATAATAACCATCCTAGGAGAATTTGATCTTGTTTCTTCCAGGTGGTATAAGCTAGATTAATCTCTGTGGATTGTGGGAGAAGACGTGTGGGGCAAGAAAAGCTCCCATCGACATATCCTTGGAGGTCGTACCCCTTTAGAAGAGGTCGAAATTGGGTGAGCCAGAGAAGATAGTTGTTGTTGTCGAGCTTAACAGAGATTAGATGGTGAACTTGGATTGGTGGGAGTGGAGAAGGTGTTGTGGATACAATATTGGTTGCAGCGGATTGAGGGGTGGCCATGATTGGAAGAGGTTGAGCTCGGTTAGGATCAGATAGGCTCTGATACCAAGTGAATTTTATTGATTGGCTTGCACACCTTAAACCGGTGATGCAAGATGATATATATAGACTTTTTACAGATCCTATCAGATCATAGAATTTGTTACAGATCCTATTATGTAGGGATACAAGTAGTGCAGTTACAAATCTATTCTTTTGGATCGTTTGAAGAGCTTGCAGATGTTTAGGAGTTTGTTACGGATCGGCTTAAGTCGACTGGACTGTGGATCAGTCGACTTAACAGAAGCACTAGATGTTTAGGAGTTTGTTACGGATAGGCTTAAGTCGACTGGACTGTGGATCAGTCGACTTTACAGAAGTACGCTATAGGTTTAGTTTGGTACAGTCGACTAGTGCAGGATCAGTCGACTGTACAGAACTATTCTTCTGACTCAGTCGACTTAATATGTTTAGTTGACTTAGTCTTGACAGTTGCAACACTGTTTATTTGCACAAAATTTATATAATATTCAATGGGCTAGAGTGTTATTAGTTCGATAGTGAACATGTGTTTCATGAGAGGCCATTTATGCCCTGAAATGTTGATTTGTTGATACATTGCTTCTGTAACGTAGCGCTGACATTTATTCCGTAGCATCAACACAATTCCAACAATCTTTTCCTTCCTGATTGATGAATTAATTAAGTAGAATTTTGATAGCTCATACATTAATCTTGCAGTAGATGGAAATGTAGCCCCTCTTAGGTATTAAGAGGGATTCTTAATGTATCTGACATTGTGATATTGTCAACATGATCTTGTCAGTGCTTCTTCTTAGTTGACATCTCTATTTTTAAACTTGAGAATATTTAAAGAGAGCCTCTATCATCCCAATCAAATTCATATAAGGTAAACGAGACCTTAGACCTCACAATTAGATAAACATGGTAGCGGGAAAATATTAAAATATTGGAGAAATATTCATGGACACTATATGGGTTCTATTTTCCGTGTATATGTTCTTGGTTAGCTTGTGAGAGTAGGTTGCTGCTCAAGGAGTTTTAAATGTGAAACCATACTTGCGCTTAATTTTATCATCAGTTTTAGGTGGCTTCTCAGGGAGTTTATATGTGAAACCATACTGAAGCTTAATATTATTCTTTCATCCTTATACTGCATCTCTGCTATTATAAACATACTTCCAATTCACTTTTCACAGATCATTTTTGGCAACTTTAAAATGGTCTTTATAAAATTAGACATCAATTTTCTCATTAACTAGAATGTGTTTTTGCCAATTATTTGCATGCTCACCAGTTGTATGATTGTGGTCATAATTAACTTTGACTCTTGTTCATACACAGTCCAAATTTGATTATCCGGCGGTACTTGATTCCGATTGGGTAAGCAAATCTATGTCTAAGAAGTGGAGAGACTATAAGTGTGAATTGAAGGCAAGTTACTACAACGAGAACCGGACAATGGCTGCAAATATAAGAGTAGTCCCAAAAGGTGTCACAAAATTAGATTGGGAATACCTGTGTTATTTTTGGAGTTCACCAGAGGGAAAGGTAATTATAAAGATTAATTGTAATTTTAATTTCTGTAGATTTAATTGTAATTTTAGTTTTTGTGTTTTCTAATTTCTCTTTATTTAATTTTAATTAACCATTTTAATTGTGTTTATGATAATTACGAGTTGTGTAGAAAAGGGCTGAAAGAGGTCGTGCTAGTCGACAGAGACAGGATGTGTTACACACATCCGGAGGTACGAGCTTCGCAAGGCATCGTGCGATAATGGTAAGCATCACCTTTTTAAATCATTTTTCATAAAATACTTTATTGATGTTTGGATATTTCTTTGTGTTCTCTGATATACAGGATGTGGAGCATGGAGGTGGGGATCAGTACAGGGATTTGGATTTCTTCGACGCCACCCACATGAACTCACAAGGCGTGTTTGCGTCAGCAAAGGCAGCATCGATATCAGTAATTGTGTCCTATCTTAATTGGGCTTATTTGGTTTGTAATTTGACTTTAAAATGAAAGACATCTTACATGTTTTTACAATCTGTTTTTTATAGAGCACTGCTAGAACGAGATACACCAAACTCTCATCTGCGGCTTCCGCCGACTCCCCCACAGCATCTGTTGATATTGTGGAGCTTCAGCATTAAGCGTTGGTCTAGGAATGGGGCCAAGAACGCCATGGACGTGTGCGTGGGAAAGGGTTAGGGCCCACACCCTCTCGATCACGTGCTTCTTTGTCTACGCAGCCCGATCCCAGATATGAAAGGATACGTTTTCTCGAGTCACAACTCTCAAAACTTCAAAACAATGTTTCACATTTATTTAAGGAAACGAATGTCGCCGAACCTGGTGACATACTGAGACAGGTTAGAGTTTATCAATTGCTTTGAAACCCTTATGCCTCTCATATATTCACAGTTAGAAGTGCTTATCTTGTCCACAATCAGAATTTTTGCTCAATTCTCTCCCTGCGAAGCCTTACTTTTTTAGACAAGAATTATTTCAGATTGTGCATGGTATTTCTGGATGCTTTGAAACAAAATAAATGCTTTTAATCAATGAGCAGATTTCGCTTATATATATATATATATATATATATATATATATATATATATATATATATATATATATATATATATATATATGATAGAAACTATGTTGTACATGTTTTGATATGCTGTATATGATAGAATATATTATATATATGATACATGTAGGGTTCAAATGATATCCCTGATGATGAACCAGATTTTAAAGCATAACTCTCAAAACTATGCTGTATATGATAGAATAATATGTATATATATATATATATATATATATATATATAGGAGTGATCCAATGAGAAACATTTTAAAATGAGAAAATGAGAAACATTAATTTTAACCATTGGATTAGAGAGGATTGAGATGAATGGCTCTAATTCATTTGGACCAGTAATTAAAAAAACCGGTTTATTTTAACTAATCTATCCAAAAAATAAACCACAAAAAAACCTAACAATAAAAAACTGGTTTATTTTAACTCCTCAAATCCAAATATAACTCTCTCAGTTTGTTCCCATCCCTAACAATAAAACAAAATTAATTTAGTTCCTTCCCAGTATCTCCATGCCCATGGTATCTGGAAGGTAAATAGTCAAAATCAGAAGAAATCCACCTTTATATTACTACGAAACCCGTTTCTGAACATATAGAAGTTTGGAAAAGAGAAATAAATATGCTGCACAAAAGCTTTCTAAGATTTGATAGCAGTTAAAAGCACTCACGGTCAAGAACTAGGCCACACACACATTACCTATATATAAAAAATGCATTGAAAGACCTACAAAGAAATGGCATTCACTCAGACAGAAATAAGGACATAAATGTACATACTAAAATTGACAAAAGGACCCTACACTTAAAGTGACGCTAAAGACAGAGATTATAGCTATAGTATTGAAATTAGATGATTAATGGAAACTTCACTTCAAAGCTTTAGATGTTATTTCGAGGGCCTACTACACAGATCAAGTAAAGAATGCCAACATTTAAAAATCTCCATGTGATGGACAACGCCAACAATTTCCTTTAGTGCGATACTTAAAACAAAAAATAGCATTATAAGGTGTGCATGAAAATTACACACAACCAGAAATTACCAATAGATGCATAGAGGGATGTGTATGCGTGTATTACTTTATGTGTATATATGTAAAACAAGGTTGAGGTTTTGATAAATTAAGGGGCACTCTAGTCATAGTGGATCAGATCATAGGAATCTTATGCTTTAGCTACTTTTATTGCTACAGGTAAATGGCAATCCTGATGCTTCACTTCTAGATGCTCTGCAGGTAGAACCAACAGGGGTTCGGTTATTTCCAGCATTCATGGGCAGAGAGTGCTACCACTTCGAAACAAGCAAATCAGGTCTCACGTTAACAAGCAAATTGGAACCGGTTTATTTGGGTTTTTATTTGGTGTTTTTTTTAGAGATTAGTTAAAATAAACCGGTTTTTTTAATTACTAATCCAAATGAATTAGAGCCATTGATCTCAATCCTCTCAAATCCAATGGTGAGAATTAATGTTTCTCATTTTCTCATTTTAAGATGTTTCTCATTGGATCACTCCTATATATATATATATATATACTGTACATGTTTTTAATTTTAATTAAATGAATTCATAGAAGCTTACAATATTTGCTTAAGAGAGTATACTTCTTTTGAAATTTAAAAGTGTAATTTGGCATGTTTTCCTCTCGAATAGTTTAGAATGCTTCTGGTTTTTATCTTCGAAAATCCACTATATGTCTTCGTTTGTCGTATTGCTGGTTGTGTATGTGTGCATAACTTGATTTTTTAAAGTGAAGTTTTTTTTTTCAGATTTGGAAACATAATGTATATATTTTTGCCTTATACAGCAAAGCAATAGAGTCATTATAGGAGCCAGTCAGATGAATGAAGAAGGAGCTGGCGAACGTGATTCCATCAACGACGACTCCGTTAGACATTCACAGTAGACGGGATTGTCTCTTCTTGTAAGTGTTAAAATCTTATTAGCTTCAATTCTTTTAAATACATAACATGTCGCTTTTGGACAGCTTTTTCGTTATTATTTTGAAAAGTGTGTGTGTGTGTGAGTGTGTATGTGTGTTTTCCTACTGTTAGAACAAGTGTGTGTGTGTGTGTGAGTGTGTGTGAATACAAGATATATGGTTTATAAACTACTTGATAGGTGGACAGTAAAACCATGGTCATAGTTAATAGGGGCCTGAATGATTTATAAACTACTTGATAGGTGGTCAGTAAGCAGTCCATGATGTGAAATTTTATTTAAATGGTTGATCTATGTTGTATAACTAGGTATGCCCATGGCACGTGCCTACGGCACGTATTCGGAACTGCATATAAATTTATTTGGAGTTATTTGGTTGGGTGAACTGCATATAAATTTATGCATTATACATACTAAGATCAAAATTCATTCAATATACCTCTTTAACAATTATTCGTTAAAATGTTTTATTTTTTGTAGGAATTTATCTTTATTGCCCTTAAATATCTAGTCAAGAAATTCTTAAAAAAGCTAGATTTTTGTCAATATTGACTTGTCCAATTCTTAAAAAAGCTAGATTTTTTTCAAGAAATGTGAGAACATCAATTAAAAATATGTACCATGACAGGAGAAAAAAACTAATTGTAAACAAATACAACCACCTTTCCAATACAATCTTCTACTCTATACAGGTCTCCTTTGAAATTATATTGCTTCCTAATAGTTTTCTAATACAATCACCTTTAAATTGTTTACAGGCTAATATTCTAGGAGGAGGCACGTTATCGTGAAGAATGATTAATAATTAAGTTGTTTAGTAAAAAAATTCGACATTCTTCTCTTAAATTTTACAGGCAGGATCGTAGTAAAAATTTCGACAAAATCTCTCATGAAATATAACTCCTTTTAGAGCAATTCCTTACGGAATTCTACTCAAAATTAAAAAATTAACATCACAGGCAGTCAAATTGAATACTCCCAAGGTCAATCTAAGCCACATCACACAGGCATCATATATATAAGGCTCTGGGGAAAAAAATCTTCATATGACTAAAGATATAAAATAAAATACCAAGATATCGTTTGGAAACATAGTAGATTTTAGAAAATTTTGTAAAAATTTCGACAAAACCTCCCCAAAAATATTAGCCATTTTACAGCAATTCCTTACGGAATTCTGCTCACAATTAAAAATTTAACATCACAGGCAATAAATATGAATCCTTCCCAGGCCAATCCAAACAACATCACACATGCATCATATATATAGGGCTCTGTAGGAAAAAAATATTCATATGACTAAAGATACAAAATAAAAACCTAACTATTGTTTGAATACATAATAGATTTTAGAAAGTTTAGTAAAAATTTCGACAGAGTCTCCCCTAAAATTTTAGCCTTTTTACAGCAATTCCTTACGGAATTCTGCTAATAATTAAAAATATGACATCACAGACAATAAATATCAATTCTCCCCAGGCAAAACCAAGCAACATCACACAGGCATCATATATATAAGGCTCTGGGGGAAAAAATCATAATATAATGCAAGATACAAAATAAAAACCAAAAATTCGTTTGAAAACGTAATGGATTTTGTGAAAAACCTTCGAAAAACCTTTCAAAAACCAATCACAGAACCCAATACTCCAAAAAATTGCCGGTACGGGTATTAACATAACTATATTATATCATCATTATATACAGATACTTACATAATCTCCCAAATTGTTAAATATTACAACTATTACATCCTTCACCAAAATATACACCAACCAACCGAATGACGAAAAAAAAATACAGTGTTGTAGAAAAATACAATGCTTCAAGTCATCAAAAATGGGACCAAACAATGTACCTAAAAAAACAGTAAGAGTTTTGAAACAAATAGTAAGAGTTTACAATAATCAATCAAAACAATGAGAGTTTTAAAACTAACTAACAATAAACAGCAAATAATAACTACCAAAAAACAACAAACAAAAACCTTTACATGAAATAATACAAAATGAGTCAATTTTTTGGAACCTTCTTCGGAAAAAAAATTCAATGCATATCTTGTTCATTCATTCTGAAGTTACTCCGGCTTTGTGGCTATTGTTTGTTACTGTATTTACCTTGTGTTTATTTTTTCACAACTGTATATATCATAAACCAATTTCTTGTCCTGGTCATAATTTCTTGGTCTGAGTTTTAAATTTGTATTTCTTTGTATGTAGCTCTATTTCATCCGTATTTTCACTAATGTACTATTTGACTGTCTGTAACACCCCGAATTTCAAATAAGGATAAATTCGAGATTTCACAGGATCTTTACTTCACTTCGTACAATTTTACAAGGAAATTAAAACTTTTCATTCACAAAACATCAGAGTTCCTTTACACTTGGTTTTTACACAGCGGAAGACTAAAAGATTACAACAATGAAATACAACTTGTATAACTTTAACATCATTTGCAACATCTTTAACTTCTAAATAGCAACAGCATATCCACTTTATAACTCCATGAATAGTCCATTACCTGCATGTCAGTCTGTGGGCACGTCAGTTACTTACAACTGACGAAATGTTATACACGGCTATCCTCTCTATGCCGGGAATAGTATAACGATCTCATACTTTAACAAATCACAAAAAGATTGAATGAACATATAAAGTGTCAAGAGTGATTATTCTAAATATAAGTGTATGTCATGCCTTAATGCCTAATGCACACAATTCTACACTAGGATGACACTAATGCACACTTGTTCAGATTCTATGCATCCCATACTACATAGGTCTGAGGGCAAGCGCCTACGTACTCCACATTGAAGGGTTCGATCCCTCGCCATGAGACTACCCAGTAATTAAACAAGTTTTAGAATTATTTCACAGATACGGATCTCAGCCTCTCTGGCTATAATAACAGATCCCAGCCTCCCTGGCTATTATATCGTGAGAATAATCCCGTAAATGCCCCTCTAGTCCCGGTATATACATATTCTTTGGAGTATGGTAAACATCCGCCGACTACCCTAAGTCCCGGATAAAATACAGTCCATCTCCTACGGAGCAACCACAGTCCACCAACTGGGTCTATAGCCACGGAGATCCACCGCCGACTATATAGAGGCACCCATTTACGTTTGCACAAGTCTATTACATCTTCGCCTAAGTGCCTAATTATTTTTAGTTCAAGACATGAATATGTTATCACCCTAGAATCAGTTTTACCTTATACCGGATTTATTCACAAAATACGAGATCTCCCGACGGCATTATCTCAAAATCGAGCCTCAAAATCTTTCATTCAAAATTACCGGTAACCGAGGTCTTACTAATCCTAAATCATAAATCTTTCATGTACAAGAAACATGGGTACACATACCCTTTAATAATCATGTCTTAACTTATTATATTCATGTCCTAACTTATCCATAATTTGACCAATGTCTTATTTAAGCACTTATTCATGATTCACTTATTCATTTACAACTCAAAATAGAATAACAATTCCTTTCATGAACCGAAGATTCATCACTATAAATTTCATTAGCAATTTAAGCAATTCATATCTCAATTCATATCAAGTATTTCTTGCTCAACATAAGTGTTTGTTTACAACAAGAGAATTTCATAACTTGTTGCATATTTTTCTCCTCTTTTCAAAAATAAGAATCATATACTCAAATAATAATTTTGGAGTCAAGAACTCATTTACTATCTCAAATCCCATTTTTACTTTCTCAAAGTATACAAAAAAAAATTGTACATCTATCTTTAATAATTTCTATTTTATTTTATATGAATAATAGAATTTTATTCACAACCTTTTTCACATATTGTCATCAAGTATAGATTTTATTCAAATGATCAGTCAAATATACCAACAAGGAAAATAGTATACCTTCAAATGATTTACTAGATTTTATTCATAATAGTAACGATACCATCAAAGAATCTGAAGTAGCTTTTATTCATTGAAAACATTTGCCATCTTGTTTTATTTCACATTAGAAAATTCCAAAAATATATGAAAAATCCCAAAAACAAAAGTTAGGCTTTCGTTCGAACCCAGGCCTGATGGTTTGAATAAATTTTAATTAGTATTAAAAATGAGCCATATTATAACACAAATTTGTGAAAGTGCCAAGTCACAAAGTATATCGAATGTCCATGTAATCGGATTTTGTGATACGATTATCCTCCCTTCCTCCTCAACAACTTTCGAGTTCCTATAAACTGAACTCACATATAGAAATAATTTATACCA
This sequence comes from Hemerocallis citrina, assembly GCA_017893485.1. Classification (NCBI taxonomy): domain Eukaryota; kingdom Viridiplantae; phylum Streptophyta; class Magnoliopsida; order Asparagales; family Asphodelaceae; genus Hemerocallis; species Hemerocallis citrina. The sequence goes on along the minus strand of CM030366.1, from coordinate 76,935,242 downwards.
TTTACTGGTATATAAGACCATGTAATATATAAATTACCCCAATGGTTTTATGTATAAATTATATACATAAATATTACTTTTGTAACACAGATATGTATATTTTTGTGTGCCTTCAAGAGAATATGACTTTTACAGGTTTACTTATGAAAGGGTAGTTATAATAATTTAATACACATCATAAAACAGTATAAAATTTGACCGATATGTGATCGAATTGTATATTATATTAACAGAAACTCTGTAAAAACAAGGGTGTATGTATTGTTTCTTTTTCTCACTTCTACTAACGTGGTGACAGTTTATTTCTTAATCATAACGAAATTTCTACAATTCATAGCACATACAATAGTATGGATTTGTTTGACATTTATCTCATCAAAATTTATCTATACTACTTATTTGACATACTAGCATGTATTTTCTACATTTAGAAAGTACAAGATCACCCACAAATATAATATTAATCCATTTGTCAACATAGCATGATTCACTATTAGTCTCACCACAATCATAGCATAGTTATTCTATTTTATCAAAACTACTCATTCACTTTTATTAGCATGTACATTCTAAAAATTAGAAAGTGGAGAACACCCACCTTGATTGAAGCTTGAATGATTGAAAGAATGATCACCACTTCTAGCTCCAAGACTCCTAATTCTTCTTCTCCTTCTAGCAATGGCCTCCCCTCCTAGCAAGATTACTCCAAAGCATAAGAACACTACTTCTCTTACTCTCTTTCTTTTTCTTTCTCTTATTTTCTTTTTTTTCTTTTTGGTGTGAAAAGAATGAGGAATGGAGGGTGCTATTTATAGGATTTTGCTAGGGTTCAATTTGCAAAGATACACACCTAATAACTCGCTCAAATTAATTTCCAACATTTCACATTTCATAACCTCCTAAACTCCCATCTTTTCATCTTCTTATAACTCCTACTTCTTTAAAAATCCCAACTCCCATAACTCTCTACCTCTTCCTCTCCCCTACAAGCCTAACCGGCCACTATGTTCAAAACTGGCTAGATACAATTGTGCACATGCACATGCACACAATTGTGCTGTTTTGAATTTCCAACGTGGGCCCCCCACTATAATTCAATTAATTCCTATTAACCCATTCACACTATGGGCCCCCATATACATCTCATATATAATCCCATATAACATTTCAATGAAGACCAACTAACGGGGCCCCCATCTCCAAATCATACAATTCATTCATTATATTACCATTTTATTAATACCATGCATTACTTTTTTTCAAAGCAAACGCCATATATTATTCACAACATATACATATTTTTACATATATATATATTTTTATATACTTTTAAATACTACGGGCACTCCGAAATTTATTTTGAAAATAATTATGCTTTAATACGTTTACCAAAAACACGTGCGTCGCACGTAAAATATCAAAATGCTAAATTGAATTTTAACAACGGAAAAATATTAAAATATAAAAAGAAAAATTACTAATTATATACGTATCATGATGAAATCACTACACGTGGAAAACACGTGCATTTCACGTACAAAATCATTTTAATCAAAACTAAGAAAAAAATAAATTTCCGTTTTATATAATAGATTTAAATACATAAATAATTTAAACCTATATAAAACATTGTACGTAGTGGTGGAAACACGTGCATCAAAACACGAAAAAAGCACGTAAATCCCAGGGATTGAAATATTATATTTTAGTTGACTGAAATCAATACGAAACATGTATAAATAGTACGAATCCAAAATATGTAGTGAAACACATTATAAAATATACGTGCGTAACACCCAGGGGCAAAAATGTAATTTCCAATTTTGCGGGGTGTTACACTCTCCCCCCTTAGAGTAGTTCCGTCCCCGGAACTCGCTAGGGTAAAGATTGTATTTTGTACATGTCACAGAAAATATTTGTATTTAGAAAACTGCAACTTTAAGAAAAATAAATGTAGTATACGCAATAAGGAAAAACAAGACAAACTCTTTATAAGAAAACTATGAATATTAAGATGTTACAAGACGGAACAAGAAAATTAGGAAAATGGCATAAGAACTGAAATGTGACAAAAGATAGAATAGTTTGAGAGAATTTTTCGTACAAAAATAATATTAGGTAAGCTATTAAATAAAAGGGAAAAGTCAATTATGTCGTTAATTTCGAAACAATTCGGAAAACAATGTGGGGAAGAAAACATAGTCAATAGATAATTTAGAAAAATTTATCGATGTAATAAATGGTAGAAAATTCACAAACTGTAAAACGAAATCGAATTAGCAATTTAGAACAAGACCATTGAATAAGAGTTTGGAAAAATAAATGGGAATGAGACTTGGTTGAAAGTATAGATAACATAAAAGGACTTTGTATACCAATTAATAAAATAGTTGGTAAGGTAACTATAACAATTATACACACAATTTGAAAAAAAAAAATAGAAAGCATACGTTGAAATACTTTGTGAATATACAAAATTTTGTAGTGACGAAAATATTTTATAACATTAAGACAAAATAGTGTAAAGCAAATACACGAGATGGAAACACAATTGAAAACAATAATCACATAGTGTAGCAAATTAGGACAATAGGCATAAACAAGTATATGCAAAAATATTAATGTAGTAAGTAGATGAGGGTAAAATGATATGTATAATAAGAATATTGAAATATATGATATATATAGAGAGATCATTGGAAGAATATAAGTAATAATTAAGAGTGTAAGACAGTTAAAATTTGAGAAAAGATAATGTATAAATAGGGAGTATATACATTATATTAAAGAAACATAAAACTATAAAAGTAATGAATAGCGATTAATAGAAATATATCGAAATAAATATGCAATAATAATAGTACCGAATGTAGACAAATAAAACAAATAGTAGGTCACATTTATATAGGTAGAAAATTTCAATTTAGTTTAAAATATATAGGATCAGGTAATATTGTATCACAGAAATCAAAATCAAATAAAATGAGTGCACAAAAGAAAATTTCATAAGAAAAATCCAAAATGAAGAAAATAATTGTTGAAATATTAACTTAATAACTGGCAATTTAAAACTTGAAAAAATACGTAAAGTAATTGTAGACATAGACGGGTAAACATAAAGTGACATAAATAAATGAAAGACCAAATTTTAAGTTTGAAAAATAGGTTTAAAATATCAAGACTAAGGAAGAGAGATAAATAATAAATATTTAAATGATTTAATAACAAAAGAAATTATTTATTAAAAATTTATATATTGAATATGGAGAAAGTACAATGATAATGATCTACAAAAATAATTTGAGAGGGAAGTGTGTAAGGTATCATGAATGACGGTCCAAGCCAACCACGCTTCCACTGCGCTACTCTGATACCCAGGGGAAAATGTGCTCGCATACACTCTCATATTAATGTATACGAGGAGAACATCATGAATGAAATTGAATGCAAGTTCAATAACAACTTCATTCACGACTCCAACCATCCAAAATGAAAGGGAGAGAGATCATCAGCCGATAAAGCAACACAAATGTAAGTCATTTACATTTAAATCTCTATCAGCTGAAACTCACACTCTAGTGTCTGCAGGAAATAATATTGTAACTACTCAATAAGGTGTCACGGGTTCTAGACTATAGTTAATGATCTTACCACTCTTCCTAAACAAATTTTTAGTCTATCAAGTTCTGATTTACTTGGGTTAGCCGTAAGAGTCGGTTCCCAGTTAGCGGTGGTTCGAAGATGCTTAAGTACCGCGTCGCTTAGGGTTGTTTACACCCGGTTGACAGAATGACTCTTTTGGCTTGTTCCCAAATTTATCGTCCCTTTTTATCGTTCCTTATAAACTTGTACTACTTGTGAAGCAGGCTCTGATACCATCTGTAACACCCCGAATTTCAAATAAGGATAAATTCGAGATTTCACAGGATCTTTACTTCACTTCGTACAATTTTACAAGGAAATTAAAACTTTTCATTCACAAAACATCAGAGTTCCTTTACACTTGGTTTTTACACAGCGGAAGACTAAAAGATTACAACAATGAAATACAACTTGTATAACTTTAACATCATTTGCAACATCTTTAACTTCTAAATAGCAACAGCATATCCACTTTATAACTCCATGAATAGTCCATTACCTGCATGTCAGTCTGTGGGCACGTCAGTTACTTACAACTGACGAAATGTTATACACGGCTATCCTCTCTATGCCGGGAATACTATAACGATCTCATACTTTAACAAATCACAAAAAGATTGAATGAACATATAAAGTGTCAAGAGTGATTATTCTAAATATAAGTGTATGTCATGCTTTAATGCATAATGCACACAATTCTACACTAGGATGACACTATTGCACACTTGTTCAGATTCTATGCATTCCATACTACATAGGTCTGAGGGCAAGCGCCTACGTACTCCACATTGAAGGGTTCGATCCCTCGCCATGAGACTACCCAGTAATTAAACAAGTTTTAGAATTATTTCGCAGATACGGATCTCAGCCTCCATGGCTATAATAACAGATCCCAGACTCCCTGGCTATTATATCGTGAGAATAATCCCGTAAATGCCCCTCTAGTCCCGGTATATACATATTCTTTGGAGTATGGTAAACATCCGCCGACTACCCTAAGTCCCGGATAAAATACAGTCCATCTCCTACGGAGCAACCACAGTCCACCAACTGGGTCTATAGCCACGGAGATCCACCGCCGACTATATAGAGGCACCCATTTACGTTTGCACAAGTCTATTACATCTTCGCCTAAATGCCTAATTATTTTTAGTTCAAGACATGAATATGTTATCACCCTAGAATCAGTTTTACCTTATACCGGATTTATTCACAAAATACGAGATCGCCCGACGGCATTATCTCAAAATCGAGTCTCAAAATATTTCTTTCAAAATTACTGGTAACCGAGGTCTTACTAATCCTAAATCCTAAATCTTTCATGTACAAGAAACATGGGTACACATACCCTTTAATAATCATGTCTTAACTTATTATATTCATGTCCTAACTTATCCATAATTTGACCAATGTCTTATTTAAGCACTTATTCATGATTCACTTATTCATTTACAACTCAAAATAGAATAACAATTCCTTTCATGAACCGAAGATTCATCACTATAAATTTCATTAGCAATTTAAGCAATTCATATCTCAATTCATATCAAGTATTTCTTGCTCAACATAAGTGTTTGTTTACAACAAGAGAATTTCATAACTTGTTGCATATTTTTCTCCTCTTTTCAAAAATAAGAATCATATACTCAATTAATAATTTTGGAGTCAAGAACTCATTTACTATCTCAAATCCCATTTTTACTTTCTCAAAGTATACAAAAAAAAGTTGTACATCTATCTTTAATAATTTCTATTTTATTTTATATGAATAATAGAATTTTATTCACAACCTTTTTCACATATTGTCATCAAGTATAGATTTTATTCAAATGATCAGTCAAATATACCAACAAGGAAAATAGTATACCTTCAAATGATTTACTAGATTTTATTCATAATAGTAACGATACCATCAAAGAATCTGAAGTAGCTTTTATTCATTGAAAACATTTGCCATCTTGTTTTATTTCACATTAGAAAATTCCAAAAATATATGAAAAATCCCAAAAACAAAAGTTAGGCTTTCGTTCGAACCCAGGCCTGATGGTTTGAATAAATTTTAATTAGTATAAAAAATGAGCCATATTATAACACAAATTTGTGAAAGTGCCAAATCACAAAGTATATCGAATGTCCATGTAATCGGATTTTGTGATACGATTATCCTCCCTTCCTCCTCAACAACTTTCGAGTTCCTATAAACTGAACTCACATATAGAAATAATTTATACCATTTACTGGTATATAAGACCATGTAATATATAAATTACCCCAATGGTTTTATGTATAAATTATATACATAAATATTACTTTTGTAACACAGATATGTATATTTTTGTGTGCCTTCAAGAGAATATGACTTTTACAGGTTTACTTATGAAAGGGTAGTTATAATAATTTAATACACATCATAAAACAGTATAAAATTTGACCGATATGTGACCGAATCGTATATTATATTAACAGAAACTCTGTAAAAACAAGGGTGTATGTATTGTTTCTTTTTCTCATTTCTACTAACGTGGTGACAATTTATTTCTTAATCATAACAAAATTTCTACAATTCATAGCACATACAATAGTATGGATTTGTTTAACATTTATCTCATCAAAATTTATCTATACTACTTATTTGACATACTAGCATGTATTTTCTACATTTAGAAAGTACAAGATCACCCACAAATATAATATTAATCCATTTGTCAACATAGCATGATTCATTATTAGTCTCACCACAATCATAGCATAGTTATTCTATTTTATCAAAACTACTCATTCACTTTTATTAGCATGTACATTCTAAAAATTAGAAAGTAGGAGAACACCCACCTTGATTGAAGCTTGAATGATTGAAAGAATGATCACCACTTCTAGCTCCAAGACTCCTAATTTTTCTTCTCCTTCTAGCAATGGCCTCCCCTCCTAGCAAGATTACTCCAAAGCATAAGAACATTACTTCTCTTACTCTCTTTCTTTTTCTTTCTCTTATTTTCTTTTTTTTCTTTTTGGAGTGAAAAGAATGAGGAATGGAGGGTGTTATTTATAGGATTTTGCTAGGGTTCAATTTGCAAAGTTACACACCTAATAACTCGCTCAAATTAATTTCCAACCTTTCACATTTCATAACCTCCTAAACTCCCATCTTTTCATCTTCTTATAACTCCTACTTCTTTAAAAATCCCAACTCCCATAACTCTCTACCTCTTCCTCTCCCCTACATTCCCAACCGGCCACTATGTTCAAAACTGGCTAGATACAATTGTGCACATGCACATGCACACAATTGTGCTGTTTTGAATTTCCAACGTGGGCCCCCCACTATAAATCAATTAATTCCTATTAACCCATTCACACTATGGAACCCCATATACATCTCATATATAATCCCATATAACATTTCAATGAAGACCAACTAACGGGGCCCCCATCTCCAAATCATACAATTCATTCATTATATTACCATTTTATTAATACCATGCATTACTTTTTTTCAAAGCAAACGCCATATATTATTCACAACATATATATATTTTTACATATATATATATTTTTATATACTTTTAATTACTACGGGTACTCCGAAATTTATTTTGAAAATAATTATGCTTTAATACGTTTACCAAAAACACGTGCGTCGCACGTAAAATATAAAAATGCTAAATCGAATTTTAACAACGGAAAAATATTAAAATATAATAAGAAAAATTACTAATTATATACGTATCATGATGAAATCACTACACGTGGAAAACACGTGCATTTCACGTACAAAATCATTTTAATCAAAACTAAGAAAAAAAATAAATTTCCGTTTTATATAATAGATTTAAATATATAAATAATTTAAACCTATAGAAAACATTGTACGTAGTGGTGGAAACACGTGCATCAAAACACAAAAAAAAGCACGTAAATCCCAGGGATTGAAATATTATATTTTAGTTGACTGAAATCAATACGAAACATGTATAAATAGTACGAATCCAAAATATGTAGTGAAACACATTATAAAATGTACGTGCGTAACACCCAGGAGCAAAAATGTAATTTCCAATTTTGCGGGGTGTTACACTCTCCCCCCCTTAGAGTAGTTCCATCCCCAGAACTCGCTAGGGTAAAGATTGTATTTTGTACATGTCACAGAAAATATTTGTATTTAGAAAACTGCAACTTTAAGAAAAATAAATGTAGTATACGCAATAAGGAAAAACAAGACAAACTCTTTATAAGAAAACTATGAATATTAAGATGTTACAAGACGGAACAAGAAAATTAGGAAAATGGCATAAGAACTGAAATGTGACAAAAGATAGAATAGTTTGAGAGAATTTTTCGTACAAAAATAATATTAGGTAAACTATTAGATAAAAGGGAAAAGTCAATTATGTCGTTAATTTCTAAACAGTTCGAAAAACAATGTGGGGAAGAAACCATAGTCAATAGATAATTTAGAAAAATTTATCGATGTAATAAATGGTAGAAAATTCGCAAACTGTAAAACGAAATCGAATTAGCAATTTAGAACAAGACCATTGAATAAGAGTTTGGAAAAATAAATGGGACTGAGACTTGGTTGAAAGTATAGATAACATAAAAGGACTTTGTATACCAATTAATAAAATAGTTTGTAAGGTAACTATAACAATTATACACACAATTTGAAAAAAAAAAATAGAAAGCATACGTTGAAATACTTTGTGAATATACAAAATTTTGTAGTGACGAAAATATTTTATAACATTAAGACAAAATAGTGTAAAGCACATACACGAGATGGAAACACAATTGAAAACAATAATCACATAGTGTAGCAAATTAAGACAATAGGCATAAACAAGTATATGCAAAAATATTAATGTAGTAATTAGATGAGGGTAAAATGATATGTATAATAAGAATATTGAAATATATGATATATATATAGAGATCATTGGAAGAATATAAGTAATAATTAAGAGTGTAAGACAGTTAAAATTTGAGAAAAGATAATGTATAAATAGAGAGTATATACATTATATTAAAGAAACATAAAACTATAAAAGTAATGAATAGCGATTAATAGAAATATATCGAAACAAATATGCAATAATAATAGTACCGAATGTAGACAACTAAAACAAATAGTAGGTCACATTTATATAGGTAGAAAATTTCAATTTAGTTTAAAATATATAGGATCAGGTAATATTGTATCACAGAAATCAAAATCAAATAAAATGAGTGCACAAAAGAAAATTTCATAAGAAAAATCCAAAATGAAGAAAATAATTGTTGAAATATTAACTTAATAACTGGCAATTTAAAACTTGAAAAAAATACGTAAAGTAATTGTAGACATAGACGGGTAAACATAAAGTGACATAAATAAATGAAAGACCAAATTTTAAGTTTGAAAAATAGGTTTAAAATATCAAGACTAAGGAAGATAGATAAATAATAAATATTTAAATGATTTAATAACAAAAGAAAATATTTATTAAAAATTTATATATTGAATATGGAGAAAGTACAATGATAATGATCTACAAAAATAATTTGAGAGGGAAGTGTGTAAGGTATCATGAATGACGGTCCAAGCCAACCACGCTTCCACTGCGCTACTCTGATACCCAGGGAAAAATGTGCTCGCATACACTCTCATATTAATGTATACGAGGAGAACATCATGAATGAAATTGAATGCAAGTTCAATAACAACTTCATTCACGACTCCAACCATCCAAAATGAAAGGGAGAGAAATCATCAGCCGATAAAGCAACACAAATGTAAGTCATTTACATTTAAATCTCTATCAGCTGAAACTCACACTCTAGTGTCTGCAGGAAATAATATTGTAACTACTCAATAAGGTGTCACGGGTTCTAGACTATAGTTAATGATCTTACCACTCTTCCTAAACAAATTTTTAGTCTATCAAGTTCTGATTTACTTGGGTTAGCCGTAAGAGTCGGTTCCCAGTTAGCGGTGGTTCGAAGACGCTTAAGTACCGCGTCGCTTAGGGTTGTTTACACCCGGTTGACAGAATGACTCTTTTGGCTTGTTCCCAAATTTATCGTCCCTTTTTATCGTTCCTTATAAACTTGTACTACTTGTGAAGCAGGCTCTGATACCATCTGTAACACCCGAATTTCAAATAAGGATAAATTCGAGATTTCACAGGATCTTTACTTCACTTCGTACAATTTTACAAGGAAATTAAAACTTTTCATTCACAAAACATCAGAGTTCCTTTACACTTGGTTTTTACACAGCAGAAGACTAAAAGATTACAACAATGAAATACAACTTGTATAACTTTAACATCATTTGCAACATCTTTAACTTCTAAACAGCAATGGCATATCCACTTTATAACTCCATGAATAGTCCATTACCTGCATGTCAGTCTGTGGGCACGTTAGTTACTTACAACTGACGAAATGTTATACACGGCTATCCTCTCTATGCCGGGAATAGTATAACGATCTCATACTTTAACAAATCACAAAAAGATTGAATGAACGTATAAAGTGTCAAGAGTGATTATTCTAAATATAAGTGTATGTCATGCCTTAATGCCTAATGCACACAATTCTACACTAGGATGACACTAATGCACACTTGTTCAGATTCTATGCATCCCATACTACATAGGTCTGAGGGCAAGTGCCTACGTACTCCACATTGAAGGGTTCGATCCCTCGTCATGAGACTACCCAGTAATTAAACAAGTTTTAGAGTTATTTCACAGAAACGGATCTCAGCCTCCCTGGCTAGCCTCCCTGGCTATAATAACAGATCCCAGCCTCCCTGGCTATTATATCGTGAGAATAATCCCATAAATGCCCCTCTAGCCCCGGTATATACATATTCTTTGGAGTATGGTAAACATCCGCCGACTACCCTAAGTCCCGGATAAAATACAGTCCATCTCCTACGGAGCAACCACTGTCCACCAACTGGGTCTATAGCCACGGAGATCCACCCCCGACTATATAGAGGCACCCATTTACGTTTGCACAAGTCTATTACATCTTCGCCTAAGTGCCTAATTGTTTTTAGTTCAAGACATGAATATGTTATCACCGTAGAATCAGTTTTACCTTATACCGGATTTATTCACAAAATACGAGATCGCCCGACGGCATTATCTCAAAATTGAGTCTCAAAATCTTTCTTTCAAAATTACCGGTAACCGAGGTCTTACTAATCCTAAATCATAAATCTTTCATGTACAAGAAACATGGGTACACATACCCTTTAATAATCATGTCTTAACTTTTTATATTCATGTCCTAACTTATCCATAATTTGACCAATGTCTTATTTAAGCACTTATTCATGATTCACTTATTCATTTACAACTCAAAATAGAATAACAATTCCTTTCATGAACCGAAGATTCATCACTATAAATTTCATTAGCAATTTAAGCAATTCATATCTCAATTCATATCAAGTATTTCTTGCTCAACATAAGTGTTTGTTTACAACAAGAGAATTTCATAACTTGTTGCATATTTTTCTCCTCTTTTCAAAAATAAGAATCATATACTCAAATAATAATTTTGGAGTCAAGAACTCATTTACTATCTCAAATCCCATTTTTACTTTCTCAAAGTATACAAATAAAAATTGTACATCTATCTTTAATAATTTCTATTTTATTTTATATGAATAATATAATTTTATTCACAACCTTTTTCACATATTGTCATCAAGTATAGATTTTATTCAAATGATCAGTCAAATATACCAACAAGGAAAATAGTATACCTTCAAATGATTTACTAGATTTTATTCATAATAGTAACGATACCATCAAAGAATCTGAAGTAGCTTTTATTCATTGAAAACATTTGCCATCTTGTTTTATTTCACATTAGAAAATTCCAAAAATATATGAAAAATCCCAAAAACAAAAGTTAGGCTTTCGTTCGAACCCAGGCCTGATGGTTTGAATAAATTTTAATTAGTATAAAAAATGAGCCATATTATAACACAAATTTGTGAAAGTGCCAAGTCACAAAGTATATCGAATGTCCATGTAATCGGATTTTGTGATACGATTATCCTCCCTTCCTCCTCAACAACTTTCGAGTTCCTATAAACTGAACTCACATATAGAAATAATTTATACCATTTACTGGTATATAAGACCATGTAATATATAAATTACCCCAATGGTTTTATGTATAAATTATATACATAAATATTACTTTTGTAACACAGATATGTATATTTTTGTGTGCCTTCAAGAGAATATGACTTTTACAGGTTTACTTATGAAAGGGTAGTTATAATAATTTAATACACATAATAAAACAGTATAAAATTTGACCGATATGTGACCGAATTGTATATTATATTAACAGAAACTATGTAAAAACAAGGGTGTATGTATTGTTTCTTTTTCTCATTTCTACTAACGTGGTGACATTTTATTTCTTAATCATAACAAAATTTCTACAATTCATAGCACATACAATAGTATGGATTTGTTTAACATTTATTTCATCAAAATTTATCTATACTACTTATTTGACATACTAGCATGTATTTTCTACATTTAGAAAGTACAAGATCACCCACAAATATAATATTAATCCATTTGTCAACATAGCATGATTCACTATTAGTCTCACCACAATCATAGCATAGTTATTCTATTTTATCAAAACTACTCATTCACTTTTATTAGCATGTACATTCTAAAAATTAGAAAGTAGGAGAACACCCACCTTGATTGAAGCTTGAATGAATGAAAGAATGATCACCACTTCTAGCTCCAAGACTCCTAATTCTTCTTCTCCTTCTAGCAAGGGCCTCCCCTCCTAGCAAGATTACTCCAAAGCATAAGAACACTACTTCTCTTACTCTCTTTCTTTTTCTTTCTCTTATTTTCTTTTTTTTCTTTTTGGTGTGAAAAGAATGAGGAATGGAGGGTGCTATTTATAGGATTTTGCTAGGGTTCAATTTGCAAAGATACACACCTAATAACTCGCTCAAATTAATTTCCAACATTTCACATTTCATAACCTCCTAAACTCCCATCTTTTCATCTTCTTATAACTCCTACTTCTTTAAAAATCCCAACTCCCATAACTCTCTACCTCTTCCTCTCCCCTACAAGCCTAACCGGCCACTATGTTCAAAACTGGCTAGATACAATTGTGCACATGCACATGCACACAATTGTGCTGTTTTGAATTTCCAACGTGGGCCCCCCACTATAAATCAATTAATTCCTATTAACCCATTCACACTATGGGCCCCCATATACATCTCATATATAATCCCATATAACATTTCAATGAAGACCAACTAACGGGGCCCCCATCTCCAAATCATACAATTCATTCATTATATTACCATTTTATTAATACCATGCATTACTTTTTTTCAAAGCAAACGCCATATATTATTCACAACATATATATATTTTTACATATATATATATTTTTATATACTTTTAAATACTACGGGCACTCCGAAATTTATTTTGAAAATAATTATGCTTTAATACGTTTACCAAAAACACGTGCGTCGCACGTAAAATATCAAAATGCTAAATCGAATTTTAACAACGGAAAAATATTAAAATATAAAAAGAAAAATTACTAATTATATACGTATCACGATGAAATCACTACACGTGGAAAACACGTGCATTTCACGTACAAAATCATTTTAATCAAAACTAAGAAAAAAATAAATTTCCGTTTTATATAATAGATTTAAATACATAAATAATTTAAACCTATATAAAACATTGTACGTAGTGGTGGAAACACGTGCATCAAAACACGAAAAAAAGCACGTAAATCCCAGGGATTGAAATATTATATTTTAGTTGACTGAAATCAATACGAAACATGTATAAATAGTACGAATCCAAAATATGTAGTGAAACACATTATAAAATATACGTGCGTAACACCCAGGGGCAAAAATGTAATTTCCAATTTTGCGGGGTGTTACTCTGTAACGCCCCGAATTTCAAATAAGGATAAATTCGAGATTTCATTGGATCTTTACTTCACTTCGTACAATTTTACAAGGAATTTAAAACTTTTCATTCACCATACATCAGAGTTCCTTTACATTGGGTTTTTACACAGCGGAAGACTAAAAGATTACAACAATGAAATACAACTAGTACAACTTTTACATCATTTGCAACTTCTTTAACTTTCAAATAGCAATAGCATATCCACTTTATAGCTCCATGAATGGTCCTTTACCTGCATGTTAATCTGTGGGCACGTCAGTTACTTACAACTGACGAAATGTTATACACGGCTATCCTCTCTATGCCGGGAATAGTATAACGATCTCATACTTTAACAAATCACAAAAAAGATTGAATGATCAAGTAAAGTGTCAAGGGTGATTATTCTAAATATAAGTGTATGTCATGCCTTAATGCCTAATGCACACAATTCTACACTAAGATGACACTAATGCACACTTGTTCAGATTCTATGCATCCCATACTACATAGGTCTGAGGGCAAGTACCTACGTACTCCATATTGAAGGGTTCGATCCCTCGCCATGAGACTACCCAGTAATAAAACAAGTTTTAGAGTTATTTCACAGATACGGATCTCAGCCTCCCTGGCTATAATAATAGATCCCAGCCTCCCTGACTATTATATCGTGAGAATAATCCCGTAAATGCCCCTCTAGCCCCGGTATATACATATTCTTTGGAGTATGGTAAACATCCGCCGACTACCCTAAGTCCCGGATAAAATATAGTCCATCTCCTACGGAGCAACCACAGTCCACCAACTGGGTCTATAGCCACGGAGATCCACTGCCGACTATATCGAAGCACCCATTTACGTTTGCACAAGTCTATTACATCTTCACCTAAGTGCCTAATTATTTTTAGTTCAAGACATGAATATGTTATCACCCTAGAATCAGTTTTACCTCATACCGGATTTATTCACAAAATACGAGATCGCCCGACGGTATTATCTCAAAATCGAGTCTCAAAATCTTTCTTTCAAAATTACCGGTAACCGAGGTCTTACTAACTCTAAATCATAAACTTTCATGCACATGAAACATGGGTACACATACCCTTTAGTAAACATGTCTTAAACCTAGATATTTTCAACTTATTCGCAAAATAAACATAGTCTCGACACTATTCATGATCTATTTATTGATTCATGTTCTTTTCAAACAAACATGCATTTCAAGAACACAAATTTCACCACATGAATTGTTATAACAAATCTAAGTTATCACAATGTTTCAATACACTATAAAAACATCTCTTAACATGAGAATTTATCAATTTGCAAAATACTACTTTTCACCACAAATTCTATTCTCAAAATTTTTATTTCTTTTTACACTTCAAAATATACAAGAAACTATCTCTTAATATTTTTTTTCCTATTTCATTTCATACTCATAATAATGGTTTTAATTAAAGTTCTCCTATAAAAATTTTAATTTCTTGAATGAAGAAGAAAAATCAAAAAAATAAATAAAAGAGGGCGCCTGGATTTGAACCCAGCATTACCGAACACACACAACAACGCCCTAGGCTCTGACCCACTAGCCACTAAGTCCTTTATGGACTGGTGCTTCAAGAACCAACCGAAACCCCCTATACCATACTGTACGGTTTAGATTTAATACAAAAAAAATCGAAAGTAAAAGAAAGGGTTTGGCCGAGGTTCGAACTCGTGACCTCAACAAGGGCGCGCTACAGTGGCTCCGCTAACCAAGAATTCCATGTAACATTTCTGTTACAAGGTTACATTAATTTGCTTTTGTTCTAACTTTCTGTTATTCTATTATCTTCAAAACTCGATTTTTCTCTTGATCTAATCTTTCATATAATTATGATTTGTTCGTCTATACTGAGTCTACTTTCTCACAGTAACTCATAATTTTATAATGCATAAAAATAAAACTAACTTTCAAATTATTACATGAACTTGCATTTATTCAATTCAATCAAAGTAGCACACTACATCTTTTGCAGTCAATGAGTTGAATAGCATCAAATTTACTTTACAAAAACATAGTTGCTTATCAAAGAAAATCTCAACAATTATTCACATAATCAAAAATCTCTACATTCATGTATACTAGTTTAATCAATTATTCTTTTCTTATTATCAACTAACATAATGTTGATTAATTTTCTAAACATCGCATCTTTCATTACACCCTATGCATAGATTTGTTCTACTCTTTTTCAAAATCAAATTCTACACTACACGTTTATTTTATTATTAGCATGCACATTATCTATAATTAGAAAGTAGAGAACACCCACCTTGATTGAAGCTTGAACGATTGAAAGAATGATCACCACTTCTAGCTTCAAGGATTCCTAGCTCTTCTCCTCCTAGCAATGGCCTCCAAGCACAAAACTCTCTTCTCTCTTTCCTTTTCCTTTCCCTTATTCTTTTCCTTATTCTTTTTCTTTTCTTTTCTTTCTATTCCTTTGAATCTATTTTTTTTTTTTGATGTGTGAAATGAAAAGGGGTATGGTGCAATTTATAGGATATGTAGAGGGTTCAATTTGCATAATTACACAACCTAATAAATTGTTAAATTTAATTTTCCAACCCCTCATTTCCCTAACTCCTAAAACTTCCACCCTTTCATATACCCACTTCTCTAATTCTCTAACTCCCAAACTCTCTCTCTTCCCACTCCTTCAAAACCGGTCAGCATGTGTTTGTACACTTGCACACAAATGTGCTGTGCATGCTCACCGTGGGCCCACCTTTCAATTCACCAATACACATATATTCACTTATACCATATTATAAATTCTAAAATCATAATAGTCCACATCAAGCCCAATACAACAGCCCATTTAATCCATCCAGACCATGACAGCCCAACTAAAACCAACTTTTTTTTTTCCAATTAATCCATTTACCAACCTGAACATAATTTTAAAGACTATATACTATATATATACTATACATCATATACTATATTTTTAAGTAAAAATTAGTTTAAATAAAATTTATAATGCAAAAATAAATGCGCATACATTTTATAAAATTCATTTCGAGAAAGGATACGCTCAAACGCGTTCGCCGAAAACAAACACGTGCGTCGCACGTAAAATATCAAAATGCTAAATCGAATTTTAACAACGGAAAAATATTAAAATATAATAAGAAAAATTACTAATTATATACGTATCACGATGAAATCACTACACGTGGAAAACACGTGCATTTCACGTACAAAATTATTTTAATCAAAACTAAGAAAAAAATAAATTTCCGTTTTATATAATAGATTTAAATACATAAATAATTTAAACCTATAGAAAACATTGTACTTAGTGGTGGAAACACGTGCATCAAAACACGAAAAAAAGCACGTAAATCCTAGAGATTGAAATATTATATTTTAGTTGACTGAAATCAATACGAAACATGTATAAATAGTACGAATCCAAAATATGTAGTGAAACACATTATAAAATATACGTGCGTAACACCCAGGGGCAAAAATGTAATTTCCAATTTTGCGGGGTGTTACACTGTCATTCTTTATATAGTTCCCGAAGGGCGATGTCCCTGAATGGGTTTGTAATGCCATGGAGGTTGCTGGCATTGATATCTCTTCATGCTGTGCTCCCTTCTCGACGACCTCTGATAGTAATCTGCAATTTTGCAATTCTACCACAATGCTGATCGCCCCACTTATACAACCAAATCATCAACAATAGAAAGTTGCTAACTATTTTTCTCGGTTAATTTTGTATTAAGTGTAAATGGCAGCATATATTTTCTCTCGAATATGCTGTTCAGTTAAACTACATTTATTTTTTTTTTCTTTAGCAATTTTTGCTGTTAATCACAATCATTGTATACTGACTGCTAATGTTATGTCAGTGCTTACAATTTTTAATTAGAAGCTTTGCAGAAGCATTTGTATCTATTGGTTGTCTAAGAACAATGCTTGCTTGTTGAAAGATTTCTATTAAGTTGGTTAAATTTCCTTTCCCGAAACCTGTCAGCAATCATTGTAAATTTGCATCACAATTGTTTGAGGTGTTCGCTTATTGAGTAGTTTTTGACTCAGTTTCTCTCTTGCTCACTTTTTTCTTCAGATACTTTTGGACAGGTTGCATGCAGAATGATATAGTTCAATAAAAACTGAAGATCGAGAAATGCTTTAAAAATCCATGCAGGTGTGAGTTCTAAGCGTGTAAAAACATTCATATGGTCTCTTTCAAGACCACTCTTGTAGTAGCTGCCTTAGAGATCATCACTATTGCTTCAAAGTAGGGATACAAAACAAAGATCCAGTCTAAATCCAGTACAAAACAAAGATCCAGTCCTAAAAAAATAATACAGATTTGTGTGACAATTTTTTTTAAAAAAATCTTTCAGTGCAGTAAATTATTTTTATGATGCTCCTAAACCCGTCCATGAATAGAACACTTCTATGTGTATCCTTTATTGATCATCTAGCCATAGTTACTTTAATTGTTGATTTGAGTTCATTTATTTATTTGATGTGCTATGATGAATGTGATTTACTATGATAAAATGAAGTTAAACAATGATATATCTATGATGATGTCCTTATTAAAGTTCATATACTTACTTCAGCATTTTGCATTTAGAAAAATGCATATTAGGGAAGCTCTCGGATAAAAGATATATCCGATCCGTATCCGAAACCGAATTTTTTGTGAATACAGATATGAAAAATTTGTATCCAAGCAAATACGGATTCAGATATTCAAATCTAAAAAAATTCAAATGTGAATATGGATACGGATAGCACTTTGAAAAGCGGATTCGGATACGGATATCTCTAATCTCTAATATCTAAATATTATAATGGGAGAAATGAGGTTGTCATTTGTAGACATTCAACTATTTAATCTCAACCATTCCAAATGGATGAATCTCTTATCGTATAATCTTTTTATTTACAGGGGCAACTGTGCATGTAGTAACTGCATTACAAAAAATATCCCAAGTACTCAATCACTGCATACTGTTCTCAATAATAGAAAAGTTTTCAACACCAAAACAGTCACAAAACTTGATTGTCGAAAACCTATAGTATATATACACCAATGCCAATATTACTATCACATTTTGATCTGTTTTAAAGTAATCCATGGCCCATTTCGCAACCGCTCTTCGCGATTTTGATCATTTGCTTTCATGAAGATATTTATCATCTAACAACTCTTCGCAACAGAGAGATGATTTAAAAAAGTACATCAATCAATTAAGGTTTAACTATGTCATTCGATATCAATCATCTTCAGTCATCTTCAGTTGCCACACTACTTGTTCTGTTATTCACTTTCCTACGGGAATACTAATGCCAATGGCATATGTCGTTTAATGACCAATTTTGTGCAGGTTATATGATCAATTCTCCCTCTAAGGCAATGTAAGAAATTTTGTGCAGGTTATAAGATCAATTGAGGAATATGCTATTCAAACAATTGATCACTATCATCATACAAATAGTTGCTATCAAAACTGAGAGAAAGCATCTAAACTTTTTTGACAATGCTTTAAATATTTCCTGAATACTATAAGAAAACAATTTCTCAGTATGTCTGGGCAAACAAAGAAATCATAGATCACTCATGCAAGAGTAATGAAATGACAATTGCCCTAAATTGAACAAAAAATAGCTACAAAATATAAAAGTTATGAAATAGCTATCGAAATAATTACTCATCTAAGGTATGAAAGAAAAGATTCACCTCTTGGAGATTGACCCACTCCCATGTCTCATGATTTGTGTTGATGTCATAAACCAGAAGATGCACACCCTGACAATGGTTGTAAAAGGGTAAGGTCGGCTATATACCATCCCATACAGAGAAGATGACTAAATAGCCAAACAGACCTCAAGTGGCTTGTAGTCAGTTATAACAGCCTCATAGAAGTTATTATCTGCAGGCCACCTCGTCATCACCTTCCGTCCAATAAGATGATCATACAGTAAAGCTTCAGCAGCTTCAGTACCCCCAAGAGCACCAGCTGAATTCCTATTAGGAGCTTGGACCCTTCCACTTGGACCTGTTAAAGGGAACTGTAGTGACTTCAGTGAAGTTGCACCAGGCAACGACTGGCCCTGTAAAAGATCAAAAATAAAATAAAACAAATAATCTATACTACTAACACAGATAAACAAATTTTAAGAATATACCAAGAATATACCAAGAACTGTAGTGACTTCATGTGCGAGTTTAAGAATATACCAAGATTCCATCAGTCAAATTGTTCCTTAGCCAAAGAAGACAGAAAAATAATTGAAAACCTTAAAAACACAGATAAACAAATAAATAAAAGTATGCACATTTATGTAGTTTCGATTAACTTAGGCTGTTAACAGAGTGTCCTACCGTTTAAGGAAGAATACTCGCCCTTCTCCCTTAATTTCTCCCATATGACTCTTATATTCTTACAATACAAAATATCTAGCCTTTTAACTTTGTGTTAAATGCACAGTTAAACCCTGGCTAAATATGTTTTGATTGCACACATCAGTTGCTAGTAATATCTATACAAAAATCTAGTTGTACATTCAATCATAATGACATCCTAATCTCAACTCCATGAACATACTGATTTAGGCATCTTTCCCTTTGAGCTTGCTGAAGCACCCTTCTTGGCAGCTTATAAAGATGGTTGCATAGAAGCTGATGAAAGCATTTAAAGCATTGTCAAAATAGTTGATATTAGATAGAACAATAATTTGGGAAATTAATATGACAGGAAGAGGCTGACTACTAATTAGAAGAAACTTAATTGGAGCCAATTGCAAGTATCAGGAAAAAAATGAATAAAAAAGAATCTGATTCGATTATAATTTTCAACAAAATAATTAAATTAAGTGAAGGAATAATACCGGAGAAATTCGATGAGTTGGATGAGATTTAATCTTCTTCTTCTTCCTCCACTTCCTCCTCTTCTTCTTCCTGTCTTGTAAAATATCGGGCAGCGGGCGACAACAGAGAGGCGGAAACACCTATAAATTGTTTAAGAGAGAGATTAAACTATATAAGCGAAGATTATTTTAGATTAGTCTAACTTTTGTATAGGATTGTGCATTGATTGATTGTTTTGTTGCTTCACTGTCTATTCAAGTCAAGTGCAAAATGCTTGTGCAAGTGCAAAATGCAAGTGCAATCCTTCGCTATTTTGCTAGCAAATCTACAGATGCCTAGCACATGTACCAATAGCAAGATGCAAATCCTTGGCCTTTTAATTTCCCCTTGAGGTTGATGCTTATAACATTATCAAGTGAATCTATTTATCTACGTATGGATGTCATACAGTGATACTTGAATTGTATGTTTTGGCTCAATCTAATATGAACTGTTAATCCTCTGTTTTCTCTGGCACATTTTTGCTTTAAGTCTTTGGCTCTTTACATCAGGAAGGGAATTGTCCATAAGGAATTATCAAGATGATGAGATGGATTATGTTTTTGAAGTTGCACAGTATGATTCATTTATGATTTAATTAAAGATTAATAGGAGTGATTAGTGATGTAATAATCCTATCTGAGCTTTATATGAGCTTTATGATTGATTGTTAAAGTGCAAAATGCTTGTGCAAGTGCAATACTTGGCTATTTTGCTAGGAAATCTGCAAAGTACCAATAGCAAGATGATGATGAAGGTAACAGACTATTTTGCTACATATAAGTTTTGGCTCAATCGTTGGCTGTTTAATTTCCCCTTGAGCTTGATGCTTATAACATTTTCAAGTGAATCTACTCATACAGTGATACTTATTACTTGAATAGTCTGTTTTGGCTCAATCTAATATCAACTGGCATAATCCTCTGTTTTCTCTGGCACATTTTTGCTTTGAGTCTTTGGCTCTTTACATCAGGAAATGGAATTGTCTATAAGGAGTTATCAAGATGATGATGAAGGTAACATACTATATTGCTACATTTAAGTTTTGGCTCAATCCTTGGTTTTTTAATTTCCCCTTGGGCGTGATGCTTATAACATTATCAAGTGATTCTACATATGGATGTCATACAGTGATACTTAGAGTCTTTGATAGTTGGTGCAAATTCATTAAAAAGTAACCTTTAATCCACAAATTGGCATATACAAAAGTCGTCGGAGCAAATAGTTAAGTTGATTCTAAGATCATTTTCACCTATTACTACTTCAACTCAAACTATAATGAAATCGTTTGTAAACTAGATCCAAATTGTGAACAATAATGACCCACACGTTTTCTAGTTGGAAGAAGATGTGTGGGCGACTCAAGTCGAGCATGGAGTCTTTTGGATTAATTTTATTGATTCGACCATATTAGATTTCTGATTTATTGTAGAGAACAAATAGCACTTAGTAACCTCAAAATGTTTAGAACAACAAATATTAGCATCAACCCTCGTAACATATTCAATCAGATATCCACGAGAATACTAAAAAATTTAAAATCTGCAACTCTAAACAGATACAATCCTAAAATTAGATGCAAAATTAGAAGGAAAATAGTATCAATTTCGAATAACACTTACAATCCTAAAATCTGCGCCGAGGTGAAAGTTGGGTTGACGGAGCTGCAAAACAGAATCAATCCTAAAATTAGATGCAAAATTAGATGCAAAACAGTATCAATCCTAAAATTAGATGCAAAATTAGATGCAAAACAGTATCAATCTAACACAAACCCAACAAAACGAACGCAATACCTGAGATGTAGAGACAAACGAACGCAACACCTGCCAACATAGGTGAGAACAACAGCTTTCTTCTCTTCATTGCATTTCCTTCTATTTCCTTCCTTCATAACAAAACAGATATAAACAAAACTTCAATAACATTAAAAAAACGCCTCGGAATGACATATGTTCTTCTATTTCCAGTAAAAAATTAGCTTTTACATCAACACATGATGGCATTAACATTTAGGGACAGAACAATAACCACAAAAATCATCTAGACAGCAAGTAATGAGCATAAATTGAAGATGCATGTATATACCTTGGGGTTGTACTCTGCATTACGCGCTTGCAAGGCAATGGACTTTAGATCCAACTTGAAGTCCAAATTTACAGTTTACACAATATTCCTGCTTATTCAAGCAACATTTCAAATACTCCAAAATCAAATTAAGGGCACCCACATACATTTTACATAACTAAAAATGCATGCAAATGCTTGCTAGTAACAAATTCTTAAAACAGCCGCACTTACATCGTTCAACTTGGAGTAAGTTCTCTGTACGAACTTACAAAACATATATTACTGCCTCATTAATTTAGCACTACAAAATTCATTTTGAACACTCACAATAGAAGAGTGATCTTAACTATTTAACCCTTAACTTAATTAATGAACAAAGTTACAACATACACCTTACCAACTCAATCCTTCTTACAATAGTCACTCAAATAGCTCAATCCAGCCAACTCTTTGTTCTCACCTAAAATTTTCTAAAACATTATCTTCTAAAACTTTCTTTCGCTGTTGGTCCAAAACAGGGGATGCGTGGTTTATCCACTCTCCAGCCAATTTTGAACAAATCTCCCATTAGACTCTATATATTTACTCCAAAAAGGGTTGATCCAAACTCCATTCACGACTTAAGTAAGATAACTAACATTTGGATGAGTGAGAACTGAGTCTCACATTAAACTCTAATATCAACCTCATGCTAACTACAATTCTAGTTAAGTTGCTACAATTTTATGGTCCTATTAGTTCCACCAAACAGTAAAGAGCTTCTTTATAAACCAACAAACAGTAAAGAGCTTCTTTATAAACCAATTTTGTGTGCAATCAGTACATGTTGTTAGAAGTATAAAAAATATTATCTGAAACTCAAATCTCAATCATCCAAAACCCTAATAACCACAGAATAACATTGAAATTTTAATAATTTGTGTAACTACTAACTACTAACTACATGTGGAAGTTAATTATTTTCTAAATCACCAAGAATTTGGAAAAAAAAATAAATTTCAAAGCTCCTGTAGTAAATTTCAAAACCCCAAAAATAATTTTGATGTGTTACTTCCCAAACACCTATAAAATTAAGTATACCTGAGATGTAGAGATGGTGAAATCGATCGTCGAGATCAACTGAGGATGTGGTCGGCAGTGGAGCGACGTCGGAGAGGGGTTCGGTGATTGGATGGGGTCGCAGTGGAGCGACGTCGGAGTTGCCGCTGGTGGTCGTTGATTGCAAAAAGGGAGGAGGTCGGGGTTGGTGGTCGATGAGAGCGGAAGGGAGGATAACGGCGGTCGAGGGATCTGCTGTGTTGGAGACTCGAGGTGGGGGGGGGTTGTGTGGTGACAGGATCGAGAACGACGGTTCGCGAGTGGAGATGGGGGGGGGGCACTGTGTGGTGAGAGGAGATCGGTGGGAGGGCAGCGTTGAAGAGGCGCCGGAGGTGGTCGGAGATGGCGGGGAGAAAGTTGCTGGATCGATGAGAGAGAGAGAGCGGGGGGGAGAGAGAGAAGGAGACAGTGTGAGAGAGAGAGAGAGACTGAGCGGTAAAGAGATAAGAGAGAGAATGGGTATTTTGGGAAAGAGAGAGAGTGTGTGTGTGTGTTTTTTTGAATTTGTGGAGTTTGAAATTTGGGCGGGAAAATATGTTTTGTGAGAGTAGATCTGGTCCATTGATTTTGGGATAGATTGAATGTGAGCCACTTGATAGCTTTCTTTGTGTTTTATTATATAGATTATAAACTTTACTTTGGATACAACCTCCTTATGGCTTTTTTTTTGTTTATAGTCATTTTTTGAATTCGTTTCTATTAGTTTTTCACGTGATAATGTTTCCCTTTTAATGTTCTTCATGAAGAAAATAATTTTTAGGAAAATAATTCTTATTCTTCTTGTTGTTCTTTATTTTTTACTGTATACATCTATATATAAGGATTACATTCTTGGAGAAGAAGAAAGAGATTGAGAGAAGATTGGGAAGATGAGAGATTTGGGAAATCTGTTTTCCTATATTAGGAAACAGAATATACAATTACTATATTTCAACACTCCCCCTCAAGTTGGTGCATAGATATCGAGCATGCCCAACTTGTCAACAAATTTCAAGAAGAGCCGAGTCGAAACGGCCTTGGTTAGGATATCTGCGAGTTGATCGTCTGACTTTACTTTGGATATCTCAATAACTTTCTCATCTAATTTTTCTTTGATGAAAAATCTGTCCACCTCTACATGTTTTGTCCTATCATGCTAAACTGGATTAGCCGCAATATCACACGCCGCTTGACTGTCACAATACACCTTCATAGGTTCCTTTGGACCATAACCTAAGTCCTGCAATAGGAGTTTCAACCATAAAGCTTCTGTTATACTCAAAGCTACTCCGCGATACTCAGCCTCTGCACTAGAGCGTGCAACAACATTTTGCTTCTTGCTCCTCCATGTAACTAAATTTCCTCCAATAAAGGTGAAATATCCTGAAGTGGAGCGCCTATCGGTTGTAGATCCTGCCCAATCAGCATCAGTATATGCCTCAACCTTCAAGTGACCATGTTTCGCAAATAAGACTCCTTTTCCTGGGGCTGACTTAATGTATCTCATAATTCTCATTACTGTGTCCATATGTTGTTCCCGAGGTGCATGCATAAACTGACTTACCACACTTAAAGCATATGACAAATCTGGCCGTGTATGTGCAAGATACATTAGTCGTCCAACCAATCTCTGATATCTTTCCTTATCACAAGGCACTTGATCCGCTTCGTTGCATAGTTTCAGTCCTTCTTCCAATGGTGTACTAATCGGTTGGCAAGCGAACATTCCAGTTTCCTTCAATAAATCCAGAGCATATTTTCTTTGAGAAAGAAATATCCCCTTTCTTGAGCGAGAAACTTCAATCCCAATAAAGTATCTCAAAGGACCAAGATCTTTCATTTCGAACTCTTGTGACAAGTAGTTCTTTAATGTCTTCATCTTCTCAGGATCATCTCCAGTTACTATCATATCATCAACATAAATAATAAGAGCAGTAATTTTACCTTCTTTCCTTTTTAGGAATAGGTTATGATCAGAATTACTCTGATCGTATCTGAATATCCTCATTGATTTTGTAAATCTTCCAAACCAGGCTCTTGGTGACTGCTTCAGTCCATACAATGCTTTCTTCAGACGACATACTTTGTTGCTGTGTTGGACTGGTCTATTCGACCCTGGTAGAAGATCCATATAGATTTCTTCTGTCAATTCCCCATACAAAAATGCATTCTTCACCTCAAATTACTCCAACGGCTAGTCAAGATTTGCAGCAAGTGACAGTAGAACTCGAATAGTGTTGAACTTTACCACAGGTGCAAATATTTCGTCATAATCAATTCCATAAGTTTGAGTGTACCCTTTGGCAACCAGTATTGCCTTGTACCGCTCTATCGAACCATCCGATTTATATTTTACTGTATAAATCCATCTGCATCCTGCTGGCTTCTTCCCTGCTGGCAGCTCGACTATCTCCCAAGTCTCATTCTTTTTCAAGGACTTCATCTCCTCGTCCATAGCTGCTTTCCACCTTGCATCGGCTAAGACTTTCTGCACACTATTAGGAATAGATACAACAGATAATTGATTCACAAATGACTTATTTGATTCAGACAATCGGTGAGTGGACACATAATGACTCATGGAATACTTGACTTTACTAGTGGGATTAGGCTCGTAAGTGGGTTTTGGGATACCTTTAGTAGTACGGTTTGGGAGTTCTCTTCTTGGAGCTTCGGACAGCGATGACGATTGGTTTTGGGGTTCTGTTGGGAGTAGAGCTAGATCTGATGGTACTGGTGGTGGAGATGGTTCAGATGGTGCTGATGGTGGAGATGGCTCATCTTCATGGAGGTTCGGCACTGATTGCAGATCTTCGTGGAAATTTTATTCCTCAACCAAGTCTTCATTCGAGTGATCGTCATTACTTACATCCTGATTTTCTCCCCTTATATCTGATTGTTCAGTTTGAATAGTAACCACTTCATCATAGGCAAGAGTTTGAACTTCACTTCGGTACTCCCCCTGAAGTTCAACCTCAGAGAAAAAATACATCTCATCTTCATGAAACACAACATCCATAGTCACAAACATCTTTTGAGTTGGTGGGTGATAGCACCGATACCCTTTCTTATTCTGTGCATATCCCACGAAAACACAGCGGACAGCTCGAGGAGTTAACTTATTGCGTTCATGTTGACGAAGATGAACAAATGCAACACACCCAAACACACGAGGTGGCAAGTTGATGACTTTTGGTGCATTCACAGCTTCAGTTAATGCTTAAAATGGTGTAAAGAAGTTTAGGATATTAGAGGGAACTCGGTTGATTAAGTATGCAGCAGAAGCAAAGCTTTCTCCCCAATAAATGAGTGGCATATTTCCATGGATGAGAGAAGCACGGACCACTTCGAGCAAGTGTCTATTTTTCCTTTCTGCAACCTCATTCTGTTGAGGTGTATACGAGCATGTAGTCTGATGAACAATTTCGTGTTCCACCAAATATTGTTGCAGATTTGAACTCAGGTACTCTCCGCTATTATCACTCCTAAGAACTTGAATCTGTGATTTATACTGAATCATAACGTGCTTGTGAAATTTTTGAAACAAACCACTAACTTCACTTTTTGACTTCATCAAACAAATCCAGGTCATACGGGTACAGTCATCAATAAAGGTCACAAACCATTTGGTTCCTCCAAATGTAGTGGTTTTGGATGGACCCCAAACATCAGAATGAATAATCATAAAAGGAAGGAAGCTTCTACTTGGACTTGAAGGAAAAGAGACACGATGACCTTTTGCAAGTTCACACACATCACACCGAAAGGCAGATATATCAAACTTCAAAAATAAACTTAGAAATAATTTTTTTAAATAACCAAAAGAAGCATGCCCTAGACGTCGATGCCATAGCCAAATATCTGATTTTTTCTTCTCATCTTCGTATCCTTCCACACTTAGAGCTTGAGTCAACTTTCTCGAACATTTATATTCTAAATCTAGGTAATAGAGCTTCCCGTGTCTAACCTCATAACCAATCGTCTTGCGAGTCCGAATATCCTTAAACACACAATGTGAAGGCCAAAAAACTACAATACAATGTAAGGCAGTAGTTATCTGAGCAACAGATAATAGGTTGAAATTCAAGGATGGCACAACTAGGGCAGTATCTAAGGTTAGGTTGTTTGTGAGGTGTATGGTACCCTCGCTAGTAATAGTGGTAGGATCACCATTGGCAGTGACACAGTTGATTTAGTGGATGGTTGAAAATTTTGAACTTGTCTAGAATCAAAAGTCATATGGTCAGTAGCACCCGAATCAATTATCCATATACTATTCATAACAGAAGCAGAAATATTAAATACCTTACCATAATTACCTGCATTTGTAACTAATGTAGAGGCGAGTCCAATATTATTCTTAGCTCCATCAGTTTGTCCCATGGTAGCGGCACAAGAAAACAACGGATCTGATCTTCAGCAGCCAATAGCAAACGGCACAACTTGGTCAAGAACAGTTCTAAGTCTTCAACAAACAGCAAAACAGCAACAATCCAACACCTAAACAGCAACTCCACGGTGAATCAAAAATACCAAACCCCGAGATCCAAATGCCAAACACAAGATCAAGATCCCTCCTTCACAAAACACCAAACACCAATCCAATCCACTTCACTAAACAGCAACACAGTGAATCCCCAAACACCAACAGCAAACACCAACAACACAGTGAATCAACGGTTTCGGGTGGTGTTCAGATTCAGATTCTTTGGCTTCGCTATTTGCAAGGGTTTCAGATTCTTTGGCTTCGCTATTTGCAAGGGTTGAGGGCTGGTATTCAGGCGGCGACAAGAGGGGGTCGCTGGAGGTCGGGGAGGGCGAAGGGGGCGCTGGAGGTCGAGGAGGATGTCGGGGAAGATGTACAGTAGTGGGTTTACAATTTGGGCGGGAATCCAAGGTCGAGGGAGAGAGAATGGGAGGAGAGAAAGGAACTGGATGAGGAGTTGACGACGTGGACGACGACATGGACGGCGTTGACGACGTGGACGGCGCTCAGGAGGAGATTCAACGACAAGGATGGCGATGGGGGTAGGTCGCCGGAGACGGGGGGTCGCCGGGATCGGGTTTTGGTCGGGATCGGATCAAGTTGGAGGTGTCAGATCTGATCACCTCCTCTCTTCTTCTTCCTCAGTTAGCCTAGATCTGCTTAGGCTCTGATACCATAAAGAAAATAATTTTTGGAAAAATAATTCTTATTCTTCTTGTTGTTCTTTATTCTTTACTGTATACATCTATATATAAGGATTACATTCTTGGAGAAGAAGAAAAGAGATTGAGAGAAGATTGGGAAGATGAGAGATTTGGAAAATCTGTTTCCTATATTAGAAAACAGAATATACAATTACTATATTTCAACACTTCAGAGCCTCAATCTTAATATAGTGCCATGGCTCAATTTTGGTTGTTGTTGATGATTTGATAAGAAACAACAAATATTTTATACCTAGTCTTCGTGGTTATGAATTTTTCTCCATAATCCAATTGTTCTTATGATGGCCGTGTTACCATAACCATTTTACTTTAGCACAAGATTCCAAATAAATACTGTTCCAGTATATGTAGATATTCTCCTAAAAGATAGTCACGTCTAAATGTTTCATAAAGCCATTCAAAGTCTCGAAATTAGTATAACTCATGTAAAATCATTACCGTCTTTGGTTGTTCATATGCTAATGAAAATACACAGAACCTTTATTCTCTGTCCTTGGATCACGAGTCCCTTTTACCTTTCAGCTTTGCTTCGGACTGTATCTTTAGTCATTTTATCTATGTTTACTTCATCCTTTTCTCCTATTATGCATGTCTTGTATTATACATTTCTCACGTATAATGTGACATTTCTTATATTATACATTTTGTGTTGAAGTAGCTTCCTCACGTATAATGTGACATTTCTTATATTATACATTTTGAGTTTATAAATCATTCAGGCCCCTATTAACTGATACAGGTTTGAATTATATTAGGTATAAAACCATGGACCTTTGGAATTCAATTTGAACAAATAACCTTTGGAAGTCCTACAATCACACAATGAACTTTACTAACTAATAGTTCGATCCTGTTTTCAGAGTAACACATTACTACTCTTTTGGTCATCTGCACAAATATCAAGCTATGTATAATGTGTCCAACATAATACGATTGTCATAGCTAGCTAGTTTCAGTTTTTTTTGGATATTATTAGTAAATAATCATATCTTCCTATAACTAGATAGAGTTTACTTTTCGTTCTAGTTTATGGTGTAATTGTTAGGAATTGTGGCCTCAAATACACATAGGCACGGATACTTGAAGTTGGAGAAGAAGAGGAGGAGACAAAAAAAAAAAAAAGACAAGCAGCAAGTAGAAGAAGAGTAGCTTGGAGGGTTGCGTAGGCTAAGAGTTCTTCGAGTGTACAAGTCCAACAGAGGAGGGGACGGTCGATTGACCTAGGGGGTGCAGGCGACTGGTGAGCGCTCTGGGTTGGTTCTACACGTTGCAGTCGACCGACACTTGGGGTGCGGTTAACCGACATCGGCGGCTGATTGTTTTTGGGCTTACGAGTTTAAAGGACCCAATTGCTATATTTGTGTTTTTCTTTTAGGGTTTACTTGGGGGGACTATATATATGGCCGTAAACTCTAGGTTTTAGTTAATCATTGATCATCCAAAGAGAGAGATTTGGTGAGCCGTTATCATTGTCCAACTTCAAGAGAGATTGTGTCAAGTGTTTCAAATGTGAGAGAGAGAAATTGAGAGTTGTAATCTCTTTTGTAATCTTTGTATTTCTTTGGGAATAAGAAGTATGGGTTATCTCTGCATATTGGTTATGTTCTTATGAGATCCATATATTGTGGTGGCTTGTTCTTGGTTCATCTATTTCTTGAGAGTTTCTATTGCTTGTGGTGCACTTTCGCTATTAGCATTATGAGTTGTGGGGTAGAATTACTCTGATAAGTGGTATCAGAGCAGTTGGTTCGAGATGGCTGATAACAAGATGAAGATCGAGAAGTTCGATGGGAGTGACTTCGTGATGTGGAAGATTAAGATGATAGCGTATCTTCATCAGAAAGATCTTGATGGTCCGTTGTTTGATGAGAAGCCGAAAGTTGCAGACAAGGATGCGAAGGTCTTGGCGGATTGGAATCGTTTAAATTAGAAGGCGCTGGGGCAGATTCAGTTGGGGCTGAGTAGGAAGATGTTATTTCATATCTCGAAGACAAAGACCACAAAGGAGGCTATGGAGATTCTCACGGATATGTATGAGAAACCGCCGGCATCTAATCAAATTTTTTATCTGAAGAAATTGGTTAATATGAAGTTGAAGGAAGGGGGTTCGGTAGCAGAGTATGTGAAAAATTACTGTATGGTTTACAACCAGATGGAAGCTGCAGGTTTGAAGTTTTCAAAGAGGGGGCAGTCATTGTTACTTCTATCTACTTTACCCGATAGTTATGGTACGGTGGAACAGACTATTACAGGCACTATGACAGATTCGACGACTCTACAGGATGTGGTGAGTAGCATTCTGAAACAGGAGGTGAGAAGGGTGAGAAACGGGGGATATCTAAAAGCACTATGACAGATTTCACTATGTACGTTGAGAAGAGACGTGGGAGATCTAAAAGCAGTCGGAGAAGAAAGGATCAGAGTAGTTCATCTGAGAGTGGGTCTGATGACAGCGATAGGAGACATGGGCCTGAGTGCTAGTACTGTCACAAGAAGGGTCACATGATGCGCAGTTATAAGGCTTATATGAAGAAGAAGCAGGAGAAACCGAAGAGAGATAACCCAAAGTAAGTCCAAGGAGGGCTTGTTGAGGAGTTATGCTTATCAGCTCGGGAGGAGTTGGACACTCAAGATTGGTGTATCGATTCGGGATCTTCTTTTCATTGCACTCCAAGGAGAGAGGTATTTGATGACTATAAGGAGGGTTCTTTTGGAGTTGTGATCGTGGGGAACGGTTACCGGTGTCCTGTACGTAGGGTTAGTACTGTTCGCGTGAACACCATTGATAATCAAAGTGTTGTCTTGTGGGAGACAATGCATGTTCTAGAATTGAAGGAAAATCTTATCTCGATTGGAAGGCTAGATAAAGAGGGGTTGTCTACTACAGTTGGTAGTGGGGAGTGGTGTATAGCTGCAGGTTCAAGGGTGATTGCAAAAGGAAATGCATGAGGGAACGCTATATTTGCATAAAGACGTGAGGGGTGTTTCTCCTGTAGTTGACTCTCAACCGGAATCGAGTAGTAGGTTGTGTGTGGTGTAACCGAGTTCTTTCAGTTGTGGAGAGGATGTTACTAATTTAGTGGGAGCTGCTGGCCATAGAAGTGATCCTAGAGGGCAAGACGTTGCTGCGGTAAGGGTACTTTGCGAATTGGCAGTTGAAGCTTCAAGTCTCTCTTGTGTGATAGAGAGTACTGGTATCGATATGCGGGGTGATGTCAATAAGGGTAACCGAAATGAGACTGTAGGGATTGAACAGTCTGCGGAGTTTGTAAAGGTATCGTCCACGGAGGTTTCTAGTGCAGAGGGTGCATTGAGAGGCTTTTAACCATGTCCGGTGTTGATGGAGATCTTGCGAAGTGGAGAGTCTCATAACACGGAATCCGACACGGGAGATTGTTTCTCTGGTATTCGTGCTCTATGCGATTGGTGGAGCACATCCTTCATGAGGTGATGAGGGGTGGTTGGTGCACTCCACGTGGTGGAGTGGCGGAGGTGCTCTTCATGAAAGTAGGGGGTACTTGGGTCTTCCATGAAAGTGGGAGATGGCAGAGATAATGCGAGGAAAGATTGCAATAACTTTGAAGCGTGGTGTATTTAGTCCAAGTGGGAGATTGTTAGGAATTGTGGCCTCAAATACACATAGGCACGAGGTACTTGAAGTTGGAGAATAAGAGGAGGAGACAAAGAAGCAAGAGAAGATAAGCAGCAAGTAGAAAACGAGTAGCCTGGAGGGTTGCGTTCGACCAACCATGTAACACCCCGAATTCCAAAACAGACTGAATTCGAAGTTCCACAGGATCTTTACACTTCATTTTGTACAATTTTCCAATGAATTTAAAACTTTTATTTCAACAATAATTACAGTAGAGTCTTTTACATTAACAAGCAGCAGAATAAATAAAATACAACAATAATAAATGTACAACTGTAACAACTTTAACATTTAAATATGTAATGCCCTGATTTTTCATTTAATGAAAAATTATTTATTTTGCACGTAGTGTGCACGTGCAATATTTTTGGTTAATATTTTCATCAAAATGGGTAAAGATATTTCAATTTGTGTTTTTAATTACTTTATACAAAAGCCTTATTTTAATTAGACTAAAAAGCCTTTTTCTTAAAGCCCAAAATGTAATTTATTTATTTTATTTTAAAATAAATACTTTGGCCCAAAAACTAAAGCCCATGGACTATATTTTTACACAACTTGTCGTGTAGAATACAATTTAAAAGACTATTTATTTTTTTATACAAAATTTAATGCACAAATTTTGGTCCTAGTTGCATGCACGTGCACTACACATACACGTGCAAGTGCACTTCCTTATGCATGGCCGGGAATACTTCTTTTGGAGGGAGATTCAAAAATTGTAATGGTGATCATGGTGGTAGTTATTTAGATGTGGGTAGTTATTGCAACTCCTACTCTCATCCTAGCCCTCCATCCTACAACCAACTAATTGATCCTAGCCCTCCATTCTATTTGATTTTTAGTATAAATACCCCCCCCCCCCCAATGGCTAGTTATTTTGTGCTTAATATTCTCTTCCAAACCTATAGTCTAATAGCATTATCTAGTAGTAGTTTGTGAGTTAAAAGATTGAGAGTGTGTGAGTTTGTGCTTGCAACATCAAGGAGAGGAAGGCCGGCCAAGGAGAGCTCGGGTTTGGTGTTTTGGAGGCTTGGGCGCGCGTGTACAAGGAGGAGGACATTCGTCTAGGAGGAGGTACACTCGTTTGCAAAGAACTTTTGTTGCTAATTGTGTTTGTTCTCTCCATTCAAGGTGGGTGGATTTTCCTTATTTCTAACTTAGAAATGCATGCTAGTTCAATTAGAAAGATTGAAGCATGAAAATGATTAAGAAGAGCACACTTTGATTGGGAAAAATGACTTCTTGAATGTTTGAAATGTGGACATATAAATTTATATGTGGTTCTATTAATTGAGTTATATGTGAATTGAGTAGAATCATGGATTGATTAATGAAAACACATTTATTACTATTAAGAACTACACACAAAAGTTAGTAGTTTGATTTTTACCATTTCATGTGTTAAATAGATCTTTGTGTTGATATGGGCATGAATAAAATTCAAATATGAGTTGTATGTTAGATAAATGATTAAAATAAGAGGATTAAGGTGAAAATGTATTGATAAAAAGATTAGAATACTACAAGGCAAAGAAATATCAAAAAGAGAAGAAATGTAGTTTTAGAATGTATAATTTGAATTAATGGGTTGAAAATACGTTTTAATTATTACAAAAATTATTTTGCTCATACTGATATGCAAATTATGTGAAGTAGTAATAATCTGGAGTTATACAGTATTTTTATGAAGATCAAATGAAATTGGGACTAGTTGAACATCGAAATGTTCTAATTAACAGAGAGCACGGGTTAAATGGAATCGAAATTATATTAATGACAACTGAGCGCGTAGCTCAAGTGGTCATATGGTGCGGTTGGGTTCTCTGTGGTGATCAGTTCGAATCCCTGTGGCGCATATATTATTTCACATTTTTTGTAAATATAAGAATCACCGACCGAAAGTATCAAATACCCTTTGTCTCCTCTTTATAGCGCTTAGCGCATATGGCCTGGTGGTCTATGCGGTCGGCTGTGTTCCTAGGGTGCTGGGTTCGATTCTTGCTATCGGCAAGACTGAAAAATTATTTTTTTAGGGGTTTTAAGTGTCCAAAAATTATGAAAAAATATGGTTATTCTCCTAAAAATATAAGGGACTTTATAAAAATGATTGGGAATTATTTGAATAAAATAAACTATGATTTGTGAATTAAAGGCATAAATAGAACTATGGTTCTATATAAATACCCTATGAAAAATTACAACTTACAAGAATAAGTTGAAATGAAGTATTAGAAGATGATTTGGCAAAAAGAAACTTTGTTGTGTGACATAATGCAATTTATTCTCACTTGAGAATAATGTGGAAAAAATATGAAGTGTGAATATTCATTAGTGATATGAATTTCAAATGTGAAATTATTAATTGATGAAGTGTATGAATTCATGTATGATTATGGATTAATGAATAAATTAGAGATCATGTTAATGAAAAAGAAATCCGTTGGTTATGAATATGAATTTTATGAGTTAGAAGTGCTCAATGTGGAAATTGTGAATTTGAATTGAAACGAAAGAGTAGCTAAGTCTCCCCCGGCATTTGGAAAGAAATGAAATAAAATATTGAAATGAAAGACCAAGGTTGGTCATGTTTGAATGAAATGAATAAGTCTGGTTTAGTGGAGAGGCTAACTCTAGAGCTTTGATTTTTGTTCATGATTCTAATAAAAACTAAGGATTAGTGCATAGTGAAGACGTGATGAAAGTGAGAGAAAAACACGAGTATGAGAACTAGGGTTTACGGTGCGGGTGTGTGAGCCACAGAATGCATGCTTGATGAGTCAAGACATGGCATGGGCACAACTCAGTAATGATCGGACTCTAGCCACGCTTGTGGGATGTTTGGTGACTGCAAGAGGATCGTGTTCAGGGAGGAGGCTGAATTGTCACAGAATGCATGTTTGATGAGTCAAGACATGGCGTGGAATTCCCTCCAGGGTCCGGTGCACGTGCTTGTACTCATAGATCATCTAGGATACTCACCGTAATTACAGTAGTAGATTAAGTCATGGCGAGGGATTGAACCCTACAAAGATGAAGAACGATTAAGAGGCTTGCCCTCGGACCTATGTAGTATGGGATGCATAGAATCCGAACAAGTGCGCATTAGTGTCATATTATATAAATAACTGCATTAAGGACTAAGTGCACAATCACAGCACGACATCAATAGGGTAGTCCCTTTAGTTTGAAATGTGACAAGTTTGTGTTTGCTAAATATGAAAAATAAGTTATACTATTTCCGGCATAGAGAGGATGACATGTTCGTCGGTTGAATAAACTGACGTACCCACAGTCTTATATGCAGGTAAATGACATGTTAAAGATTAAAGAGGAATGGATGCTTAAAGATTATACCATGTTGTTGTACATTTATTTAATTGTTGTAAATTTTACTTCCGCTGTGCAAATGAAAAGTGTAATATTGATGTAAACTCTGATGTAAAGAGAAAAGTTTAAATTTCCTTGTAAAATTGTACTAAAGGAAGTGTAAAGATCCTGTAGAACATCTCGAATTCAGTGTATTTGGGATTCGGGGCGTTACAAAATAATCATCAGCAATAATTTCATCTTTATATCTTCTTGTAAACCCTAAGTCTTGCATGTAAAACTGTGGGCACGTCAGTTGCTTACAACCGACGAAATATTATACACGGCCATCCTCGCTATGCCGAATAGTATAACGATTCTTAAAAACTTTAACAAACACAAACTTGATCACAAACAAAGTTACAGATGGACTATCCTGTTGATGTCGTGTTGTGCTGTGCGCTTAGTCTTTAATGCAGTTATTTATATTACATGACACTAATGTTCACTTGTTCGGATTCTATGCATCCCATACTACATAGGACCGAGGGCAAGCCCTTAATCGCTCTTCATCTTATAGGGTTCAATCCCTCGCCATGACTTAAACTAGTACGGTAACTACGGTAAGTATCCTAGATGTTCTATGAGTTACGAGCCCATGTCCAGACAGTCTGGAGGGGAATCTCATGCACTGACATGACGCATCATGCAGGCAGACTATGGACAATTCAACCTCCGTTATGGAATGATGGCACCACCCGTAGTCACCAAATACCCCACAAGCGTCACCACCGGGACGATAATTCCGGAGTAGTGCTCACGCCATGACATGACGCATCAAGCAGGTAGTCTGTGAATCACTCTCACACCACTAATCCGATGGCCCTCATACTCGTAATTTTCTCTTACGTTCGTCACATCTTCACTATGTATCTAATCCTTACAATTTTGTTTATTTTAAAAGAAAATCATCACAACCTAGAGCTAGATTATCCTACCAGACTTAAATCAAAACAATAGAGACAGTCAGCCTACCTGGCTACTTCTCAAGAGATACTCAACCCACACTAGTTAGCTCTTAAATTTCATTAATAAAAACTACCGGTCACTAGGGACTCGCCTAGCCTCTAGATTCCAACAACTATCTCTTTCTAGAGATCAACAATAAGTCATAATCAATCTCAATTTAATCTTTCATTTTCTTTATTCATATCTTTCTCAAAACATTTCTTTTATAATCTCATAACATGAGAACAATTCAATTCAACCTCTTTATCAATTTAATCTCTTATCACATTGTGTTCAAATCAAGTAATCTTAATCAAATATTAATAATTATAGAATCTCATATTTAATCTTACTCAACTTTCACATGTCAAAAATCAAATCCAAACTCAAGAAAATCCATCAGCCAAGACAGTGGCAGTCGACTGTTAAAAAGTGGTCAGTGACTATTTTGGGAGACTTCAAAACTCAAGAACCAATATTCAGTTCAGTCGACTATGAAAAAATGTCCAGTCGACCGTCCTGCGAAACTTTGAAACTCAAGAACACAGTCAGTTCAGTCGACTGTTGACAAAGGGTCAGTCGATTGTCCTGCGAAACTTCAAAACTCAAGGACCAATAGCCAAGAAAGTAACAGTCGACTGTGGAAAAGTAGACAGTCGACTGTCCTGCTGACAAAATCCAAAATTTAATACTTGACAGTCGACAGTCGACTCTAGTTAGGTCGACTGTCGATTGCACCAGGTTGTAGTTAAAGTGGATCATGAATATATTTTCGACATTGAAAAGCAACGATGATTTCTTCACAATTTGACAACACACTTTCCATAAAAGGATGTTTTATTACTTTCTTTTAATAACTCAATCTTTTAGTCAATTTGTAATTCTACAAAAATATAAATAATTTTCCCAGAATGTGTTTCTTTGAAAAACAACATCGTACATGTTCTCAAATTCATAAGTTTCTCATTTTTGCAATATAATAAAATCTTTCTTCAAAAATGCATAACAACACATATAATCAATTTTCCAAATAAAATGTTGTCTTTCATCAAAATTTTCTTTATAAAATTTCTATTCTCATAAGATAAATGTTAGTGATTAAACCCGCACTTCTCATCACATTAGCATCCAAAAGTCATTTTTCATACATATTGTATTATTTGGGACTACTATTATTTTAACATGCATCAAATCTCACTCTAGCAATTTCCTAAATACTACATCATTTTTCACTTTTTAATTTAATACGAATTCTAACCATTTATACGAATCACACCATCAAATAAACACATCATGACACAAAATAATCAAAATTAAGTAATCTACAACTAACATGCCAATCAAAATTTAACATATTAATTTCTACAATATCTAGCATGCAATTTTGTACTCCTAATATTAGAAAGCATTTTAGAAACATCCACACAAGGAAATTTAATTCCTAGCAATTGCACTCCTAAAATAAGAGCTCCTAGAAACTCCGCTTCGCCTCCTTGAAATCCGCGTGCAAGAAAAAGCTCCCTAACTCTCCAATCGGCCAAGTACAAAACAACAAGCACTCCTCATTTTCGGCCAAGCAACAGAGACACCCCCAAACTTCAACTTTGTTATATATATGTGTGTGTGTGTGTGTGTGTGTGTGTGTGTGTGTGTGTGTGTATACACACACACACTTTTTCTTTTCTCCACCTAATACATACATACATTTATATCTTTCCTATTATACCTATGCATGTATTAGGTGGAGAAAAGCAAAAGTGGACTTTGCTTTGGCTGGATGACTGGTTCGGCAAGGTCAGAGAAGGACAAGAAGACACCCCTCTCACTTCATATACCTATGCATAATAAATAGGTGTAGATAGGTATATACATATTAGGAGAAAGCAAAAAGGCTTGGAGTACAATAGTGGACAAAGGCTTGATGGATGGCTTGCTGATTTGGGGTTTGCTATGGTTGCTTGCTTTCGGCAGGAAGAAGAAAGTGGAAAGATGAAGAGAATGTGAAGTAGTAGGGGTACTTTTATAAGGAAATATAGGTGTAGTTATTAAAATTACCTCCCACAACTCCACTCACTCCACTCTTTCATCCACTCACAATTTCAAGATTGTATTTCCCTCCTACTTCCAAAACAGCCTGGTTTCCTCTTATTTCAAGTCCAAAACACGTGCACGTGAGTGCACTAGCACACACTCTTCTCAAATTAATTATTTTTAAAAACATAAAATGTATATATACGTACTATGTACGTAAAAATTAGTTTAATTAAAATCTATAGTATTTCATGCACACAAAAAAATAAATGCACACACTCCAAAATTTATTTTGAAAACAAATACGCTTAAATATGTGCACCGAAAAA
Source organism: Hemerocallis citrina (assembly GCA_017893485.1). NCBI lineage: Eukaryota > Viridiplantae > Streptophyta > Magnoliopsida > Asparagales > Asphodelaceae > Hemerocallis > Hemerocallis citrina. The sequence continues at coordinate 76,896,016 of CM030366.1, read as the reverse complement.
CACGTACTTCGCACGTAAAAACATTAAAATACAAAATTCGGTTTTTATCAATGGACAAATGTTAAAGATAATGAAAATAAAATATAAGAAGATATATTTATTGATTTTTATACATATTCCACACGTAGTCACTATATACGTAGAAAACACGTGTATTACACGTACAAAATTTTTTAATCAAAATATGGAAAAATGAACTTCCGTTTATAAAACGCATTCGAATACATAGAATAAATAATTTAAATACATCGAAAGTATCACACGTAGCGGTGGAAAATATGTAGTCGATGCGTGTATCAAAACACATAAAAAGCACGTAAAGTCCAGAGATTGAAATTTTTTATTTAGTTGACTTAAATAGGATAAAATCAATACAGGAAATATATAAATATTCGGAATCTAAAAATACGTAGTGAAAACACATTACAAATATTACCAGTAATGTTACAAAATACACGTACGTAACACGAGAATGACAAAATTGTCACTTCCAATTTTGCACAGTGTTACAGACCTGGGGGTGTGGTCAACCGACCCTAGGCTTAGAGTTCTTCGAGTGTACAAGTCCAACAGAGGAGGGGACGGTCGACCAACCTTGGGGGTGCTGTCGACTGGTCAGCGCTCTGGGTTGGTTCTACACGCTGCAGTCGACCGACACTTGGGGTGCGGTCGACCGACATCTGCGGCTGATTGTTTTTGGGCTTACAAGTTTAAAGGCCCAATTTCTATATTTGTGTTCATCTTTTAAGGGTTTACTTGGGGGCTATATATATGGCCGTAAACTCTAGGGTTTAGTTAATCCTTGATCATCCAAAGAGAGAGATTTGGTGAGCCGTTATCATTGTCCAACTTCAAGACAGATTGTGCCGAGTGTTTCAAATGTGTGAGAGAGATTGAGAGTTGTAATCTCTTTTGTAATCTTTGTATTTCTTTGGGAATAAAAAGTATTGGTTATCTCTGCATATTGGTTGTGTTTTGTGAGATCCATATATTGTGGTGGCTTGTTCTTGGTTCATCTATTTCTTAGGAGTTTCTATTGCTTGTGGTTCACTTCCGCTATTAGCTCTACGAGTTGTGGGGTAGAAGTACTCCGACAGTATTGTAGCAGGTACATGTAAAATGTTCGCATAAGGGAAGGAAATTAGATTTCGAGTGTGCTTTTGACATGATGATAGCTATGACTAGTAATGGTCAAAATTAGTATAAAACATGCCACTATCAGTTTCTTTTCTTTCTGCAGTATCATAGCCATAAGAAAATGGAAAGTTATATATATATATATATATATATATATATATAAGAAAATGGAAATGGTTATAGTTGATTATATTTGTAGCAGGTATATCTCAGAGCTTAAATACCCAATTCATTAGCTTTGAACAATTAAATATGCTTAAAATTTGCCTGCTCTCTTCACTGCTCTCTTATCCAATTCACCTTTCATGGTCTGACTGTTTATTTCTTTTAATTTCAGTATCTTTGAAATAATAGTGAAGCATGGTACCACCCCCTACCTGGTAGGACTCCTCAAATCTGAGAATGATGGTCTTAGAGAGCGAGCTACTGCTGCAATCTTACATAACCCTGTCAGCTTGCCTCTCTGTGGATGCATCAAGACTGATGAAGGATTTTGCTTATGTTTGATCATTTCTATTTCTAACACATTGTATGCGTTATGGTTTTCATGTTATGTTTTCCATACTAGGCTTTTGTCGAAGACTGTCATCTTATGTGTAATTATCTTCAAATGTGACTGCATAAAATTTTCAATGAATTAAAAAGCTTAATTAAAATTTGGTTGGCCTTTTATTATTTTAAGAAAGTAAATTGTTTATGAAATATATATGCTGAACATTATTATAAATTGATATCAAATTGCAATAGCTGCATGTCCGATTGTTTATAGTACTTTTTTTGGCTTGTAAATATTTATGTTTCCTGTTTTTGAATCCCAAAAAAAACAAAAAAAATTGGATCAGAAACGCCGGGAGATGTATAACGGTAAAAAAAATTTAAAATTTGCAAACAAAACCCCGGCGTTTGGCAACGCCGTGTCAGTTTAAATTTAAAAAATAGTTATAATAGCCCAGTGTTTGCAAATGACAGGGTTAATAAATATTAAAAAAATAAAAAATTTAAAAAGGACCGGGGCAATCCACTTAACCGCCGGGATATTTATCAATTAAGGCTGGTGCTTGGAAACGCCGGGGTTTCTCTAGATCTACCCCGGCGGCAGAAAGGACGGCATTTGCGGCGGCGTTTTTCCGTCCGTCTGGTTGGTTAACCCCGGCGTTTATAAATGCCGGGGAATTAAAGTGGGAAAAAAAGCCGGGTTTAGTGTACTTGTTTGTAGTGTTTCTATTATATTAAAAACTTTGATTTTTGCATATTTACTTTCATTTTGCTTTGATTTTACGGTGCTATAATTTTTCCATTATTGCCTTAATCATTTTTAACAAGATTGTAATATTTTACTTATAAATGTGACATACTTCTACACATTATAAATCTTCTTTCCTACTATTTTTGAGTTATAGCTTATATTCGATACTATTGTTATTACATATTATTTGCTAGTTTGTTTTGTTATATTTACTTTTCACTATTAATAGATACTTATTGATTTTGTCGCTTTATACTTCTGTAATGTACCATGTACACTCACTAATTATATTTTACATTCTTGGTTACAACATATACTTTCCACCGATTTCTATATATATATCATGTATTTCAACATACTTACTATATATATCATTTTACACTTATCCAATTACTACATTACTATATTTTTTATATATAATTATTTATTTATATTATCCTAATTTACTGCACTACATAATTATTGTCCTCATTCGCATTTTTATTTAAGCCCATGCATATATTTTATTCTATTTTTTTCTTAATGTTATAAATCCTTTTCATTACTACTAATTTATATGTTCGATATTTAAAATCTATACCTTTTTATCATTATAATTTCCTACTTCATTCCCTACTTTTACTCCTATTCTTATATCACAAATTTAAAAAACATAACATCATAATTAAAATTAAACATCTAATATCCAAGTACATATGGAAGATTACATCATTCCATTCACCATTTTGGTGCAATCTGATGTCGAGATGGCAAATATACAACTAGACATCAATGGAGGGAAACTGCAAATGGATGTTGGGGAGGTAAAATATGCAATCAAATGTCCAAAAGAAAAACTACAACTGAATGTCGTGGAAGCAAATCTACAACTTGATGTCAAGGAGGCGAGCCTGCAGTTGGACACCAACGAGGCGAACCCACAACAAAAGAAATTTTTAATAACCCCCGCTTTTATTTCTATATATATTACTTACCACTATTCTATTTTTGTACTAGTTTATACCATTTTCTAATGTTTTACAACTTAGCTTATACTACTTCAACTTTATTATTTATAATTCAGATATACTTATATACGCACTTAATTAATTACCTTACTATTTATATTTGCTTCTACATCTACCAGCTATGTTTTATTATTATTTTATTTATTTTTCAATCTATATTGCAGGTTACTATTAATTATTTTATTACTCTGTATTTTTATACACTTCCATTTTAATATTTTATTGCTAACATATCTTCGATATGTTTGCTACTCGTATAATATGATTTTTATTATTTATACTTTCGTTTACTATCTACATTTTATTTCTATCCCAATTAAAATTATATATTATTTCAATTATATATTGCTACTTTTACTATTATTTTATTTTGTTTCTCTAATTGCTTACAACTTTCATGTTATAGTATTGTTGTTTTGGCATATAGTTTTTACGCGTATTTACGTACAAATATTATATATATTGATTTTCGTGCTATACCTGACAACCTATATATATTTTATATATACTAATCATTATTCTATAAAATTATTATATAACTTTTACAAATGAAAATTTTATGATATTATTTTATGCACATCATTATAATTTTTATTATTATACTTATATTATATTGTTAATTCTTTCATCTAAAATTTAACACTCATATTTTTCAGATTTTTATCCAACGTCATTCTCTTAAATTGCTAATTTTATTTTTATCTCGTAATATATAGTACTAGTTCAGTTTACGATTTTAATTATTTTACGGCTTATTACTTTAATAAATTTTGCTTACTAAGCCTATTGATAATTTATTTAAGTATCTATTGACTATGCTCCTCTTTATTCTTTCCAATTGCCTTATTTTCCAAATTCTTTCACAATTAATGATTTAATTAATATTTTTCTTTTTATCTAATACTTTATCTAATATTATTTTTGTATGAAAATTTCTTTCAATCTATATTACCTTACATGGTCCTGGGTCATTTCTACTATTTTTCTAGTTTTTCTTGTTTCGTTCTTATATTTCCATATATAAGTTTACTTGGTTTTCCACATTACATACTACATTTCTTTTCTTGGTATTGGTATCTTTTCTGTATACAGTTATGATGTTTTTTCTTTGGTGTGTACAAGATACAACTTTTATCTTAGTAAGTTCTGAGGACAGAACTATTTTAAGGGGGGGGGGAGATTGTAATACCTTGCAAAATTGAGTTATGATAATTTTGCCCACAGGTGTTACGCACATATATTTTGTACTGATATGAGTAATATCCATAACGAATTTTAATATAAATGTCCTACGTATTTCTTCATTTCAATTATTTATACATTTTTTTGTCTCCTCAAAATTTAATTTTTATCCTATGCTGAGCCAACTTAAACATTTAATTTAATCTTTGTATTTTTACGTGTATTCCACGTGCTTTCAATACACACGTTGATTACATATATTTTATCGTCACGTGTAATATTATAAAATTTTCTACGTGTTCAATTATTTAATTTATAACTTGTTTGAATTCGTTTCATAAATTGAAATTCATTTTTCTCCTATTTTAACTAAAATACATTTTTACACGTGCGGTGCACGGATTTCTTTGCACGCGTTGATTATATTGTTACATAAATATATAAAATTAATGAAACGTATTGTACATTTTTTTTTTTGATTGTTATAGACATTTTTTGTTTTCTCAAATTCATTTTATATATGAATATTCATTAGCACGTGCTTTACACGTGTTTCTTTTTATGCAGGTGCAAATTGTACTATTTATTACAAAGTTGTGCACTAAAAATTTCACTAAGATAATTAAACTAAATTTAATATGATTATTTATTAAAAATAAAAATCTAAAATAATGAAATAGGAGTAAATTGAAAATTGTACAAAACACGTGCACACGTGCATACGTGCACACGTGCTTTGCACACAAAAGAGCAAGATCATGGGGTTGGCCGGCCACTTTTGAGAACAAAGAAGAAAAGAGAAAAAGAGAGAGAGAGAGAGAGAGAGAGAATGAGGACTTGTAGGTTTTGCCAAGGAAAGCTTGGGATTTTTCTTTTTGCCAGGAGGACATTTTTGGAACATTTTACTAGGAGCTACTAGGAGTTCTTTTGAGGTGGGTGCTTCTTTTGCTTTCTAATTGTTTGGTAGATTTCATGTTTAGGTGAATGTGCTTGAAATGAAAATTTGTATGTGTTCTTTAGTTATAAATTTTCATATGATGCATGTCAGATTGTCATGTGTAATCTAGAGTTTTGTGCTAGATAAAACTGAGAAATTGATGCATGTTAGATGAAAATTACAATTGATTGTTATGCATTAAAAGTATAAATTTTCATTAGACTATTCTAGTGATATGTGTATTGACGCATTGTAACATACCATGATAGGATCATATATATAGAGGTGTATATGAATACAAAATTGCTAAATTGTGCCTAGAACTCATGTGAAATGTGTAGATTATAAGTAGATGGTGAATGTGAGAATCTTTCACAATTTCATAACAATCACTAGAAATATTCATGCCATTTCTTGTACAGATATAAATATTTGTAGCCAAATTGATTAATAAGTCATATGAGTATAAGAGTACTCAAATTTCTCATTTAAATTAATTTGTGTATAACTTCATGTTGTAATGTATTAAATTAGAGAAAAACTCATCTCTGGAAATTTAGAAGTATAATTTATGAGAAATGACTATCAGGGAAATGATAAAAAAATTCAAAATATATGAATAAAGTAAAACGATATGGAAACAGCGAGTTAGATATAAAAGATTCCAAACTCATATATTGTCAGTAAGAGTGTTGGAATTAGTGGTTGGCGCACTGTGTTGGGTTCTTCCTGATCTCGGGTTTGAGCCTGGGTAGGGCTTTTATTTTTTTTCTTCAAAACTCAAAAAAAATGTCAAACAGTGAAAAAATAGTTTATAGGGAACTGAATGTGGTTTACTTCACCAATTGAGAGTGGCTTCTTGGTTAGTGGGTTGTGGTTGGGCTTGGCTGTTCTTGGGTTCGACCCCGGCTATAGTCCTATAATAAAATAAATTTGGTTTTAATTAGTTTTGGACTTTTTAAATTAAGGGAAATTGTAAAATAAATCTAGCATACTATTCGAATATTTTGGAATAATCCTATACAATCCTATAAGATTTATTTTGGAAACTTTAACGTATATTACACATTAAATAATGTATTAAATCGATTATTTTGAACGTAAATTCAAGAAACATGTTTTTGTTTTAAATCAAGCAAAGTAGATTATTTGTATAGATTAAATGCAAAATTTGGAAATTTCGTTTAGTAAAAACTACATTGGAAATTAAATTATCTTAAGAAGCAAAGTTGAGATATTTTTATTTTTAAATTCGACATGTTAAAAGAATTGGATGCAACGGTGTATTCTAGATTCTTAAATTTTGGCATGAAAGGGAGTTTAATTTGAACTCATGAAAATTGTTTGATAATGTGGAGAATTAAACATATGATAATTGTAAGGCTTTTGCCGAGTTGACATGCATCGAGATATTTGTTATAAAAGATAAGAAATCATTGTTGCTTGGTGATCGACAAATCAAAAGAGAATGAATAAGGAAATTGAATTGATTTTATGAATGAGAAACTTGATTATAAAAGGGGTTAAGAATAACCTAGATGGTTTCTATGTTGAGATGGATGGTTTCTAGGAGCTGAGCGAGGCCCGTAATGTCTAGCAATTTTGTTAAATGAAAATTTTGAAATGGTTAATATGGACTTAAAATGTTGTTGAGTAAGTTAAGTCCAGCAGGGTAAGCTAGTTCTAAACCATGATAACTAAAATTTAATTAAGGACAGACACTAGAAAAGAAGATGTGATGGGACATAGGCAAACGTAAGTGGGGCGCATCTATATAGTCGGTCGATGGATTCCGGGCCTATGGTTGCTTGCGGAGTGAGACGCGCCTCAATTAAATCCGGGATATGATGGATTGGGTGGTGGATTCCGGGATCATGAATAGTCGGGTGGATAAGAGGCAGATCTCCAATATATTCCTAGGCAAGAGCGGCATGTAACATCCCAAATCCCAAATACACTGAATTCGAGATGTTCTACAGGATCTTTCCGCTTCTCTTAGTACAATTTTACAAGAAAATTTAAACTTTTCACTTTACATCAGAGTTTACATCAATGTTACACTTTTCATTTGCACAGCGGAAGTAAAATTTACAACAATTAAATAAATGTACAACAACATGGTATAATCTTTAAGCATCCATTCTCTTTAATCTTTAACATGCCATTTACCTGCATATAAGACTGTGGGTACGTCAGTTTATTCAACCGACGATCATTATACACGGCCATCCTCTCTATGCCGGAAATAGTATAACTTAATTTTCCATATTAAGCAAACACAAACTTGTCACATTTCAATTAAAGGGGCTACCCTATTGATGTCGTGTTGTGATTGTGCACATAGTCCTTAATGCATTTATTTATATTACATGACACTATGCGCACTTGTTCGGATTCTATGCATCCCATACTACATAGGTTCGAGGGCAAGCCCTTATTCGTTCTTCATCTTTGTAGGGTTCAATCCCTCGTTATGTCTTAATCTACTACTGTAATTACGGTAGTGTCTTAGATGCCCTATGATCTATGAGCCCATGTCCAGGCAGCCTGGAGGGGAATCCCACGCACTGACACGACGCATCGAGCAGGCAACCTATGGACAATTCAGCCTCCGCCATGGAACAATAGCACCACCCATAGCCACTCGAACATCCCACAAGCGTCGCCACCGGGACGATAATTCTGGAGTAGCGCCCACGCCATGTCTTGACGCATCAAGCAGGCAGCCTGTGGATTGCTCTCACACCGCTAATCCGATGGCCCCCATACTCGTGTTTTTCTTCTACTTTCATCACGTCTCCACTATGTACTAATCCTTAGTTTTATCAAAATCATGGCTACAATTTTTCACAAGTGTATACTCTAGAACCATAGTTCTAGTTTTGTACTTTATTCACAAACCATAGTTTAGCTATTTCAAATAATGCCCAAATCATCTTTATAAAATCCCTTACATTTTTATGAGAATAACCATATTTTTTTCACAATTTTTGGACATCTAGAAACCCCCAAAAAAATATTTTTTCAAAGATGCCGAGGGTAGGAATCGAACCCAGGCACACGGAGAAAACAGCCAAGAGCACCCGCCGATAGGCCGAACTGTGCTAGCGGTATAAGGAAGGGCTAAAGAGTATTTGTTACTCTCGGGTCGGTATTCTATTTGTTTTCAAAAAAAGTGAGATATATATATGCGGCTAAGGGGATTCGAACCGTTCAACACAGAGAACCCAACCGCACTGCAAGACCACTTGAGCTACGCGCTCAGTTGTCGATAGTATAGTTCTAACTTTATTTAAATTGTGCCCTCTGTTATTGAGAACATTTCGATGTTCAACTAGCTTTTGTTTCACTTTGCTCTCATCAAAATATACTGTATAAATCTAGAATAATTCTCCCTCACATAATTCACATGTCAGTGTGAGCAAAATAATTTTTGTGATAATAAAAACATATTTTTACACATTTAATGCAAAATATACATTCTAACACTCACTTTTTGATGTTTCTTTGCCCCATAGTGTTCTAATCTTTTTGACAATACACTTCACATCAATCCACTGATTTTAATAATTTATCTACATACAACTCTTATTGAATTTATTCATACCCAATATTAACATGAAGGGTCTACTTGACACAAACTCAAACTACTAACTTTGGGGGTAGTTTTTTGATAGTAACAAATGTGGTTTCATCAACATATGCTTCTAGTCAAATCATGTACATCACAAAATATAACTACATATCAATTAGCATGTTCACGACTCAAACATTCAAGAAAGTTACTCTTTCCAAAAGTGTGCTCTTTCTTAGTCAATTTCATGCTTCAACTTTCCAATTTAACTAGCATTCTTATTAGTATTTTTCAAGCATCAAGTCTCAATATCATACTAGCATCATTCTTAAGGAAATTTAACCACTATCATTCATTCATTCTAACAAGCATGGGGAATTTTACCCACAACTCAATTTTAACAATAGAACCACATGCAAGTTGTTCATTAACATTCCAATCAGTTTATGAACTAACTTTCCCATTAAAACGATGTATTCTTATTAATATTTTTCATGCATCATTTCTAATTAGAAATAAGGAAAATCAAACCCACCTTGTATGGAGAGAAAATAACACAATAGCAACAAAGTCCTTGCAACGAGATGCACCTCCTTCTAGACGATGCGCGCACAAGCTCCACGAACACCATTCCCGAGCTCCTCCTTGGAATGACCGGCCTCTCCTTCTTCTCCTTGTTTGAATGCAACACAATCTCACACAATTCTCTCAATCTTTTATCTCACAACTTACTACTAAATTAGACTATAGGTTTGGAGGATATAATTGCATAAGAATACTAGCCATGGGAGGGGGTATTTATACTAGAAATCAAGTAGAATGAACGGGCTAGGATTAACTAGTTGGTTGTAGGATGGAGGGCCAAGATTAGAGTAGGAGTTGCAATAACTACCCACATCTAAATAACCACCCCCATGATCACCACTCAAAATTTTGAGTTTTCCCTCCAAGAATGCAACCGGCCAAGCACTTTTGTGCATGTTGCACGTGTACGTGCAATACACGTGCATGCCAATTGATCCAAAAAGTTGTACATTAAATTTTGTACAAAAATAAAATAATATTTAAATAGTCTTCTACATGACAAGTTAAATAAAAATAGATTAATCCATGGGCTTTAGTTTATGGGCCAAACTAGTTATTTTTAATAAAATAAATAAATTACATTTTGGGCTTTTAGAAAATGGCTTTTTAAAATAAGGCTTTCTATTTATTTAAAGAAAAGGCTTTTGTGTAAAATAATTTGAAACACATATTTAAATATTTATACACATCACAATAAAATAATTATGAGATTTAATTCAACCAAAATATTGCACGTGCACACTACGTGCAAAATAAAATAATTTTTCATTAATTGAAAAATCAGGGTATTACACGGCACTTGCTGGATGTTCGCACGACGAGAATTCTGTATAGTCGGGCGGTGGATTCCGGAACTGGGATCCATACTCGTGGGATGTCTAAACCTTGTTTGTTATAGTGGTTGGAATTCATGAAGAAGGATTGAACCCTATAATGAGGAGTACGTTAAGGGTTTGCCCTCGGACCTATGTAGTATGGGATGCAGAGACACCAAACAAGTGTGCTTTAGTGCATCATAAATATGTTTTTCTGCATTAGGCATTAGGTCATATCATACACTGACATGTTTAGGATAGTCACTTTTCACACTTTGTTTGCATTCAAGTCTGTGTTTGCTAAAGTAAAAAAATCATTGTAATACCATTTAGTCAGTTGCAGAAAATGACGTGCCCACAGTTTTTAGTTGCAGGATTGGATTTAACTTGGACTTGAAGTCACTATGAAGAATGTCACAAGATTGAAGAGTTCCATTTATCATGTGTTTTATTGTATTCATTTATTTTCGCTGTGTAGTTGTTAAAAAAATAAAATTAAAAAAAAAATAAAAATAAAAAACATTGTTGTAATAAAAATTTTAAAATTCCTTGTAAATTTGTATGATGTTGAATTAAAGGATCACGTTGTGCTACGAATTACATATGTTTAGAATTCGGGTGTTACAGGAAAGGAGCAAACGAAGGTAGTAAAGAACTACATTTAGTCACTTGGGGAAGCATATGCAAGAAGACATCATCTGGAGGACTAGGAGTCATTAATTTGAGAGACATGAACAAAGAGCTTCTAAGCAAGTGGTGGTGGAAAATAAATAAACAGTGCAACATGTGGTGGTGTAGGTCGTTCGCACTAAATTGTTGGAAGAATTTTTTTTATATGGAGAGCGAAGTGCTTACGAAAAGGCGTTGTACCTGTGGTAAGGTGTTGCAAAGGTAGGGGATGTGTTCCATGTAAATACAATATGTAGGGTTGAAAATAAGGAAAATAGAGGTTTTGGAAGGACAAATGGTGCAAAATAACACATTCCAATCATTATTTTTGGAGTTGACGTCGGAGACACAAAATGAAGATGCATTGGTGGCGAACGTGTGGGTAGGGGATAGACTAAGAATGGAACCAGTTATTAATCACTCAGTTGGAAGAACGGAACAATTCCAGATAATGAAAGACCTTATTGCTGAATTTGGACACGGAAGGAACGGAGAGGAAGATGTGCGAAGTGCTGCCTAGAATTAAGGGGAGCCTTCTAGGTGAGATCCATGTATAAGTGGTTGAATGATAGATGAATGGGAAATAAGATAATGGAAGACGCAAGCACCAACTATAGTAAGGGAATTTCTATGGCTGGTGTCGAACAAAAACAATCTTTCTAAGGAAAACATTAGACTTCACAACGTGTTCGATGACATTAGATACTCTAGATGCAACATAGAAGATGAGGTCACAACCCACATCTTATACTCGTGCCCTAGGGCTAGACTAGCATGAGAAGTTGTTTTTTTGGGTTTTAGCTTATTAGATTGTCCTACCTCTTCTACTCATCTATGGGGCAAGTGGAGAGTGAGAGCAATTAAGAAAGAGAGTAGGGTAGTATGGGATATCTCTGCTGCTTCTACATTATGGATCATGTGGCCAGATAGAAATGATTTTGGTTTCCACAGTCACAATTACAAATTTTCTGTTATGATTCATAATTTGTTTAACTCTCATTGATGCATGGGCATGTCAGGCAAGAGTTTAGAAGATGCTACGTATGGATGCGAGGACTAGACGGAGGAGGAGGTGGGTCTAAGGGTGTATGGATGGCGAGGAGCAGATGGAGAAGTAGGTGGGTCTGTGTAATACCCCGCAAAATAGCATATTGCTATTTTGCATTGTAATCAGTGCACAATTGAGAGTTGCGCGCGATTATGTATTTTGTACTGTTCGTATTATTAAAGTATCGAGTTGGGGTTTATTTGAAATATTTTGGAGATCTGGAGGGCCTATTTGTAAATATCCCTTTATAAATATATATTTATATTATATTTTTTTTTTATATAACCCCCCCCCATTCCTTCTCTCCTCCTCCTTTTCTTTTTTTCTCCTATTTCCTCCCGACCAAAACCAAATCCTACCGAAACCCACCTTTCGGCCGATCACTCCCCCGCCTCAATCCACCCCATCTCTTCGTCGTTTTCAAATTAATTTGAGGGGATGGCTAATTGGAGGGTGCTCTAGCTCGTTGTAGCGTTGGTTTTTGGAGAGGGCTTCGGGAAGGTATACCCTAATTTGTTATATTGTATAAAATTAAGTGTGGTTAATTTCTATTGAATAGGTATATTATGGTAGGGAGATTTGGGGATGTTAGGAGTAGTAGAGGCGAGAAATTAGCAAGTTATTAGAGAATTTTTAAGTTGCTATTAAATTAGGGTTTTAGGTTTATAAAGAGGGAGCAAATATATGAGAATTTGTCTCTTTTATAGTAATAGAAATTTTGTTGAGACATTAGGATATTTTGGGGGTGATTCTAGTTATTGTTTGGGGGGATAAAAATCCTGTAGGATTTTGAATATCCCGTACTTCGCACGTGTGCATCCCATGCATTTAATTAAACGCCTGTGGGATGTTGGGATTTGTGTTATTACTATCTGTGACTGGTTTGTATGCTTTGAGCTTTAAATTAACTTGATATTTGATAATAGAATATATTAGCGACTTTGGATGCGTGGTGATGCTTCGAGTCTTCGCGGGATATTTGGTGAGTATGATCTCTTTTATTTTACATACATGGTGTGTTGTGAAAATTCTAAATTACGAGTTGCTGAGTATTTCCATTTTCGTATCTCAGTGTAGCGTTGGTGTTAGGGGTGGCGAACGGGCCGAACGGGCCGGGCCGGGCCCAACCCGCGCGGGTTGGCACGCTGGAGTGGGCGGGCCGGGCCGGGTTGGGTTGTTATGCGGGCCAGGCCGGGCCGGGTCAGATTCTGATTTGGGTGGCCCGCCCAACCCGTGAACCCATTAGGGCTCAACCCGGGTTGGGCCGGGTCGACCCGCGGGTTGGCCCGTTTAATATATAATTATTATTTTTTTTTTTGGGTATCTTAAATCGAACTAATAATAATAATAATTTTACAAATGATGTATACAATTATACAAACAACCATATTTTTGTTTGATGAATATTACATTTTTTAAAAAATTATAATACTAAGTAAGTAATACTACTAATAAGTAATAAATTATACAATTCTTCTAATATCCCCAAATGATGTTTAATTATAATACTAAGTCTAACTGTCTAAGTATGTAATTCAGTAATAATACTAATAAGTAATAATACTACAATTCTTAAAATTGAATCAAATATCCCCCAATCATGTTTAATTATAATACTAAGTAAGTAATAATACTATTATACTAATAAACAAAAAAAATCGTAATAATAATAATAAGATTGAAAGAGTGAAATTGACAACAAATTTTGAAATTTTATTCATATGAATTTAAGTTGTACAATTTGAACAATTTATAACGAAATAAAAAATTCAATTCACAAATAAGTTTTATACAATAACATATTTCTTAGTTCTTATGTACAATTTTAATTGACTACAATTTTTCTAATTTAACATAACAAGAAAAGCTATTGTTGTTGTTGTTGTTGGTCTTCAGGCGAGTTGCTCCCACTTGTGGAACTCGATAGTGCTTTCCCTTGCGTCCTATCTTCAGCCTTCAGCCAGTCTTCTGTGCATACGAGCATCTCTAACGTCTCGGGCTTCATCCGATTCCTGTAATCTGATAGAACCCTGCCACTTGTAGAAAATGCACTCTCAGAAGCAACTGTAGAGACAGGAGGAGTTAGTAAATCTTTAGCCATAATTGATAGAATACTAAAAGTGTGTTCATGTTCTTTCCACCACTGTAAAATATCTAGTGCAGAAGTAAAAGGCTCAGCATCTTGTTGGTTATACCAATTTAATTCATTTGGTTGATTAGTCCTAGGTTTTTTAGATTGAATTTTTTCAAGTAAACTAAATGTTCTATCACCAATTCTACTTTTACCTTTAGAACTACCAGAAGAAGAACTAACTATAGAAGTTGTACTACTAGAAGCAAAACGTCTATCATAATAATCATACAAGTTATTTAACGTAGATTCAAATTTAACTAAAAAACTAGCGCAATCAATTGTTAATTCTACAATGTTATCTAAATATCCAAAAAATATTTCTATCAAATTCTTCGTACCTTCAAATTTGATACGAGGATCCATAACAGTAGCAACACAAATCAACATAGGAGGAGGAAAATAATACTTCAAAAATTTAGTAAATGCAGGTTTTACAATGTCACTAATATGGGTATCATTTAACATTTCGTTAAATGTTTGAACCATGCTAACTAATTCAATAAAAATGCTACTAGAAGTAGATTCATATGTTTTTGAAAATTTTAAAGTTGCGGTTTTAAAAGGTTCTAAAAATTTCAACAAAGATTCAGCAAAAAACCAATCGGCGGCAGTCATTTGAAAATTAGGCATATTTTGTGCGATACAAAAATCATTTACAACTGCTTTATATTCGGTGACAACATTTAGTAAATCAAAAGTAGAATTCCATCGGTGTCTAACATCCTTTGGAAATTTTCTAAAAGGAACATGTCTAGCTCTACACCAAGCTTTCCATTCTTGTAGAATGCTTGGTTTTAATGCAATGAAATGTACACAATCTCTAATTTTAATTATATATGGATCAGCTATACCTAATGCATCTTGAACACATAAATTTATAATATGACATGCACACCTAACATGAAAAATATTGTCAGATGGAGGGTTTAATATTCTTTTTAAAGTATTAATTGCTACATTGTTGTTAGATGCATTATCAAAACTAATAGCCATAATTTTATCGCGAATATGAAAAACATCACAAATTTCTAAAATACGGTTTGCTATTTCAGCGCCACTATAGGGATACGGCAACGACGCAAGTGATATGATTCTTTTATTAAGAATCCAATCATTGTCGATCCAATGACAGGTTATTCCCATCGTTGGAATATTGTTGACACCCGTCCAACAATCCGAAGTTAAACTAACCCTACAAGTTAAACTATATAAAATTGCAATCAACGCGTCCTTCATTTCCATGTACACTTTAAAACAATCCGATTTGCAAGTATTTCTCGAAATTCTTTTAAAATGAGGGTTTAAGGCCGTTTGATTAAAATTTTCCAAGTTCCTACTCTCGGAATAGGTAAATGGTAACTCATCCTTAATTACTAATCGGGCCATTTCCCGACGAACAAGTTCGGGATCATAAGGGTGGCTATCTACTTGACCGGTCCTAGGGTTTATTCTTTGTTGGCCTTGTAGTTGATCAAGAAGATCTTTATGATTATTTAGGATGTGCCTACTAAGTGTACCGGTTCCGTCACCCTTTTTGAATTTGTATAGTTTATCACATGATTTACACGCTTTCACACCTACACCCGGAGTATTTTCATCCGGGATATAATGATAAAACTTATGCCAATCGCTAGTTTCTCCTCTACTTTTCCTACTACTACGGGGTTATGTGGTGTCGGTTTGTTGTTGTTGTTCTTCTTCTAATTGTTCATGTCCAACATCATCGTGTGTACCCCATTGTTCCATAGTAGGATCAATGTAATCTTGGGCGGGCTCAGTAATTGGGACAATTGGTGGCCTACGTGAAGATGAGGAAGAATCTTGTCCACTACGACCGCTACCGCGTGATCTAGACATAGTGTAGTAATGTGGTATGTAAAAAAAAATCTACAATGTAAGAGCGGTGAATTATACAAAAAAAAACTAAAAAACAAGAGGGTTGAGATAGAGAAGTTCAAAAAACGGATAATAATTTTAACTACAACGCAAAAAAAATAATAACAAGAGAAAAGAGATAGAGATATTTTGATACCGTTCACCGTGGAATACGCGTATAAAATAAAACCGTGAAAATTAGAATATAATAGAAAAGATGGAGGAGGGCTTTGCCGATTTCGCAATTGAAGAGTTGAAGTAGATTTGAGTCGATGGTTGAAGAGAGTTGAAGACGTTGAATTTTGTTCTCCGATACGACCGAAATTTGATCGTGTATACGCCTCCTTGTACACTTGTTTGATGATTACTACAATTGTTCAAATTTTTTTTTTTGATGTATAATAGTAGAGAGAGTAAGAGAGGGAGGTGTAATTTTTTTGGAGATTTTTGGGGGCTATTTATAGGCTTAGAATTGGGAAAAAACAAAAAAAACAAAAAACAAAAAAAAAAGCTACTAACGGCAGCAGCAACGGCTCTAAGAGCCGTTGGCTGCCAGCCAACGCCCAACGGCCCCAAGGCCCAACGGTCAGCCCGGCCTCGAACCGCGGGTTTCGACCCGTTCGACCCGCGGGTCGAACGGTCGACCCGTCACGGGTCGGTGGGTCGAAATTCGCGGGTCGACCCGCGGGTTGGCGGGTCCAATTCGCGGGTTGACCGGGTTCGTGGGCCGGGTTTCGCGAATCCAATTCGGGAAAAAGGCGACCCGGGTCGACCCGGTCCTATTCACCGGGTTCGACCCGAACCCGTGAAATCCTTATGCGGGCTGGGTTCGTGGGCCGGGTCGCGGGTGGGTCGCCGGTTGACCCGGCCCAGTTGCCACCCCTAGTTGGTGTTTTGAGCTAAAAATCTTTGTGGACACTCTTATATGTGTCCACAACTATTCATAATTTTTTGAGGTCATTTGATACTTCAAAAAAAATTGTGGAGTGCAGCTGGTCTGAAAGGGCAGAGCTGAAGTTGATTGCTTTTGGACTGAAGTTCAAAAGGGTCATAACCAGTTGTGTATGTATGATTTTGCTATGAAATTTTGGGAGTATCTTGCGGTGTGAGTCTATTTGATGATTCCCAAATTTAAGAATTTTTAGAGGTCATTTGATGAGGTTTCAAAATTATTTAGTAAAGGGTAGTAAATACTCGGCTGAAGGAGTGGCTGAAATTGTGTGCTATGTTTAAAGAGTCGTAACTCATTGTGTGAGATGAATCAAAATACAAATTTTGGACACAATGAACTGGTATATGTGTAGATTGAGAATCTCAAATTTCATGAGCATTGGACTTAAGGTGAATTTGTCATTGAATTTCAAAGTGGGCTATGTTTAGCCTAGTAAAAGTTGACTAGTTTGTGAAGATGAGAAATTTGGGAACTATTTGTTAAGAATTGGGAAATTGACAAACTAGAGAGTCGTAGTAGGGAGTCATAGCTTTCTAACCCATCTGGTGTTTTGAAATTCCAGTTTATAGGTTGAGAGTTATGATTTTCCAAAGATGAAACAGATTCAGTCTTAGTTAAGGTATTATTGGCTAAGTAAACCTGTTTCACCCTGTTGTACACCTGTTGGAACTTAGTGTTTTCGAGAACTCAAATGATAGAATCTGAAAGAGGTGTTCAGCTAGGAAGTTGAAGTAGACACTCCCACCTTCCCATAAGACCCAAAATCGAGAATTTCCGATAAGTGTAGCTTGGGTCACAGCTACTGCTTTTTCTTGAACTATTTCATCGGACAATTGATGAGAAACCTTCTGCATACCGCAGTATGGTGATCATGAGCTATCGAGTTTTTAATGATGTTTTAGCATTTCATTTGGAACTTAGATAAGTTCCTATGCTTAGTACTCATGGTGGACATGAGTGAGTGAGGATATTGCTCTGGTCGGTTCGTGTTTGGTGTCTCGTTGCCTGAGTCTGTCAGTGGTCAAGAATTGATGGTTATGTGTATGCTTACCTTCATTTGAATTGTATTGCATCCTTGGGGCGCCGTTGGATCACTCGCTGAGGGTCACGGGTCAGGATTATTTGGTCGCTGACCTGTGAAGGTATTGGGAATCAATGGATGTGATTCCTGTGATGATTATTGTTTGACAAATCGGACAGGCTCGACATTGTTGATCGACACCGAGTGTGATTTGAAAAAAACAGCTTGTCTTCAGTAAACTACATTGATTAGGTTTTTCTTTATTGTTTCGCTCGAAGACCGAATTGGTGTTAGGGGTGATTCCCTATAATCCAACTCATTCTGAGAGTTAGCACTAGGAGGTGATACTATGGGGTTGTCTCTTCCTGTCATTAGGGATACGTGCTGGTGTGTATCTTGCACTATTGATTCCTGAAGTACCTGGTAAGGACGGGATGGGATTTCCTGGCGGATAGGGGGATTAAACCTTCGAGGCAATCAAATCCATGCTGGTGGATACGAACGGGTCGTATGGGCTACGGTCCTGTGAAATACGGCGCCATAGGTATGCTGCGATATATCTTTAAGTTCGTCACGGCTGTTGAATGGGGTCTGGGCACATGCTGGTGGACACGAATGGGTCGTATAGGCTGCGGTCCTGTGAAATACAGTGCCATAGATATGCTGCGGTATATCTTTAAGTTCGTCATGGCTGTTGAATGAAGTCCAGGCACATGCTGGTGGACACGAACGGGTCGTATGGACTGTGGTCCTGTGAAATACGGTGCCATAGGTATGCTGCGGTATATCTTTAAGTTCGTCACAGCTTTCGAGGAGGGTCCGATATGACAATTATAGGTGACAACGGGTTAGCGCCCCGAATTATGTCTTTTATTTACACCTCCTCAACCATGTTATACTATTAGGAACAGGAAGTGGACCGAATTAGAGTACATTGCATAACGAGGGTTCAAATCCCTGAAACTGGAGAAACGACTTGATCTGGGGCACATGTAGTATGGGATGCATGTGTGTCCAGAGTGTTGCTTACATTAGATTACGTACATCTAATCTGTATTCTGTGTTTTGTATTAGACTTCAAGTCATGGCATACACGAATATTAAAAAAATCAGGACGCACGTTTATTTTCCATTCAAGAAGAATTGTGAGTGTGATATTTGAAGTGTATAATGAGTGTGAAAGTGATGTATTGCGAGATGTGAAGATATATGTTGTAAGAAATAAATAAATGCGATGTTATGTGATATGAGATTGGAAAAGAAT
The DNA here is from genome assembly GCA_017893485.1 of Hemerocallis citrina. Taxonomy (NCBI): domain Eukaryota; kingdom Viridiplantae; phylum Streptophyta; class Magnoliopsida; order Asparagales; family Asphodelaceae; genus Hemerocallis; species Hemerocallis citrina. The sequence goes on along the minus strand of CM030366.1, from coordinate 76,876,570 downwards.
ATGTTTATGAATGAAGATGAGTACAAAAGAATATAAGTCGTGAATCTGTAAATGTAAATGAATGGTAAATGAGGTACAGTTTATGTGAAAGTAGGTTATTTGTGAATGTAAAGTTTTATGGAAAAATAAAGCTATAGGAATACTTGTATAAGGCATAAAGTGATGAGCGTTAAGCGACTAATTTGTGAATGATTTTCCAACTAAGGATAAGTATGTTATGAGCGGGTATGGATATACATACAGGTGATGACTCAGAGAGTATTTGATGTGAAATCCCAGCGATGATGTTTACATGTTCAAATTTCAAGTAAAAATTTGATTATCTTGGTATTCGTAAGTTCGTTCTATTTGACTTATAAAGTTTAATTTATTTGCTTAATTAGTAGATGATACTCACACCAGAAATGGCTAACCCTTTAGTGTTTGGGGGGTTAGGGAGTCCCTAGACTACCCTAGATCCCCTATTGTTACAGGTCCTCAGCAGTACAGAGGTGGGGTGTAAATTCTGTGGAGTGGAGCTTTCATTTTAAAATTGTTGTTTAAGTTTAATTATGTGAATAGTGAAATTTATGATTTAAATTGTATTTTAGATGTATAAGTATGTGAATGATGATGATGAGTATAGTGTGGAGTGGCATGATACGTTTTTGACCCGTACCCATCTCGTTATGGAGTACCGGGCCCTGTGGTATGTTTTATAAGTTATTTTCTAAAAACTTTACTACGTTTTCAAAGGAATTTATGATTTTTAATTGATAATTGATATCCTATTATGAGTTTGGCCCCCAGAGCATGATATTTATGTCGCCTGTATGATTCTACTCATTTTGGCCTGGGAAGCCCATGATATTATTGCCTGTGATGTGAGCTACGAAATCCGTAAGCTTTTTGTGTTTCGGGGTAGAAATTTCATGGAAACTCTGCCAAAATTTTCTTTGAAATATAACTATCTTAGTTTATATTTAAAATGATATAGAAATTGAAAGAATTGAATTTTGAAGTCAAAAGAAAAAGTGGGGAGGCATTACAATTTGATATGACAGATTGATATTTGTAATTTTTGATGTAATAACTCTGATGGCAATAAAAATATTTAAATTTTCATGTTATTTACTGTGTTGAGATGCATTTGAAGGCAAAGATTCTGATTGTGTCACGGATGTCCGATAATGGAAATCCGGAGCGTTATAGTCTGAAGGTGGAAGGCTATTGCAATGAGTCTTCCTGCTAGCATTTGGAGATACTTATTGCGAGTTGTTGTATCTGCTGCACATATCTTTGTTATTAATTGGTAGTTGATGTACCGAGCTCTTTTGTATCAGATGTTATGCTACTTAGATAGGTTTTCATGTATGGTGGACTCTCATTTCTATGAATGGTTATAATCTTTGATTATGCTGTTTTGTTAACACTTCATTAATAAAAACGGTGATCCTTAGTCACCATTTAAAAAATTAAAAATTAAAAAACAAACTCTTAACTGCAAATGGTGCCTCAACGAAGAGGCTAACTGACACTTACCAATCTAGAGATAATTAAAATAGCACTGTATACTAGAACGAAGATGATCTTTATCCAAGTTTTAGGATTCAAATTTAAATGATTACAGGGTAGATAATTAAACCAAGGTTTAAATAAATGGCTCACTAACTAATCAATTATTAGTTACTCTGTACAAGTCATCTTAATTTTGCACAGGACAACCTCGACCTCGACCTCGACCTCGACCTCATGCAAACAAATCAAACTTAATTTTAAGACAACCCCTCATACTTAATTACCAACATCACCAGAGCTCGACTCCCCTCTCTTCACCGATACCTCCGCAGCCACCTCCCCTCTTCTCCATGTCGAAACCCGTGCAAGAATCCCAGCCGTCCATCTCTCCGATAACCCGCGGCCAACCCCCAAACTCCTCCCTCTCCTGTACCCTCTCTTCATACTCCCCTCCCCTCCGCTCCGAAACACCGCCACACTCGCCGACCTCCGCAGACTCCCTGCCGCCACTATCTCCCTCCTCACGTGCTCCGGCAGCCTCAGCGTGTACCTGTCCCCTCCTCCCACGTGACCTATATCAATAACAACTTCCCCTTCTGCATGCCCTTCTTCTTCTTCTTCTTCTTCTTCTTCCTCCTCCTCACATGGTGCTACTCCCTCAGTCGAGTCCACCAGCGCCAGGTTGGCACGGCAGACGGGGCAAGTGACGTGGGATTCGAGCCACGTGTCGATGCACTCCGTGTGGAACACGTGGCAGCACTTGGGGAGCATCCGCAGCATCTGTTCGTCTGTAAACTCCGACAGACAAACCGCGCACTCCAGCGACTCCGTTCCGATCTTGAGTTGGGTAGCTTCTGAGTAGGACAGCGTCGGGATTGCCTCAAGTATTGCAGGGTCGAGGCCTCTGCGTGCTCCACGGCGGGAGGTGGTTACTGCACTGGGAGCTGCAGGGGTGACGGAGGAGCTGTTTCTGTTGCAACAGCGGTGGAAGTATACGGAGAAGAAGGCGAGGAAGAGGAAGGCGGAGATGAGGACGACGATGAGGACCGCAGTGGCAGCGTTGAGGTTCGTGCTGTAAGGGCCGGCGGTGCCGTCTTTGTTGTAGGAAGATGGAGAGGGTTGGGCGTCGGCGTTGACGGCGGTGAGGAGGAGAAGGAGGAAGAGGGACAAAAGTGGGGACATCGACATTGTTTAGTTTGGTAAGGTTTGGTGATAAAATGAGGATTAGGGGATTAGTTATAAGAAAAGTGAGGTGAGGGTGAGGTCAGAGTTTGTTTGATGTTAAATTTGGTTTCAAGATGTAACGCGTGGGAAGAATGGAGTTATTATAAGGGTTTTTGCAGTCTTGAACCATTGATATGATTAAAATGGCTCACTTTTCGAAACAAGGAATGTATCAGTTTGATAATTAGTTTCAAAAGTGAATCAGTTTTGTAAAATATTTTCAAAAAGCCGATCAGTTTGGTAGATAACAGTTTGGTAAACATTTGACGTTTGAAATAACAAATTTTCTCCTGACCCTTCAAGAAATCTCGCCAAATTTCAAAACACTAACGATAAACTCAATATTTCGAAAAGCGATCCTTTCAAATAGCGAGTTTAGTTCAATGAGGGTTGCTATTTGAAATAGTGAATTTAATTATTGAAATTTCTCCAACACTTGAAGAAATCTCGCCAAGTCTCAAAATATTAAAATTAAACTCGCTATTTCGAAAAGCGATCCAAATTGAACTAGATCCGCTTTTAGTTCAATTAAGATCGATATTTGAAATAGTGAGTTTATTTATATAAATTTTCTCCAGAACTTGGAGAAATCTCGCCATGTCTCAAAACACTAAAATTAAACTCACTGTTTTAAACAATGACTCTAGACTTGCTGTTTAAAACATCAAGTGGGTCAGTTTGGCAATTAGTATGGAAAGTAGATCAGTTTGGTAATATGTACGAAAAGTGGGTCATTTTTGAAAATATTCTGAATTCATATGCATATGTAATATCTTGTCTTTCATCAAATAAAAAATTAAAATTTTCATTAAATTTATTTATTTATTTATCATTAGCAAGTATGAAAATTCACTTGAGTATGTATCTTTATTAAACTAAGATACTACTGTTGGATATCATATAGTACATTGTCCATTTATTAGTATATTGGGTCTATATTGGGTCCATTGGGTCCATTGTTTGTAAGCCCACACATAGTGTATATATTGTACAAACTGCCCTACAATAGAGGAAGAGGAATTCACAAAAACCTACATGGTATCAGAGCCTCCTTTCTTCTCCAAAATTTCCCCAAAAACCCTAATCTAAATTTACCCTAATCAACTTCCACTACTGTAGCGCCGCCAGATTGACTGGTTGTTTCCTCTCCCTTGCTTCCTCTCCCGTCGACCCGACTTCCCAACCCGTCGACCCAGATCGAATTCCTCCCCCGACCCTTCATCTCCTCCGGCGCTCCAGATCGAGTTCCTCCCCCCGACCTTTCATCTCCTCCGGCGCTCCAGATCGAATTACCCCGACCCTTCATCACCTCCGGCGCTCCAGATCGAATTGCTTCCCCAGATCCTTCATCTCCTCCGTCGACCAAACCCTCCCCAGATCGAATTCCTCCCCAGATCCTTCATCTCCTCCGCCCAGATCGAATTCCACAGAAGAACCCTATCCTCTCTGTCCTCGACTTTAACCACAGAACTCAAATCCAATGGCCGGTGGAGAAGCTAAAGATCAGGCCACTTTGGCCGTTGAACTCGCAGCTGCCGTCGCTGCTTACCAGGCAGCCGGCGCCGACTCTACTGAGAAGGCCGTTTTGGCCGCCAAGATGAGTGCCGCGGTGGCGGCTTTACAGGTTGGGGTGGTGGCAATATTGCTACTGCCTCCCTTATTTCTCCCCTTGATGACAAAACGTCGTCTTATTACCTTGCTACTAGTGATCAACCCGGCAACGTGATTTCTTCGGTCATGTTTGATGGGCATAATTATGATGAATGGGCACATTCTATTGTTTTATCACTTTGCTCGAGACGCAAAGATGGTTTTATTGATGGTACAGAGATTAAACCGTGTGATGTTCGTGGTCTTAAGGCTTGGAAGACTTTGAATGCTACTTTAGTTCAATGGGTGATGAACACCATTGAACCTAGTGTCAAGAATACAATTCCCTCCTACACTGAGATTTTTCCTTTGTGGGAATCATTGAGGAAGCGGTATCGTGTTTCTAATGGTACTCGCAAGCAAGATTTATTGAAGGCATTGGCTCATTGTTTTCAGGGTTCGCTTTCTGTGGAGGAGTATTATGGGAAGCTGCAAAAGTTGTGGGATGCATTACTAAAAGCGGATCCTTGGCCTACATGTGAGTGCAATGAGATGGCAGAAAAATTGCAGGCTAGGAGGGATTCTGATCAGTTCCATGCTTTTGTTTATGGCTTGAATATGGATAAATTCTCTCATGTCCGATCTCAATTGCTGTCTCAAGAACCTTTGCCACCTATTGAGAGAGCCTACAATATGGTGAAGGAGGCGGAGGATGTTCAGAAATCAAAAGTTCATGTTGATTCTAATGATTCTATGGTGTTCGCCTTGCAAGGTAATTCTCGAACTTCCGTTTTTCGAGATAAATCTAAACTCTTTTGTACTTTTTGCAAAAGGACTGGACATGAGATTGATACATGCTTTAAAAAGCATGGTGTTCCGGAATGGTTCGAAGAATTGAAGAAATCAAAGGCCAGAAATGGCAAAATTGGTTCGGTTGGGGGTTCTGGCTCGGGTCGGGTTCAATCAGGTGCTCCGCGCCCACTTAATCAACTCGGACTCGGGTTGGGTCAGATGGGTCAGGCAGTTGGATTCGGGTCTGGTGCAGTGGGTCAAGCACTGTCCGGCCAGCAGCAGTCTTATCCTAATTCTGATCGCTTGATGGGTAAGTCTTTTCCTTTTGATTGGATTATTGATTCGGGTGCTTCTATACATGCTACTGGTCATTTACCATTTTTAGTAGATTGTTTTGTGGGTGATTCGAATCCTGTGATTTTGCCTGATGGAACTATTATTGATTCCCGTATTCGTGGTAGAGTGGTTTTATCTGGTGATATGGTGTTGAAGGATGTGCTGTATGTACCTAATTTGACATGCAATCTGATTTCTGTTGCACATTTGGTGGATGATCGGACCTGTGATATTACCTTCACTCGTGATTTGTGTGTTATTCAGGACCGAAGTACGAGGAAAGCGATTGGAGCTGGTGAACGCAAAGGGGGTTTGTACATCTGGCGTGCCATTTCAGAGACATTTCATCAGAGATTGCAAGCTTTGAGAGGAGCAGATTTCAGTGTTTGGCACAGCAGATTGGGGCACCCTTCTGATGGAGTTATGCGACATTTACCTTTTGCTAGTGGTACTAGTCTGTCTTTACCTAATGCTTGTGACATTTGCCATAAGGCAAAGCAGACTAGGGATATTTTTATTGATAGTGATAGTCGAGCTACTCGCATGTTTGAATTGATACATTGTGATCTCTGGGGTCCGTATCGAGTTACCTCTGTTTCTGGGGCTCGGTATTTTTTGACATTGGTTGATGACTATAGTAGAGCTGTTTGGGTTATTTTATTATCTGACAAAGCTGAAGTGTGTTCCATGTTTATTAAATTTATTTCTATGGTGAAACGACAATTTGGTGTTGATATTTGTCGTGTTAGGAGTGATAATGGAACTGAGTTTAATCGTATGAAACCTTATTTTTCTGAGCATGGGATAGTCTTTCAGACTTCATGTGTGGGTACACCACAGCAAAATCGAAGGGTAGAACGCAAACATAGGCATATTTTGAATATAGCTCGTGCTTTATTGTTCCAAAGTGGTTTGCCTGTGGATTATTGGGGTGAATGTGTTCTGGCTGCATGCTACTTGATTAATAGATTGCCTTCCCGAATTGTGTCATTTAAGTCGCCCTATGAGATGTTGTATGGGAAGCCACCTTCATATGATAATTTGCGGGTTTTTGGATGTTTATGTTACTCTTTTGATCTACAATCTAAGCGGGATAAATTTGCTAGTAGGAGCAGAAAATGTATTTTTGTGGGTTACCCCTTAGATAAGAAAGGATGGAAATTGTTGGATGTTGAGTCTCGTGAACTTTTTGTGTCTCGGGATGTGAAATTTTATGAAAATGAATTTCCAGGGGTGCAATTAGAAACTGGTGGAAACATTAGGGGTCAATCTGTAGATTATTTTGGAGATGAGGATGTTGAGGTTGCACGGCCTACCCATGTCATTGCTGCCGACGTCACTCCTGGCGTCACAACTGACGTCTTAGCTGACCAAGTTGCCGACGTCACTGCTGACGTCGGCAGTGACATCATACCTGGCAGTAGTGACGTCAGCGGTCCCGATTTTGCACACTCGGCCCCTGATATTTCGGGTTCTTCTGTTTCGGGCACTGGAGTTTTGGATGTTGCTACATCGACCCCTGTAGTTTCTGCACCGCCTGGTTTGGGTAGAGGTTTGAGGACCAAAGCTCGCCCGGCACGTCTTGATGATTACATTACCCCTCTTCGCCTCTGTTCACCTAGCTCCTCGACTTCCTCAAGTACTCCGTATCCTATTTCACACTATCTGAGTTATGATTTGTTTTCTACTGGACATCGAGACTTTCTTGCAGCTGTTACTGCAGGTGTTGAGCCCACCTCTTATCGCCAGGCTTCTCAGGATGAGGGGTGGAGACAGGCCATGCAGAGAGAGATTCAGGCACTGGAGGATAGTGGGACTTGGACTCTTTCAGACTTACCGCCAGGGAAGAAGGCATTGGGCAGCAGGTGGGTTTATAAGATCAAGTACAATTCAGATGGCAGTGTTGAGCGACTAAAGGCCAGACTGGTTGTATTTGGTAACCACCAGGTGGAAGGTATTGATTACTCTGAGACCTTTGCACCTGTAGCTAAGATGACTTCTGTTCGTACTTTCTTAGCTGTTGCAGCTGTCAGGGGATGGATGTTGCATCAGATGGATGTGCACAATGCATTTCTTCACGGGGATTTGACAGAGGAGGTGTATATGAGGATGCCTCCAGGTTTTGAGTCTGGTAAACCCAACAAGGTGTGTCGCTTGCGTAAGTCCCTATATGGACTGAAACAGGCACCACGTTGTTGGTTTGCCAAACTTACTTCTGCCCTATTATCTTATGGTTTTTCTCAGTCCCATTCTGATTATTCTCTCTTTTCCTATCGGAAAGAGAAAGTTGAGTTGCATGTACTGATCTATGTGGATGATCTCATTATTTCTGGGAGTGATTCCGATGCTTTGGCTAGCTTCAAGACATATCTGAGCTCATGTTTTCACATGAAGGATCTTGGGGTGCTAAAGTATTTTCTTGGGATTGAGGTTGCTCGAGGACCTGAGGGTATTTCTTTGTGTCAGAGGAAGTATGCTTTGGATATCATTTCTGAGTGTGGATTGTTGGGGTCTAGACCTGCTAGTTTTCCTATGGAGCCTAATCATAAGTTAGCACAGTCCAGCAGTTCTCCTTTGGCAGATGGAGAGGCTTATCGTCGATTGGTTGGGAGATTGATTTATTTGTCTTTTACACGACCTGATTTGGCTTATGCAGTCCACATTTTATCTCAGTTTTTACAGCATCCACTTGAGGATCATTGGCAGGCCGCTTTGAGGGTGGTACGGTATTTGAAGAATTCTCCAGGGCAGGGGATTCTTCTGAGATCTGATTCGGAGCTTGGTCTTACTGGCTGGTGTGATTCTGATTGGGCGAGCTGCCCCACTACTAGGAGGTCTACTACTGGATGGTTGGTTTTTCTTGGTTCTTCTCCTATCTCTTGGAAGACCAAGAGACAACCGACTGTTGCACGTTCTTCCGCTGAGGCTGAGTATCGATCACTTGCAGCTGTTATCTGTGAGCTGAAGTGGTTGAGGGGTTTATTGTCTTGTTTTGGGATACAGCAGGAGGGTCCGATGCAGGTTTATTGCGACAGTCAGTCTGCCTTGCATCTGGCACATAACCCAGTTTTTCACGAGCGCAGTAAGCACATTGAGGTGGATTTGCATTTTATCAGGGATACCATATTGGATGGCACTATAGTGGCTTCTCATGTCTCGACTACTTCCCAATTGGCTGATATCTTCACTAAGCCACTGGGGTGGCAGCAGTTTGATCCCATACTTCGCAAGTTGGGCATTTGTGACCTCCATGCTCCAACTTGAGGGGGGGTGTTGGATATCATATAGTACATTGTCCATTTATTAGTATATTGGGTCTATATTGGGTCCATTGGGTCCATTGTTTGTAAGCCCACACATAGTGTATATATTGTACAAACTGCCCTACAATAGAGGAAGAGGAATTCACAAAAACCTACAACTACCATATAGGTTTTTCCATTGAATTAATTAAATATCTTCTAATTTTCGGTCATCTACAGTCTATAATTGTCTATTTTGCGTTTCAATATTTTGTTTGTAGAAATTAATTTATTGACAGCTATTTCATATGAGAATTGTCAAAGTGTATCCGAGCTCACGACTAATGAAAACAATTGTTGGAATATCAAGTGTATCAGGTAGTTTATTTAGTGACCTGAAATCACCGGCATCTCTACATATTGACGTGGGTTTTGGATAAGAAGAAACGAAAATAATGTCATGAGTCTCATATGGGTTGCCAATATTTTGAGTCACCGACGACCGTTTCTTTTGTATGGGAACCGCTATAATTAAGGGAGCTCTAGAAACAACTTGAATCAATTGACTTGGTTCTAGTCTTCTAGAATTTGTGTGTGTTAACTTATTACGCAACCACGGACGTCGTCGTAGAGAGGAAATATCATGGGTTAGGTAGGTGTACGTGAAGTCGTAAACGAAGAACACTTTTAACACGTTCGACATGAATTTAAGTAGGCTTCATAAGAGGAGGTGATGCTAAATACGTTAGATATTTATAATAGTTTAGTAGTGAATGTGGAAGTAACAAGTGAGAAACTAATTAAAGTTCTTTATGTTTGTTAGATCTAGATCTATACATTAAATAGATCAATTTAGAACTTAAGTAACCACGTGTCGGCTTTGTGAATTAATGGTAACAACATAGTATAAGACTTTGGATGAGATGGAACTTTTCCGTGATAATTACTAGTAGTATATACAGAGATTATTTTGACCAAAAGAAGTATATACAGAGATTAATTTTTCAAGGTGTAGGCGAATATTTAATTAGTAATAGAAATGTGGATGATGATGGTAAAAATCTCAACAAATTAGGACCGTACGATTCCAACACAGATCTTAGAATATCTACAGGCAGATTAACAGTGACGGACATCTTTAACATGTTGGGGTCTTTTTCAGGCTTATTAACAAAACATTAACTACTTCAAGCCCATTAAAAGGGCCCGCCAAGAGAAACACCCGCCTATACGGGTTGTAAGTCAAATATTTTGTCCCCATCAAAAGAGTAACTGATTCTATCTCTTAAGGGGGAGAATTAACAGGAGATAACAGATTCATATCAATCTCCTAACTGTTTCTCAGGTCTATAAGCACCCTCCCCCCTCCTTCAGTCACTAGGTAATCAACAATTTCTCTCTCAAACTCTCTTTCACTCTTTGGTTTTTGACTTGAGTATCGGAGGGTCTTTCGCCGTGGCCATCTCAGGTGTTTCAGGCTTTTTGCAGGTCCATCGGAAGCGTTAGAAACCATCAGTTTTAGATCAATGTCCTATTTCAACTGTCCAGATTCAATCCCAGGAGCTCTGACTACTTTTTACAATGGTTTTTCTGGGGTGTTCTTCCAATCCTATTGGAAAACAATGGGTGACTCAATCTGCATTGTGCCCCACTTGCCTCTCGTCGTGGTAAGTGCACCCACTAACTCCTCGGACTAAAGCTAGCTTCATTACAAAAAGAAAGAAAGATCAATCAGACTTGAAATTTTATTAAAGTCTGACATTTAATTGATTACAATCCTTAGGAATTTATGGAGCTGCTGGAAGGTGTACAGGTGGATTGGAGACCGTGGCTTCGAGGTGGAGTGATGGGACAATTCTATCTTTCGTTGGTAGTCAATGGGGAAATGTACTTGTTCGGTAAATCAAAAAGATAGTCTTTGGGAAAGCATTTCCAAGTACAATTGACTCGCTCATTCCTCTTTTCCTTTTGCTTTCTCGGATCACAGACACTCTATGCGGATGTTGAAGCCAATGATTTAGCTTGACTTTATCGATTACTTAAGATGATCAAAGGTTAGATTTTTAATTGTTCCCTCGCGAAGTAGCCTCCTAAAGATTTGAAAGAGCTCCTGGAAAGGAGTGACAAGTATATCAGAGCCGGAGAAGCTCTTTATCCTCAATGTAAGAATGGTTCACCTTCCGGGAACAAACGAAAGAATGAAAGCAAGGAAGAACCTAGGAACTTTCAGAAAGATGGTGCAGGTTAACGCCGTCTTCCTCTAGCACCACGCTTCGACAAGTTAACTCCCTTTAATGCAAATGTGTCTGCCATCCTCATGGCAGCTGAAAATGACAAAATAGTCCACCCTCCCCCCAAGATGAACACAACCAGCAAGGGAAGGGATATGAACAAGTAGTGCGCATTTCACAGAGATTATGGACACACCACCGACAACTGCCGAGCCTTCAAAGAAGAACTTGAAGGTCTGGTTCGTTGGGTCTATCTCTCCCAATTTGTTCTGCAAAATAACAACGGTGAAACCCCACCGGCATGGGGGACTAATAAGCATCAAGAGAAGCCCACCGAATCCCAAGACTCAGAACACATGGTCATTATTCACTCCATTCACAAATGTCCGATGGGGTAGATTCCAACTCCTCCTGCAAAGTTTTCATTAGGGAAGTCAACTCAGCACACAATATTCTGCCTGCCAAGAGCCTAGGCGTCCCTGTTTCATTTTCCGATAAAGATCTAGAGTGTGTCAAGATGCCTCACTGCGATACATTGGTCATAAACATGTGCATGGAAAATCATGAAGTATGACACATCCTTATAGACAATGACAACACTGTAAACATCCTCTTTATTGCCACATTTGATGCCCTCAAGCTCTCCCGAGACCGGCTCATGTAACACCTTGTACTGAAGCGGGTATATATATAATATTATTTAGAAATATATAATAGTATATATATATCTATATAATAAAACACAAAGAAAGTTATCAAGTGGCTCTCCTTCAATCCCTTCATAATCAAAGGCCCAGATCTAACCTCACAAAACACATTTTTCCCCCAAAAGTTTTTTCCCAAAATTCAAATTCAAATTGCCCACCCAAAACAACTTATTTATTTATTTATTTATTTCTCTCTCTCTCTCTCTCTCTCTCTCTCGCTTCTATTCAAAAAATTAAGAAAATAAAAAAACTAAAAAAATTAAGAAAATTAAAAAATTAAAAAAGTTAAAAAAAATCAAAAAATTTTAAAAATTTTAAAAATTCTAAAACTTTAAAAATAATTCAAAAAAGAAAATCAAGAAAATCAAAAACTCGTAAAAATAATTAAATTTTTTTTTAAAAAAAATAATATTTTTTATAAAAATATATAAAAATTTTAAATTTTAATCAAATTTAAATTTTTTTGAAATTGTAGAAATTTTAGAAATTTTAAAAATTTTGAAATTCTAAAAAAAAAATTTAAAATAAAAAGATTTTTTTTAATTTTAAAATTTAAAATTTTAAATTTTGAAAATTTGAAAAAAAAAAATTTGAAATTTGAAATTTTGAAATTTTGAAAATCTCAAAGCAAATCCAAATCAAAATCCAATGTCAAACCCCAATCAAGAGGTCGTCGCCGATATCTGATCCGTTGCTGAATCTATATCGGTGACTCCCCTCCACCAAATCAAGCGTGAATATCAAGCGACTCCGTATCGGCGACTCCCCTCCACCGAATCGAGAGCTTCTATATGCGATGCGACGACTCTAATTTCATCTCATTAACTTAATTCTCATTCTAATTTTTAATTTTTTGTGTACAGGGGATTACTCAGTTTTTTGCAGACTCGAATTTTGTGTGTGCATGGGATTTAAGTTCAGAGAGGTATGATTGTTTTATTTTTTGGTTTAAAAATTTTTAATTTGGTAATTTATTTGATGAGTTTTTTATTGGTTTTGATTTGAGGTATACGCAAGTGAGATATGGATTATTTGGTTGCCTCAATTTGGGCTTCCAAACCATAGCAGGACAGGTAAGCTGACTAGGAACCTAAAATAACTTGGCAAATATGTAACATTAATTTCTTTACTACAAGAGAAAATACTGTTGTGAAGTGTTCCCTTCACTGGTTATTAGAAACCATGGATAACATAACATATAAGAACTTTTAGTGTATGTTTAGATATATAGGAATGGGATGACTGGAGTTTATCATTGAGGGGTGCAAACTCTCCACTCAAGAAAGACAGCTAAAGTAACTTTGTTATTTATCTATTTTGATTTTTTTTTATAAAGGTGCAATGGGGAGATAAAGTGGAGATAAAAGAAATGATTAGCTTGGATTAAAGTTTTGAGAACTTCATGTATTTCATTTTGGTTGAAATAATAATAAGAGATATTTCAATTGCAAACTGAGTCTCAGGCAAACAAATATTTAGATTATTGTTATTGTAGATACCTTCACACATGCACTTGCGTTACCATTATATTTAGACATGTTCATAGTGGTTATGGGATTAGAGTAAGCTCTATAAAACCTATATGATAATATCTTTGCATAATTATGACAAGCATCTAAAAGTGATGTTGAAGTTAAAAAAAACTCTAAGCAGTGTTTCTAACAAACTATATGAATCAAGGTAAGTTCAAGCTAATGATCAAGAAGGCGATGGTTGAGCTTAAAGGTAGATATACTGCTTTCTTATATAATGTGTTTGCTACTTCAATTAATTTGCTAGACCTCCAAAACTATTTTATATAATAAAACCAGGTGCACCATTCCAAAGACGTGCCGTAGGCACATGTCAACGGGCAAACCTAGTATATATATAAATAATAAAAAGAGAGAGATGCTTGGTTGGTTGTGGCCTATAGAAGGATCTTATGGTATTTCTATAGGAGGCTTGGATTATGGATTAAATGAAGAGCCCATAGAAGTGGCCTATGGGGCTTAGGCCATTAAATGATGGAAAGTGTGCATGCATGCATAGTTGGTGACGTTGGGGCTTGGGCTTAAAAAGTCCCATATTGAAAAATGCTTGGGGAGAATGAAAGGTTATATTAGGATCCAAATGAGAAAGGTTCACCTAATGGGTATACCCCCCTTTTGATGGTGCCTGTGGTGAGCGCGGCTAGAGTTTTGTGTCCGCTCTTTCGCGTGCACGCATCGTGTAACCGCGTGCGCAGCTGAGCCGGGCTCGGGGCATTACAAAATGGTATCAGAGCCGACTTTCGACACCGATCGTGGGTCAGAGTGGGTTAGAGGTATGCCTAGTTAAGGACAGTGCGCTGGTAGAGACCGCGAGCAGTATGCTAGCAGGGTACTCCATTCCACATCGACTAGAAAGACGGTCCTGTATTAGCTTGAGGGTTCCGGGCTCAGCGAGGACGCTGAGTTCTTAAGGAGGGGTGTGAGTAACACCCCGTACTTAAGCGGGTATATATATAATATTATATAGAAATATTTAATAGTATATATATATATATATATATATATATATATATATATATATATATATATATATATAAGTAATAAAAAGAGAGAGATGGGTTGGTTGGTTGTGGCCTATAGAAGGATCTTATGGGATTTCTATAGGAGGCTTGGATTACGGATTAAATGAAGAGCCCATAGAAGTGGCCTATGGGGCTTAGGCCATTAAATGATGGAAAGTGTGCTTGCATGCATGGTTGGTAACGTTGGGGCTTAGGCTTAAAAAGTCCCATATCGGAAAATGCATGGGGAGAATGAGAGGTTATATTAGGATCCAAATGAGAAAGGTTCACCTAATGGGTATACTCTCCTTTTGATGGTGCTTGTGGTGGGCATGGCTAGAGTTTTGTGTCCGTTCTTTCGCATGCGCGCATCATGTAGCCGCGTGCGCAGCTGAGCCGGGCTCGGGGCGTTACATCTCAAGCAAGCCAGTTATACATTCTAAGGGTTCTTAGTTGCTCCCATTCAAGTCAAAGGAATCATCACCGTCGATGTGACAGCAGGAAAAGCCGTCGCAACTCAAACATAGGCATTAGGCTTTATGGTAGTCAACACCAAAGCTGTGTACAACGCTATAGTTGGTCATCTAAGCTTAGCTGCTTTCCATGAAGTCGCCTCCGCATTCACATAGAGATGCATTTCTCTACAACAGTAGGCATAATCCAAGTCGTATGGAGTCAACAAGCAGCACAAGCATGCTACACCGCCAAAATGGGGGCTCAGGTTCTCCCCCTCAACGCCATAGAGCTACTGCTAGAAATCAATCATGGTAACTCCGAGTCCGTGAACAATTTTTGCGAAGCTACTGCCTTAGCTTATCCTGTTGAGAACTTTCAAACCTGCCAAACCATTTCCTACCAGGTCAAAATCAGTCATCATCAGAATACGTAATAGACTTGAACCCTCAGCCAAAGCCACTCCGCAAATAAATAATCATGCCTAAACACATCGGCGAACCTGTGGATCTCCCCTTTTTCTACAAAAGAAAAGGAGGCTCGCTCCAAAACAGTTGAGTTCGAGTAAGGTCTACCAAGTTGTTTGCCTAGCAGGTCATCAGCTTAAACACCCGGGGGGGGGGGGGGGGGGGGGGGCAAGGAGATATCAACAGGGACTTGGAATGTGGAACACCTCATGAACATCAACAAGAGAGCTTAGCCCACCCCCCCCGCCCCCCCCCCCCCCCCCCCCCCCCGCTCCATATATTTTCAATATTTTTCAATAAAGGCCAGTCACTAGAGCTGCCGCTTAGTTTTATTTTTCAATAAAATTTAGTATTAAATTTTACAAAGATCTTGTAAAATTCTTTGGATGCAAATAATGAGTTAAATGTCAAGCTTACTCCTTAAAACAACACAAAAAAACTCATTAAAATCTCCTTATAAGACAAGTTTGGAGTTCATACCCGTGGCTCGGAGTTGCTTTAGCAATTTGCAACAAAGTAAGTTCAGAGTTCAACTAGCCATTCGATCTGATCCTGCAACTCGTTAAACACCTCAACAAAAAGTTCGGAGTCCATACCCATGGCTCAAATTTGCTCTACTAACCTGCAATCAAGCACGTTCAGAGCTCAACTAGCCATTCAATTTGCTCCTGCAACCTATTAAATTCCTAAACAATAAGTTTGGAATCCATACCAATGACTCAGAGTTGCTTTAGCAACCTGCAAACAAGCAAGTTCATAGCTCAACTCGACATTCGATCTGTTCCTAAAACTTGTTAAATATTCTTAACAATGGATTAAAGGTCCATAATCGCAGATTGCAGTTGCTTCAGCAAACATGCAAACAAGCAAGTTAAGGGCCCAACTCGCCAATTGAAGTGACTCTCATAATTCTTTAAAGGACTCATACAACAAGTTCAGAGTCCAACTCCCTCCTAGAGTTGCTCCTACAACTAGCTAAGCACAAAATGGCAAGTCCGGAGTCCAACTCTCCCCAAGAGCAGCTCCTACGACTAGCCAACACCCAAGACGACAAAATCACAGGACAAGGCACATGCATTTAAAAGATTTCTTATTTCACGAACAACAAGTTTTGCTAAAAATGCATAATTACAATGAGTCTACATTTCATGCCTAAGCATCGCTACAAAAGTCTTTCAAACACTATACAACAAGCTGTCCTGCAAGTAGTCCTACTGGCTACACGATAGAGGGATGTCCTGCCTAATAAACACAAACCCCTTCATCGGCCTCCTGCTAATTAACAACTCCTCACGGCCGATTAAACTCTTGACTATAAAATTTAAGACAAGCCTTTCTTAGGTAGACAAGCTCCAAGTCTTTCCTACCACCTTCATCTGAGCAAGATCCAATTCCGTCCTGTGTGACGCACTGCGCAAATGGACAGGTCCTAGCTCCATCAAGCACAGCGTATTGGAAAGAGAACAAGCTTCTCAACAAAGAGAACAATGAAATTACTTCAACACTAAACAAACACAAAGGACTTAACTTTAATATCAAGATGATTCAGAACACCCATGACCCATTCGCCCCACAAAATGAGTTCAGCGCTTCGTGCACCACTCGAGTTCCTCTGTCAAATAACTCGTTAACTCCATACAGCGGGTTCAACACCTTGCTCCCCACTCGATCTCCAACAACAACTCGTTAGCATCATACAACAAATTTAGTGCCCTGCTTTTCGCTCGAGCTCGGTCAATAGCTCGTTAACACCAAACGAAAAATTCAAACCTTGCTCTTCACTTGTGCTCCATCAACGACTCGTTAACTCCATACAATGAGTTCAATTTCTTGCTCTTTGCTCGTGCTAAGTCAACAACTCATTAACTCGATACGACGAGTTCAATGCCTTGCACATCACACAAGCTCCATCAACTACTTGCTAAATCCATACAATGAGTTCAATGCCCTGCACTTCGCTCGAGCTCCATCAAACTCGTTGACTTCATACAACAAATTCGGTGCCTTCCTCTCTGCTTGTGCTCCATCAAGAACTCGTTAACTCCAAACAACGAGTTCAACACCCCACACTTCGCTCGAGCTCCGTTAACAATTCGTTAACTCCATCCAACAAGTAGAATGCCTTTCTCTTCGCACGAGCTCCATCAACAATTTGTTAAATTCACAGAACGAGTTTGGTTCCCCGCTCTTCACTCGAGCTCCGTCATGTTAACAACTTATTAGTTCCATAAAACAAGTTCAATGCATTGGTCTTCGCTCGAGCTCCATCAGCAGCTCATTAACCCTGTACAATGAGTTCAATGCCCCGCTCTTTGCTAGAGTTCCGTCAATAACTCATTCACTTTATACAATAAGTTTAATGCCTTGCTCTTCGCTCGAGCCCCGTCAATAGCTCGTTCACTCAATACAATGAGTTTAATGTCTTGCTCCTTGCTCGAGCTCCGTCAACAACTCGTTATCTCCACACAATGAGTTCGATGTCCTACTTTTCACTCGAGCTCTGTCAATAGCTCGTTAACTCCATACAACGAGTTTAACGCCCTGCTCACCACTCGAGCTCCGTCAACTACTTATCAACTCCATTCAACGAGTTTAGTTCATTACTCTTCGCACGAGCTCCATCAAATACTCGTTAACTCCATACAACGAGTTCGATTTCCTGTTCTTCGCTTGAGCTCCATTGAAAAATCGTTTACTCCAAACAACGAGTTTAATGTCTTGCTCTCCTTTGCGCTCTATCAAAACTAGTTAACTCCATACAATGAGTTCAGTTCCCCACTCTCCGTTCGAGCTCCATCCATAACTCGTTAACACAATACAATGAGTTCAACCCCTTGCTTATCGCTTGAGCTCTGTCAACAGCTCGTTAACTCCATACAATGAGTTCCTTGCCTCGTTGTTTGCTCCAGCTCCGTCAATGACTCGTTAGCTCCATACAACTAGTCTAATGCCTTGCTATTTACTTGTGCTCCGTCAACAACCCGTTGTCTTCATACAATGAATTCAATATCATGCTCTTCGCTCGAGCTCTGCCAACACTCGTTAACACAATAAAACGAGTTCAATGCCTCACTCTTCTCTTGAGCTCCAACAACAGCTTATTAACTCCATATAACGAGTTCAAAGTCTTTTCCTTTTCTTGAGCTCCGTCAATAACTTGTTAGCTCCATACTACTAGTCCAATGCTTTGCTATTCTCTCGAGTTCCGTCAACAACTCGTTGGCTCCATACAACGAGTTCAACACCCTGCTCTTTGCTCAAGCTCCGTCAACAACTCGTTAACTCGAAACAACGAGCTCAATGCACTACTCCTCTCTCGAGCTCATTCAACAACTCGTTAACTCCATACAATGAGTTCGATGCCTTGCTCTCCACATAAGCTTCACCAACAATTCGTTAACTCCATACAGTGAGTCTGATGCCCCACTTTTTGCTCGAGTCCTTCCAACAACCTCTTATCTTCATACAATAAGCTCGGTGTCCAAAGCCGGCATAGAGTTGTATCTACAGACTTGCTGGGCACAAGCGGCAAGTTAGAACATCAACTCCGTTTTAGAGCTGCCTCCACAAACTTGCTGGATGCAAACACCAAGCTCTATGTCCAACTCTACCTAGAGTTGCCTCTACAAACTTACTGGGCACAAACAGCCAGCTCTACATCCAACTTCGTCTAAGAGTTTCCTCTAGAAAACTTGTTGGGCACAAACAACAAGTTCAACTTTCAACTCCGTCTAAGAGTTGCCTCTACAAAATTTGTTGGGTGCAAACAGCAAGTTCAAACGTTCAACTCCATCTCAGAGTTATCTCTGCAGGCTTGCTGGGCGAAAACAGCAAGCTTTATCTCCAAATTCGTCTAAGAGTTGTCTCTACAAACTTGCTGTGCACAAACGGCAAGGTCAAGCGCCTAACTTTGTCTCAGAGTTGCCTATACAAACTTGCTGGACACAAACATCAAGTTTAACATTCAACTTCATTGCAGAGTTGTCTCTACAAACTTTCAGGGTGCAAACAACAAGTCCAAACATCCAACTCTGTTCAAAAGTTTTCTCTATAAACTTGCTGGGTACAAATGGCAAGCTCAACATAGAACTTAGTCTCAGAGTTGTCTCTACAAACTTGCTGGGCGTAAATAGCAAGTCCAAGCATCCAACTCCATCCAAAAGTAGTCACCAAAAGCTTATTGGGCACAAACGGCAAGCACAACATCCAACTCCATTCTAGAGTTACCTCTACAAATTTGATAGGCGCAAATAACAAGTTCAAACGTCCAACTCCATTTCAGAGTTGTCTCTATAAACTAAGTGCGATCAAACTGCAAGCTCTATGTCCAACTTAGTCTATGAGTTGCCTCTACAAAACTTGGTGGGTGCGAACAGAAGGTTCAACGTTCAACTTCTTCTTAGAGTTGCCTCCACAAAACTTGCTTGGCACAAACAACAAGTTCAAACATTCAACTCTGTGTCAGAGTTGTCTCTACAAGCTTGATGGATGCAAATAGTAAGCTCTACGTCCAACTCTGTTTAAGAGTTGTCTCTACAAACTTGTTGGGTAAAAATGGCAAGGTCAAACGTCCAACTCCGTCTCAGAGTCTCTTATACAAACTTGCTAGGAACAAACAACAAGTTCAACAATCGACTTCATCTCAAAGTTGTCTCTATAAACATACAGGGTGCAAACAGCAAGTCCAAATACCCAACTTCGTCTAAGAGTTGCCTCTACAAACTTGCTGGGCACAAATAGCAAGTTCAAACATTCAACTCCGTCACAGAGTTGTCTCTATAAACTTGCTAGGATTAAACAACAAACTCTATATCAACTCTGTCCTAGAGTTGCCTCTACTCACTTGTCGGGTGCAAACAACAAGTTCAAACGACCAACCTAGTCTGAGAGTTGTCACTTCAAACTTGTTGAGTGCAAACGACAAGCTTTACGTCTAACTCCATCTAAGAGTTGCCTCCATTAAACTTACTAGGTGAAAATAGTAAGTTCAAACGTCCAACTCTGTCTAAAAGTTGTCTCTACAAACTTGCAAGGTGCAAATAGTAAGTTTAAACGTCCAACTCCATCTCATAGTTGTCTCTATAAACTTGCTGGGTGCAAACAACAAGCTCAAACATCCAACTTTGTCTAAGAGTTGTCTCTATAAACTTGTTGGGCGCAAACAGCAAGTTCAAATATCCAACTCCGTCTCAAGAGTTGTCTCTACAAACTTGATAGGCGCAAACAGCAAGATCAAACGTTCAACTCCATCCCAGAGTTATTGGGATCAAACACCAAGTTCGGAGCTTGTACCTTCCAAAGTTTGCTCCTACAACAGCTTTTCTAAGTAGGCCACATACACAGGATCCAACGGTGAAAGCACTCACCTCCCAGACCAACAACACACTCGATCGAAAAAATAAGCGAACAACATAACGCTTGGTCGGTGAAATAGTGATTCAACGAAGCGAACAAAGAAATGCTCGATCGACAAAATAAATGAACGACACAATTCTTGGTCTATGAAAGAGCAGTTCGATGGGGTAGACCACTCAACAAACACTTGGTGGATGAAAAATCAAAGAATCTCCAAATCAAATCCGATCAACCGAGAAGATCACCAACTTATTAGATTAACCAAAACCGTAGGTTGGCTACAACCAAGGAAGAGTTCGACCAAAACCCGAAGCTAATAAGGCTTCAGAGTCGCCAACCCTAATTTGGCCAAGATCCGAACACCCTACAAAGCTTCAGCATGGGCGTAACTCGAACTCGAATAAAACTTCTAACTTTACCAAAATCCAATTTGATGATGCTCCGAAATTCATTAGCAAACAATGAGAAGCCTGTGGATAATAGGAGATTAGCTGGTTTAGTTTTTAAGAATAATTTAGATGCCAAGGAGCAACATAGGAAGAATGAGCTAATGGAAAGATGGATCACTTTAGATGTTTCCGTAATGCCCAGGTTAAAGCGGGTTTGCTTCTGACCTTAACATCTCCTGTTCCTAATGCTAGATCAACAGCGTCCCAAGTAATTGCTAAGATTGCAGGCACTCCAGCAACAGCTTCATGTGGAACAGACATCCCTAGAAATTCATGGTTATTTATGTCAGGAAGTTCCTCCTCAAGCTCTTGGCCAAGACCAAGTTAATAAGATACAACAGTCGTTTAGTGCATGAGTGCATCTGAAGGGAATATTGATGTCAGGTTAGCTGTAACACCCTAGATTTTTAAATAATGTTTTTAAGATTTATAAATGAATTAAAATGGTTTTTGGTGATTTAATAGATGCTTTTATGAAATTTATCTTTTTACACGTGCAAAACACGTGCAAATATCTTATTGGGAAGTTCAAAGTCAGAAATTATTTTGAGAAAACCAATTATTTATTAGTAGGTATTATTTTTGAATTTTTTGCATTTTTCTGATATTTATTTGACCTATTTGTAAATATTACTAAAAGAGGGGCTTATGTGGAAAATTACCACTAGGAGTAAAACTCCAGATTTTTGGATTTTTGGGCTGAGCATGATTGCTAGTCAACTCAGAGGTAAAAAGTTTACTTTTTGTTTTAATAGATTTGGTTTATTCTCAAATTTCTTAAAGAAGGGTCTTTTTGCAAAAATACCACTTAGAGGCAAAATTACAAATTTGTTTTTCTGGGTTTACAAGCAGTGTCGGCCAAGATTAGATCAGTTATTTTTTTTTAAAATCTAAATTGAATTGGTTAATCTAATTTCCAAGTATAAGAATTTATATATGTAAAGATATATTCAAAGGGAATATTTTGCAAAACCTATTCAAAACCCTAATACCCAATTACCGGCATATTAAAGGAGTGGTGCAGCCATCTCTTTGCTGCACTATACAAAGGGTTTCCTTTATTATTTATTTCTTGGAGTTTTGAAGCGAGAATCTTGGTTTCCTTGCGAAAGGAATGACTTTTCTTATTCTTTTTATTATTTCGATTGATTCTTTAATATGGTAAGTGGCATATGTTTGATTTCTTATTATTCTAAGCATGTTGTATGTGATGATTCGTTTGTTAGATTGCATAATAGGAGATTGTATGATGATGTAATGAATTTTGATGAGTGGATGAATAAAAAATTGAATCTTTTCATGCAAACTATGCTATTGAGAATTAAAACTCTATATAGATGACTTGAGATTATTAAAGAACCTAATAGAAATCATGGGTATGCTGTTTTCTTTCATATGCTTGCAGATTGAATATATATATATATATATTGAGATTGAGAAATCTTCGGTTGTACACTACTTTGGTGAGCACTCCGTGAGCACTCACGAACTAGAGACCCTATGAAAAATCCGAACCGCTCATATTGTTCTATATGCCTTAGATAGCCTAACAATAAAAAATCAAGTAATTTGAAGTTCATTTGCCCATGATTTACATCATCACAAAATTGTATGGCTGAAAATTCTAACAGCATGATGGATGGAAAAATGAACTTCAAATTACTTGATTTTTTATTGTTAGGCTATCTAAGGCATATAGAACAATATGAGCGGCTCGGATTTTTCATAGGGTCTCTAGTTCATGAGTGCTCACGGAGTGCTCACCAAAAGTAGTGTGCAACCGAAGGGGACTCTATTGAGATTATATGATGGGGATGCACAATTTGAATAAAGATGAGTTCTTTCACTGATGAGTATACATACACACACTGTTGATATTTTTTGGATGAATAAGACTTAATGAATGGTTGTTATAATTTCACATTATTCATGGGTAAACTATTGTGAGTGGTGGTGTATGAGTTTAATGAATTGCAAGAGGGGTTTATGGGTCAAAAGATCAAGTTTTGAGAGTTGGAGTATTTCTTGATTTTGGTTCTGTACATACACAGGCCGAAATTGATCTTTTTGTATTTTTGGATGTTTTCAAATTGGGTTTGAGTTGTTTTGATACTGAGTTTGAATTGAACATTATACTACTTCTAATTGATGAAAATTTGATGCTTTGACTGATGCTTAAACATACCTACATACACTTATATATTCATATATCCTGTTTTGAAGAAATTGATGAAATTTTGCTCTTTTATGATCTTGAAAAGGTTTTGATTAGTTTTATAAACTCCAGTATGTTATAAAAGTTGTATTTGATCATCTTAGGATTTTTTTTTTGCAAATTTATAATTTTACAAAGGATAAACGAAGTATCAATAAAACGGTGCATGAATAAAAGCTGTCGATTTTTTGGATTGTCGGTCGACTGTCTAGAATTTACACATGAACTGACAGTCGACTGTCAATTAATTGATTTTGTGATTTTTGCATGTTGGTCAACCGTCGCGTTTTGAACTATTTTTGGCGGCCGACTGTCAGCTGTTTTGCTAATTGGTTTTGTTGAGTTTTCTTCATTTTTCTTGAACGATTATTTCTTCGATATTATGGATTATTGATCTACTGTTTTAGATGATGTTTTTACTACAGATTACAGTATTTTACAGAGAATTAATTTTTTTATTATAATAGAATTTAAATTGTGTTCTATGATTTTATTAAATGAATGATATATGGTTTCGAAGGAATTGATGTTTTGTGATATTCTACGACTTCAAAATATGATTTTGAGATATGTACTAGATTTAATACTTTATCTCAATTCTGGAAATTGTGAGTATATTAAAGGAATTTGGATTTGTTGATTTTTAAGAAGTTTTCTTAATATGAGAGTATTGATAATGGAATTGAGAGTTTTTATGAAATATTTTGTATTGATGGTTGAGTTGTGAGTCTCTAAAGGGTATGTGGGACCCTAGATACTGGTAGTTGAGATTTTGTGGTTTGGCCAGTTGTGGTCTTGATTGTTGATCAGTTGAGTTAAGTACAGTAAGGTACACCAACTCTAGGAGATTCGTAATTAATTAATTAACTTAATAAATATAAGGACAGTCATTAGAATGGTGATATGATGTAATGAGGGAAAACGTGAGTTATGGACTCTAGGATGATCTGAGAAGTGAGATGATCCGCAGTATTCCGGGACGATGGCTGAAATATGCCACAGAATGATCCAACATTAGTAGGATTGATCTCCAGTATTCCACGGACGAGAGCGATGCTCATGGAAAGTTTGTTCAATGAGGGTTCTAGGATGACCTGCGGAGTGAGGCATTCCCCAGTATTCTGGGACGATGGCTGAAATAGGCCACAAAATGATCCCCATGACTGGGATTGGCCTCCAGTATTCCAAGGGCGAGAACCGATACTTGCAAAATGTCTAAATCTCGTAGTAGTCATTGTAGTAGATTAGCTGCATTACGAGGGATCTAACCGTGTAAAGTAGAGAACTATAAGGGCTTGCACCGGACCTATATAGTATGGAATGCATAGAATCCGATAAGTATGCATTAGAGAGTCATCATATTGCATTGGTGTTTTCTTGACTTTGTTTTATGCATGTGTGTTTTCTGTTTTCTTACACTTGACACTTAGCTTAGTTTCACTTAATGTTTTCATATTTTATTTATTGTTATTTCATATTCCATTTGTTACTACAGCTTATATGAGTTATTTATCACTTTATTCTTTATATTTTATTCATGTTGTATTTCTTTTTTATGTCACTCACATCGTTATGGTTGACCCCTGTAGTTTTGGGGGTTAGGATTATCTCTAGCCTCATGTTTTACAGGTAGGTACCTATAGCTTGGGATTTGGATGCATGTGGTAGAATGATAATGTGGCTTATGTAAATTGTAAATGAATGTGTTGTAAAAGATAGAATTGTAATTCAAGGTGTTTAATTTTCTGCTGTACTTTGTAAAGAAATATTGTAATAAAAGTTGAAAATTTAATCTGTGTTTTGGCTATCTTTACTATTACATTAAGGTTGATGCTGGAAATTGTGCCACGTATTTCTGAGATATTATATTGGAAATTCGGGGTGCTACATTAGCTGCAACCCGATCACTTTACAATGCCTTGGGGTTTGTACATGCAAACTTTTCCAATGACATGGAGAGAAACTACATCATTAGAGTTGTTTGTGAAGCAACTCTTTCTACTAAGTTGAAGATTAGACAAGCTGCATTTGAGTGCTTGGTCTCCATTTCGTCCATGTACTATGAGAAGCTTTCTTCTTACATGCAAGAAATATTCAATATCACTGCGAAAGATGAAAAGGAGGATGAGGAGCCAGTTGCCCTTCAAGCTATAGAGTTCTGGAGCTCTATTTGTGATGAGGAGATCGATATCTTAGATGACGATGGAGGTGATTTTACAACGGACTCTGAGATTCCCTGTTACTATTTTGTCAAGCAGGCACTCCCTGCCTTGGTTCCCATGTTGTTGGAGGCTCAACTTAAGCAAGAGAGGATCAAGATCAAGATGAAGAGGATGCTCCTACAAGCTAGGTCACTGAAACCCTTGGTTGCCACAAACATGGTCACCAAAGAGCTTTGCTCGCCAAGACCTTGGTCGCCGAAACAATCGATCACCCTTTCCTCACCGACATCATAGCTTGCCAAAACTATGTGGTCATCGCGCTCTTGGTCGACAAAGAAGATGAACAACGAGGTCTTCGAAGCCTTGCTCGATGAGAGAGGTGGTCGACAAAGCACTGATGCTTTCCAAAGTGATGATGGTCGTTGAAACCCTTGCATGATGAAGGCGGCGGCCACTGAACCACCTTGGTTGCCCAAAACACTTGCTCGACAAAGGCGGCGGTCGACGAAGATAATAAATCGCTAAAATGGTCGAGCGACCCAACAGGCGCTTACGGTAATAGAGGACCATCTGATCGCCCAGAAGATCGAGCACATGTAAGATGGACATACGTGATTGATCCACATCGTGCATTTCATATTTGCCGCTCTGCTCCACTTCTTAGCTGCCTGATCACCCCCGATATGCACACTAGCACGAGATCGATGCGTGGAATATCGCCACATCGCCTCTGCTCTCCTGTTTGCTTCTCAGCCATCCATTCCGCTCAGCAGGCAAGCCCGAGCATGATGGACGCACCAGATTTTGCCATGTCGCCCCCCCATCAGAGTGGCCCCATCACAATTGCCCGATCTCATCAGCAAGCAAGCCCGAGTCTGAACGACCCATCAGATCGCTTCAAAAAGCTCACCAAGTTTGATAAATTAATAAAAAAATCCCCAAAAATCAATTTCATTCAGAAATTTAATTAAGAACTCCAAATAATAATTATTAAATTTGGAAAATCAATTAAAGTTTCCAAAAAGTAATTAAAAGTTGGAATAATATATTTAAAAAATTGAAAAAGTAATTATTAATTGGGGAAAAATTATAAAAAATCCGAAAAAGTTATGGAAAATTCCTACAAAATTCAGAACAGTTCATAAAAATATATGCGGCCTCTAGAAGCTTTCAACAAGTTTCAGGTATCTCCAATTGTCCATGTAAGCCGAGATAGTACCACAGAGCTCCGAAATAAGGCAAACTATTTTTTGAAAGCCAAGAAAATTGTCTTCCGATAGTGCGGTGCTTATGTTAATGGTAAAAATTACAGCAAATCAGGGTCGTACGATTCCAACACAGATCTTAGAGATTCTTCAGACAGATTAACAGTGACATAGCTCCTTAACAGATCTGGGTCTTCTTCAGGTTCATTAGTAAAACATGGACCGCTTTCAAGCCCATTAAAAGCGATTCGGCCCAAGTGAGACACCAAGCACATGAGGGCTGCAAATCAAATCTCTTTTCCCCATCAAAAGACTAACTGATTCTATCTCCTAAGGGGAAGAATCAATAGAAGATAATAAATTCATATCAATCTCCTAAGTGTTTTTCAGACCTATAATTACCCTCTCACCTTCCTCAGTCAAAAGGTGATAAACAATTCCTCTCTTAAACTTTCTTTCTCTCTTTGGTTCTGACTTGAGCATCAAAGAGTCTGTTGCTGGGGCCATCCCTGGTGTTTCAGGCATTTTGCAGGTCCATCGGCCGCGTCAGCAACCAACGGATCGATCAAGGTGCTCTTTTAATGATCCAAATCCAATCTCATAAGCTCTAACCACTTTTTACGACGATGATCAAAGGATAGATCTTTATTAGTTTCATTCGAAATATAAATTCGCAATCAGTTTACTTCCACACCAAAATATGTAGCAAAATGCAGAGAATATGTGGGGATTATTATCTATTTATGCACTTCTAGTGTATATTATGAACTTTTATTCTGTTAGTTTTATTATTAAAAAGTGCTGGTGATTATTCTTTGAATCAAAAAGAAAAAATATGCACTTCTATGAAAACAAGACCAAAAGCATCAAAAAATACTTTTGCATGCTTTCTTTAATATATATACACTAGTATTTTTCATGTATGATGCACGTTTTGATGGAACAGCAGTGATTCCCAGGAACACGGATTGGTGTGCGTATCGATCATAAAAGCTTAAACGATTTAATACGTGATCTAACCCTTTATAGCGGAATCTAGGGTTCACGAATTATACCTGGGATGAGAAGAAGACGATAGTTTCTAGCAACCTCGAGCCGTCTGCGACCCCAAGATCTTCTGCACGTATTCCTTCCTCGGGTTGGACGTCGTGTGGGCGACGGTCTACCAACCCTTCTTCTCCTTGGCTGACCTCTCTTTCTCTCCTTACGTGAATCACGAATTTAGAGAAAACTTCTTATCTCTGATAATAATCATGACGGCCAGAGAATAGAGGATATATATAAGGCTACGGCAGGGACCATAAGGAGAAATTAGGGTTAGGTATCCTAACGAATCTGGGTATCCCGTGTTCTGCCCGAACACACAACCCAGGCCGTGTTCTGCCCGAACACACAACCCAGGCCCATTAACAATAGCTCGGTCCACTAAGGAGCTATTGTTGCACTACCTTCCTAATCCCAAATTATATTTATGGACTCCTTTTATTATATGCTCGTTGAGCTCCCCATGTTAAGATATCGAATGTCCGTCGATTAAATTAAGTTACTGACAACTATATTGATCAACATATTTTATCCTTAAGTAGTACCACTCAACTTTATTTGTCATGTCGGATGTAATCCACCTGCAGGGTTTACATGACAATCCTTATGAGCTCCTTAAGGGGACATCATCAACCCGACGTATCGGGACATGGATTCCTTTTACAATCAACAGCCCATCATACATACAATGCTATTACCCAATTCATAGAGGTTGTTGATCCATAATGAATCTCTCTCTTTTATGAGTCAAAGTAATGCACACTGCATATACATGTCTGTTATTATATCTGGATTAAGAGCATAAACATCCATAATAACAGAGGTGTTTGTTCTCTTTTGTAGTCAGTACAAAGAGAACAACCTCAAGTGATCCTGTTCAATACACACAAAGTGTACTAGTGTAAACCTACAGTCAAGATAGACTAATACCAGATTACACTACAACCTTTCCAATGGATTATCCAAGTCCGTCTAGGTTATGAACTATTTATATATTCCATAGGGAACTGATAATATGATCTTCTGTGTGTCACCTCACACCATATTATCAACCTTATAGAATACCAGATACTTGCATTAATATTATAATAAACACAATATGCAAACATATGCCCATATGATTCTCATTCAAAAAAATAAGGAAATAAAGTTAATACAAAAGTGATGCTTTCAGTATATAACCCTAACACGTTTTGATAAAGAGTTGGAGTTGAACGTTTGAACGTGCAATACACTAAGTCGGTAGTAATTAGCACGTTCGATGGATGTCTTAAATTGGAGCTGAACAGGCGATACACATATTTTTTTTAAAATTAAGAAGAAATACTTTGATTTGTACGTGCGATGTATGTGTTGATAAATAGATTTGGAGTTGCACGTGCGATGCACGAGTTTGTTTAGTAATTAGCACGTGCGATGAATGCCGTAATTTCTTTAAAAAACTGCAGCTAAACGGGCGATACACGTATTTTTAAAAAATATTAAGAAGAAAAACTTTGGTTTGTACGTGCGATGTATGTATTGAAAAATAGATTTGGAGTTGCACGTGCGGTGCACGAGTTTGTTTGGTGACATAGTGGTGCTTGTTGTGTGACAAAAAATATTGAAAAATATTTGTTTGGGACAAAATCTCCCATTGAATAGTAATAGTAGTGTATATATATATATATATATATATATATATATATAGAGAGAGAGAGAGAGAGAGAGAGAGAGAGAGAGGGAGAGAGAGAGAGGAATGCTCCATTGAAAATGGGTTTGTTTTCACAGGTTGGAAAAACACCAATCTGAGCAGTTGGATCACTTTTGATCGTGATCAGCGGCTCAGATCGCCTCCGCCCATCACCCTATATCACTTAAGTGGCGGAGGGTTATTTTGGGAATTTCGTCCCAAATAACTCTTCGTCTGATTCGCTCTGATAAAATGAATATAACCTAGGCCGTTGTTTGGAACAACGGCCTAGGTTATAAAAATTTGAATTATAGGCCGTTGTTTGGAACAACGGTCTTGTTCTAAATTTTTATAAGCTAGGCCATTGTTCCCAACAACGGTCTAGGCTATAAAATTTTATTGAAATTTTATAACCTCAACGGCCTAGGTTATAAAAATTTAAAACAAGGCCGTTGTTCCGAACAACGGCCTATAATTCAAATTTTTATAACCTATATAGGCCGTTGTTCCAAACAATGGCCTAGGTTATATCAAATTTTTTAGAATCTGTTCAGCGAAGAGTTATTTGGGACGAAATTCCCAAAATAACCCTCCGCTGATCAATTGAAACGGGTTATGGGGAGCTCGATCTGAGCCGCTGATCACGATCATGAGCGATCGAACGGCTCAGATTGGTGTTTTCCAACCCGTGAAAACTAGACCCGTTTTCAATGGAGCATTCCTATATATATATATATATATATATATATAATAAGACGTAATTTAGCATCGAATCTGAGATATCACTTTACTCATCACATACTCTTTGCAAATTATCCCTAGTGGCAAAACAGTTATTTTATATAAGTGACACTTTTGTAAAGAATTATATCGTAAATAAATTTGAAATTTGAGGATATTACGGTAACTAACAACAATTGAGTAAATGAATGATTAATATAACTCTCACTTAAAAATAAACGATTGAGATGAGATGGTTGAATGAATGTCTATAAATTACAATTTGTCTACAAATGACAACCATAACTTTCCATTATAATATTAGAGATATTGCTTGCGAGCTAATATCTTCATGAAAAAAAGACAGTTTCAGAACAACTTTTGCATGCTGGTAAGAGTATCTGGAGATCATACCATGTATGTTTTCAAATTTCGGACAATTCGCCTAACACAATCTTGACTTACATGTAGAATAATCCATGTAATCTTTGAATTTTGGAAAGATTGACAGATTGAAGACATATTTAATTGAGAAGTTATCAGTCAAAAAAAATATTTAATTGAGAAGTTTCGATATGACCTTTCTGTCGGGTATCTGCACCGTGTGGAAATTTTCACACTTGAATATATAAAAGAATCACTAAAGTCTCTTTTGATAGAGAAATTTGCGAGAAAAATTTAAAATTATTAACCGTTAGAAAATTTTTAGCTTAATTAACCGGATCATTCATAGTGGTACTACAGTGGGCATTATGGACCAACCAATTCGTCAATTTTTTATTTTAACATTTTAAAGTTTTTATTATTTCTTTTTTTCCCATTCGCGGACCTGCTAATTGGTTGTTGCTATTTGACTGAAATCCTGAAGACAACAATTTAGCAAGGAAAAAGGGCATACATTCTTTGTCTTGTTGAAATCAGAATTGGGAAAAATCTTATTTTCTTATTTTTATTTCTTTGCTGTATACATCTATATATATAGAATTACATTCTTGGAGAAGAAGAAAAGAGATTGAGAGAGATTTGGGGAGATCAGAGATTTGGGAAATCTGTTTCCTATATATTAGGAAACAGAATATACAATTGCTATATTTCAACACTCCCCCTCAAGTTGGTGCATAGATATCGAACATGCCCAACTTGTCAACAAATTTCAAGAATAGCCGAGTCGAAACAGCCTTGGTTAGGATATCTGCGAGTTGATCTTCTGACTTCACTTTGGATATCTCAATAACTTTCTCATCTAATTTTTCTTTGATGAAAAATCTGTCCACCTCTACATGTTTCGTCCTATCATGCTGAACTGGATTAGCCGCAATATCACATGCCGCTTGACTGTCACAATACACCTTCATAGGTTCCTTTGGACCATAACCTAAGTCCTGCAATAGGAGTTTCAACCATAAAGCTTCTGTTATACTCAAAGCTACTCCGCGATACTCAGCCTCTGCACTAGAGCGTGCAACAACATTTTGCTTCTTGCTCCTCCATGTAACTAAATTTCCTCCAATAAAGGTGAAATATCCTGAAGTGGAGCGCCTATCGGTTGTAGATCCTGCCCAATCAGCATCAGTATATGCCTCAACCTTCAAGTGACCATGTTTCGCAA
The DNA here is from genome assembly GCA_017893485.1 of Hemerocallis citrina. Lineage (NCBI taxonomy): Eukaryota > Viridiplantae > Streptophyta > Magnoliopsida > Asparagales > Asphodelaceae > Hemerocallis > Hemerocallis citrina. Next base: position 76,845,067 of record CM030366.1, on the reverse strand, counting down.
ATAAGACTCCTTTTCCTGGGGCTGACTTAATGTATCTCATAATTCTCATTACTGTGTCCATATGTTGTTCCCGAGGTGCATGCATAAACTGACTTACCACACTTAAAGCATATGACAAATCTGGCCGTGTATGTGCAAGATACATTAGTCGTCCAACCAATCTCTGATATCTTTCCTTATCACAAGGCACTTGATCAGCTTCGTTGCATAGTTTTAGTCCTTCTTCCAATGGTGTACTAATCGGTTGACAAGCGGACATTCCAGTTTCCTTCAATAAATCGAGAGCATATTTTCTTTGAGAAAGAAATATTCCCTTTCTTGAGCGAGAAACTTCAATACCAAGGAAGTATCTCAAAGGACCAAGATCTTTCATTTCGAACTCTTGTGACAAATAGTTCTTTAATGCCTTCATCTCCTCAGGATCATCTCCAGTTATTATCATATCATCAACATAAATAATGAGAGCAGTAATTTTACCTTCTTTCCTTTTTAGGAATAGAGTATGATCAGAATTACTCTGATCATATCCGAATGTCCTCATTGATTTTGTAAATCTCCCAAACCAGGCTCTTGGTGACTGCTTCAATCCATACAATGCTTTCTTCAGACGACATACTTTGTTGCTGTGTTGGACTGGTCTGTTTGACCCTGGTGGAAGATCCATATAGACTTCTTCTGTCAATTCCCCATGCAAAAATGCATTCTTCACATCAAATTGCTCCAATGGCCAGTCAAGATTTGCAGCAAGTGACAGTAGAACTCGAATAGTGTTGAACTTTGCCACAGGTGCAAATGTTTCGTCATAATCAATTCCATAAGTTTGAGTGTACCCTTTGGCAACCAGCCTTGCCTTGTACCGCTCTATCGAACCATCTGATTTATATTTCACTGTATAAATCCATCTGCATCCTACTGGTTTCTTCTCTGCTGGCAGCTCGACTATCTCCCAAGTCTCGTTCTTTTTCAAGGATTTCATCTCCTCATCCATAGCTGCTTTCCACCTTGGATCAGTAAGGGCTTCCTGCACACTGTTAGGAATAGATACAGTAGATGATTGATTTACAAATAACTTATTTGATTCCGACAAGCGGTGAGTGGATACATAATTACTCATGGGATATTTGACATTACTAGTGGGATTAGGTTCATAAGTAGGTTTTGGAATACCTCTATTAGTACGGTACGGGAGTTCTCTTCTAGGAGGTTCGGACAACGATGACGATTGGTTTTGGGGTTCTGATGGTTCACTCTCACTGAAATTTGGTACTGGTTGCAATTCTTCAAGAGGGTCTTCTTGCAATTCTTCATGAGGACCTTCCTCCCTTGCTATATCTTCATTCAAGTGTTCGCCATTATTCGTATCCAGTTGTTCGTTCTGCCTGACAATTACTTCATCATACCCAAGAGTCTGAACTTCACTTCGGTACTCCCCCTGAAGTTCAGTCGTAGAGGAAGAAAAATACATCTCATGTTCATGAAACACCACATCCATAGTCACAAATATCCGTTGAGTTGGTGGGTGATAGCAACGATACCCTTTCTGATTCATTGCATATCCCACAAAAACACATTTTACTGCTCGGGGGGTTAACTTACTCCGCTCGTGTTGATGTAGGTGAACAAATGCGACACACCCAAAGACACGAGGTGGCAGGTTGACAACAGTTGGTGCATCCACAGCATTAGTTAGTGCTTGAAGTGGTGTGCTGAAGTTCAGGATACGAGAAGGGACTCGGTTGATTAGATATGCTGTAGAGGTAAGGGCTTCCCCCCAATACATGAGTGGGAGATTGCCATAAATAAGTGAAGCACGGACTACTTCAAGCAAGTGTCTGTTCTTCCTTTCGGCCACGCCATTTTGTTGAGGAGTATATGAACATGTAGTCTGGTGAACAATTTCATGTTCCACCAAATATTGTTGTAGATCTGTATTTAGGTACTCGCCACCATTGTCACTTCTAAGAACTTGAATGTGTGCTTTATACTGAGTCATAACCTGCTTATGGAATTTTTTAAATAAACTACTAACTTCTCCTTTGGATTTCATCAAACAAATCCAAGTCATACGAGTGCAGTCATCAATAAATGTAACAAACCATTTAGCTCCTCCAATAGTGGTATTTCTGGATGGACCCCAAACATCAGAGTGAATAATCATAAATGGAATCGTGCTTTTATTCAGATTGCAATGAAAAGAAACACGGTGACTTTTTGCTAGTTCACATACATCACAACGAAAACTAGAAAAATCCAACTTCGAAAAGAAACTGGGAAATAATTTAAGCAAATAGCCAAACGATGCATGTCCTAAACGTCGGTGCCACAGCCAAATTTCTAATTGCTTCTCCCCCTCGGAATTATTAACGGAAAGAGCTTGATTCAACCTGTTTGAACTCTCAGAAACCAAATCTAGATAATAGAGTTTTCCACGTCTAACCCCATAACCAATCGTCTTGCGAGTCCGAATATCCTTAAAGACACAAAAAGAAGCCAAAAAACAACAATACAATGCAGGGTATTAGTAATTTGGGTAACAGATAATAGATTAAAATTTAAGGATGGGACTACTAGTACTGTGTCTAATGTAAGATCTTTTGTGAGGGATATGGAACCTTCGCCAGTGACAGGGGCAGGATTACCATTGGCAGTGGATACTGTGGATTTGGTGGATGAGTGTAAAGTCTTAACTTGTCTAGAATCAAAAGTCATATGATCGGTAGCACCAGAATCAATTATCCATGTATTATTCATAACAGATGCAGAAATATTAAAAGCCTTACCATCGTTACCTGAAGCTGTAACCAGTGCGGAGGTTTGTTCAATGCTCTTTCCAGCTCCTTCAGCAATTCCGACGGCTACAGTGGATATCTTCTTCCGAGAATCTCTGCTGTGATCCCAGTCATGCGGGTAGCCGATAATCTGATAGCAATGAGCTTTCGTATGCCCAGTTTTGCCGCATTGGGCACACTTCCTTGACTCATAAGTAGATTGATTGAAGCCCTTAGAAGTGCGTGCAGATGATCCAGACTGACCTGTGAGACTTTTGAATGGATGTGGCCGAGCCACCATTGCAGCTACATCAGAAGATTCAGAAGAGCAGTTCATGGTGCTTTGTTGACGAGCCTCCCGCCGAACATATGCGTAGGATGCCTCAAGATCAAGTGCAGGATCCTTTCGCAAAATTTCTCCTTTAACCTGCTCAAACTCAGCATCTAATCCAGCCAAAAAAATATGAACCTGCAAGCGTTCGATTGATTTCTTATATGTTTGGACATCGTCAGGATTCTTCATGATCACCTTATCTCGATGATCCAGTTCTTGAAAAATTTCAGTCAATTCTCCATAATAAATAGAAAGTGGCCTGCCATTTTGCCTTGCCGAAAAAGCTTTCTGGTTTAGAGCAAACACCTGAACTTCGTCGGTTCCATCATAGAATGCTTTTGCAAGAGCATCCCAAATATCACGGGCAGTTTTCAATCGAATGTATCTCTTCATGATCTCGGGTTTCATGGACATTAACAGTCAGCCTTTCACTTTCTGATTATCAGCATACCATTTGGCATAGGAACCATCACTTTCAGCAGGAATTTTACTATCACCTTGAATGTACTGGATCTTTTCACGTCCAGCAATATGCATCTCCATCAACTGAGTCCAAACATCATAATTTGTTTCATCAAGAATTATCCCCGCGTTAAAGCCGGAATTCTCGGATTGCACAATAATCGGTGTACTACCCATATTAGCAGTACAAGTAAACACTGGATCTGGATCAAACAACAACGGATCTAGATCCGATCAGGCTTCGGGATGGTGGACTGAAATCGGGATCTAGATCTGATCTAGATCTGATTTGTGTGTGTGGGGGATTTAGATCTGAGGAGGAAGAAAAAGTGGACTTCGGGTGGATGCAGGAGGGGGCAGGTCGACGAGGGAGGGTGGTCGGTCACGAAGACGAAGAGGGGCTGGCTGTCGGGTGTGGAGATGAGAACAAGGCGGCTGTTTGGGTGACTGCGAGCGATGGTGACGGTCGGCGGAGCTTCGGTGATGGCAATGGTGGCGATTGTGATGGGAGACAGTAGCCACAGTCGGGGGTTGCGCGGCGGAGATGCGGTAGCAGCGATGACCTTCGGGCAGCAATGGTGAGGCGGAGCTGCGGCGGTGTGGTGGCAGTGGCTGTTCGCAAGTGGTGGATTCGAGCAGCCAAGGGAGTCAGGCTGCGTGCGGTGTGGTCGGGAGATGCTGTTCGGGTTTGGTGGAGGCAGAGCAGCGAGTCGGAGGCTGTCGATGATGATGGCTGGCTGCGGATGCAGTGGAGACGATCGGAAGGTGGTGCTCACAGGAGGTGGTCGCTGGTTGCTGGTGGTGCAGTCGAGAGTAAGGTGAGTTGCGGAGTTGAATGATGGGGCTGCGGGTGTGCTTGAGGCAACAAGAGAACTTCAGGCAGCAATACGGCGTGCTCGGGATTGATTGGCAGTGAATGAGGTTGAAGAAGATGGTGGTTCTCGGGGCTTGACGGGAATCGGGTCGACGAGGATCGGGGTCAGCAATGGGATCGACGACAGCGAGGATCAGATCAGGATCTTCTTCTTTAGGTAGCCTAGGACAATTTAGGCTCTGATACCATGTTGAAATCAGAATTGGGAAAAATCTTATTTTCTTATTTTTATTTCTTTGCTGTATACATCTATATATATAGAATTACATTCTTGGAGAAGAAGAAAAGAGATTGAGAGAGATTTGGGGAGATCAGAGATTTGGAAAATCTGTTTCCTATATATTAGGAAACAGAATATACAATTGCTATATTTCAACATGTCTGCCTTCAATCAGAAAGAGAGTGTCGTGTAATGAAATGTATGTTTTCAAATTTTTTCTCTGAAAAAAATAGAAAGCAAGACTTAGTCATATATATGTGTTTGTTTCCTCTGTATAAGATTTATAATTACACTACAAACTGCTAGTTTTAACGGCGTTTTTATCTCGGCGTGTCTTAAAAATGCCGCAATAGGTGAAGGGGAGTTTTAATTTTTAATAAACATACCCTCTATGCCAGTGTTTGCAATGAACGCCGCGATTGGCTCCACCTATAACGGTGGTTTACACAGAAACGTTGGCACAACCTCACTCTATCGCCTATTTTAATTTTTTTTTCTTAATTTTCATTTCCCGCCCCCAAAATTTCTCCTCTCTCTCTCTCCCGCTCATGAACCCTAACCCCCATTCGCTGTCCCCGTCCTCGTCCCCATCCCTGTCCTCGTCCTCTATCGTCGTCGACCGCAGCCCAGCGTCGCCGTGACCTTCGTGCTGCCCCTACGTCGCCGTGCTCCGACTATCCTAGCCCTCACGTCTCTCTCTCACAAACCCTAACCCCGACCACCATGCATCCACGTTGCCGTCGATGTTCCTGCCCCATCACTCTGCGCCATCACTCTGGTCATCATCACCTTTCTCCCTCTCTCAAACGCTAGGTATGAATTTGAGAATTTGATAATCGATTAATTTTTAAATTTGAGCATTTTGGATTGTGATAGGAAAAATTAGGATTTGTGGATATGAAGCTTCTCTGAATTTTGGTGATGAAATTATTCAAAGATTTGTACAGTTTAGTGGTGAATTTGAGGACCCATTTACCTAACTTTAAGATATATAGCAAGTGAAATGGTTCATTTATCTATTTTTCCATAAATTTTTTAGTTGCATGGTTGCACTTCATGACATGGAACTTTAGTTGTACACAACACTTTAATTTATGATTCTAAACAATGAAGTTGAATATACTGTAGAAAGTGGTTGGCTCAGTTAATACTTAGGTGTAGCCAGTGTTACCAGGTTTGCGGTATGTTTTGGTTCGTGATACGGGTACGATATTGCAGGTCGTTACCTTGAGTAGTTCGTGGTGTGGAGGGGGTAGGATGAGTTGGGACATTCATTTGAGTAATATATATACATAAGTGTGCGTACTTCCATGTATGGATAGAAAACCGAGATAAAATTAACATATAGAAGAGTAATAATTTAACTAAACTCCATTACTAGTTGAGGAAAGGGTTTGAAGAGAAGTTCATGGGTTACTGAATGAAGGTGTTCATTTTGAAGATATGCAAATAATGTATGTTCATTTTGAAGATTAGCAAATAATGTATGTTGATCACTAGTTTAACACATCTGGATCGAGAACCCACCATAAATCGGATTGTGGCTCAGAAGGGGGTTTGGGAGAACCGAGTAACAATAGGCATAACCAACTTAGAAATGATCACCTACAAAGTTGGATACTTGCCTTCCTCACTTTTTAATCTGCACACAGGAAAAGATTTTTATGTCAAAAAACATTGCGATTTGTGGGTTTGAAAAATAAGAAAAGAAGAAAAGAAGTATCAAGTGGATGTAGAATGAATGGTGTGTTGACAGTAGAGCTAATAAGTCACTTGATTCACGAGCTATGCTATCCCAATGGACAACATTTCATCCATCATGATCTAGATATTTTTAAACAGCTCCAAATAAACCATGAGGTTTATTTATTCACATTGCTGGGAACCGTGTGTTGTCTTTTGCAATGGCTTGATTTGTGAATAAAATGTTCATAAAACCTAATTCATATGTAATAGAATACTAACCACATTTATATGTATTGTCTGTGGTATTTTTTTTGGTTGCTTCTGTATCTGATAATACACTGATTATTTGTTTTGCAGGCCTTTGATTACGCTTGTTTATCCTTTGTAAGTAATTATTACTGTTTGTATATGTTTTTCCAACTTCTTATCGGTGTATTTGTAATTTATGTGAACTCGAATTCTGTAATTCTAACAGGTATGCATCAGTAAAAGCGATAGAAACCAAATCCCCTGTGAACGATCAGCAATGGCTCACTTACTGGGTGTTGTATTCACTACTCACTTGTTGAGCTTACTTTTGCTAAAGTGATCGAATGGTATATAACTGATCTTCAACTACATTATTTTTTGCTGCTGTATTCAGTGGAAAATTTTAAAGTCTAGAATAATCTGTGCTGAATTTACTATATTTTTCTATGTCCATGTTGCAGTCTGGACATTAAGTGTAGACAATTCTAAAATATTTCAAAAGCAGTTTTAGCACTTAGAAGTTAGAAGCAATATATCACACCTTGACTTTGATGCCAAAAGGGATGAGACTGACAAATGAATGAATTAAACTTTTCCTTATTTTTGACAGCATAATTAGGGCTCTAAGACTGAGTGTGTGTGTGTGCTGGCTGAAATCTGAAAAGTTGGTCCGACCGCTCAACGCTGATTGAACTTGTTTTTGGCAAGTTTGGCTTGTTGAGAAATTTTGAAAACCCCCCAAAATATTAGGGTCCCCCCCCCCCCCCCCCCCCCCTCTCCCCAAAATTTTTTTTTGAGCATTTGGGATTGTGATGGCAAAAATGTCTGCATTATTATACAAATTTACCGCCACAACCATTCCAATGGTGAGCTTTATCTCTGCGAGTGCACTCAAAGAAGACCAAGACCATATTTAGGGATAGTTTTCAGAGATCATATTTTTAGAACCATTTCGTCAGTATAGAATATGCAATTGATTATCTCTCTAGCCGTTGCAGTTTATTCTTAAACCCGAGCAGCTTTTAGCTCTTCTTTCTGCAAACTCAGACACGGTCAGCAATATTTACTGACTCAGCTCTCAGGAAGGTACTCACTGAATTGTTTTGAAAGATGAGTATATTTTGGATCTGGATATGATATGATTTGTATCCCAAGAGGTATATAATTCTCAATGACCAATAGTTCTTTGATGTTAGGATTGGTCCAGGACTGTGTAGTAAAAGGTATGATCCTTCAAGAACCACCCAGGCTTTCATTTGCTGGACTCAATTGAATCACAAGAGGAAAGATGAGGAAAGATAATCTTGCTTATATTATGAGGTTAGAAACCGGTGAATATATAGTTACAAGTATAACTCCTCCAATAGTGTAGGATGGCTAACAAACTTACAGCAGCCTAACAGCTAAGGATAGGCTAACAAAATGCTAACAAACTCCTCCTATAGTGCTGCAGACTAACAAAACTTCTAACAATATAGATCTTATCTCCTAATACCCCCCCTCAAGTTGGACGTTGAATGTCGATGAAACCCAACTTGGATAATAGAAATGTAAAAGTAATCTGGCCGAGAGCTTTAGTAAATATGTCGGCAAACTGATGTCGGGTGGGCACGTAGCTTGTTCTAATAATGCCAGATTGTAGCTTCTCACGAACAAAATAACAGTCTATTTCAATGTGTTTTGTCCTTTCGTGAAAGACAGGATTCGCGAAAATATGCATGGTTGCTTGGTTATCACAGAATATAGGAGTAGGAACAACTTGACGGGCCCCAAGATCATTCAGAAGTTGACGAAGCCAAACAACTTTAGCAACAGCAGCGGCCATAGAACGATATTCTGTCTCAACGGAAGAACGGGAAACTACAGTTTGTTTCTTAGATTTCCAAGAGACAGGTGATGATCCAAGAAGAGAACAGTAGCCCGTTGTGGAGCGTCGAGTGGTTGGACAAGCTGCCCAATCTGAATAACAGTAAATATGCAAGTCCAAAGACGAAGTTGCAGAGAAGAAAATTCCTTGGCCAGGCATGCCTTTAATGTACCTGAGAATACGATGAGCAGCATCAAGGTGGGGCACACGTGGAGCACTCATGAATTGGCTAAGAAGATTGACGGAGAATAGGATGTCCGGTCTTGTTATGGTCAGGTAAAGTAAGCAACCAATAAGGCATCTGTATGGGGCAGCATCATGTAACAAATACCCGAATCAGCTGAAAGTTTGGTGTTGGTATCCATTGGAAAAGTAATAGGTTTGGAACCAAAAAATCCGGCATCAGATATAATGTCCGAGGCATACTTTCTTTGACAGATAGTGATTCCAGAAGAACGACAAGCAACTTCCAAGCCTAAGAAGTAAGTGAGAGGGCCCAAGTCTTTAAGTTTAAAGCTGGAGTGCAGATATTTCTTGAGTGTAGCAATGGCATATGAACTAGAACCTGTGATGATCAAGTCGTCAACATAGACAAGAACAACAGTAAATTCATCCATCGTGAATTTAATAAAAAGCGAGTAGTCGGCTTTAGATTGGGAGAAACTAGCTGAGAGGAGTGCATTGGAGAACTTGGAAAACCACTGTTGGGAGGCTTGTTTAACCCCATACAAAGATTTATGCAACCGACAAACTCTATGACAATTGTGAGGGCCTTTCTTGTGTATGTAACCAGAAGGCATCTTCATGTAGACCTCTTCACCAAGATCTCCATGAAGAAATACATTTTGTACATCAAGCTGATGCAATCCCCAATTCCGGACAGCAGCAATTGCAAGAACAACACAGACAGTGACAAGCTTCACAACTGGAGCAAAGGTTTCTCTGTAATCAATGCCCTCTTTCTGACTATAGCCCTTAGCCACCAGTTGAGCTTTGTAACGCTCTATAGAACCATCTGAACGATGCTTGATCTTAAACACCCATCGACTACCGATAGCGTGTTTTCCAATGGGAAGAGGAACAACAGACCATGTCTTATTCTCCTCCAAGGCGGCAATTTCAGAATCCATGGCAGCTTTCCATTGTGGGTTCTTAATAGCTTGTGTGAAACTGGTAGGTTCTGTTCAAGAAGAAACAGATTACACAAAAGAACGATATCTTGGAGACAGATTAGAATAATCAAGGAATGAAGAAATAGGATACCTTGTGCCAGGAGCAACGATAGTGGCATGCCTAGAGACGTCGAAAGCCGTATAATGACAGTGGTAGTCCTTCAAGTAATTAGGTTTCTGTCGGTTATCTCTTTGAGGATATCTAAGAGGAACGAGTTGTGATGTGGGCACGATATTTTGGAGAGGAGGCGAAGCATGAGTTTCCAGTGTAGGACTTGTAGGAGGTATAGGTGATGACGGTTCACTTGTGGTCATGTCAAGTGAGGAAACTATGGGAGATATTGGGGATGGTGTGTCATGAACAGAAGGTATCTCACGAGCATCAGTGAGAGATGTAGTGGAAGGTTCGACTATGAGAGCTTGTGAATGATGATTTGGAATGTCCACAGTATCGGAAATGATTGGGAGAGGAATGGTAGTGTCAGACGAGAGGATCATTGACTATTTCCTGAAATGGGAAAGTGGATTCATGGAATACGACATGGCGACTGACAAAATATTCTTTCTTTTGTAGATCGTAGAGTTTGTATCCTTTTTAGCAAAAGGATAGCCAAGAAATATGGAACGTCGTGCACGGGGTGAAAATTTTGTTCTACCTTGAGATGGTGTGGTAGCAAAACAAAGAGATCCAAAAATACATAAGTGAGTGTACTTGGGTGGTTTAGCAAATAATTTTTCAAAAGGGGAAATATTACCAAGTAAAGGAGTTGGTAACCTGTTAATGATATATGCAGCAATAAGCACACAATCACCCTAAAAGTGGATGGGTAAGTTTGCTTGAAATTTTAATGCACGAGCAACCTCAAGAAGGTGTCGATGTTTGCGCTCAACGACACCATTCTGTTGAGGAGTATAAGGGCAATATGTTTGATGTAAGATGCCATTAACGAGGAAAAAGGTTTTAAGGGATAAGAACTCAGTGCTATTATCAGATCGAAAATTTTTAATAGCAGTTTGGAATTGATTTTTGACTAGAGCAATGAAGTGTTTGATAAAACCTTGAGAATCAGATTTAGATTTCATGAGATAGATCCAAGTACATCTTGTGTAATCATCAACAATGGTAAGAAAGTACTTCTCTCCATGTAAGGTGGGAGTTGAATACCCTCCCCATATGTCACAGTGAATTATCTCAAAAGAAAATGAAGTAGTAATCGAACTATTTGGAAATGGTAATTTAGTTTGTTTTGCAAGAGGAAAAATCTCACAAGAGCATTTTGAATGAGAAAAAGAAATTTTATTGAAATTATTGGATAAAAATTGCAATCTTCTAGATGACAAATGACCAAGATGATAATGCCATATAGACACATTACTGATGGAAGGACAACTGCTTGCTAAATAATATAAGCCTTCGACTTCTCTAGCTACTCCAATCGCCGTCCTCCTAGTTCGGTCTTGAAATGAACATTAAGTAGGTGAGAAAACATTGAGACAATCAAGAGACATACTGAGTTTGCTAACAGAAATAAGATTAAAACTGAAACAGGGAATAAAGAGGACATGAGATAAAAGGATGGAAGGTGTGAGTTGAACATCACCAATGTGAGTAACTCTTGCAAAGTCACCATTAGGTAGCTTAACAGGAGGAAAAGAACTAGTTGCAACAATAATTGAAAGAAGAGATAGATCAGAAACAATGTGATTTGTAGCCCCTGAGTCGACTATCCAAAGAATTCTAGATTGCATAAAAGAAAAACAGGATTTGAAAGAAGGAAGGCAAAGTTTACCTGTTAGATTCACACTAGGCTGTAAATTACCATCTTGGAGGATACTCAAGAGTTTCTGAAATTGTTCTGAAGTAAGAGATTGAGAAGATCGAAGTTTCTCAGTACTGGAACTAGTTCCGTGAATGCTAGTTGGCTTGTGGAGACGATGGCCAGGCGGGAAACCATGTAACACATAACACTTTTCCTTGTAGTGATCATGACGGTGATAGTGATCACAATAAGGACGACCTTTGGGCTTTTGTTAAGATCCAGCTTTAGCAAAAGTAGCATTGGTTGCTGGAATAGGAGTAACCGAAGAAGACGGTCCTCCGGTATTGATGTGGAAGGCTGCAGCATCTAAGATAGTAGTGTGTTGATCAATAGAGGCAATAGCACGCTGGCGTTCTTCTTGCAGTATGAGAGAATAGGCTTTGGTGATCAAAGGTAATGGATCCATGAGGAGGACCAGTCCATGGATGGCACCAAAAGACTCGTGGAGTCCTAAGAGAAATTGGATCAGTTGTTCACTATTCTGAGTAGCCTGGAAAGTCTTTGATGCACCACACGAGCATTGGGGAAGGGGCTGCAATGATGTGAGTTCATCCCAAATAGTTTTCAGCTTTGTGTAATAGGCTGAAAGAGAAATAGTACCTTGACTGCACAAAGCAAGATCACGACGTAGCTAGAATATACGAGGAGCATTACTTTGAGCGAAACGTTCATGAAGGTCCTGCCATATATCATTGGCATTCACAACATAAATGACGCTTTCAGCAATTTCTTTGTTGAGGGAGTTGAGAATCCATGACTTCACCATGTCATTACATCGTTTCCAGAGAGCATAATCAGGTGAATCAGGGGACGGAGGTGTAGTGCAGCCATCAACAAAGGAAAGCGTGTTTTTGGCACCTAGAGAAGTTTTCATGGCGCGACTCCAACTGGCAAAATTGTTGCCATCCAATACCTGGCTGGCTAGAGCATCTCCGGGATTGTCAGAATGATGCAACAAGAAAGGACTGGAGAACTCGGCAGTTGAATCGTTGTTGTTTCGATTGCCATCGGTTTGAGTGGAGGACTCATTAGATGGAGGAATCGTTTCCATGATGATGATGAAGGAAGAAAGAACGCTCTGATACCAAATTGAATCACAAGAGGAAAGATGAGGAAAGATAATCTTTCTTATATTATGAGGTTAGAAACCTGTGAATATATAGTTACAAGTATAACAAACTCCTCCAATAGTGTAGGATGGCTAACAAACTTACAACAGCCTAACAGCTAAGGATAGGCTAACAAAATGCTAACAAACTCCTCCTATAGTGCTACAGACTAACAAAACTTCTAACAATATAGATCTTATCTCCTAATAGACTTTACTTTTGATACAATCGTGTATAGACAGAAATGAGGGGGGCCAATATGTCCAATTACTTTAAGAATCATGAAGAAAAGACTGTAAAACTAATGAGTAATGTTCACCTATGTACCATGACGTATTCCTACCTTGTATATCTTTGGACAATTGAAAGTAAAGACCGTATATCTTTTGACAATTGAAAATTGAATGTAGAAGCTCTTAATTACAATCTGATAATGACATTAATATGTATTTTGACAATTGAATTTTCAAACTGCAGCTCTTAGAATCTGATATCAACATTAATGAAGGCTCAGAAAACGGTTATCATTGTTAACAAACTTTTTTATCTTTATTGTTTCTATTATTACGAGGATGTGAAGTACAAGTATATTATTTCTGAGAGAAATTTTGCTTTTTTGGGAATTTCACATGTATGGGAAGAAAAATCTAAATGCACATCCTGCAACCTATTTTCCACATCTTCCTTCTACTCTTTCCCCTTCTTAGTTTATACTTCACATTTTATAGAGTTCCTAACTTTTGCTCCAATGACGCAGAGTTTTAAGTCTGCGTCCGAAGATACAATGTACCATGATTATGGTCTGATAATGGTTGATAGACTTCAATGACTTTCATCTCTATGTTTTGATTGTCAGTTCAATGTATTTTCTTCTTTCGTTTGACAAATTGAAGATGAAACATATATGTTTTTCTACAGGGGATGAGAAAAAGCGAAGAGAAGGCTGGCATGTTCCTTATCGTGACAGCAAACTCATTCGGCTTCTTCAGGTGTATTCTATTTTTATTTTCATTAATAATTTCAAGTTAACAATTAGTTGATGTTGTTACCATTCGGCTTCTTTAGATTTTTCTCATATTTTTTTTAATAGTTAGTTAATGTTGTATTTTAATAATAGGCAACAAATTAGGAGAAATAGCTACTTTCAACGTAAGAATTTTTTTCACTTGTAAAGAGATTCACTTAAAATGAATGCTACAAGTCCTTGAACTTCTTGTCATTAATCTTTTAATATGTGAGATCACTGAGATGAACTGATTAGAGTTTTCTTTTGGAAGAAAATATAATTGTTTAGTATTGTTACCATTTTTTTGCAGATGATGGATAATTTTTTTAAATGAATACTTAATTAGATCTGTTGTTTGCTTCTTTTCTTGTGCAGGTTGTGGTGATTGAATAAGTGGATTCTTTTATTATCAGGCCACATATTGGATTGCAAGTGAAATATCAAGCTGTATGCTTGAGTCATCTATAACATCAAATATTGTATCTTTTTTTAATTGTGAAATACATGAACTTATGATATTTCTTCTAAAATTTTTGTTTATTGATACTCGGCAGTAAATATGCCCCTGTGTCACTTAAATATTTTGTTTTCTATTCAGTTAGATATTTTTTTTTCTATTCAGTTATTATTTTTTGTGATATGTGACTTTTGGTTGTTGATTATGATGTTATTATTGATTTTAAGATTTAAGCATTTAAATTTAATATGACTATAGGTATTTGAAATATGCGATTAATTACAAGTTTTTTAATTTGAAATTCTATAATAAAATCTCAAAAAAAAAAAAAAAAGAACGAAACCTATCCTGGCGTTTAGCCTAAAACGCCGGCATAGATACCAGAATTTTCAAAAAAAATAACTCTATTGCGGCGCTTCAAAAGCGCCGCTATAGGTTAATTTTTTTGGAATTTTCATTTACCACGGCGTTTTTGACACGCCGCTATAGCTAGTCCATTTTTTACAAACCAAAAGAGAAATGGGCCTATGCCGGCGTTCTAGAAACGCTGTTATAAATTAGCACCTATAGCGGCGGCGGCATAAAACGCCACGATAGCCTATATGACTATAACGACGCACGTTCCAACGGTGCTTTTAGCGGTGATTTTAGAAATGCCGTTATGTGCTATAAACGCATAAAAAATCGCCGCTATAGCCTTGTAAAAATGCCGCTATAGCCCGTGCGTTTTGTAGTGTTATTCTTTTCTCGTATGGAAGATTCGATTTACTATTTTCTTTTTATATCTTAGCCTACATTTTCTGGTTAAAAAAACCGACATATTTTTTCAGGTACTCTAGAACTTGTAGATTAGTCAGTTATAAAGTCAGACTACATTATACAGTTGTACGCACACCCCACATTCACACTATTTCTGACAGTGAGGTTTGGTTTTGTTTTTTCCCTTTACATTTGGCTGGTGTTGCTATTTGTAAGAACATCTCCTATAATGTTAGTCATTGTAGTTCAGTAGAACATAAAACAGAGAACAAATGGATAATTGGCTAGAAAAAAAAATCTCCACTCAAATAATGCTCGCTTTTTTGACTAGCAATAAATATTTTATTTTTTATTTACTGATCTGTTAAAGCCCAAAGAAAATACGAAGCAATTGTTTTTTTAATTTTTCATTTTTAATTTTTTATTGGGAAAAGGTAGGGAGAACCCTACCTCTCGTTACATATTATATTAGATAGTTAAAAACTATTACAAAGAGCAGTGTGGGGGTGTAAAAGATGAACACAGCCATATGGGTGCTCACGTTTGAGATGACATAAAATTGAATTGTAGAGAGGGTAGCCGACTATTATCTTACACCTCTACTAAATTCACGCCTATGATCTCATCACCCTCACACCCATAAGATGCTGCGCTCCCAAGGTGCAGACCACTCAGTCAAAAAGACAAAACATCATAGGTTTAACAAAGTTAAGACTTAGTTACAAACAGTGAAAGTATTTATTCCACAAAAAACCCACCACAATCACAGCTATTCATTTCTGACATCATCCAAACTTAGTGTAGAAATTGAAACTGGCTGGAGTAGAATAGCTGCCTCTGCCTCCGCAACCTCAAGCATGATCTTCCTCTTCTACTTTGAGTTGTCACTGCCATCTAGCCAAAGAGAACCAGAATCTAGCACCGGCAATTATCTTATCAATAGTATGATGTTTGTTGTTGAAACTTCTATCATTTCTAGCATGCCAAAGACTCCAACAGACTGCTATGGTGACCAAGTGCCAAGAGTGTGTGAATTTATTATTGTGTGAATCAAAGCACCACTGTGAGAAGCATTTGAAATTAGAGACTGGTAGTTGTTGAATATTGAATAAGGAAGTGAAGTATGTCTAGGTGTTGGTGGCCACACGACACTCAATGAAAATGTGGAAGTTGGTTTCGAGCTGATATGCACAAGCCTCATCCTTTAGAATGAAGTCATGCCTTGGAGTTGAGTTTCTCCCAAATCAACAACCAGATAAAATTTTTGCATTTGAGAGGAGTGATGTCATGCCAACATGCTTTGAAGAAAGGAGACTGTAAGCCATAAATAATGAAGAAAGAGCAAACATCGTTCATGTAACATTCCAGAAAATTAATTTTTATATTTTTGCACGCATAGTGCACATATAATTTTATGCACGTTTTTACTTCTAAAAATTTTCTAAGAGTCATGCACAATTTTCTTCTCATTTTATTATAACCCCTATTTTTCCTAAAATGTATTTTTCTGTATTTTCTGTATTTAAAATTTTTGCAAATTATTTTTTTTGGTTTTCAAATTCTTTTGTCAAAATGTATTGTTGGATCTTCTATTAAAATCTACTTTTGATCGATAATTTTAGCTGTAACTATTTTTCTATGATTTTTGTATTGTAAGACAATTCTTATTATTGTTATTATTACTTTTATTATTACTACTACTGCTATTATTAGTACTATTACTATTTTTCTCATTTTTCTCATTATTGTTATTGTTCTCAGTATAATTATTATTACTGTTATTTTTAATACTATTATTATCAATATTGTTATTGTTGTTGTTTTTATTATTATTATTAATTATTAATATTTCTATAAAATCTTAATTGTATATTTTTTTATTAGCTATTGTATTTTCCTAATACCCAAAACCCATTTTAATTTTATTCGATTTCTTTTATTAAGAACCCCTAAACCCATTAAGCCTAATACCCATTTAGTTATTTTACCCTGTTATACAACCCAATACCCAAACCCACTTAACAACTAACCTAAAACCCATTTAAATCCCCTAACCCAGACCCATTATCATAATACCCAAACCCATCCGCTTTAACCCTAACCTAATATCTGCTATTTAAACCCATCACCATGTGCCTGTTCATCTTCCTTCACCCTGGCGTCGCTCTCCCTCTCTCTACCCCTCCCGACTAGCCTCATCTCCTAGCCGCCTCACCTCGTTAACCACCCTTCGTCCCGAGCCCCTGGTTTCCCTCGCTCACCCCCGACTCCCCTCTTGGTGCGTTCTCAGTTAGCGTCGAGGTGCCAGCAAGCCGCGACAGCACTCCAATGCTGTCCGTCCCTGGTGCCGTGCAGTTGCTCTCCCGAAGTCGGCGTCTCCCCGTGCTTCCCCTCCGACGACTATGGACAGCCCCGACGTTAGTGGCAGCCACTACCCCACTGTATTCGACGTCGCGTGATCCCCAGTTGTCCGATGTTCCTCCGCTCGCTCTCCCTTGCACGTGCGTGGTTTTGCACGTGCTGTTTTGGGTGTTGGTTCGTTGTTCGGTGTGTTGGTTTGTTGTTCAGTGTGTGGGTTTGTTGCTCATTAGTTGTCTCATGGTGGTTGAGAGTTCCGTTTCGTTCGTTGGCTGGGAATCCGTTCCCATTATTCTTATTCTTGATTTTCGTCGGTTTCGTCATCGGTTAAGGTAAGTAACTTGTACTCAATTCCTTTGTATGATACAAGTCATAAATACAGCTTGTAATGTAGTTGGGTTCTAGAGACAACTCGTGTGTGTGTTATTTTGATGGGTTTTGTCTTTATAGTGCTACTTGACCATAGTTGACTCACAACACCAATTTGACATGAAAAACCTAGGTTTCATCCGTTCTTGATATGATGTATATGTGAAACAATTATGAGAACTCGTGTGCTTGTGAGATCCATGTGATATACTTGTTGTGGACATGTTGTATTCCCCATTTCATGTTGTTTGGACACTTGGTAGACTGTAATTCATATTTAGTTATGTTTCGATTAAGTTTCGTGCGCTTCATGTTGGTTTTGTTTCTAAAGGAAATTCTTTGTTTTGTCGATGGTCTGTCTTGATCAGTTATTTAGACCATGTTATGGTCAGTATCTTAATTTCAGTATAAACATGATTTGTAGAGAAATTCGTCTTCTTTCCAATCCCTCTGACCTTGATTGATTTCGTTTTCGTATGTGTGAGATATAGCTATTTTACTACAGAGGTGTATTTCATTTCCAGATTTCGTTTCTTGATGATTTTGATGATTAAATTATTTTGATACTAGTTCTAAACATGTTATTTTGAACTGAAGTTTTGGTCAGTTTTTCTATACCTAATTAGGGAGTACCCAGAATATTGGTGGATTTTATTGGTGAGTTTATATGCCGTTCCATGCTTGCTCATAAAGACTATACTTGCTGGATTTTGCTCGCTGTTCTGTAAAGATTTGTATTTTCACCCCAATTTCTTTTCCTGTATGAAAAATAATTTTGAAATATGAAAGTTAGGTTATCGTGTCTATTTTCTTCTCCCTTTGGCGGATTTGGATTTAGTTCCACGGTTGGCGAGATATCGCAGTTTTCGTACAGCAGTGTTGAGAATTCCATATTTGCCAAACCATCGTTTCTTTATGATTTCTGATTTTACTTGGCTAAGCTAATATTACTGGAAAATTATGAAACTTTAAATTTCGATACTGGACATATAGGGAAATACCCCAGATTTTTTGTGGATTTATTTAATGAGTTTTGATGCTGTTTTACTGACTATGAATTTGTTTTCCTGATTTCTAGCTGAATCTATTTTCTGGATTCAAATCAGTTTTGAGTTATGTTGTGAAATACTATATGACTTATTTATACTCGTTGGATTCGGTTGGGAGTCTATTTTCTATATATTTCGACGGATTTAGATTTGCATGTTTGTAACAAAGGAAATTTCTATTTTACTATAGTATGGTCTTGCTGTCCTGAACTAGAGAATTGGTTCTTTTATTCTTTTATGAGTTATCTTGTACCCGTACGTGTTTATCAACTTAAACTTGTTACATTATCATGACATATTATTATTGCTATGTTTTGCACACATACATACTTGTTTGATACTAATAATAAATAACCAAACCGGGGTTTAAATGGAAAGATCTAATAGTGGATAATTCAGAAACGTGTACTCGGAAGGGGACCTATTGATCCTACGTGATATTTGGAGCTTGATACTTGGAGCTTGATATTTGGTTATTTGGAGCTTGACACGTGATTACTTGCACTTGCACACTTGACACAGAACTTGATATATTTTGGGTATTTGGAGCTTATTTGGAGCTTGTTATTTGCTTATGTGGAGCTTGTTTGGAGCTTGTTTATCTGGTTACTTGGAGCTTGATACTTATTTACTTGGAGCTTGTCCCTGAGTACATTGCCCTCTATGGTCCACTATGAAATCTAAAGCGAAACTGTTTGTTGTA
This sequence comes from Hemerocallis citrina, assembly GCA_017893485.1. Taxonomy (NCBI): domain Eukaryota; kingdom Viridiplantae; phylum Streptophyta; class Magnoliopsida; order Asparagales; family Asphodelaceae; genus Hemerocallis; species Hemerocallis citrina. Next base: position 76,825,805 of record CM030366.1, on the reverse strand, counting down.
GCAACCATGTAAGGTGGGCTGCATGAAGTGCTATCTACATAGTAATCACTACAAGACTTGATACATAACACGTGAACATGATACTTGAACTTGATACATGAGACTTGATACTTGACACTTGGTTACTTGATAGTTGATCCTTGACACATGTTTACATGATACTTGTTTACTTGACTCTTGATATATGCTACATGATACTTGTTCACCTTATTATGCTAGTTGTTTATTTTGACATCATGCTAATTCCATGCTATTAGTTAGTTTTTCCCATGTACTTGTATCCTGCATTACAAGCGGCCCGTAACTTGCAATTGACGAGTACTTTTTTTCTCGTTTTCTCTTTCCTGCAATTGTTGAATTGCATATTTTGGAGAACAGGTTCCAGATGGTATTGGTGACCTGAAGTACTAGTGGTGGATTTTATTATTATTATTTCTTGTAGCTTGCTTGAACAATATTGTATTTGATTATTTGGATTTATCTTGTATTTGGGCAATGTGTGACCCAGGATATTTATTTTATTCAGATCATGACTATTTTGAGATTTATATATTCGGTTTCAAGTATTCTTGTTGGTATTTTGGTTCATATTTGCATGTTGGTTGATACTTTTGCTTCCGACTCTGATGATTCTTGTGAATGTTGTAAAGATTCTTGAACAGCTTATGGATGATGAAAATCATTCGCTGGGCTTTTGTCGCGTATCCGTATTACGTATTCTCTTTTGGGAAGTAGGACGTGACATTTATTGATCACATTTTTGTTATTTATTTTATTTAAACCCATTAGGCCTAAATCTATTTTTAAAGCCCACAAAATTTTTTTTTAATTAAATGAAGCCCAAGATTAATTCTATTTTTAAATGAACACTTTGAATCCTAGTGCACTTGTCATGTAATAAATACCTACAACTAAATTAATAACAATTAATCATGAATATGAGAAGTGTGTGCACATTGGGTGCACGTGCATGTGGGTGCACTAGTGGGAGTTTGGCCGGCCATTTCAAGAGAGAGGGGAGAGTGGAGGGAGTGTGTGAGTGAGTGAGTAGTTGTTTGAGTAGTGGGAGTCATCTCAAGCACACAATACTCCTATAAATACCCCTCTTTAAACATAAACAAACACAAGAATCAACAAAAAACAAAAAAGAGAAGAGAGAAAGGAGTTTCGGTTTTGTGCAAAGAGAGGATTTTTGGTTTTGGTTGCTTAAGGAGGAGAAGGATAGTTTTTGTTGGAGCTTGGAGCAATTTTTCATGAAGTTCTAATTTCAATTTGCAGCAAGAAGAGGTGGGTGTCTCTTTTACTTTCTAAATTATTGTAGTATGCATGTGTAGGAAAATTTATGCTTGAAATTGATAATTGGTATGAGCTTTTCAATTACTCATGTGATGCATATTGTGTTGTTAGAATTTTTAGTAGTAATGAAATATGAGAATTAATGTATGCTAGTTGAAAGTTTCATAATAGAATTGATAGGTTGTCAATTAAATTGCTATTTAAAAGCATGTTGTAGTATTTTTAGGCACATAATAATAAGCCATGATTAGATTGTTTGAATTATGTATATGAATACATAAAGTTGTTAACTTGTGCAAAAGAAATTGTGTGAAATTAGGGGTGGATTACAAAATCAATGAGAAAGTGAGAATTGCAAAAAGAAAATTTATTCATGACAGTAGTCAATTTTTCTAATTGAAACATATGAGTACTAGATTTTCTCAAAGTGACTATTTGAATTAATTTTTGAATCACTTTAAACTAATATGGGTAAAATTAAGGGATGAGCATTTCTGGAAGTTTAGAAATTTATTTTTGTAGTATTAATTTGAGAGAATACAATAGAAACCAAAAATAGTTGAAAGAATTAAAAATGAGATTAAATAGATGACTGAGTTATAAGAATTTAAACACCTATATGGTCAGGAATGGTGCTTGGCTCTGGTGGCTAGCGCAGGTGCCAGCGCACCTGGCGCTGCCACGTGGCACTTAGGGTTCTAGGTCACTGGTTCGAACTTGAGGGGCTTCTGCCGCTTTCTTTTATTTTTTGAAATTAATTAAATTGTGTTTCTAGGTGACAAAAACAACTCACAGAGCCTCTTAACACCAACTGAGAGTTGGCTTGCTAGTTGGGCGACTGTGGGGTTTTCTATTGGCACTGGTTTGAACCCGGGTGTCCTCTTTTGAGTTTTATTTTTTTTATTTTTGACCTTTTTTAAGTTTTAAAAATTGAGAAAATTCATATAAATATTCTAAAATATTATTTGATCACTTGAAAATTATTTATAATATTCTAAGAGATATTTTGGGAATTTAAAGATCATATTCATGTATTAAATGAGATTTGAATTCAAGGAAAGGTACATGTGTCACTCCCCACATCCCAAAAAAAGAATACGGAATACAGATACGTGACTAAGCCCAGCGAATAATTTTCATCATCCATAAGCTGTCAGGATCTTCACAACATTTCACAGGAATAATAAGAGTAGAAAGCAAGAAAAGTCAACCACGCATGCATATATGAATCAGAATATCAACGGGAATTTACTTGAAACAAAATTTAATAATATCAAATAAACCAGATCTGGAAACAAGTCAAAAATCCTGGGTCATATTGCCTAATACAAAATAATTCAAGTAACAGATATAATTATTCAAATAAGCAACATGAATTACAAATAGCAAAAACTCCAGCATCTAAAATCTCAGGTCACCTACTCCATCGGGCAGCTAATCTCCATGATCTGCAATTTAACAAATTGCAGGAAGAGAAAAAGAAAACAAAACACCCGTCAATACAAGTTACGGGCTGCTTGTAGTGTAGGCACAAGTACATTGGAAAAGATAAACAAATATAGCATGGTATAGACATGACAACAAAATAGAACAACTAGCATGAATCATGAAGAGAATCAAGTAATGTGGTGAGATACAGGTGTATGTGACATGTAACAGGTAACAAGTATCATACAAGTAAACATGTAACTGATGTCAGGTAGCATGTACAGGTAAGCATGTAACAGGTGTCATGTTATGTCAAGTCTTGTATTATTACTATCTAGGTAGCACTTCATGCATCCCAAACTTTTACCACATGGTTTCTACATTCAAACAAGTTTGCATTTAGATTTCGTAGGGGCTTCTATAGGACCGTGTACTCAGCTATCAGACAGACATATCAGATGCATTCCAGACAGACAGATAGAACCTACGGGTTCTCTTCCGAGTACACCTTCCTATAGGAAAGTGTGCAATCAAGTAATCAGACAGACAGAGTCATGTATCATGTAGTCATGAACACATAGCAGATAATCCTGTTGGAAACACATGCCCCCTTCTAAGTACACATTTCTATATTATCCACTAGTAGATCTTTCCCTTAACCCCGGCTTGGTTATTTTGTAATTATTATCAGACAGACATGTATGTGTCACAAACAGGGCAAAAATAACATGGTATGAACAAGCAACGCGTTCAGATTGAAAGATAAACCGGTACAGATGAAGACAACACATAAAAGGATAGAATAACGACAATTCTAGTTCAGGAGAGTAAGATAGTACTGCACTAAATCTAGAATTGCCGTTGCTACAAACATGCAAATCTGATTCCGTCAGAAAATCTGGAAAATAGACTCTCGGCCGAATTCAGCACATATATATAAGTCATATGGTATTTTACAAAAATAAGACTCAAAACAGAGTTGTATCCAGAAAATATGTTCAGTCAGAAATCAGAAGTTTGTATTCATAAACAGGAAAATGGCATAAAAACTTACTGATTAAATCCAAGAAAAATCTGGGGTATTCCCTAGTATGTTTAGTAATATAAAATAAAGTTTTATAATTTTCCAACATAGATAGAATAGTCAAGAAAAATCAGAAAGTAGCAAGATACAGTAGTTTTGTAAATCTGGAATCATAAACACTGAGCACTAAAACAGCAATATCTCACAAAATTTAAATCGAAATCTAGATCCGTCAAAAGGGTGATAAAAAAAGATACAGTAGGCTATAATTCATATACACAAAGTTTTTATAGAAAGGAAATAGAATCAGGTCAAAATTAAGGTTCTTTACTGAATAGTATGAAAATTTTGCATGTATAGTAATTGTTCACAAACACAAAATGGTTTATAAAAGTTATCATTTAAATCCAAAAAAATTAGGGGTTAATCCCAATCAGGACTAGTTGTAAACAGCAAAATATTGGATCAAAATATTATCTTTAATATCAGTAGAAAAATAAATTACCATACAGAATTCATATAAAACTGCATCTGGAATTTTAAATACATCTGTAGTAAAATAGTCATAACTCGCAACTCATAAATCGAAATTGAGATCTGTCAGAAAATCTTGAAATTATATAGAATTATCTATAATTTATATTCACAAATAATTTTCATATACTGACCTTAATAGGGTCTAAAATATTGAACAAAAACGGGAAACCGGCAAAATAGAAAATATCCTTTATGCACAAAATCAACTAGTTCACATAAAACTCATCCAAAACATAACAAAACATGAAATAGGGTATACTAGATGTCCAAGCAACATGTTATAGGGTATTTTACAAGTCTACTACGAGTTATACTACATCGACCACATCATGCATACAAGATCATACAACAAGTCATGAACCACGAACTACATGCATGTATACAACAAGAAGTGGTCATCCCTAAGTTATTTCATGTCATGTGTGTAATGAGGCAACTACAGGCGGGTCAACATAATAGAGATAAGATATAACAGGGGTTTTGCACAAGAATTGTCTCTAGAACACAACTACACTACATGCGATATTTAGTACTTGTATTACACAAAGAAAAGAATACAAGTTACTGCCTAATAGCCAACGACGAGAACAGAGCAAGAATAAGAATAATGGGAACGGATTCCTGGGGCACGAACACAAACACAACGAACAGATCACGAGCCAACAACGAACACACTCACGAACAATGACTCATGAACGAGATGATCACGAACAAGATGATCAAAAAAAAGAAGAAGACGATCGAGACGGTCAAGGGCCGAGATTAAGAGATCAAGATCAAGATGATCGAATCAGATCAGACGGCCAGATCTCCCTAATGATGAAGAAGATGATGATGATAAAGATCAATCGATCAAACAGCTGCAAACAAAGGAAGTTGATGATCATCATGATCATGATGATCACGAGATCGGACGGCCCACAATCAAGATGATCAAAATCAACTCGACAATAATGGCTGGCTCTGGCTGATGGCGCTGATGCGGTTGTTTGTGGAGTCATGACAGGGGGTCACGATTGGGCTGTGGTGGTTGTGTCATCGAGAAGAGGATCGCGAGTAGGGAGGTGGACGGGTGCTGTCGTGGCTGCTGGAAGGTGCAACAGCGATGGGAGGTCGCTGCAGCCGGAGGAGCACACAGCACGGCGGCGTTGTAAGCATCGCGGTGCTGCTGTCGTCAGTGGTTGCTATGGGGGGCACTGGGGTCTGGTGCTGGCTGTGGAGGTTGTGGTGCTGCGGTGCACGGCAGAGTACGGGGCGAAGAAGAGAGATGGAGAGGGTGCAGCACAGGGTCGAAGTCGAGGCGATGACGAGGGTGCATAGGGGGATGGGTGCATGAGAGGATGAGGAAGTGAGGAAGACAAAGTGATGCCTAGGGTTGGTATGGGGAACAGGGTAGTACACAGAGAGGGGGTTGGATAGGTTATATTGGGTTAGATATTAGGGTTTAGGTGGGGGTAACGGGTTAAGGTATAGGGTTTTAATGGGTATTGGGTTTATAGGATAGAATCCAATAAGAAATAATAAGATTGGGTTTGGGGTTTTGGGTTTTAAAATCCAATAGGAAAAATGAATAGGATTTATAAAATAAAAATTTCACAATTTCTGATAGGTTGCAAAACAATATTTTACAGGGTTCAATAAAATTAATTTGAAAAATACTATTAGATTAATATTTAACTTTTCACGAACAATTAGGATAGTCACATACAAATAATATACTGGGTTTGTACATCAAAATAATAATAATAATAATAAAAGTAATAATAATAATAATACAAATAATAGGATTTTATTATAATATAAGACTCATTTGAAAATAACAATAAGTACAATTAATCAAAAGAACGGATTTTAACAGGAGATACAAAATAATTTGAAATAAAATAAATTTAAGAAAACGAAATTTTTTATAAAGAACTGTAACCCCTCGGATTTTAAAATACCGGAAATTATTCGTTTTTTTATTTTATAGTGGTGCGAATTATTTTTGAGTATATTTTATTGTATTTTATTTTTAATATTGATATTGGTATGAATATTTTGTTGGATTGGTGTAGATGATATATTGGAGTATGGGTTGAGTTTTGGTGAAAAAACAGTGGTTACTTTATTTTATACTTTTGGAGGATTATTATGAGATAATTTAATGTAATTTGTATTATTGGTATTTTTAAAGTGTAGGAGTTGGGAGTTTACTTGAAATATTGTGGAGATTGGGGGTATATGTGTAAGAATACCCTATTAATTATTATATTAATTATTATATTAATTATTATTTTGTAAAAACACCCCCCCCCCATTCCTTTTCTTCTTCTTTCCTTCTTTTCCTTTTTTCCCGATCGTGAGCCCCCCCAGCCGAACCCAAATCGGCTGAATCTTTCCCCGGCCAAATCTTCCTATTTTCTTCGTCAAATCCAAATTAATTTGGAGGGATGGCTAATTGGAGGACGCTCTAGCTAGTGGTGGAGTCGATTCGAGGAAAGGACTTAGTAATGGTATCTCTCTTTTTAATTATTTGTGTATTTTCGTATGCTTTTAATTTATTTTGCTTAGTAATGGAATATGAAGTTGGTTAGTAGTTTATTTTGATGTTAGGGTTAAGAAATGGGGAAATTATTGAGGAATTTGTAAGTTGCCTATAAGTTAGGGTTTTGGGTTTGTAAAAAGAGAATTAAATATGTAAGAATTAGTAGTAAAATTTTAGTTGAACTATTAGAATATTTGGGGGTAATTCTAGTTATTGTTTTGGGAATAAAAACCCCCGTAGGAATTTGTCTATTACGTGCAATGCACGTGTGTATCACAGGCGTTCAATGAACGCTTGTGTGATGTTTGGAATAGGGTTATTGGCCTTTGTGATTGATTTGGATGATCGAGTCTTAATTGCGTTGAAATTTGATAATAGGATATATTGGCGACTTTGGATGTGGGATGACGAGATGGCGCTTCGAATCTTCGCAGGATGCTATGTGAGTATGATTGTTTTTATTTAATGTATCTAATGTGCCATGCAAATTCTAAATTAAGGTCGCCGTGTGGATATTTGTAGATGAATAGTTATATGCTTCGGGTTTGTAATGATCAGAGATATGTGCGTGTATAGGTGATGTGTGATTTTATGACTAATGTGATAGGATGGAAAGTATGGTGTGAATGATGTGATATTGTGATGCGATAATAAGATGAAGTGAATGATGTGGTGTATGTGTACTAGGTGTGTTATGTGGGTGAAAAATTAGAAAATTTTATGTGATAGAGTGGTGCGAAATTGATATGATGTATGCGTGACATGTGGGTCGTAAATGAGAATTTGATACGATAATGGATGAGACCAATGGTTTGTGCATGCTTATGAATTTAATGGAATGTATGCTTTCATGTTATGTGATAACGGCGAAATTATATGATAAACGGGTTATGTTTTAAAGGAGATATATTTATATGTGGAGTAATTTTATAAAGGAATTATTTTGTAAAGGAATTGTATTATAAAGCAGTTATATTCTTAAGGAGTTATGTTATGCAGGAGATATATTTATTTATGGAATTATATTATAAAGGAGATATATATATATATATATATGGAGAAATATTATAAAGGAGATATATTATAAATGAATATATGGAGATATTTTATTAAAGGAGTTACTATATTAAAGGAGTTATTATAAAGGAGTTATTATAAAGGAGTCTCATTATAAAGGAGTTATATATTGTCCCAAATTATATTTGGAGAACAGGAGTTATATATATATATTTATATTGCCCCAAATTTTATATTTGGGGAACAGGAGTTATATTGTGAAGGAGTGTATGATAAAGGAGATATGTATATGTATATAAAGGAGAATTAAATATTGCAGTGCCGCACAATCTCCCGGGGTTTGGCCTAGACCCCACAGGCCCGGGATACACCCGGGAATAGGAGTTATATTTATATTGCCCCAAATTTTATATTTGGGGATCAGGAGTTATATATTGCCCCAAACTGTGTTTGGGGATCAAGAGTTTCCCTCGCTGGTATAGGGCCAGGAGGAAGACGTAGCCTCGGACGTGTAAGACTCTGTGTGAGCATCGATCCGCGTGTTATATTTTCCTTTTGACTAGCCTTTTGGCTTTAGTCTTGGTTGGACAAGCGCGCAACCGTATTTTCAATCCAGCCCACAAATGGTAGATGCTTAGGACACCTGGATCTGGGTGATGTGGTGGGTTCGTGGGATTGAAATGTACGGGATGGGAGGCACAGAGATCCCTGTGTTGTACGAGGAGGTCAGTTGTGTGGGCACTGAAAAGGAGAAAATATAAAGGTGAATGTGTATTGAAAGAATATATGTATATGTAAAGATACGGATGATATGATATCTTGCGGAGATTACTTATATTATGGGAGATATGAATATACTACGAGGAAGATATATATATATATATATATGTGTGTGTGTGTGTGTGTGTGTGTGTGTGTGTGTGGGTATATATTGGCATATGGCTATACTTATGATGCGATATTGACAAATGAATGAACATGAGTAGAGGAGAGTGAGAAAGTAAAGTAAAGAAATGAATAGTATATAGAGTATGTATGTGAATGAATGTTAGAAATAAAGAAGAGGAGTTATGCAATCATGAATGAAAGGTAAGGTGAGATATAATATGAGAAGGGGTTAGCTATTTCTGGTGTGAATTTGTTTTATTTATATATTAGATTTAGTTTGATTTATTTATTAGATTAGTGCATTGTACTCACACCAGAAATAGCTAACCCCTTAGTGTTTGGGGGGTTAGGGGAGTCCGAGGACGACCCTAGATCCCCTACTGTTACAGGTTCTCATCAGTGCAGAGGTAAGGCGTAGTTGTGTAAGGTGGAGTTTTATTTAAAAAATTTTGTATAAATTAGTGAAGTGAATAGTAGAATCTATGGTTTAAATTGTATTTTTGATGTATAAGCAGGTAAAAGATGACGATGAGTATAGTGCTGGGTGACGTGGTATGTTTGTGACCCGTACCCACCTCGTTGTGGAGTACTGGGCTTTGTGGTAGGTTTTACAGAGGTTCTTCTAAAAGTTTACCTCGTTTTTCAAAGAAATTTTTAGTTTTTAATTGATATTTGATAATCTGTTATGTGTTTGGCCCCCAGAGCATTATATTATATTGCCTGTGTGTATTTGCTCATTTTGGCCTGGGGAGCCCATGAAATTATTGTGTATTTTGTGAGCTACGGAATTTTGAGCAGAATTCCGTAAGCTTTTTGTGTTTCGGGGCAAAATTTACAGGGGAGACTCTGTCAAAATTTTTCCTGAAATATAACTTTCTTAGTTTATGATTAAAGTGATAGAAATTGAAAGATTTGAGTTTGGAGTCAAAAAAAAAAAAATTGGGGCATTACAAGAACCCAAACCCAGACAATACATGGAAAAAGAAAATACACCCAAAATACAAAAAACGGAAAACAAGGGTTACAACATGATTAAAGATTTTAAGAGTTGGTTTATAATAAAATCAAACACAAGATAAGGAAAAAAGAGAAGGAATTTCTAGCGATTAATCTTAAAGAGATTTTGTATTAAGAAGTGGTGATCTAATCTTAAAAAGGGGATTTTGTATTAAGAAATATACTTGAAGTATAGATAAACATGTTAAGAGTTCTATTAATCAAAAGAACATTGAGAATTATCAAAGTGAATGAGTTTGGTTGATTAACCAAGAAATTGTTATCAAGTGATGTTGTGAGAAGTTAAATACTTCATGATTTATAAACATAAAGAAAGTGACAAAGAAGAAATGAGAAATACTCAAGGAAATGTTTATGTTGAGGTTAAGTGTAACCTAATTGATCTCTATATTGAGATGGTCGTTGGAATCTAGAGCCTAGGTGAGACCCTTGGTAACTTGCAATTTATGAATAAAGAAATTTGAGAAGTAGCCAGCGTGGGCTAATGTTTCTCGTGTGTTGATTTAAGTCAGATAGGGTAAGCTAGCTCTAGGTTGTGATGATTATAATTAAAATTTAAGGATAGGCACTAGAAGCAGATTTGGTAGAAACAACGATAACGAATGTGCAGCTCCTAGGGGTCCGAGATTGAGAAATACGCCCGGTAAATCTATGTATATGAGCTAGGGGCATGTCCGTCTATCAACGGAAAGGCTGGTAAAGAGACTGCATTTCTTAGGAATGTTCGGGACGAACAGGATATGCCTGGTAAATCCACTGAGGTGGGCTATGGGTAGGCCTGGTTCGTAGTTGCGAGAGATCGACTTGCTAAGGTTCGTGGTTGAGGATACGCCCGGTAAATCCCTTCAGGTGGGCTAGGGGTTGGCCGGTAAGGTCCAATATCCTGGGGGTGGTACTCTTCGGTGACTACGCGTTGGATTATATTCATTGGGTTAGGTTGCATGGCGTGGGATGTAAACCCTATAATGAGGAGTACCTTAAGGGCTTGCCCTCGGACCTATGTAGTATGGGATGCATAGAATCCGAACAAGTGTGCGTTAGTGCATCTTAGTGTAAATTTTTATTATTCATTTAATTCATATCATACACTGACATGTTTAGAATAGTCACTTTTTACACTTTATTTTGCATTCAAGTTTGTGTTTGCTAAAGTAAGAGAATCATTGTATTATTGCATTGCGTCAATTGTATGCAACTGACGTGCCCACAGTTTTCCAGTGCAGGACTTGGATTAGCAAAAGGGCATAAAGATGAATTGATGCTGATGATTATTTTCAGATTAAAGTTGTTGAATGTTTAACTTGTATATTTCTTTGTTGTAACTTCCGCTGTGTATCATTTTGTAAAAGAACAAGGTGTAATGAAAAAGTTTTAAATTTCTTGTAAAATGTAATCCCTGTTTTCATAAATAAATATTTTCTGTATATTTTATGTATTTCGATTTATTACAATTTACCTTGTGTTAAATTCGTTTTGAATCTGTTAAAATAATAATAATTTATAGTTGGAAATTTTATTTATTTCGAATAATTGTATATTCTAATTTTAATTTCTATTTCTATTTGATCGACTATTTATATTATATATTGTTTGGATTATTTTAATAAATCTGTTAAACTCGAATTTGCAATTTGATATACATATATTATTATTATTACTATTATCAGTATTATTTTTGTCAATGTCTTTATTTGTAGTATCATTATTTTTATTGTTATTATTATTATTATTATTATTATTATTATTATTATTATTTTATTTTAAGCCAAACATTCTCTATTTTATATGTATTCATTATTTGACTTAATGTATATGTATATGTATTTGTATATGTATATGTATATGTATGTTTTATTAACCCCTATAATGCTTATTACTTTTCCCCTATTGGATTTAAATATATTAATTGACTTATAACCCAAATCCATTACCCATTCTCCTATTGGATTATCTACCAAAATTCCCAATCCCAATAACCTACTATATAAACCTATCCTAATACCCTAACCCTAGAACCCTTAACCCTATACTGTTCAATCCTCAAACTGCAGCCGCCTATCTCATCTTCTCCCCTGCCCCGTCTCCCTCTCTCCTGACTTCTCAACCCATCCCCTCCTACATCGCCAGCGGCAACACCTCCTCAGTCGCCCCCGTTGGATCATCTTCCTCTCTCCCTCATCCTCCCATGCACCCTTCTCTCCTCTTGTCGCGCCTTCGCGACACAGCAGCGTAGCGGCAACCTCAGCGCGACCCTCCTGCGTCGCTCCGCCGTTGCAACCACCATGGCAGCAGCAGCCCAGCGCCAGCTACCCCCGACGTCTACAGCCAGCGACCCCTCTCCTCGGCTGTTCACTCCCGAAGCCAACAACAGACGACAGCCCCTTGTCGTCTCCGCTCCGATGCACCTCCTGTAGCGCAGCTACCCTACGCTCCTGTGCCGCGCACCCCCCAAAGCAGCAGTATGTGCTGTAACATCCCGAATTCCAAATAAGACCGAATTCGAGATTTCATAGGATCTTTATACCTCACTTCGTACAATTTTACAAGAAAATTAAAACTTTTCAACATACATCAGAGTTCTTTACATTTTGATTACATAGCGGAAGAATAAAAGAAATACAACATTGACAATAAAATACAACTTATACAACTTTATCAATGTAAGTCATCAACTGCATCATAACATCTTTACTTCTTCATAAAAAGTCCATTACCTGTATATTAAGCTGTGGGCACGTCAGTCACTTACAACAGACGAAATATACTCGGCCATCCTCTCTATGTCGGACATATAACGATTTCATACTTTATCAAACCACAATTTGAATGAACAATAATGTATCAAAAGTGATTATTCTAAACGTGTAAGTGTATACGATGTCTTAATGCCTAATACACACATTTTATACTAGGATGACACGAATGGATACTTGTTCGGATTCTATGCATCCCATACTACATAGATCCGAGGAAAAGCACCTACGTACTACACCTTTAAGGGTTCGATCCCTCGCCATGAGAACTACCCAGTAATAAAACAAGGTTTAGATCATTCCACGAATATGGATCCCAGTCCCGGAATCCTCCGCCCGACTGTTATAACCGATTCCTCATCGTGGGAATCATCCCGCAAGTGCCCCTCTAGCCCCGGTATACGTATATACATTGGAGAACGGTAAACTATCTGCCTGACTATGCATAGTCCCGGATTTAAAATAAAAGGCCGTCTCCCACGAAGCAACCACGGTCCCGAAATCCTCCTCCCGACTGGTTCTGTAGTCCCAGAATCCTCCACCCGACTATATAGAGTGCCCCACTTACGTTTGCCCAGGTTTAGTACATCTTCACTTATGTGCCTAATTATTTAGTTCAAGACATGAATAAATTTACAAACCTAGAATTAGTTTTACCTCATACTGGACTTAATCTGCTCATACTGGACTTAATCTGTAACACCCCGTAATTTTCAAAGAGTATACTATATAGTATAATAGTAAATATATGTTTAAAAAAGGTAATATATACTTGCTGTATGTAAATATAATGAATGGTTCATTATGATAATATATGGAAATGGAATAATTAAGATGGTGGTGGTGTAACGCCCTGGATCCCCGTCATCGGACATCCGTGACACAACCAGAATCTTTGCCTTCAAATGCATCTTAACACAGTAAATAGTACGGAAATTTAAAACACTTTTATTGCCATCAGAGTTAATACATCAATAGTTACAAACATCAATTATTCGTATCAAGCTGTAACGCCCCCATATTGACTCCAAACTTAATTCTTTCAATTTCTTTATCACTTTAAACATAAACTAAGATAATTATATTTCAAAGAAAAATCGGGCAGAGTCTCCCCTGAAATTTCTGCCCCGAAACACAAAAAGCTTACGGAATTCTGCTCTAAATTCCGTAGCTCACATCACAGGAAATAATATCACGGGCTCCCCAGGCCAAAATGAGCAGAATCACACATGCAATATATATATATGCTCTGGGGGCCAAACTCATAATAGAATATCAAATATCAAATAAAAACCATAAATCCCTTTGGAAACATAGTAAGGTTTTTAGAAAATAATTTATAAACCATACCACAGGGCCCGGTACTCCACAACAAGATGGGTACGGGTCAACAACATAGCATGCCACCCCATACTATACTCATCATCATCATCCACATACTTATACATCAAAAATACAATTTAAAGCATAAAAGTCACTATTCACACAATTAAACCTTAAGTAACAAATTGTAGAATGAAGCCCCACTCCACAGAATCTACACCTCACCTCTGCACCGCTGAGGACCTATAACAGTAGGGTCCTAGGGTAGTCCAGAGACCCCCTAACCCCCCAAACACTAAGGGGTTAGCCATTTCTGGTGTGAGTATAATCTATTAATAAGCAAATACATTAATCTTATAAGTAAAACAGAATGAACTTACGAATACCAAGGTAAACCTGAACATGTAAATATCATAAATGGAAATTCCCGTCAAATACTCACTGCATCACTTCCTGTATGCATATCCACACCCGCTCACATTATACTTATCCTTAGTTTGGACATCGTTCCCAAATTAGTCGCTTAAGGCCCATCACTTTACGCCTTATGCAAATATTCCTGTAGCTTATTATCCCATAAAGCTTTACATTCACACAACGCTACTTTCACATAAACTGCACCTCATTTACCATTCATTTGCAATTACAGACTCACGACTTATATTCCTTTCCAATTTCATATGACATAACATCGCATTCATTCATTCTTACAACACATATCATCACGTCTCGCAATACATCACTTTCACACTCATAATTCATCTTAAATGGAAAATAAACGTGTATCCTGATTTCCTAGTGTTTGTGTATGCCATGACCTGAGTCTAATGCAACAATACAGAATACAGAACAGATGCACTTAATCTAATGTCAGCAAGACTCTGGACACACATGCATCCCATACTACATGTGGTCCAGATCAAGCTGTTTTTCCAGTTCAGGGATTTGAACCATCGCTATGCAATATATTCTAATTTGGTCTACTTCCTGTTCCTGATAGTATGACATGGTTGAGGAGGTGAAAATAAAAGAATAATGCGGGGCGCTACCCCGAAGTCACCAATAATTACTGCGTCGAACCATCCTGGAAAGCTGTGACGAACTTACAGATATACCGCAGTATATCCATTGCGCAAAGATCCATTATGATCCGTTCGTGTCCACCAACATAGAACATGACGTTGGTACCCCCGATCCATCAGGATATCAACATCCCGTTCTTACCATGGTACTTCAGGAATTAACAGTGCAAGATACGCACTGCAGTGCGTATCCCTAATGACAAGGAAGAGACAACCAGTATCACCACTTAGTGCTAACTCTTAGAACGAGTTGGATTATAGGGAATCACCCCTAATACTAATTCGGACTTCGAGCGAAACAATAAAAGAAAACCTAATCAATGCAGTTTACTAAAAATATGTTGTTATTCAAATCACACTCGGTGTCGATCAACACAGTCGAGCCTGACTGGTCTGTCAAGGTAACAACCATCCCGGAATCACATCCAGTGATTCCCAATATCTTCATAGGTCAGCGACCCAAAATAATTCCGGCCCGTGACCCTCAGCGAGTGGTACAACGGCGCCCCAATGATGCAATACAAATTAAATGAAGGTAAGCACACACATAACCATTAATTCCTGACCATTGACAGACTCAGGCATCGAAACACCAAACACAAACCGACCAGAACTATATCTCAACTCACTCATGTCCGGCATGAGTATTAATCCCAGGAACTCATCCAAGTCCCAAATGAAATGCTAAAACATCATTAAAATCCGATAGCTCATAATCACCACACTGCGATATGCAGAGGGCTCCTCATCAATTGTCCGATGGAATAAATCAAGAAATAGCAGTAGCTGTGACCCAAGCTACGCTCATCGGAATTCAACACGATCAGACTTCTAGAAGGGTAGGGGGATCCACAGCAATCCCCTAGTGGGCGACTCTTTCAAATATTTAAGAGCTCAAGTCCTCAAGCTAACTTAATCTTGAAGTCAATCTCAACAACAGGGTGCCAAACTTACAACAACCACTACTTCCAACATAGCACACAAATTCAGCCACTCCTTCAGCAGAGCATTTACTACCCTTCACCCAAACGAACTCTAGAATTTCTAACACTTGAGAATCATCAAATAAACCCATACCAAAAGCTACTCTCAAGGTTCATAGCAAGATCATACCTACACAAATGGTTATGACCTTTTGGACTTCAGTCCAAAAGCAACCAGCTTCAGCTCTGCCCTTTCAGACCAGCTGAACTCTGCAAGTTCTGAGGTATCAACTGACCTCGATATTTATGAAATTAAACTATAGTTGTGGACGCATACAAAAGTGTCCACACAAATCCTTAACTCAAAACATCCATGCTACACTAAGATACAAAAACAGAAATACACAGCAATTCATAATTTAAAATTTTCACAATGCACCATGTGCGTAAAATAAAAGATATCATACTCACAATTTGTCCTGCGAAGACTCGAAGCACCACCACGCATCCAAAGCCGCTAGTATATCCTATCATCAAAGTTCAAAGCAATCAAGACTCAAGCATCCAAAACAGTTACGGGAAAATAATAATACTAACTCCAATATCACACAGGCATTCTATTGAACGCCTAGGATGCACACGCGCTTTGCACGTAATCACTCAAATTCCGATGAGATTCTTATTTTCACACAATTACTAAAGCACTCCAAATTATTCTAATAGTCCTACTACAATTTCTACTATCATTCGAGAATTAATTCATATCCATATAATTTTCTTTTACAAACCCAAAACCCTATTTTACTAACAACTTGAAATCTCTCTAAAATCCGCTAATTTCTCACATCTACAATTCCTAATATCTCTAAATCTCTCTACCCTAACATTCCTACTCAATAAAATTAACCCAATAAAATTTTATACAATAAAATAGTTAGGGTTTTACCTTCCCGAAATCCTTTCGAAAAACGGACACCGCCACGACGTAGAGAACCCTTCTATTAGTCTACCCCCAAATTTAATTTGGAAACGGTGGAGAAATGGAGTGGATTTGAGGTGGGGAGAGGGGGAGCCGATGGGTTCGGCTTGGGTGTCGATTGGGAAGGAAACGGGAGAAGAAAGAAGGAAATGGAGAAGGAAAAGGTGGGGTGGGGTGGGGTTTTATAAATAAATAAATAAATAATAGATAAATAATTAATATAAGGGGAATATTACATATAGGCCCCAAAGTCCCAATACATTTCAAATAAACCCCAACTCTCACTCTTTAAAATACTAACAATCAAAATACATAAAATTGTCTCATAATAACCCTCCAAAAGCATAAAATAAGATAGACAGCATATCTGATATTTCTCAATAACAATCAATTATTATTAGAAAATACATAATTGTGTACAATTCTCAATTGCACACGGATTACAATGCAAAATAGCCATATGCTATTTTTGCAGGGTATTACAGGTGGCCCACATGCATGAAAACACAGCATGGTTATGCTGTTTGTTTCAATTAGCCAGGATGACGTGGCTTCACCTAGATGGGGCCCACTTTCATTTCGGCTGTGCACTGACTTGAGAAAGAAATGTATGGGAAATTGGTCCTATATCGGTAAAAATATAGATTAAAATATAATATAAATAGTATAGCCTATGATCAAGAGTCACCAAATCGGTTAACCAACTTTTGAGAGGCAACCTGTGGTGGGCAGTTGTACTACATAGTATCTAATTTGTCTTATAAATTGTATAAATTGTCTGAGCTAGGGGCAGGGGCGTTACAAATGGTATCAGAGCCGACTTTCGACACCGGGTGTAGGTAAGAGTGGGCGAGATGTATGCCTGAGATGGAGCTAGCAGATGTACGTTGAGGAGATGTACGTCGGGTATGCCTGAGAGGGAGCGAGGTGGCGGCCTGAAATAGTGGACCACCCGCAGAATCAGGGTACTCCACTCCACAATGGCTAGAAAGGAGATCCTGCACTAGATTGTGCATGCTCGTGCTCAGCAAGGACGCTGATTTATGAAGGGCGGGTGTGTGTAACACCCCGTAATTTTCAAAGAGTATACTATATAGTATAATAGTAAATATATGTTTGAAAAGTATACTTGCTGTATGTAAATATAATGAATTGTTCATTGTGATAATATATGGAAATGGAATAATTAAGATGTTGGTGGCCCACGTGCATGAAAACACAGCATGGTTAAGCTGTTGGTTTCAATTAGCCAGGATGACATGGCTTCACCTAGATGGGGCCCACTTTCATTTTGGCTGTGCACTGACTTGAGAAAGAAATGTGTAGGAAATTGGTCCCATATCGATAAAAATACAGATTAAAATATAATATAAATAGTAAAGCCTATGATCAAGAGTCACCAAATCGGTTAACCAACTTTTGAGAGGCAGTCTGTGGTGGGCAGTTGTACTGCATAGAATCTAATTTGTCTTATAAATTGTATAAATTGTCTAAGCTAGGGGCAGAGGCATTACATAATTAACAAATACGAGATAGCTCCATGGCCTTATCTCAAATATATCTCAATTCTTTTCAATTTAATAGTGCCGGTACCCGAGGTCTCACTAACTCTAAATCACAACTTTATCATGTACAAGAAATCCATGAGTACACATACCCTTCAATAAACATGTCTTAAACTTAGATATTTTCATCCTCAACTTATTCACAAATGATCAACATCTTGTCTTAACACTTATCCACAAAGTAATCATTTCTTAGTCTTGACAATATTCATGATCTATTTATTCATTCATAATCTTTATAAGCAAATAATTTTCTTCAAGAACACAACTTCATCACATGAAATTTTATCAAAAAATTCAAACTCTTACAATATCTCAATTCACTTCGAAGTATTTCTTAAACCAAATATAAGTGTAATCTCTTCAAGAAAAATCATTTCACAAATTAATATTTTACTTTTCTTCACAAAAGGAAATTCTATTATCAAATTTCCATTTTTATGCCTCAAATTATTCAAGAAAATTTCTACAACTCTTTTCAATAAACTTTATTTTATTTTATATAAATTCTAGTATTTTCTCCCAAATTTTATTCTTATTTAAACCCATTAAAAAATGTCCAAAAAAATTCAAAGAAAAAAAACAAAAACTGCACCTCACGGGTTTTGAACCCAGGGCCGCACCTCAGCTACAGTGATGCCCAAAGACCCAACCCGCTAACCATAAAGTCCATATGGACTCTATGTCCAAATAGTCTCACCGAAACCCCAAATATAAACTCCAGTGTTCGGTTTTTAAATTAAAGAATCAAAAATAAATGTGACTATCAAGTTTCGAACCCAAGATCTCTTACAAATAATGCTCTGTGTTGCACTGGCTAACCAGTAAGTCCAAGTGTATTTTCTGTTTAGGAGTTGTGCTAATATACTTTTGTTTAAACTGTTCAGAAATTGGTTCTTTTTCATACAAACTTGTTTATCCAAAGATCCAATCTTTTAAGGATTTTGAAATAAACTTTCTCTTGACTGAGAATGAATTTTAAAAACAGTAAACAACAAATTTCAAATATATTAAAACCATATCTCCATTTCTTTAAACAATTTCTCTTCTCATTTTACACATAGGCTTGTATTTTTTTCTTAAAACTTAAATTTAATAATAGTGTTCATAAAACTAAATTATGTTCTCACTTAGACAAATTAAAATTTTCTAACAACACCAACATGTCTCTCAATCATGAGAACTTCACAAAAACCTCTTTCATGGAGAAAATTATTATTTTCAACTATAATATGGCAAACATACATATGTCAATACATTTCATGGCACTAACTAAATTTTGTTTTGCTTTCTTCCATCTTTCTTGGTCATTAGATTCTAAGGCATGATTTGAATATGACAAATTTCATATGTTCAACATGTATAAAACATTTACAAGCATACTAACATGATTCATACTATTAGTTCTTTAGTCCAAAATTCTTCTTTTTAATTAGCATGGTATCTACTATTTGCTTAAGCATCACAAGACTATTCTCATTCATAACATATTTCATTAGCAAGAGTTTTATCTACATATTTCACATAAACATCAACTTAAAGTACTCATTTATAATCTTTAGCATGCATATTCTACAACTAGAAAGTAAGAAATCATCCACCTCTAAGAAGAATGAAAATATCCCAATGAAGAGACCTCTCCTAGCTTTTGGCTCCACTAGCACCTCCTTGTCCTTCTCCTCCTAGCAAGCCTCCAAGCACAAGGTACTCTCTTTCTCTCTTTCTTTTTCTCTCTTAATTTGCTTAGTTTAGGTGTGACAAAAGGGAAAATGAGGGTGTATTTATAGGATTAGGTGAGGGTTTAATTTGTATAAATTTCCACCTAATAACTCTCTCCTTAATTACCCACTCAACCTTTCATTTTCTAACTCTTTTTCAACCCTTCAAAATCTTAACCCCCATAACCCCCAACCTTTCCTCTCCCCCACTACCCAAAGATCCGGCCTCCCCCCTAGTGCAAGACCAGCCAACACTTGTGTGCAAATGCACACATGCACAAACAAAATAGATACAATTTTTATAGTTCTAAATATGTACTAAAAATTGTAACTTGTCATGTATTAGTCCAAGCTCAACTTAAATTATGTTTTAATTAATGGGCTTGATTCATGGGCTTTCTTTTAATTTATTAATTTAGTTATCCTCGTGGGCTCCCCTTTTAATTAATCTAATGGACTAGAATTTATCTTTAGGTCCATGGATTAAAATAAAAAGGCTAAATAAGATTATGCATGCTAAAATTAGTAAAAGAGAGTAGGAATTAGAGATGAAAAAATTAGCACGTGCATCATACGTGCAAAAATCGAAAACTGCATTTTTAATTTAAATAAAAATGTGGGGTGTTACATGCGCGACACCCCGATGCTTCCTCTACAGACGAACGCAGCCCCGCAACACCGACACCCTCCCCTGTGTGTCATTCCTATGCTTTCCCTGGCTGACCGCAGTGCCAGCAGCCCCCTGCCATGCTCAGCAGCTTCGTGTGCCGCCAGTCCTTGTCGCGCCGCCCTACCGTAGCCAGTGCAGCCGAAGCCAGTGGGTTTTGATCATCTCCTTTTGAATGTGGGTCGTTGATCAACAACATGATCATCAGCTATTTGATCCTGGGCCATCAGATCTTCCTTGATCATCATGATCGAGATCATCATCTTCGACCTCATCTGATCAGATCTGAGCCGTCCGCTTGATCTTCATCTTGATGATCATCATCTTGATCCTTTGATCTCGGCCCCTGATCGCATCATCATCATCATCATCATCATCATCATCATCAAGATCTTGATTTCGACCGTCGGATCTCTTTTGATCATCGTGATCGTGATCTTGATTTTGATCTTCAATCTCAACCGTCCGATCATCCGATCTTGATCCCCATCAAGATCTGTGCCCGATCGTGATCATCTTGATCGTTGCTTGTTGCCGTGTCACCGAGATTCTGATCCCGTTATTCTTCGCATATTCGGATTAATCTAATGTCGTCCTAAAGGCAAGTTATCTTATTCTCGAATTGTATTGTATCGTATTGAGATCGTTTATTGAATCCCACAAGTAGATCCCTATTTATTATCATATATTGTTATTGTTATCTATCGTTGGGATACTACGGATTTACACGAGCGAATCCAAGTAGTAGTCTTGACATCATGCCATCTTTTGCCTCCAATGTATAGAGATCTTATATGCATACATGTAGTTAATTATTGAATATAGGAATAGGGATTGCCATTGCATTTCATGTTACGACATTACACAACTATTTTAGATTGTATACTAGTGTTGATTGTTTATATGATTGATGATGGTGTGCTAGTTGATTGTGATTAGTAAGATTATGGATATTATACATCTTAATACCATGTTCACATAGACGTAACTTGCTGTGATTCATGTTGTCGACCCCTAACTCATCGTTCATAACATTCTAATCATTTTATGCATGAAAAATATATGGAAACCCTGAAATTTACTGCCAACCTGAACATTACCATGCTGTTTTGATTTAGATAATGTCATCAAAATCAATAACTCACTGAATATGAAATGTAGCCCCAGATGTCTAGTTTACTATCCTTTTAATGAATTCCGAGTTACGGTTTGTGAGATATCGCAGTTTTACTGCTGTTGTGCTGTACAATTCCAGATTCTAAAAACTACTACAACACTCTAATTTACAATTAATTTAACCATGCTACCTGTAAGATAATGACTTGAAATTTTGCATGCTAATACTAGACACACTAGAGAGAATCCCCTAATTTACCGGGAATTAATTAATGAAGTTTCAGATTTGTTTCATATGTATAAACACAAATTTACAAGTTCTGACTGAACATAAATCCTGTGTAGATTGCTGTTTTGACACCTGATTCTACAACTTTTATGTATCTTATTTATATGTATTGAAACCGGGCAGGATTCTAGTTTTTAGAACTTCTGACGGATTCATATTTGCTATCTTGTAGCAACGAAAATTCTAATTTTAGTACAACAACCTACTGCTGTCCAGAATTGAGTTTCTATTTTTAATAATATATAATTGAATCTATAATGTTGAATTTGGTGTATTTGATTGTATAGAGTACATTGAAAGATCTTAGGATTGTTTTGTCATCATTCTAATGTCCCTTATTGGTCACATTATCGTTCCCCATTGATGTTTCTACCCCTATTGTTCTCTATTAGTATTGCATGATTGAATAAAGAAAGTTAATCAAGCCGGAGTTAAGGGTTGACTAGGGTAGTTGATGATATACTGATTGTACTCAAGATTGTGGGCCTCGTTCCCAAAATATCGTTATCGTCATTTTGCAAGAAATTGCAAATGGCCAGTGTTATCGTCATTATACAAGAAATTGCAAATGGCCAGTGTTATCGTTATTATGCAAAAATTGCTCAATAGCCAGTAATTATTATTGAAATGTTATATTGTGCCGAGTACATGACCTATAGAATCTACCACCTTAGTCTAAACAAAATTTATTGTATGCATGGAACCTGTAGTATGGGATGGAGTAGTACGTGCATTAGTTATGATTAAAATGAATAATAGTTAAGATTTTCATCGTATTGCCATTGCATTTTGTCATCATTATCGAACAATGTTATTGTTATTGTATAGCATTATTGTTATTGTTTATTGTTATCGTTATAAATCATCGTTATTGCACATTGTACTATTATCGCTTTGTCATTGTTCGATACTATTGATTTCATTGTTCATTGAAATTCATCGTTATACCGTTATTGTCATTGTTCATCTGCTTCTCTATTTGCTACCCACGACTTGCTCTAAGGACATATTTTTCCTTTCTTTTAGATGAGAAGCTTACAGGTAATCAAGGAGATTTGCCTGATGGACTAGGAGAACAACAATGGTGAAAGACTTGTGTTGCTACGCAGTTTAAATAATTATTGTTTCTCTTTTTTTTGAACTTTAATAATTGAACATTGATAATTCTTTGTCCCAAATATTGTTTTTTTAATTCCAGATGTTGGATTTATTTTATGTTGGTTACTTTATGCTTAAATTTCAAGTATTGTTATTCATGTGATTACTTCTTTATTTGCATGCGTGGTTGTTTTTTTTTTACTTCCTATTTATGTTGTTGAGTTAAATCGATGACAGCCTATGAATGATGCAAGTCATTCACTGGGCCAAGTCACGTGCCTGCATTCCGTAGTTTTGGGAAGCGGGACGTGCCATAAAATTATACGAATTTGAAGTAAAAGATCCTGTTGTGTTACGAATTACATGTAAATGAAATTCGGGGAGTTAGAGTTCACTAAGTAAACTCTTGAGACAGAGTGGCTCCATGTAGGTGTGTCGACCCTCCTTGTTGGATGCAAATTAGAAATGAAATCTAATAATTGAGCCTGCTCCCAGTTCAGGGTGGTGGAGGAGCTGCTATTTAGGCCAGGCTTCCAAACCCATCTTCCCTTTCCAATAGGCCTTGAGAGCACAAAGTAGCTTTTTTGTTCCAGGTTTCTTAGTATAAAGAAGGGAATAAGTTACAGATGTTATTACCCTCAATCCATTTAGAAGTCCAGAACTTAATAAATTGGCCATTTCCAAGCTGCTTGTGAATGCCTTGCATGAATTGTTCCTTGAGTATGTGGACACCCTTCCAAAAGATTGAAGCTTGAGTAGGATAGGTGAAGAAGTTAGAGGATTTATTGAAGTATAAGGAAAGAAATGCTTGAGTCCCCAGAGCATTATCAGACACCAACTTCCACCACCATTTCATCAAAAGGGCATTATTGAACTGAGTAAGATTTAGACCCCAAGACCCCCTTGCTTTTTGACTGACGTATTCTTTTCCAACTAGTGCATGCGGAGCCAGCTGCCTTTGTATCAGCCCCTACCCCACAAAAACCTGCTACGAATCTGATTAATTTTTTAGATAACCCCGGAAGAGGCATATTAAGTAGGTAGGGCTGAGAGAACTGAGTTAATGAGTACAAGGCCCCCAGATCCCCCCCCCCCCCCCCCCCGACAACATTAAGATTGCTAATCTCTCTGCAACAGTTTCCCTTTTCCCTTTAGAGGCATGCCTAGATATTTGATAGGTAATTTATCTAGCTTACATCCCAAAACATCAAACAAAGCATGAAGATTAGCTCTGGAATAACCAAAACACACAATTGAAGATTTTGAAAAGTTGATTTTCAGACCAGAGATATTGGCAAATAGGTGGAGCAGCTTCAAGTTAATTACCTCTTGTTCCTCTCTTTTTCAGAAGACAAGAGTGTCATCTACAAATTGAAGTATGGACAATGATGTAAGACAATCCCTGAGATTTAACTAAGAGAAAGTGCCACAATTTCGTCCAAATTCTAACATCTTAGCTAACACATCCACTGCAAGAATAAAGAGCATAGAGAAAAGTGGATCTCCCTGCTTTAGTCCCCTCTTGTAGTTGATGATTCTGCCTCCTGTTCCATTGACAAGAACAAAGGATTTGGCTGATATGAGAATGGAACTGATCCACCTGCAATAGTTAGGACCAAAGCCCATGGCAGATAACATTTGCTCAATGAAATCCCAGCTCCAAGTGTCGAATGCTTTGCGAAAATCTATTTTCAGCTTTAGAGTATCAGATTTCTTGTTACAACAGAGGTTAATAGCTTCATGAGTAACCAAGAAACAATCTATCGTGAATTTACCTTTGAGGAAAGCACTTTGAGAAGAGGAGACCAAGGAATCTAGAAGAGGGCTTAGTCTATTGGCTTGGATTTTGGTGAAGATTTTAAGTGAGCGGTTGAGGAGGCTGATAGGCCTAAACTCAGAAACATTATTGGCGTCATCGCATTTAGGAATGAGCAAAATACTAGAGTAATTCAGCCTGCTGAAATCTACTGTTCCACTCTAAAGGTCCATCATCAAAGTAAATAGCACTGTTTGAATCAACTCCCAGAATTTCTAATAGAAACACATAGGGTAGCCATCAAGTCCCGGGTCCACTTATTGAAAGGACTGCATGCTTAACTTCTTCGAGGGTGAAAGGAGCCACTAAATCAGAAAATTGCAATTAAGGGTGGGATATAGAGATTGTCAATCCACTCTGAAATCTGGAGAAGAAGAAGTGCTGCATATTTCACTAAAATGTGCATCAAAGCAAGATTTAATAGTAGTTAGGCGAGTGATCTAATCACCATTGTGCATTATTGAGTAGATGAAATTTTTTCTTCTTCGACCATTGGCTATGGAATGAAAAAACTTAGTATTAGCATCACCTTCCTTGATCCAGGTGATTCTGGATCGTTGCCTCCAATAAGTAACCTCTGCTTTGACTATAAACTGATACTCTTGATGAGCCGATAAGAGATCTGCGAATTGGGCAGGATCTAGCGCTTGGACATCTGCTGCAATATCCAAAAGATGAATCTCATCTAGTACTGCCTTCTTCTGGATATATAAATACTCGTACCTCATTCCTCCATCATCTAATACTCCTTTATAGTATGAGCTTTTGAGCAAAGATGTCAACCAAGGAACCTCTGCAATGAAAACCTTCCCAATAGGCAATTACCGCAGAGATGAAGCTCTCTTTAGTAAACCATGCCTACTCGAATTTGAAATAATTGATTCTTTTGGCAATCACATTGGAGTCAAGAATAATAGGGCAATGGTCTGAAGCAATTCTGGAAGAGACTGATGAATACATTGTGGGTGGAGAAGTTCGAAGGATCTGAAAATCAAGAACCTATCTAATCTGGCTAGAGCAGGATTTGCTCGAAGATTAGACCAAGTAAATTTCCTACCTGCAAGAGGGAGGTCTATAAGCTCAAGAGTTTGAATGAATGTTCTAAATTCTTTCATATCTCTACTAGACCCTTTTCCTCAATTTCTCTCTGAATTAGACAAGGTCACATTCAAATCACCACATAAAACCCAGGCATCACATAGAAAACTCCTCATTTGGAAAATCTCATTGAGACAAAGGTTTCGGTCATCCAATTCAAACTGAGCATAAACTGAGGTGAGTGACCATTCTGAACCTGATGTTCTGCTTCTAAAGGATCGGGAAATGGAGAAAATGTTAACAGTAGAATAAAAACAATCGAGGATGTTATCATTCCACCTAATAAGGACTCCACCACATCTATCAATAGCAGCAAACTCTGCCCATTTGGTGATCAGTGTGCCTCTAATAGACAATAATTTTTGAGAAGAAGGGTTGCTCAGCTTGGTTTCTTGGAGACAAACCGCAGACACCTGAGCACTCCTTATACCATCCTTAATCAGGGCACATTTGTTGTGGTTGCCCAACCCTCTAATGTTTCAGCTGGCTATCTTCATTGAGAAAATATGATCAGACAACCAATACACAAAGCAAAGAACATATACACTAAGACACTCAGTTCAGCGGACCTTGTTGATCGGAGTATCAACAGAGTCTTTCACTGGTTGCTTTAGTTTCTCAAATGAGTGTGGCCCAATAGCCTCCACTCCTACAAATTCAGCTACCTCCATGATATCTTCCTTAGATAATAAAGCAAAAGGATTGTTGCAGGCAATGGTAACTGAAAGTATAGAAGAGGAGATACCTTCTTTCTTGCGGGATGCTGCCACCTTGATTGTAGTTGATCGATGCTTCATGAAAGGCCTAGTGATGTGGTTCTTTGTTGCGGATCTGCTCCTTTTTCTTCGTCTACTAGGGCCTTCATCAAAATCGGAGGAACAAAAGTCTAGCTGCTGTGAGACTATGGCCTTAATTTGTGGGGGATAAGGGATTTAGTCTTGAATCTCTCCAACACAACATCTTCCGAACCCATGATGAAGTGCAAATCATGAGCTTGCTCAAGCTTTGCAGACGTCTTGATAACAGTTTTCTTGAGAACGGACTCCACTGCAGATTTGATCTCATTGAAGAGCGATAAAGGAATAGTGACCACCCGACCTTTCCAAACCATTTGACGCACACCTTCTACATGTTTATTTTCGTTAGAGCTAGCAGAACTACCAAGAAGGTTGTTAGATTCCACAGAGTCAATTCAAAAATTACCATCCTTGGAGTATGAAATCTCCACAATAGGCAATGCATTAAAAAAAATTCTTTGCCTTATTAGCCCCCACAGAAACAATCCCGTTCTTTTGAAGTGGCCCCAAATTCAAAGTCGTAACTACCAAATTAGAGCCATACTTGATTTCGCCAATCCTGAGATATTTAGATGTTTCACTGTTAACAGATTGTGATTTAGTGCACCCTGGGATTGCGCAACTGATTGCACAACATTCTCAATTGGGCTCTTTCCCTTGGATTGCCTAACTAGATGATCTCCATTCCAGATTTGGCTCTTGCCCTGAGATTGCGCAACAGACTTGTCCACATTCCCCAATTTGCTCTTGCCCTTTGCATCGCCGATAATCCCCGGAGGGGGTGAATTCACCGGAACTTGATTGGTACGTGTAACATAATCTTCTCTATGCCTCCAAAAGGATGAGGGTCCACTCCCAGCGAAAAATAGTTGCACTTTGCCCTGCGGAACATCCTCCAATGCTATAGGCTGACCAAGGATAAGCACTGGAACTTTGTGAGTCTGCAACTCATAAGACCATGGCATGATATATTTGACCTGAATCACCTTCAGGATGTGGGTGACGTCATCAACCTTAATGAGGACCAGGGCCTGGTCCCTGGAGGACACCTCCTTCATCGCACTACTCATCATGATAAGCTTACCAAAAGGATGTACCAGGTGTTCTAGAGATGAGTGATTTTACAGGTGTAAGGGGAAGAGAGGGATATTAATCCAAACATAGCTAGGTCTAGGTTTTAGCTTGGCTCCATAGTCCAAGGACCACGGTGAAAATGCAGCATTGAAGCCTGAGAACTTGAAGACTTCATCGGTAACAGCCTGCCAGTGTCCTCTTCCGAAAGAAATTTTACATGGAAAACACCTTCGCTGACCTTTTTGAGCACCCACTAGTTACCCTGCCTCTTCCATGCAAAATTCAGGGTGCTTTCAATTGCCTTGGTCTCCGGCCTAGTCTTGGGTTTAATCAGGTGGAAGAAGGCACTCTCATGTAATGCCGGAATGGCCTCAACAATCTCATTATTGTGGGGGATTTCGACTTGTAAGGATTCACAACGACTGAACATGGTGCAGTCTCTCACTTTGTGGCCAAACTTATAGTAAATATCCATATACTAATTTTTTAACTTAAACGACTACAAATGCTCTTACTGGCCCGAATAAGGAATTAGCGGGATGAAAGTTTTGCGAGGTGGTTTTCGCGAGATCGCAAGATGAGTATCGCGAGACGGGATAGCGATAGCACAAGATGGGTTTCACGAGATTGTGTTCGGAGTGTCGCGAGAGGCGGAAAGAGTAGATGGGAGGTTTCGCGAGAGTCGCATTTAATTTTCTACTTCGCCAGGGTAGGATAATTAACCCCTGCGTATTTTTTAATGGAATGATGGGGGGGGGGGGGGGGGGGGGGGGGGGGGGGGATTCCTACCCCAGTTTTTTTATCTTTCTAAAAAAAATATAAGAATGTAAAATTACTTTTTCTTAATTCACTATACAAAGCAATTGATAAACAATTTTTAATTGGAACTCTCTCTCTCTCTTTTGACATCACCAAATTTTGCTGGTATGTTTGGGCCTTCATTTTTGGCCAAAAAAAGGTTACAACTTACAAGTAGGGAAATTATTCTTTGATGCTTGCGCCTTTTTTTTACAGTTCAAATTTGGCTAGTAATGTTTGTGCCTTCATTACTGGCCCAAATAAGGAATTCGTGGGATCAGGGTTTCGCGAAATCGCCAAATGATTGTCGCGAGAAGGGATAGAGAGATCGCAAGATGGGTTTCACGAGATTGCATTCAAAGTGCCACCAGAGGTGGAAAGAGTGGATGCGAGGTTTGGCGAGAATTGCATTCGGTTTTCTACTTCGCTAGATCTGGTGATAAAAACTCACAATGCCATTTTAACATGTCATTTGGCGAGTCTTGTAGGAGAAGATTTTTATCCGTAAATACTCTATTTTGGCCAAAAAAAAATAAACAAAAAAAAAGACAGTGAGTATGGTTGGGGATGGTCTAACATTAATTTTTTTTTTAGCTAGCCAACTGGGCTAGAATAATAGCCTACTATAACAGCCCAGCAGTAAGTGCTTAGGCGTGCATAATTGTTTTGATTAGGGCCTTCATTTAATGATTTTGGTTAGGCCAGAATAGGAGATTGATGGCTAGATCCTCTCAAGTACTTCAAAAGTAAATGTGGGTCCAGTGAATTAGTGAAGATGGTAGAAAGTAGAAAGTTAGTGGATATAACTTATCTAGCTATGGTTATATAAACTTTGATCCTATAGTTATGTAAACTTTGGCAAATTTGGATAATATTTTAGAGGTACGGCATATTTATATTTTTCACCTCAAAGTTAAGAAATCAACATAAGTATAGTGGGTATCTAAACTCCAATTCAATAAAATTTATTTTTTAAGACAATATATATATATATATATATATATATATATATATATATATATATATATATATATAGACAATATATATATATATATATGCAACACCTACAACAAAATAGGCATACCCTGGTGTTTTTGTAACAGCTCTTGTTTAAAATGCCGGGGAAGGCCCAATATTTATAAAATAAAATAAAAATCTTACCTACCCCGGTGTTTCTGTAAAATGCCACAGTAGGGTAATTAACCTCGGAGTATTTTTAATGAAATGAAGGAGATTGGGGGTAAATTACTACCCCCAATTTTCCCATAATTTTCAATTATCCTCCCCGTTGGCTCTCTCTATCTCTTTCTCTTTCTCTGTGCCCTAGCCCCGTTGCCCCCACGCCGTTGCCCACCATCTTTCTCCCCCTCCATCTCTCTCTCAAATCTCATGTATTAATATCTCTAAGAGTATCTCCACTCATGGGGTTGTCATTTGGGTTGCTATTTTTAATTTTGGCAACCCAAAGAACAACTTTGTCAGAAAATGATAATAGGTTCTACACCCATGGTTGCCAAAAAACAGATCGGTGTGTGTGTATATATATATTGTAACGCCTCAAATTTCAAACACATGTAATTCGTAGCACAAACGAGATCTTTTACATCAAATTCGTACAAATTTATAAGGAATTTAAAACTTTTATTTACAATATGTTCTTTACAACAGTACAATGGAATTAAATGAATACAATAAAATCCACAATAATGAAAACCTTCAATCTTGTAACAACTCATCATAGTGACTTCAAGTCCATGCCAAGCCAAATCCTGTAACTAGGAAACTGTGGGCACGTTAGTTGCATATAACTGACGCAATGCTATAATACAACGATTCTTCTACTTTAGCAAACACAAACTTGAATGCAAACAGGAAAAGTGACTGTCCTAGTCGTGTCAGTGTATGATATGACTTAATACCTAATGCAAACATTTACACTAAGATGACACTAATGCATGCTAGTTCGGATCCTATGCATCTTATACTACATAGGTCCGAGGGTAAGCCCTTATCGTACTCCCTTATCGTACTCCACATTATAGGGTTCAGTCTCTTGCCATGCAATCTACTACTATGACTACTATAAGATTTAGATACTTTGCAAGTATTGGTTCTCGCCCCAGAATACTGAAAATCAATCCCACTCTGCGGATCATTTTATGGCCTATTTCATCAATCTTTCCGGAATACTGGGGATTGTCTCACTCCGCGAGTTATGCTGGAACCCTCATTGCACAAATACCCCATGAGCGTCGCTCTCACCTCGGAATACTGGAGATCAGTCACACTCTGCGGATCATTCTGTGGCTTATTTCATCCATCGTTCCGGAATACTGGGGAATGTCTCAGTCCGCGAGTCATCCTGGAGTCCATAACTCACGTTTGCTCTTATTTCGTCATATCTCCAATTAGTGCCTGACCTTAAGTTTAACTCACAGTTATTAAGACCTAGAGTTTAGCTTTTGCCACTGGACTTAAATCCAAACACTAAGAATAGTAACCCACACTGGCTACTGCTCAAAAAGAAAGTTAACCCATACTGGTTACTTCTTAAATTCCATTTATTACAACTGTCGGTATTCTGGGACCCACACACTCTAGAACAAGCAACCATCTCAGAAAAGATCACATAGGTTGCATCTAACCTCGTCATAAACATCTCATTTATTATTTATCAATCTTCTTTATCTATTCTCTTTATGTTTATTATCAATCACGAAGTAACCAACTTCTGATATCAATATTCAATAACACTTGATGAGTTAAAACCCTTATAAACATCAATTTTTAAATTTACCAAATTCATCATTGAATTACCTCTTAATTCCTCATAAGGTAAATCTTACTAACATTCCAATTTTAAATCCAATTTTATACGTTGTAAAAGTTTTAGGACAACTAGATAAAAGACATCAACCCACTGGTATTGAAAAAATCATATAAATTCCAATACGACTCCAAAAGTAGATTTATTAGTTTCATAGAAATCATGAATGAGTCTACTACAATTTTGTAGTTAAGATCATCAAAAAGTCTACTACAAAGTTTCTCTCCACAATTCTAATTTAGCATTGATTCCTGCTTTAGTCTCGTTCACTAAGACGATGTGATCGGCAAAAAGTATACACCAAGGCACTTCATCTTGTTATTTCTCTCGTCAATTCTTCCATAACCAAAGCAAAGAGGTAGGGGCTTAAAGCCGAACCTTGGTGCAAACCTATTGTAATAGAATAATCACTGGTCTCTCCTCTGGTTGTTGTAATTGTGATCATTTCTCCTTCATACATATCCTTAATCACCTCAGTATATAGAATAATTACTTTTTTATTATTTAACACCCATAATACTATGTCTCTAGATACTTTATCATATGTTTTCTTATATCTATGAACACCATATGTAGATCTTTCTTATTATCCTTATATTTTTTCTTAAGTCTCCTCTACATAAATTGCTTCCACTGTTAACCTCTCAAACATAAATCCAAACTGATTCTCAGATACTATAGTTTCTAGTTTTAGTCTATGTTCGATCACTCTTTTCCAAAGTTTTATTGTATGACTCATTAATTTAATCCCTCAGTCGAGCAACTTTGTATATCTCCTTTATTTTTATATATATTGTACTAAAATACTCTTTATCCATTCATCGGGCATCTTCTTGGTCCGCCAAAATCTCATTAAATAATCTTATTAGCCAACCCACTCTTACATCCCCAAGACACTTCCAAACTTCAATAGGTATACCATCCGGTCCTAAAGCATTTCATATTTTCATCATTCTTAGAGCACTTTGAACATATGAGGTTCTAATTCTACGGAAAACATATGCTCTCGACCTTCCCTCGAGTCCTCTATATTTAAGTTGCACACAACCTTTTCATTTAATGACTTCTCAAAGTAATTTCGCCATCTTTCCTTAATTTTCTCATCTTTTACTAAGACTTTTGAATTCTTGCCATAAGTGGCCGATATTTGAAAATGAGAGTGAAGTGAGTAAAAAGCACACAAATGATATCCAAAAAATACAAAACTTTGTGATAAGCTAGGATTCACCATACACAAGCTAACACAACTTGTATAAGTGAATTTTGAATCACAGTTTGTAAGATACGACCATGTATCACTTGCAAGTCAATATTTTGAATCTCCTACAAATCTCATGTGTGTGTTGTTATAACTAGATACTTGATTGTGCCTATGTATATATTGACTTATTTTTGAAAATTTTCTGCCTTACACAGTCAGGCCAGAGAGTTTCTACAGGATCAAGCCAAACCAATCTAGAGGAAGAAGGTGAACATGATGGAAGCAACTCTGACGTTGCTAGACATACGCTGTAGGTGACAGTGGGTTTTAATGTTGTACAATTGAACTCCTTTGGATTGTAAATTAACTTTAACTGGCTCGATTGAGACTGTGTATTATTTTAGACTGGAGAACTTTGGATGTAAGGTTTAAACTTCGTATATGTGTTCATTAAATTATTGTAATTATTAGTTTAGATATTTTATGATTTTTGTTGTGTTATAACTGTCAAAAGGAAAAATGGACTCTAAATGAGCTCATTTCTCATTGTGTGCAAGAGGAACAAAGGTGAAACAAGATAAGACTGAAAGTGCTCATTTGGCCAAAGCCTCTAAGGATAAGGGCAAGAAGAGAAAATCTGAGGATGAAAATGCTAAGGATCCAGCTCAAAAGAAACAACATAAGGATACAGAGAGTTGTTTCTTTTGTAACAAGCTTGGACATATGAAGAAGAAATGTACTAAATATCACGCATGGCGTGCAAAGAAAGGTATGTTTCTTACTTTGGTCTGTTCTGAAGTTAATTTATCTTCAGTACCTAGAAACACTTGGTGGATAGATTCTGGTACTACTACTCACATAAGTGTTTCTATGCAGGGTTGCCTGAGCTGCCGGAAGCCAAATGATGGTGAAAGACACATCTTCGTGGGCGATAATCGGTAGAAGTGGAAGCAGTTGGGGATTTTAGGTTGTTATCAGGAACTGGTTTCTTATTTGGATTTGAAAGACACTTTTGTTATTCCGTCTTTTAGACGAAATTTAATTTATGTTTCTTTGTTGGACAAATTTGGTTATTATTGTTCATTTGGAAACAATCAGTTTAGTTTGTCTTTAAATTCGAATGTTGTTGGAACTGGTTATTTGAATGTTTATGACAACCTTTATTTATTTGAAACAATTGCATCCTATAATGAAACCTTGCATGTAGAGTTACGTGGTACTAAACATAAATTAAATAAAGAAAGTTCGACGTCATTATGGCATAAGTGCTTAGGTCATATCTCAAAAGGTAGAGTTGAGCGTCTTGTGTCTGATGAAATTTTGGAATCCTAGGACTTCACAAGACTTTGATATCTGTGTAGACTGCATAAAGGGAAAACAGATCAAAACTAAGAGATTAGGTGCCAATATTCTTAATGTTAGGTGTTATGAACACATTTGTTATTTACTTTGAGAAAGCTTAGTCATGGTCTCCACAATCCAGAATATGTTCTTATGGTGTTGTATTCTCTGTTCTAAAGTTTAGTTCCGTTTTGGAGTTGAATATAGCATTCTGACCATATTTTCTCAAATCAAAAGGGGTAGTATTAATCAGATATTTATGAAATGACCAATGATTTTAATAAGTATTCAAACCAGTTTATTATATCCTAGCTTAAGAATATGGTTTGCAAATTGAAAAAATCCATCTATGGACTCAAGCAAGCTCCTCGTCAATAGTACCACAAAATTCATCAAGTAGTTATCTCATTTGGTTTTGAGATGAATGTAGTTGATGATTGTGTGAATCAAAAGTTCAGTGGGAGTAAGCATATATTTCTAGTTCTATATGTCGATGACATATTGCTTGCCACTAATGATATAGATTTATTGCATGAAACTGAAAGGTTTCTGTCCAAGCATTTTTTAGTTGAAGGATCTTGGGGATGCCTCTTTTGTATTAGGAATTCAGATACACCGAGATCGTTCTCGAGGTACTCTAGGATTATCACAAAAGGGATACATCGATAAAGTACTCAAAAGGTTTGACATGCAAGATTGTAGACCAGGGGATACCCCTGTTGCTAAAGGAGACAAATTTAGTCTCAATCAGTGTCCTAAAAGTAACCTTGAAATTCAAGAAATACAAAAGATCCCCTATAGATCAGTTATTGGGAGTCTAATGTATACTCAAGTATGCACGCGTACGGATATTGCGTACATTGTTGAGATGTTAGGCATGTATTTAAGAAAACCTGGTATGGACCATTGGATAGCAGCCAAGAGGGTCATGAGGTATCTTCAGAGAACAAAAGACTACATGCTCACATATAGAAAATCAGATCATTTGGAGGTCGTAAGGTATTCTGATTCTGATTTCACTAGGGTGCTAAGATAGCAAAAGTCTACATCAGGCTATATTTACCTGTTAACTGGAGGAGTCTATAATGTTAGGAAACATAGACTCTAAATTACAAAGTAAATATAGCCTGATGTAGACTTTTGCTATCTTAGCACCCTAGTGAAATCAGAATCAGAATACCTTACGACCTCCAAATGATCTGATTTTCTATATGTGAGCATGTAGTCTTTTGTTCTCTGAAGATACCTCATGACCCTCTTGGCCGCTATCCAATGGTCCATACCAGATTTTCTTAAATACATGCCTAACATCTTAACAATGTACGCAATATCCGGACGCGTGCATACTTGAGTATACATTAGACTCCCAATAGCTGATGTATAGGGGATCTTTTGTATTTCCTGAATTTCAAGGTTACTTTTAGGACACTGATTGAGACTAAATTTGTCTCCTTTAGCAACATGGGTATCCCCTGGTCTACAATCATGCATGCCAAACCTTTTGAGTACTTTATCGATGTATCCCTTTTGTGATAATCCTAGAGTACCTCGAGAACGATCTCGGTGTATCTGAATTCCTAATACAAAATAGGCATCCCCAAGATCCTTCAACTAAAAAATGCTTGGACAGAAACCTTTCAGTTTCATGCAATAAATCTATATCATTAGTGGCAAGCAATATGTCATCGACATATAGAACTAGAAATATATGCTTACTCCCACTGAACTTTTGATTCACACAATCATCAACTACATTCATCTCAAAACCAAATGAGATAACTACTTGATGAATTTTGTGGTACCATTGACGAGGAGCTTGCTTGAGTCCATAGATGGATTTTTTCAATTTGCAAACCATATTCTTAAGCTAGGATATAATAAACTGGTTTGAATACTTATTAAAATCATTGGTCATTTCATAAATATCTGATTAATACTACCCCTTTTGATTTGAGAAAATATGGTCAGAATGCTATATTCAACTCCAAAACGGAACTAAACTTTAGAACAGAGAATACAACACCATAAGAACATATTCTGGATTGTGGAGACCATGACTAAGCTTTCTCAAAGTAAATAACAAATGTGTTCATAACACCTAACATTAAGAATATTGGCACCTAATCTCTTAGTTTTGATCTGTTTTTTCTTTATGCAGTCTACACAGATATCAAAGTCTTGTGAAGTCCTAGGATTCCAAAATGTCATCAGACACAAGACGCTCAACTCTACCTTTTGAGATATGACCTAAGCACTTATGTCATAATGACGCCTAATTTTCTTTATTTAATTTATGTTTAGTACCACGTAACTCTACATGCAAGGTTTCATTATAGGATGTAATTGTTTTAAATAAATAAAGGTTGTCATAAATATTCAAATAACCAGTTCCAACAACATTCGAATTTAAAGACAAACTAAACTGATTGTTTCCAAATGAACAATAATAACCAAATTTGTCCAACAAAGAAACATAAATTAAATTTCGTCTAAAAGACGGAATAACAAAAGTGTCTTTCAAATCCAAATAAGAAACCAGTTCCTGATAACCACCTAAAATTCCCAACTGCTTCCACTTCTACCGATTATCGCCCACGAAGATGTGTCTTTCACCATCATTTGGCTTCCGACAGCTCAGGCAACCCTGCATAGAAACACTTATGTGAGTAGTAGTACCAGAATCTATCCACCAAGTGTTTCTAGGTACTGAAGATAAATTAACTTCAGAACAGACCAAAGTAAGAAACAAACCTTTCTTTGCATGCCATGCGTGATATTTAGTACATTTCTTCTTCATATGTCCAAGCTTGTTACAAAAGAAACAACTCTCTGTATCCTTATGTTGTTTCTTTTGAGCTGGATCCTTAGCTTTTTCATCCTCATATTTCCTCTTCTTGCCCTTATCCTTAGAGGC
The DNA here is from genome assembly GCA_017893485.1 of Hemerocallis citrina. Classification (NCBI taxonomy): domain Eukaryota; kingdom Viridiplantae; phylum Streptophyta; class Magnoliopsida; order Asparagales; family Asphodelaceae; genus Hemerocallis; species Hemerocallis citrina. The sequence goes on along the minus strand of CM030366.1, from coordinate 76,788,692 downwards.
TTTGGCCAAATGAGTACTTTCAGTCTTATCTTGTTTCATCTTTCTTCCTCTTACACACAGTGAGAAATGAGCTCATTTAGAGTTCATTTTTCCTTTTGACAATTATAACTGATTTTGAATTGATTAAACTGTGCATGAAGTGATACCAAAACCATAAGCACAAGCAAGTCCTCAGGAAATTCAAGCTTGAGTGCCTTAAGTCTTGAAACAACATGATACATTTCCATAATGCACTCCCTTACATTTCCTCGACCCTTATACTTCATAGACATCAAAGAAGTCAGAAGTGCAGTCATTTCAACCTTATCATTTTTAGCAAAATGTTTCTCAATTTGATCGAGGAAATCTTTGGCCTTAGTAATCCCATCGAATTTTGTGCCCCTAAAGGCTTCTAGAATGCTGTGTTTTATAATCATTAGACTCATACGATTTGAACGATCCCATCTCTCAAATACCCTTTTATCATCAGGAGTGCTTTCTGCAGTGAGAGATGGAGGTTGTTCTTCCCTTAATGCATGGTCTAATTCCATACAGCCAAGAGTTATCAGTAGGATCCCTTTCCATTCCTTGAAATTTGTCCCATTAAGCATGGGAATAGAATTGATGTTAGCAGTTATTGAGGCAGCAGAAGATACATTAGCTGAATATAGAACAAAAAATAAACAAAATAAGCTCACATGAGAATCCATATGAAACAATAAATTCAAATAATGGTTAATCCCATCTCAAGATACCTGGCACAACATTAATATCAAGTCTTTGGATAATAACATTAACTGTAAGCGGTACTCTTGTTGTAGTAATCAAATATTGACAATAAATCCTGTCAAATAATAAGTCATTCTTTGGACTGACTTATTGTTCACATGGAATACCTTATAATTGTCACATATTTATTACCACAGATGTGTATGAAATTCGACCAAATATCAACTTACCTTTGGGTCAGTTAATAAACGCATGAATTACAAACACACAATCATCTTGATATTTTAAATAAATTAATCTACACAAAAGAGGTCACTTTGACGACATTTTGTTTCAATTAAACTATTCAAAATATTAGACATTCATAAGGAAAAACCAAAACCAAAATTTTAATTTAATTGTTTCCCAAAATTTTATCTTTTCCTTAATATCATAATTTTACTTTATTTGTAGATGGATAATGTCAAGATAATATCTATGATAACAAAACCATAACTAAACCATATCTATCTACTGTTTGATAATATCAAATTAATTTTTATTTATCCGATTGCTGGACAAATATTTATAACAGAAAATTAACTTTACCCATAAGTAACAAATCAATTTCATAACAGAATATATATATATATATATATATATATATATATATATATATATATATATATATATATAAAATTAACAAAAAATATAAATCTGACATCTTGAAACATGTCTCTCCAGAGAAACACACAGCGGGCGATAGGGACCCACGCCGCTACGTCAGCATCGCCAACAAAGCAGCGCCTGCTGCTCTCACCTAGCGGGCCCTACGCGCCCCTCCACATGCCCACGTCAACAACTTGGAGAAGCAGCAGCAACCTGCTGCCTTCTTTTTCCCGTGGGCCCCCATGCTGTGCAACAAATCCCACACATACACCCCATAGGAAACTCAATGGGGAAACCTCTAATTAAGTATCCATATCAAAACCATTTCTTAAATTATCTTTATCAAAATCCAAAACCTTATTTTTAAAACAGTACTCACGGTTTTGATTTTTTTTTCTTTCTTTAAAACCGGATGGGCCCACAGTTTCTATCTCACTTGATTCTATCCATGATAGCCATTATTGATTGAATCTGAAGCCATTATTCTATCAATCCACATGAGTATAGTTTTATTGAATCTGATCATTATTCATGAGTATGGTAAAAAATCTAATCACATGGGTATAGATTAAAGAAATGAAGTTGTTTTAAATCATGAATAATCATTCAGTAAACATTGGGCAAACTTTAGATTTAATCAACATCTATAATAAATACTGTTTAATAACCAAATATTTGCCATCAGATCTGAAGCCATTGATCCAATAAAAAAAACATTAATTGAATTTCTTAAACAGGAAGATCAAAAGGAACCCTGAATTTCTTTTAAGTTTCTTTAAACAAGAAACCCTAAATTTCTTCAATTAATCCAGCAAAGATGGCTCTGATACCAATTGTTGGATTTTTATATACACTTAAGAACATGCATAAAACATTAATAACAACCTAAAACATGTTTCTATAAATATAGATCTTAATCATGTTGCAAAAGTACTTTAATATAAAATCCTAAATCATGAAACTGTAAATCTTTGCTAAATCAAAAGAAGAAAAACATTAAAAACGGAAACACTAACCTGAAGCCATTGATTGAGGTTGCGCAGAGGGTTTGGATCTTCCTATATGATACGCACTTCTATGAGAGGCCGTCTCTATTCTTCTGTTGATGGGATGAAAGATGGAATAAGAAGATGTGTATATATAGGGGACCATAACCCTAATTGATAATTATTGATTTTCAATTTTGCCCATCAGAAAATAAGAAATTTAGTTTACGGTCTCTACACGTGTTATATCACACTTTAAATTATATGCTTTTAACCCATTACTTAATCTTGATTAGATCACTTTAATTTGGGTTAGACTTTTAGAATAGCAATTATACATTTAGTTACATATGTGAGCCCACATAGATTATTTTCGAACAACAAGTTCTTTCAAGAATCCTATGTCGATTTGGTGTATTCCCTATGTCGATCACATTGGTCAGTTGTGTAAATTGACACAGACTGCGTCGTTAGCAGAATATCAAGACCAGTTCGACATGTTGATGAACAAAACAAGCGTCTTATAACATGCACACATTATGAGTAACTATATCTCAGGATTGAAACCTGATATTAGGCATGAAGTGTTAGCTCACAAGCCAACGTCGTTGTCAGATGCAACTGGTTTGGCTAAATTGCAAGAAGAAAAGTTTATTGATAAAAGATTAATGTGGAATAAGAGTAGGAATTATAGACCTCCATGGCAACCCCCACCTAGTAATCTTCCACCCTTATTACCCACACCTTCAATCACAACATCTTTTATTCCATCATAGACTCCTCCATCTTCGAAGCTAGCTGTTAGAAGAATTCCCCGAGCTAAATGGGCTAGGTGAAAGGAGAAAGGGTTGTGTTTCAATTGCGATGAGAAATATATACCAGGTCATCGATGCAAAAAGCAATTTCTCATGTTGTTATTAGATGAAGATGAGCAGATTGATCATAGGGCAGAGCAGGATTCCCAAGCAGATGATTATTGATGGGAATTTATTTGCAAGTGTACAAAATTGCAACAAGTAGTATAGTTAAGTGAAAAGAGTGTCGAATCCACAAGAACTAATTATTTTATCGAGTACCGAAATTACTAGATTAACTACTATTTGGAAAACCAAAATTTTAATAAATAAAGCAACTAAATTATTCTAAAGATCTAAACTAACAAAAGAGAACGAAAATCTAAAATTTTTTGTGATTTTTTAATGGCATAACAAATTCTAGGGATTTTGATTTCACCTATTTAATCTCGCACAATTTATAACTCCATGTGAAAAAAAATATTATTTTTCCAAGTTGTAGACCAAAATCCCCAAATTATTCAATATTCTCTCTCAAGCAATATCAAAACTATTCTCAACTAATTATTTGTCATAGTTCATGCACAAATTACGAATTGAAAATTCATTATGATTTATGGATTTCTTACACTCAGATTAACAGCGGTTCGCTCTTGTAACAATGTTTATGTTTATTAATTCAAAATTACAAATTACCAGTTCGGTCTCTCCATGATTTAATAAATCATACAAAAGTTGGCCAAACAATTGTAAGCATTAAGAATAAAAATTAAACACACAACCATGGAAAAATAGAAAAATAATACGGAATTAAAATTGTGTTATCAAAACTAGGCTACATCAAAGCCCTAGAAAAATAACTTTAGTTCATAATAATTTTGCAACTAACAAACATGTTCTTGGATTGCATAATAAAAATTAGAAGAGAAGAAGAAAAATTTGTATTTGCCAAAGAATCCAAGCCGCGAAATTCATGCTCTTTTTCTATTTTTTTTATTCTTCTTTCTTTCTTTCTTTCTTTCTTTCTTTCTTTTTTTCCTCCCAAGTCAGAGCAGCCACCCCGTTTCTTTCTTCTTTTTTTGTTTTCCTTCCTTGGAAATTTGCAGCAGCCACACCCCCTCGGGTTTCGCGCCCCCAACCAGAGCCGCACATGCTGCACTTTATATAGAAAAGAGAGAATATGGTTAGGTTAGTTAATTAAGTTTAGTTAATTAACTAATTAATTAATCAGAATATTTAGATTAAGATTTATCTATTAACCTAACTAATTTTTTTAACTCTTTCCTCATCCATCAATCCGTATTGTTCATTTATTCACTTTTTTTTACTTTTAAAATTATTTAATTTCATTTCAACCCCTAATTGATAATAATATTTTCTATAATAATATTTTCTTTTAACTTTTTCGGGGACCAAATTGTAAAATTCAAAATTCAACAAATCAATAAAAATTTAACAATCATTCTCCTTATTTTCTTTATTGATTTTTACTGAAAATATTCACCTTTTGCATTAATAAATCTTTCATTCAAAAAAATAATTAATTAACTGAAATCTATGAAAATAAGATAAATTATTAACAAGGTAGACAAATACAAGCAATTTTTATGGGTAAATGAGTACAAATATTTATAGAAAAATTAGACACATCAAATACCCAAAAACAAAAGATTTTGCTTGTCCTCGATCAAAAGTAAACTATTAATCAACGGATATAAATCCTAATTAAGTTTAACTCATCACACAAAAAAGGACTTATCATGCAAGCATCATTCTCAACTTAAAATATAAACAAGAGCAAATAAAGTAAAACCATGCATACTCACTTTCTCCAGTGTAATTATTTACATAATTCCCAACCCAATCATATTTTTCATGCAATTAATGTAATTATATCATGTAATAACTCGTTGTGTGATCACCCCTTCTCACTACTACAAATCGAGTAGCAAACTAGAGTTTTTTTGTTTTGTTTTTTTCTTTATCCCTAAGTACTCACTTGCCTTTTGACGTGAATGCAAACATTTTTTATGAATTCACCAGGTTACTCAACAAGTCACAAACTTAGAGTGCTTTTGCATACTCATATTTCAAGTTGCCGTTTGACGTAAAAGTAAACATTGGTGATGAATATCCCTAGTTACTAAGCAGCTCAAAACAATGGAGTAGATAGAACTTTATTCATTCAATTATTTGATCATTATCACTCTGTTTACTTAAACTCTGTTTAGGACTAGATCAAAGGGGATAATCACAAGAAAAAGCATCACATTTTTCTTTTATGTATAATCACATGACTCACATTTTTGTGAAGAATTTTGAACTTCAATAATCCTAAAGTAAATAAGTATACTTGATCCTGCTTTATAAGATTTTGTCTATTCTAAAAAAATTATTTCAATGTTTTATCACAATAAAGAATTCAAAAGTGTAAGAGTAAGCCTAATTGAAATCCTTTCTGTTTTGTTTTTCTTTTCAAATATATATAAAATATAAAAAATAAATTGTACCCCTTCCCCCAAACTTGAATATCACGTTGTCCTCAATGGGAAAGAAAAAAAGAAAAACAAAAGGAATGCGAAAAGTTCAGAATTGCTCCCCTAATTTGTGTTAAAATTCTGGACGCGCAACGTTTATTGTTTCAGTGATATCTGGAGCTATAGATGTCCAAATTGCCTGATTCTTTTGGTTCTGGAAATCTAAGATAATTTTCTTCGATCAATATTTTATATACTTTTCCAGATTCAGACTGTATCCAGCTAAAAAACATCCATCAATGTCGATCCAGAAAACAGCTCCGCCCGGCGACTTCGAAAATTATGCAATCCTATAAAATAATATCAAAATTTAAAATTAAAGTAAAGTAAAAAATGAAAAAGCAAATCTAATGCAGTAAAAAGAAAACATGGTTTGCCTCCCAATAAGCGCTAAGTTTTAAGTCTTTAGCCAGACTTGATAGTGGAGATGGTTATGTGACGCCAAGATCCAACAACATAAGAACATCTTTTCTAATACTTCTCTTCAGGTGTGGATTAGGTTCAAGCTCAAGTTTGAGTCGTTTCTTTCTTGAAGATGACGTCTTTGATATCCCTACCTCTTTGAATTTCAGCTGAGAAGAAAGATGAATATACGGTGCAACATCCAAATATATAACATATTCCAAAATCTTTTTTTCCTCTCATTCAAGAGTTGCTAAATTTGTTAGACATATTTTTACATGTAACTTTTCAACTTTAGCCTTATGTTTTTCGCCCAAAATTAAATCATTTTCACTTACTTGAAAACACAACTGTTCTTCGGTAGGAAACTTCAAGGATTTAAGAACATTAAACATTATTACTTGCTCATTCTCAACCCTCAAAATAAGTTTTCCTTGTTGAACATCCCCATAGCTAGAAAGGGTCTCCCCAAAATCAAAGGGATTTGTTTATCTTCCTCCATGTCATGCACAATAACATCAGTGGGAAATATGAACATGTCTACTTTCACCAAAACATCCTCAATTACTCCTTTTGGGTACTTAATAGATCTGTCTGCCAATTGCAATGTGATTGTGGTTGGTTTTGCTTCCCAGTACCTAATTTCCTGAAAACAGAATAAAACATAAGATTAATACTTGCTCCTAAATTACATAATGCTTTATCAAAAGAAGAATTTCCAATAGTGTAAGGAATTGTAAACTCCCTGGATCTTTAAGTTTAGGAAGCAGTTTCTTTTGTAAAATTGCACTACTCCCTTCGGTTAGCATCACCGTCTCATATTCCTCCAATTTTCGCTTGTTTGATAAAATATCCTTAAAAAATTTAGCATATTTGGTATTTGTTGCAAAGCTTCAATAAGAGGAATATTAATATGCAATTTCTTGAAAATATTGAAAAAGTTAGAAATTTGATTTTCAAGATTATTTTTTTTAAGTCTTTACGGAAAAGAAATAGGTGGATCATAAGGTGAATTGGGATAAATGTCAGAATTGAACTCCCTTGAAATTTTTTGGCTCGAAACTCCTTTATCCTTCTTAGAATGGTGATTGGACACCTGTTGCATTTGTTCCTCCACAATTTACTCAATCTAACTTTGCTTTTCAACCACATTTTGGTCGGCAATTTCTTCCTGTGGCTGCTCAATTATTCTCCCGTTTCTTAGTGTATTGCTTTGACATGCTCCTCGGGATTTGTTACGGTGTTACCAGGTAAGGTTCTTGTTGTTCTCTTTTTAAGAATATTTGAAGTTGACCAATCTGAACCTCAAGATTGCGAATTGAAGCTGAAGTTGATGTTGAAACAATTTGGATTGCTAAATCTGTCTTTCGCATGTACATCTCCTCAAGTGTCGGTTTCTTTTCTTGCTGTGAAAATTTTTGAGGTGGTCTAATTGCTCATTGATTGTTGTTCCACAAAAAGTTGGGGTGGTTTCTCCATCTTGGATTATACGTGTTCGAATAAGGATTGTTTTGATGTTGAAAATTGGACACGTAATTTGCTTGATAGGACTATAGGTAAGCAAATGGGTTCCCCACTTGGCAATCTGTACTTGATTGATTTCCTGCACAAAGATCACAAATCAAATTAATTTGAATAGAATTAACATTCATATTACCTATTTGCTTAGATAAAATAACAATTTTTGCAGTTAAAGTAGTAACAGCATCAAGTTCAAAAACTCCAGCCACTTGTCTTAGCATTGTACTCTTTGAAGACCACTAGTAATTATTAGATGCCCTCTTCTCTAAAAGCTCATAGTCTGCTTCATGAGTTTTGCTCATATGTGCACCTTCAGCTGCTGCGTCAACCATAGATCGATTTGTAACTCCCAAACTATTATAGAATATTTAAATTTGTAGCCATTTCGGAAGATCGTGATGAGGACACTTTCTCAAAAAGCTCATAAGCTGCTTCATGAGTTTTTCTCATAAGTGCACCTCTAGCTGCTGCATCAACCATAGATCGATTTGTAACTCCCAAACCATTATTGAATATTTAAATTTGTAGCCATTTTGGAAGATCGTGATGAGGACACTTTCTCAATAACTCTTTATACCTCTCCTATGCATCATACAAAGACTCAGTCTCAAATTGAGTGAATGTGGTATTGTCATTCCTTAGCTTCACTGTCATTGCAGGCAAAAAATACTTAGCCAAAATTTTTTGTGCAAGTCCCTCCCAAGTAGTAATACCATCGGATGGTAGAAAATTTAGCCAAGCCTTAGCCTTATCTCTTACTGAAAAAGGAAAGAATCTCAATCGAATTGCATCATCTGATACTCTATTATGCTTGAAAGTGTTACAAATTTCTAAAAAGTTTGCAATACGAACATTAGGATCCTCGTGCGATAGTCCTCCAAATTGAACAGTTTGTTGAATCATTTGAATGATCGCCGGTTTAATTTCAAAATTGTTAGCTTCAATAATCGGCCTCTTTATGCTTGATGCTACTCCATTAAGAGAGGGCATATCACAGTCTCTCAAAACTTTGTTTTCCTCATCGTTTGCGATTATGATACACTTCTATGACCTGAAATATGACTATAAAAAAACAGAAAACTAAAAATAAAAAGTAAAAAGTAAAAAGTAAAAAAAAAATCCAAATTAGTAACAATCTAGCAATTATCAATATCAATAAAAAAATTAATTAGTCCTCGACAACGACGCCAAAAACTTGATGGGAATTTATTTGCAAGTGTACAAAATCACAACAAGTAGTATCGTTCAGTGAAAAAAGTGTCAAACCCACAAGGACTAATTATTTTATCGAGTACCGAAGTTAATAGATTAACTACTATTTGGAAAACCGAAATTTTATTAAATAAAGCAACTAAATTAATCTAAAGATCTAAACTAACAAAAGAGAACGAAATCTGAAATTTTTGTGATTTGTTAATGGCATAACAAATTCTAAGGCTTTTGATTTCACCTAGTTAATCCCACACAATTTATAACTCCATATGAATAAAAATATTATTTTTCCAAGTTGTAGACAAAAATCCCCAAATTATTCAATATTCTCGCTCAAGCAATATCAAAAATATTCTCAACTAATTACTTGTCATAGTTAATGCACAAATTGCTAATTGAAAATTCATGAAGATTTAGGGATTTCTTACAGTCACATTAACAGCGGTTCGCTCTTGTAACGATGTTTAATTTTATTAATTCAAAATCAAAAGTTACCCTCTCCATGATGTAATAAATCATACAAAAGTTGTTCAAACAATTAAACACAATCATGGAAAATAAATCATACAAAAGCAATAAAAATAAAAATTAAACACACAATCATGGAAAAATAGAAAAATAATATAGAATTAAAATTGCGTTATCAAAACTAGGCTACATCAAAGCCCCAGAAAAATAACTTTAGTTCATAATAATTTTGCAACTAAAAAACATGTTCTTGGATTACATAATAAAAATTAGAAGAGAAGAAGAAAAACTTGTATTTCCCGAAGAATTCAAGCCTCGAAATTCGTGTTTTTTTTTGTTTTTGTTTTTATTCTTCTTCTTCTTCTTTCTTTCTTTCTTACCTCCCAAGTCAGAGCAGTCACCCCGTTTCTTTCTTCTTCTTCTTTTCCTTCCTTGGCAATGTGCAGCCACCACACCCCCACGGGTTTCGCGCCCCCAACCAGAGTCGCACATGCTGCACTTAATATAGGAAAGAGAGAATATGGTTAGGTTAGTTAATTAAGTTTAGTTAAATAAATAAATAATTAATTAGAATATTTAGATTAAGATTAATCTATTAACCTAATTAACTAATTTTTTTAACTCTTTCCTCATCCATCAATCCGTACTGTTCATTTATTCATTTTTTTGTTACTTTTAAAATTATATAATTTCATTCCAACCCCTAATTGATAATAATATTTTCTATTGAATTTTTCAAGTACCAAATTATAAAATTCAAAATTCAACAAATCAATAAAAATTTTACAATCATTCTCCTTATTTTCTTCGTTGATTTTTACTGAAAATATTTACCTTTTGCATTAATAAATCTTATGATGGAACTGCGATGAGTCCCAGGACCACGGATTGGTGTGCGTATCGATCATAAAAGCTTAACAGATTTAATACGTGATCTAACCCTTTATAGCGGAAACTAGGGTTCACGAATTATACCTGCGATGAGAAGAAAACGATAGTTTCTAGCAACTTCGAGCCGTGAACGACCCCAAGATCTTCTGCACGTATTCCTTCGTCGGGTTGGATGTCGGGTGGGCGACGGTCTCCCAACCTTTCTTCTCATTGCCTGACCTCTCTTTCTCTCCTTACGTGAATCACGAATTTAGAGAAAATTTCTTATCTTTGATTTTGATCATCACGGCCAGAGAATAGAGGATATATATAAGGCTACGGCAGGGACCATGAGAAGAAATTAGGGTTAGGTCTCCTAACGAATCTGGGTATCTCGTGTTCAGCCCGAACACACAACCCAGGCCCAAGAACAATAGCTCGGTCCACTAAAGAGCTATTGTTGCACTACCTTCCTAATCCCAAATTATATTTATGGGCTCCTTTTATTATATGCTCGTTCAGCTCCCCATGTTAAGATATCGAATGTCCGTCGATCAAATTAAGTTACTGACAACTATATTGATCAACATCTTTTATCCTTAAGTAGTACCACTCAACTTTATTTGTCATGTCGGATGTAATCCACCTGCAGGGTTTACATGACAATCCTTATGAGCTCCTTAAGGGGACATCATCAACCCGACGTATCGGGACATGGATTCCTTTTACAATCAACAGCCCATCATACATACAATGCTATTACCCAATTCATAGAGGTTGTTGATCCATAATGAATCTCACTCTTTTATGAGTCAAAGTAATGCACACTGCATATACATATCTGTTATTATATCTGGATTAAGAGCATAAGCATCCATAATAACAGAGGTGTTTGTTCTCTTTTATAGTCAGTACAAAGAGAACAATCTCAAGTGGTCCTGTTCAATACACACAAAGTGTACTAGTGTAAACCTATAGTCAAGATAGACTAATACCAGATTACACTACAACCTTTCCAATGGATTATCCAAGTCCGTCTAGGTTGTGAACTATTTATATATTCCATTGGGAACTGATAATATGATCTTCTGTGTGTCACCTCATACCATATTATCAACCTTATAGAATATCAGATACTTGCATTAATATTATAATAAACACAATATGCAAACATATGCCCATATGATTCTCATTCAAAAAAAAAACAATGAGGAAATAAAGTTAATACAAAAGTGATGCTTTCAGTATATAACCCTAACATCTTATTCCTTCAAAAAAATAATTAATTAACTTAAATTTATAGAAATAAGATAAATTATTAACAAGATAGACAAATACAAAAAAAAATTATAGGTAAATGAGTACAAATATTTATTTAAAAATTAGACACATCAATTATATTCAGAATGATGGTGTTAGGAATAATACATATGAACCCGAAATCTCATTCCAAGCTTTTGCAGGTCAAGAATCTTTGAGAACCTTACGAGTCCCAGGTCTTGTTGCCTCAACTCCTGTGCAAGTCTTTATCGATTCTTGTAGCACCAACAACTTCATTCAAGCAAGATTGGTTAAATTTTTGAACATACCTGTGCAGCCATCTACTAATTTCAGTGTGAGAGTAAGGAATGGTCAGCTCCTGCATTGCAAAGGGAAGTGTATAGGGTTACCTGTTACAATACAAGGCTACTTATTCACGATTGATTTGTACGTACTTCCCATATATGGATATGATATTGTTTTAGGAGTGCAATGGTTGAAATAGCTAGGTAAAGTGTTGTTTGATTACACAGACATGACTATGGAGTTTACTTATAGTCAGCAAAGAGTGAAGTTGCAAGGAAGGGATGAGTTGAGTCCACAGTAAATGCAACTGACAACATTACGAAGGGAAGTAAACACTGACTCTATAGGCCAATATTACCACTTGATAATGCAAGATGAAGAAAAAGATCAGTTCATTCATAGTGATGTTGAAAAGTTAATTCAACAACATGCATCTCTATTTGATGAAGTTATATGCCTTCCTCCAATCAGAGATTGTGATCATCCAATTCATTTTTTGCATGGATTTGCTCCTGCAAACGTCAGACCATATAAATACCCCCATTTTCAAAAGGAAGAAATAGAGAAACAGGTGACTAATTTTATTATTATTTTTTTTTGAAGGAAAAGGTGAAATCTGGTCACCCTATTTCATTAATAAGAAATTAACGATACAAACCTAGAGAACTGGGCCAGACAAAAAATAAAACATACATGAAGCAACATGACCTGTACAAACAACAGATCCCTCCAACACCCCTAGAGAGTGGGCCGACAACTCAGACACGCTAAATTGTATGTACTTCAGTTTAGCTTCGTACACTACCTCCACGGCACGTGCACACCTACCTGAAACTAGTCTGGTAGGCTTTTATCATCCGTCGATCCTTGCCTTCTCCTCGCTGGGAGGACCCCATCTTTGGGCCCAAGCCCCGTAGTCCAAAATACGGCACAAGCACAACAACCGTACCCTCCCACCATCTCCATCATGCATCCTACAAATGCACCAATAGCTCCCACAGCCGCTACCAAAGAGATATCCGTGAAGAGGATACCTTTACATCTCTCATGATTATGCTTTCCCCGGTGATTTCTCAGCAACCAACTATCTCGCTCTCCCCACCAAAGGAACCACGCTCCAAGGGAGAGCCGTGGAGAGGATACCATTACCTCTCTCGCGCTCTTGCTCGCTCAGGCGATTTCTCACCACACAGACTCATCTTGACTCTTACTCCCAAATAGATGGAAGAGGCAACAGTGCTACGAGACAGTGGCCTAAGCTAGAGGAAGCTCAATAGCCAGATAGTAGGCGCTGTGAAGACTGCACCGGCGATGTCGTTGGATGCCCCAGAAGCTGAAACAAGTGAGTGCACAACATGGGGGGACCCAATCTACGGGCCCAAGCCCAACAATCGTGCAAACTTCACACTCCCCATCTCTAACAGTAAATCTTCCGCACCGCAGGTGTACCTTGTAGCACCCTGAATTTCCAATATAATATCTTAGAAATACGTGGCACAATTTTTAGCATCAACTTCAAATATAATATTAAACATGGCCAAATACCAATAAAAATTTTCAACTTTCATTACATTAATTTTTACATAGCACAGCGGAATACAATAAACCTTGAATTACAAATTTTCTTTTCTTACAACAATTTCTTTTACAACAATACATAACCCATTACACCACTTTAACTCATGCATCAAAAATCCATGCTACATGTAATCACCTGTAAAATATGAGGCTAGAGATAACCCTAACCCCCAAAACTAAAAGGGTCAGCCATAATGGTGTGAGTGACATTGAAGAAACAACATAAGTAAAGCATAGAATCATAAACGACATGAAATAAACAAGAATACATCAAGTGAAACTAGACTAATAGGGGTGTATTGGATTGAGATTTCAAAAGATTTTAAAAGAATTGAGAATCTCAGTATTTAAGGGATTTATGGGGAATTTACCTAAAACTTTGACTGGGATTTATAAGGATTTTAAAATAATTTGATGGAATTCTTATTATAAATTTGATGGAATTCGAAGGAATTTGATGACAATTGAACTTTCATAGACTCACAAATTCATCTGTTGGCTTCCACACCCAAAATAAGCAGCAACATCATTATTTTTCATTAATAAAATATGATGACGACTGTTATATTTGAGCCCAACCTAATACTATAACTCTGTTTCATTTGTTATCATTCTTTTAGGAAAGTAAGCGATGCACAAAATTCAAAAACTAATAAAAGATCCTCCAAAAATTGCAAAATAGAAGCAAATCTAATGATCCACATGCATAGCCTTAAGCATCATGGTACCATGACCTCCTTTATGAGTGCGCACTCCCATACATTGTTAACATATGCAGAGACAAATTGGAGGGATACTAGTAAACCTTCCACACCTCAGATATTGCACAACTTGTTATGCATCTCCTTCTCTGACTCCATAAATAAAAGTTCGTAGTTACGAATCGCCCTTGAGGCCTATCTAGCAGCCTGCGTTTCGGTTTCAAATATAGTGTTTGCTTAACTTGCAAGGTTATAGCCACAACAGGCCCCCTCTATGTTACTAAGCAGAGGAGGTTCCTAAGCGTCATTGGAACTCAGAACTTGAGATTGCAATTGAATAGATCTTGCCACATCATCAACAAATCTTCAAGCATTCTCAACCAAACCAGCAATATAGTCTTCATAGTTGTAGAACATCACGTTGTGTCACATTTTCGATAGACTGCAGCTTCAGCCAAAAGCTAATGGAAACAATTCACCTTGCCTGTACCTACATACCAAAAATCATTGAGAGACAAATAGAACAACCCCCTTTTTTTGGGGGGGGGGCAGATTTCGGCGAGGATTTCGGAAAGAGGGGATTTCAGCGAACGGGGGGGGGGGGGGGGGGGCGTCGCTGCTGGCGAGGTGGTTTGGGGGATATCGGCGACGGGATGTTGAAGGAGAAGAGGATGGTTTTGAGAAGAAGATGGTAGGGATGTTGAAGGAGAAGAAGATGAACAGAAGGAAACCATACTCACCAATATACAAAATCAAGCTAATAAAAATATACAAATAATGACAATCAATATCTTCACAAGAGGGGTGGATGCAACTGTGGGGAAGGAAGAACGTCTAGAAAGAATCACAAATGGCTTGAAAGTTTCTACAGAGAAGGTGAGAATAGCAAAGGCTTTTGGTATTTATACCTCAAACCCTAGATTCCATCTAAATCCTCCAAATTCTCAATTCTACCCAAATTAGTAACTTTTTGAATACACCGAGAATAGCATGGGGTCATTTAAAATCTGAATTGAATACACCGAGAATTGAATAGAATCACTTAAAGTCTCAATTGAATACATTGTGACTTTTATAAACTCCTTTAAAATCTTAATTGAATACACTAGGATTTTCACATTATTTTAATTTTTTTTAAAATTCCAATACAATACACCCCTGTAAGTGTCAAGTGTAGAAAACAGGAAAATACGTGCATAAAACCAAGTCAAGAAACCACAATTCTATATGCTGACTCTCTAATGCGAACTTATCGGAGTCTATGCATCCCACTCTACATAGGTCTGGTGCAAGCCCTTAACGTCTCCACATTGTAGGGTTTAATCCCTCGCTATGCAACTAACCCTAATACGATGACTACTATGAGATAAAGATAAACTGCGAGTATTAGCCCATGCCCCAATAATTCCGGAGGTCAATCTTTATCCATAGATAATTCCGGAGACTATTTCACTCACACCTAGGAATCTTCAAGAATACACCACACCGCAAGCGATGGCACCTCATCACATGAATACCACATGTGCGCCGCCTCGATCCCGATAATTCCAGAGATCAATCCCACACCACAGGTAATTCCGGAGACTATTTCACTCACACCTGGATAATTTCGGGGATTATCTCACACCGCGAGCCATACTGAGGTCCAAAACCCATGTTCTTGTTCATCATATCACCACTAGTGCCTGTCCATATCATTTAGGTTATTTGATTACTTTACGAATCTCCTAGAGTTGGTGTACCCTACCGGGCTTAACTCAACCACTGATCAACTAAAATGCCTCAACAGGCCCAAACATAAATATCTCAACTGCCGGTATACTAGGGTCACACACCCTCTAGAGACTCACACCCAAATATCCAAACAAAACTTCCCACATAAATTGCTCAGTTAACTCACTTGAAAACATATGTTCAGTAGAAGATAAAATATAGAATAGTAAGTTATAGATTTAAAATATTTAGAGGATAAATCATTTAAAAGAACATTAAAATATGTATAGATATATCAGTATCGGTCGACTACAAAAGCCATCGATCGATTGTTCAGAGAGAAAATCCAATAGCTTTGAGAAAATAATTCTAAGTATTATAAGTCGACTCTAAAAGGTCATAGGTCGACTGTCCAGAGAAAAATCCAATAATCTTTAAGTATAGCAGTCGACTGTAAAAGGTCATAGGTCGACTGTCCAGAGAAAAATCTAATAATCTTTAAGAAAATAATTCTGAGTATAGCAGTCGACTGTAAAAAGTCATAGGTCGACTATCCAGAGAAAAATCCAATTCTCAAGGTGACATTAAAAACGGAGCAGACTCAGTCGACTGTAAAGATGAGTCAGTCGCGTGATAATTTAAAACTTCAGGAAAATTACAGCCGCTAGGCAGCGACGGTCGACTGGAAAGTCACATCGGTCGACTGCCGACCTGTAGACTGCAGATTTTCGTTGTGTATATTTCAACCGATATCTAGTTTTACTTTATGAAAACGATTTCTATCAAAAGCATATTTCTTATTTGATCAAATACAACTTGTAGGATATAATCGTCCATAAGAAATAAATCAAAACTACTCGAATTTATAAAAATAGCGATTTGTTAATTTCTTTCAATCAAACATGAATGGTGCATATAAACAAAATAGAGTTTCTTAAAAATTAATTGTTCATTGAAATAGTTTCATATTCAGATCCAAACCATATCAATACCAAGACCTCAAAAGATCCCCAATTTAGTTGTATTGGTTAAACTCAATCCAGTTTATCTCAAATCAAATTCTCGAGACACGATCTCCTAATTCATTCGTCCTTCTCAAAATTTCCCCAAACTCAGTCACCATTATTAACTCATGAACATGAAAAAATCTAACATTTCTATAATCAAGATGTGTTCATCCAAACTCAATGATATTAAAAACTCACATCATCCACATGCATATCTATCCATAGATAATTAGGGAACATAAAAGATCAATTGTGAAGTCATCAATCCATCCAATCCATCCAATCCAATAAGTACATATTTATACTCAAACCCTAACATGCTTTCTAGTAGATGAAATACCATATACAACATTACAAGAATAAAACAAAACAAATTATATCAGTCGCATACAACATACACAAAACAAAAAGAAAACAAAATAAGTCACTCACCTCAAATGAAAAAATCTAATAAGGAAAGCCTTTCTTTTGCGAAATCCAAGATCACCTCCTTAAATCTCCAAGAAATAATAAAACCTTTGTATTTTGCAGCGAAAGACGGCTGCACTTCACTCTTTTAAATAGACCGGAATAAGAGAATTAGGGTTTTTGAACACATTTGCAAAATAACCCTTTTTAAAGTATAGCTTTACATAAATAGATCCATATACTTGGAAACTTGATAAAACCAATTAAATTAGGTTTAAAAACAAAATAAACACCTTATTTTCTAGCCGGAAACTGTTTGAAAAGTCCAGAAAATAGTTTTGCACTTTCATCCCTCACAATGACAATTTTGCAAAAAGATCCTTCTTTTTCGTAATATTTGTAAATAGGTCTAATAAATATCAAAAAAATCTATAAAAATTATAAATAATATCAAATAATAAATAATGATTTTCTACAAAATAATTTTGCCTTTTGAACTTTCCAAGAAAATATTTGCACGTGTAAAAAGGGTAAATCTTATGAAAATATTTATTAATTCTCCAAAAAATCATTTTAATTCATTTATAAATCTTTAAAATTAAATTTAAAAAATATGAGTACTACATCACTCCCTCCTTAGAAGAGTTCTGTCCTCAGAACTATTGCTAATGGGGTCCAAAACAAGAATAAACAAAGAAATTGAAATTTCATAAATGAACCATAATTCAAAACATTCACATAGAAGGACATAATCAAATAAAAGAAATACAACTTAATCCAATAGTACAATCATCCAAAGAAATATCATTACAGAAATAAGATACAATCATACAAAAAGCTCAGGAAAATCCTTCTACATGCGATCCTCTGGCTCCTAAGTAGCCTCCTCGAACTGCTGATTCCTCTACAGAACCTTGACCATAGGTATCACTTTACTCCTAAGAACTTTCTCCTTACGGCCAACGATCTCCACAGGCTGTTCCTTGTAACTCAAGTTCACCTGTAGACCTTCAGGAACCTCTACCAACTGATGATTCTGATCTGGCACATACTTTCTTAACAATGACACATGGAACACATCATGCACTTGTGCTAACTCCTTGGGAAGCTCTAACCTATACAGTCCTACCAACCTGCTCCACGATCCTGTATGGCCCAATATACCTTGGCGCCAACTTGCCTCCCTTACCAAACCTGATCACTCATTTGGTCGGAGACACCTTGAGGAAAACTACATCCCCAACCTAAAACTCCAAGTCCCTTCGTCGAGTATCAACGTAACTCTTCTGCCGACTCTGAGCCTCAACCAACCTCTTGCGAATCAGCTCGATCTGCTCTGACGTCTGCTGCACGATCTCAGGACCAAACATCTGCCTCTCGCCAACCTCATACCAACAAACAAGTGTCCTGCACCTCCGCCCGTACAAAGCCTCATACGGCACCATCTCGATACTCGCATGGTAACTGTTGTTATAAGCAAACTCAACCAATGCCAAGTATCTCTCCCAGCTACCACCGAAATCCATAACACAAGCCCTCAGCATATCTTCCAGCACTCGATTCGCCCTCTCAGTCTGACCATCAGTCTGTGGATGAAAAGCGGTACTGAAGTCGGTTCTGGTGCCCAAAGCTACTTGTAGGCTCTTCCAAAACCTTGAAGTGAACATTGCATCCCTGTCGGAAATAATCGACACAGGAACTCCATGAAGCCTCACAATCTCACCAATGTACAACTCAGCCAATTTCTCTAACGACCAAGTAATCTTCATGGCCAGAAAGTGAGCCGACTTAGTCAAACGGTCCACAATAACCCTAATCGAGTCATTGCCCTGCGAACTCCTCGGCAAACCCGTGATGAAATCCATACTGATATTCTCCCATTTCTACTTCGAAATGGGCAACGGCTGCAACAAGCCTCCAGGTCTCTGATTTTCTGCTTTGATCTGCTGACAAGTTAGACATCTTGCCACGAAATCTGCCACATCCCTCTTCATACCAGACCACTAAAAGTGCTGTTTGATGTCCTTGTACATCTTTGTGCCTCCAGGATGTACTGACAACAAGGTACTGTATGCATCCTGTAAGATACTCTCTCTCAAATCCGTATTATCCGGAACACACAACCTCTCACCCATCCATAGAATTCCATCTTGGACACGAAACTCTGATAGCTTGCCTTCTTAAACCTGTTGCAACATCTTCTGAATCTCTGAATCTGATCTCTGACCTTCCACAATCCTCTCTCTTAAGGAAGGCTGCAGCCTCATCTGAGCCAAAGATGCCCCCAAACCCTGTAGCACCACCTCGATACCTGCCTGATCAATCTCTGCTGCCAACTCGCTTCGAGTAGTGATCAAACTTGATAAACTACTCTTCCTGCTAAGTCCATCAGCTACCATATTCTCCTTACCTGGATGATACTTGATCTCAGAACGAATGTCTACCAATACTTCCAACCATCTTCTCTGTCGAAAGATTTAGATCCTTCTGTTGATAAATGTACTTCAGGCTCTTGTGGTCAGTGTACATGTTGACCTTCTCACCATAAACATAATGCCTCCACTGCTTCAAGGCAAAGATAATAGCTGTTAGGTCCAAATCATGCGTCAGATAATTCTTCTCATGCGAACGCAATCGCCTCGAACCATAAGCAATAACCTTGCCTTCTTGCATCAAGACACAACCCAAACCCCTGAAAGACGCATCATTGAAGATATCATAATCCTTCCCAGCTTGTGGCAAAGCTAAGATAGGTGCAGTAGTCAACCTCTCCTTTAACTCAAGGAAACTCGCCTTACACTTATCAGTCCATGAAAATGCCACATTCTTCTGGGTCAAACCTGTCAAAGGAACTGCAATCTGAGAATAACCTTGGATGAATCTCCTGTAGTAACCAACCAAAACCCAAGAAACACCTGACTTCCTTCACAGATGTTGGCCTGTACCAATCCTTTACTGCTTCCACCTTTTGAGGATCAGTGGCCACTCCCTCCTTAGAAAGGATATGATCAAGGAAAGCTACCTCAAACTTCCAAAACTCACACTCCGACAACTTGGCAAACAAGCTATGCTCCTGCAATTTCTGTAATACCGCTGTCAAGTGCATAGAATGCTCCTCCTCGGACTTCGAATACACCAAAATATCGTTGATGAAGACCACTACGAAGGAGTCAATAAATGGCCTTCAAAACCCGGTTCATCATATCCATGAACACAGCTGGCGTATTCGTCAACTCGAATGGCTTCACCAAAACTCATAGAGCCCATGACGAGTCCTGAAAGCTGTCTTACTCACATCTTCCTCCTTGACTCGAACCTGATGATACCCTGATCTCAAATCAATCTTCAAAAACACAGCTGCTCCCTGAAGCCTATCGAACAAATCATCAATTCGCGGAAGTGGATACTTGTTCTGAATAGTCACCCTATTCAACTCCCGGTAGTCAATGCACATCCTCATTGACCAATCATTCTTCTTGACTAACAACACTGGCGCACCCCACGGTGAGGAACTCGGCCTAACAAGCCCCTTGCTCAACAACTCCTCAATCTGCTTCTTCACTTCGTCTTGCTCTACAGGTGCCATCCTGTACGGAGCCTTAGAAATCGGAGCACTCCCCGGCTGAACATTAATGCAAAACTCCACATCTCTCTGCGGCAGTAATCCTGGCAAATCTTCCAAAACACCTTAGGAAAAACTCTGACAACCAGAATGCCTTTGAATTCTTCTGGAATTGCCATCTTGGATACCAATGCAGCCACCTTCGGAACCTTCTTCTTCTCTTGGAAAGTCACCCCACCTGGTGCTTTCACTAACACCTCTTTCTGCTTGGATTCAATTGTGGCATCATATATTGCCATCCAATCAATGCCCACGATCACATCCACTCCTATGACTTGCAGCTCAATCAGATCAATGCCGAATAATCTCCCACCAATCTCGATATCACAACCCTCGTAATATTGATCAGCAATTAATTCTTCACCTGACGGTGTTGCCACCGACAAAACCTTGCCTGGAAACAACTTAGGCTCCACACCTAAGACCTTTGCAAAATTGGGCGACACAAAAGTATGCGAAGAACCAGTATCAAGTAAAACTTTTGCCTTAATTCCATTAACCAAGACAATTCCTGTTACATGAAGAATGATACTCAATCACCAATTATTCTCAAATAAAAGTTTTACTTATTACATTGATTAAAAAATAAAATCAAAACTCTTGCATACCTTGGATCACATCTTCCGAGTTACTTGCATCCTTCCTCAGTTAATGCGAACACTCGCCCTTGCCTCTGGAATTTACCTCCGCCTAGACCATCCTTCCTTAACTGCGGACAATGAGGCATAGAATGTTCCGCTTGTCCATACTGGAAACAAGTCTGCTTCGCTAACTTAGGACATGCTGACATGTAATGACCTGCCTCCTTGCAGTAGTAACAAGTCACTTTCTGAGTTGCAGATGCCTTCTGCACTGGACCACTGAACTTGACTTGCTTCACTGGGAATCCCTTCCCAGTCTGACCTGATGCTGGCCTCTTGTTCCTGTTCCAGGTCTCTTGCTTCTTCTGGAACTGATCCATGTCTTCCTCTGTCATAGATACTCTCCTGACCAGCTTATCGAACCTCCTTATGCCCAAAGGATTCATCCTCGACCTCAAGTTTGGCCTCAAGCCCTGCTCAAACTTCTTGGCCTTCTTCGCCTCATCAACTATCAGCTCCGGTGCATACCTCGATAGCTGAGCGAACTTAGTCTCATACTCTCGCACGGTTATGCTGCCTTGCTGTAGATTCAAGAACACTGTCGCCTTCTTCTCCTGAATATCCAAAGGAAAGAAACGATCTCTGAATTATTCCAGAAAAGCCTCCCAAGTCATTTAATGGTCCCCCAAAGTCCTCTTTACCGTTTGCCACCAAACACCAGCGTCCTTTTCCAACTGCATAGTGGCCAACTTCACCTTGTTAGCTGCCGGAGTTTCTGAGACCTCGAAGATTGTCTTCATCCGTCTAATCCAATCATCAACCTCATTTGGATCAGACGGCCCCTCAAACACGGACGACCTCATCCTCTTGAATGACTCAATCTGCTTGACAGGATCAGCATTAGCAAATCCTGGTCCAGCCCTATAATTCTGATTCTGGTTTTGATTTTGTGCCAAATTAGCTGCCATTAGTGCATTCAAAGTCTGATACACCCTGAAAATTTTGGCCTCGAGATCAACTCCTGTTCCTTGGGAACTTCCAGCCCCAACACCATTGTTACCATTTCTGGTTCTGGGTCCAACCATTCTGAATACTGCAAAATGAGGGTAGAGTTAGAGCATCACAACACAATTCATATTCACATCAATACCCTCTGGCAAAACCGTAACCATACCCCGAAACATCATGTTTCAGTTCCAATGTGATACTCACTCTCTAATATCCACACCTAGGTACTCACGCTCTAGTGTCCACACCTAGGTTATTTTTATACCATGTTTATTATTACTATTGAAGCATGCTCTGATACCAATCTCTGTAGTGCCCCAAATTTCCAATATGATATCTTAGAAATACGTGGCAAAATTCCCAGCATCAAATTCAAATGTAATATTAAACACAGCTAAATACCAATAAAATTTTTCAACTTTCATTACATTAATCTTTACATAGCACAGCGGAATACAATAAACCTTGAATTACAAATTTTCTTTTCTTATAACAATTTCTTTTACAACAATACATAACCCATTACACCACTTTAACTCATGCATCCAAATCCAAGCTACAAGTAATCAACTGTAAAATATGAGGCTAGAGATAATCCTAACCCCCAAAACTAAAGGGGTCAGCCATAATGGTGTGAGAGACATTAAACAAACAACATAAGTAAAGCATAGAATCATAAACGGCATGAAATAAACAAGAATACATAAGATATGACATAACATGGAAACATGAAAATATCAAGTGAAACTAGACTAAGTGTCAAGTGTAGAAAACAGGAAAATATATGCATGAAACCAAGTCAAAAAATCACAATTCTGTATGCTGACTCTCTAATACGTACTTGTCGGAGTCTATGCATCCCACTTTACATAGGTCCGGTGCAAGCACTTAACGTCTCCACATTGTAAGGTTTAATCCCCCGCTATGCAACTAATCCTAATACGATGACTACTATGAGATAAAGATAAAGTGCGAGTATTAGCCCATGCCCCGATAATTTCGGAGGTCAATCTCTATCTACAGATAATTCCGGAGACTATTTCACTCACACCTAGGAATTTTCGAGAATACCCCACACTGCAAGCAATGGCACCTCATCACATGAATACCACATGTGCGTTGCCTCGACCCCGATAATTCCAGAGATCAATCCCACACCACAGGTAATTCCGGAGACTATTTCACTCACACCTGGATAATTTCGGGGATTATCTCACACCGCGAGCCATACTGAGGTCCATAATCCATGTTCTCGTTCATCATATCACCACTAGTGTCTGTCCTTATCATTTAGGTTATTTGATTATTTTACGAATCTCCTAGAGTTGGTGTACCCTACCGGGCTTAATTCAACCACTGATCAACTAAAATGCCTCAACAGGCCCAAACATAAATATCTCAACTGCCGGTATACTAGGGTCACACACCCTTTAGAGACTCACACCCAAATATCCAAACAAAACTTCCCACATAAATTGCTCAGTTAACTCACTTGAAAACATATGTTCAGTAGAAGATAAAATATAGAATAGTAAGTTATAGATTTAAAATATTTAGAGGATAAATCATTTAAAAGAACATTAAAATATGTATAGATATATCAGTATCAGTCGACTACAAAAGCCATCGATCGATTGTTCAGAGAGAAAATCCAATAGCTTTGAGAAAATAATTCTAAGTATTATAAGTCGACTCTAAAAGGTCATAGGTCGACTGTCCAGAGAAAAATCCAATAATCTTTAAGAAAATAATTCTAAGTATAGCAGTCGACTGTAAAAGGTCATAGGTCGACTGTCCAGAGAAAAATCCAATAATCTTTAAGAAAATAATTCTAAGTATAGCAGTCGACTATAAAAGGTCATAGGTCGACTGTCCAGAGAAAAATCCAATTCTCAGGGTGACATTAAAAACGGAGCAGACTCAGTCAACTGTAAAGATGAGTCAGTCGCGTGATAATTTAAAACTTCAGGAAAATTACAGCTGCCAGGCAGCGACGCTTGACTGGAAAGTCACACCGATCGACTGCCGACCTGCAAACTGTAGATTTTGGTTGTGTATATTTCAGCCGATATCTAGTTTTACTTTATGAAAACGATTTCTATCAAAAGCATATTTCTTATTTGATCAAATACAACTTGTAGGATATGTAATCGTCCATAAGAAATAAATCAAAACTACTCGAATTTATTAAAATAGCGATTTGTTAATTTATTTCAATCAAACATGAATGGTGCATATAAACAAAATAGAGTTTCTTAAAAATTAATTGTTCATTGAAATAGCTTCATATTCAAATCCAAACCATATCAATACCAAGACCTCAAAAGATCCCCAATTTAGCTGTATTGGTTAAACTCAATCCAATTTATCTCAAATCAAATTCTCGAGACACAATCTCCTAATTCATTCGTCCTTCTCAAAATTTCCCCAAACTCAATCACCATTATTAACTCATGAACATGAACAAATCTAACATTTCTATAATCAAGATGTGTTCATCCAAACTCAATGATAATAAAAACTCACATCATCCACATGCAAATCTATCCATAGATAATTAGGGAACATAAAAGATCAATTTTGAAGTCATCAATCCATCAAATCCATCCAATCCAATAAGTACATATTTATACTCAAACCCTAACATGCTTTCTAGTAGATGAAATACTATATACAACATTACAAGAATAAAACAAAACAAATAATATCAGTCGCATACAACATACACAAAACAAAAAGAAAATAAAATAAGTCACTCACCTCAAATGAAGAAATCTAATAAGGAAAGCATTTCTTTTGCGAAATCCAAGATCACCTCCTTAAATCTCCAAGAAATAATAAAACCTTTGTGTTGTGCAGCGAAAGACGGCTGCACTTCACTCTTTTAAATAGACCGAAATAAGAGAATTAGGGTTTTTGAACACATTTGCAAAATAACCCTTTTAAAGTATAACTTTACATAAATAGATCCCTATACTTGAAAACTTGATAAAACCAATTAAATTAGGTATAAAAACAAAATAAACACCTTTTTTCCCAGCCGGAACTGTTTGAAAAGTCTAGAAAATAGTTTTGCACTTTCATCCCTCACAATGACAATTTTGCAAAAAGATCCTTCTTTTTCGTAATATTTGCAAATAGGTCTAATAAATATCAGAAAAGTCAAGAAAAATTATAAATAATCTCAAATAATAAATATTGATTTTCCACAAAATAATTTTGCATTTTAAACTTTTCAAGAAAATATTTGCATGTGTTTTGCACGTGTAAAAAGGGTAAATCTTATGAAAATATTTATTAAATCTCTAAAAAATCATTTTAATTCATTTATAAATCTTTTAAATTATATTTAAAAAATATAGGGTACTACATACCTGGATCTCCCCACCGTGGGAGCTCTCCACCTTCAAAGTCGGGAAATAATGGGAGGCGGGGGGGTGGGGGAGTGGGCGGACCTCGCCATCGCCCAGATCGGAGAAGATCACTACCGAAGGCACGGGAGGGTGCTCTGGCGTGACGAAGATGTCGCTCTGCGACCTAAGGAGGCACTACCAACATCCACGATTGGGGCGCTGACAAACTCTGCAGTCGAAGTGCATCGGTGCACTGTAGGATGAACTCTGCAATCTGGGGGGGCAGTCCGTGGGGGCTCACCTGGCGGCATTGCCGCGAGAAGGTCACCATCTCCAAGTCGAAGGTGGCGCGATCTCCCCACCGTAGGAGTCGCGTCTAGATCCACTGGCTGGGCAGGCACGGCGCACCGGAGCGTCGTCGCTCTGTAGAAGTTGAGACAAACACCCCAGAGGTTAAGACAAGTGAGCGCACATCATGGAGGGGCCCCATCTATAGGCCCAAGCTCCACAATCGTGCAAGACAACTTAACTTCCGGCATCTACACACGCACTACCAACCCTCGCAAAAACAAGCCGAGAGTGTGGACATGGTGGCAAGCGCACAGAACATCCGAGCAAATATCTAGAAAATCCACCCAATTCCATCCTAACCTAAACCCCAAGCCCAAACAACACACCCCCAAACTCCCCACCAACAGATTCGAGTTCGAGGGAAGGCTGGCAAGAGATCTAGGCCATCGTACGACTGTCGACGGCCCACCACGGCCGGGGCGTTGAAGGGGAGGTAGATCGGGGAGATGGATCGAAGGATTTGGTGCAGGGCACAGAAGGGGAGATAACGGCCGAGCAAGGTGTCGTGCGACCACCTACGATGACGCGGAGATGTGGAGGTGGAGGCTGACGGCGGTACGATGCGGTGGTCGACGGCACACCGAAAGAGGGCGGTGCAATACCATAGGACGGCGCCGAAGGGGTAGGAAGGACAAAAACGACCAGATATGGTCGTCGTCACGAGCACAAGTGGAGGTTGGAGGGGCGACGAAGGGTGCCTTCGATTCAGAGTGGCGATGAAGCAGCAAATCTGGGAGGGTCGGGGGTACGGGGAGGCTTCGGATGGAGGTGGAGGTGGATGAGGGAGGGGCGACGGTGGGTGGGTAACGGCAAACGGGGTGGGGGTGGTGATAGTCTGGCTGCCTCCCCTCAAACTTCCTCTAGATCTACGGCTTTATTTTTGGGTTATTTGTGTATACGTGTGTACAGTTTGTTTTATAGTTTGTTTTGGTAAAAATGAATAGTTAGGGGAGCAAGGCATTATACAGCATAGTTAGAGCCCCTTTTCTTTCCTAGTTCTGTTGGTCAGAAAGAAGGATGGCACATGTAGATTTTGTGCAGATTATAGAGCTTTGAACACTATAACTATTAAAGATAAATTTCTAGAGTTTTTTGATGAACTGTATGGGACACAATACTTTACCAAGCTTGATCTAAGAGCTGGTTACCACCAAATCAGAGTCCAAGTTGCTGATGTGGAGAAGACTGCATTTAGAACTCATGAGGGACATTATGAGTTTTTAGTTATGCCTTTCGGCCTTACAAATGCACCCTCTACGTTCCAAGCTGTAATGAATGCAATATTCAAGCCCTATCTGAAAAAATTTGTGTAGTTCTCTTCGATGACACCCTCTACATTCCAAGCTGCGATGAATGCAATATTCAAGCCCTATCTGAAAAAATTTGTGCTAGTTTTCTTCGATGACATTGATATATAGTAGAGATTGGGATTCTCATCTGCACCATTTTTCAGTGGTTTTGAAAATATTGGAGCAAAATCTGTTTTATGTGAAGAAAAGTAAATGTTCATTTGGAAGGTAATCTATAGAGTATTTGGGACATGATATTTCAATAGAGGGGATTGGGGCATCTAATACAAAGGTTAAGGCTATGGAGGAGTGGCCTTGACCACATAATGTAAAGCATTTAAGAACATTTTTGGGGTTAACTGGCTATTATAGAAGATTTGTAATGGGGTATGCTTTTATCGCAGCTGCACTTACTGATTTACTGCAAAAGGATGCTTTTGCTTGGTCAGAAGAGGTAGAGAAGGCCTTCCAAAGTCTCAAATATGCAATGCAGCATATTCCTGTGTTGGCGATGCCTGATTTCTAAAAACAGTTCATTATGGAAACTGATGCTTCGAGTAAAGGAATTGGAGCAATTTTGCAGCAAGATGGGCATCCCTTAGCATTCTTTAATAAGAAGATGAGTCCAAGAATGCAAGCCACATCCACTTATGTGCGGGAGATGTATGCAATTACAGAGGTCATTAAGAAGTGGAGGCAATATTTTTTGGGGAGAGAGTTCATCATTCACATTGATCAACAAAATCTTCATCATATGGTGAGTCAAGTGATACAAACACCTGAGCAACAAAAATGGATTTCTAAGTTGGCAGGGTATGATTTTAAAATCTTGTACAAGCCAGGGAAACTCAATTTAGCTGCAGATGGCTTGTCAAGGGGACATGAACCTGAGTATCAGCAGATGGAGTCTACAGTATCTAAACCAAGGCTGCTGATACTAGATAAACTCAGAGAGGAGCTATTGAAGGATGAGGAATGTAGTACAATTATTGAGGAACTCAAACTCAATCCATCTACCAGGCCACTCATGTTGTTTAGGGAGGGTTTATTGTGGTATAAAGGAAGAATTCTAGTGCCTAAAGCACTACAGGCAGAAATTTTATTTGAATGGCACTCTACTCTAATTGGGGGTCATGCACGGGTTCCAAAGACCATTGCGAGAGTGAGAGAGCCTTTTTATTGGAAAAATGTGCACAGAGGTATGTATGACTATATCAAGCAGTGCAAGGTTTGTCAAGAGACCAAATATGAGTCGACAAAACCAGGGGGCCTATCACAGCCACTGCCTATACCTGATCAAATATGGGAAGATTTGACAATGGATTTTGTTGTTGGTTTGCCACATTCTCACGGGAAGATAACTATTTTGGTGGTTGTGGATAGGTTGTCAAAATGAAGTCATTTTGTTCCACTTGTTCCTAACTTCACTGCAGTTAAAATAGCAGAAGCTTTTGCTACTTATATAGTGAAACTTCATGGGATACCGAAGTCCATAGTCTCAGATAGAGATCCCATATTTTTTAGTAATTTTTGAAGAGAGCTGTTCAAAATGTAGGGCACAAGTTTAAAGACAAGCACCTCTTACCATCCACAAACAGATGGCCAATCTGAAGTAGTGAACAGATGCATTGAGCAGTATCTGAGAGCATTTGTACATGAAGAACCCAGGAGATGGGTGAAGTTTTGACCATTAGCTAAGTATTGGTACAATACTTCTTGGCATTGTTCGGCAGACATGAGTCCTTTTGAAGTCATGTATGGAAGAAAGGCTCCAAAGCTACCTGACTATGTACTTGATTGTGCATCCAATGTTGTAGTAGACTTGGATCTGAGTTTACGACATGAGATATTCTGCAAGTTGAAACAAAATCTGCTTCAAGCACAGATAAGGATGAAGAATAAAACAGATGCACATAGGAATGAAAAGGAGTTCAAAGAAGGTCATTGGGTGTATGTCAAACTTCAATCCTATCGCCAACAGTCTGTTAAGCAGGCGGGGTTGTAAAAAGCTAGCAAATAGGTATTATGGGCCTTACCAAGTTATAAAGAGAATAGGCAAGGTAGCATATGAGCTGAAATTACCTACAGATGCAAAAATTCATAATGTGTTTCATGTATCGCTTTTGAAGAAGTTTTATGGTGAAGTTCAAGAAGGGCTACCCTCAGATATACCTGCAGTCAAAGGAGATATTGGAGTCTATTTTCAACCAAGTGCAGTGCTTGGAAGAAGAACAATTAAAAGAGGGCCTGTAAATGAAGAACAACTGTTGATCAGATGGGAATGGTTGGATGCAGGGGAAGATAGTTGGGAGAATGTAGCAGCGATCAGGAATTCTTTTCCCCAATTGAACCTTGAGGGCAAGGTTCTTTCATTAGGGGATGATATTGATGCGAATATACAGTCTGTGATGACTGAAGAAGAAACAGAGCACGATGAGTCTGGCACTGCAAAATGTGCACAGACTGATACATCGACGGGAGGAACAGTAATTGGCTTGAGAGTAAGGAGGAACAGAGTTAAACTTGCACACCTGAAGGATTATGTGATGGGGAATGAAGCACGGGCCACGCACGGGTGAAGAAATGGACATATGAGATTTCAAGTAGACTAAGGCGCCAAATGAACAGTAGTGATTTAATGTGATGGAAAACTGATTGTATAAATAGGCTAGAAAGAAAGAGATTGGGAGGAGATATTGTAACAAACTTCTTTGTCTTTTTCCTCAAGATTCTTCATCGTTCTTCCCTAATTCTCTCTTCTTCTCAACCCCAAATTCTTGTGAACTGGATTGATTCAAATCATAATGGAATTTCTCTGTTACTTAATAGCTATTGAGCTTGAGTTTGAATTACTTCGCATCAGTGCACATGTACCATACGATGCTTTTCCTCACTAGAATGTAAGGGACACTATTGTGTATACCATCTCGTTTTTTCCATGCTAACATAACTTTATTCAGTATTCTGTGTACACCGGAGTACTTATCAACTTTATGTGGGTTTTTTTCTCATCTCTTTTAACTAGCATCCCGGATTAATGTATTTATCTTCTTTATTTGGTTGTTTCATAGGTTATTTGCATCATTCATGGTTATGACTAGGAGATTAAAGTAAAACCGAAATCGATTGGAGGAAGCTATAGGTAGAATACATATTTTCATTCCTTCTTTAAAGTTTAAAATCTCTTTTACAAAGCTAATTATGTTAGACCTCGAAAGTGAAAATTGTTTCCGACTCCAAAAATTCTCACGATTTTCTAATTAGAAATTTATTTTTAATACTAATATATAATCAGTAAATCCTTTTCCGTTGCTGTGTCTTAGTATAGTTAGACTCGATTAGAGTATATTTGTGATTGCGTTAAAAGAGATCAAAAGAACTTAAGATCATGACCTAGGAAGGATTAACAAAATCCATTGAATCCGATTTTGAGGATGTCAAAAAATGAATGAACACAAACATATGAGGAGAGAATAGATAAATGTTGTTGCTAATTTCTGTGTGGGAGCAAAAAGGTATTGTAAATTATTTCAATGAAAACAATAAAGATATGACCATTATTTTTCGATGATGCTGATCACCGCAAACTGATCCCGATTTTAAAATCTGACTCGCGTAAATTCTTAGATATGATTTGAACGATTGTGATCGCTCCGATTAACTTGCAAAACAGACGGACACCGGGGTTGGCCATGACGACAGACCCTCCGATGCCCAAGTCAGAAAACTCAGAAGATATGAGGAATTTTGATAGCAAAATTTTCATTTACCTGGTTTCTGAATAGGTCAAGAGGTTTATATAGTCGTTGGGGGGGGGGGGGGGGGGTGGGTGGTTGGGTGGGCGCAATTTCAAGATATTAGATTTATCTCTACTTCCCAGTGTTTTGATAAGGTTGGTTGTCCTCTCCCATGTAAAAAGATCGATTAGGACTCTCCTCTTGATAAAGACATAGAGTTTTCAAACCATCTCTTATGCATGGTGAGATGAAGTAGTGACCCTCAAAAGATATGGGGTTTAAACTAGCATTTTCATATGAATATGGACTCCGTGACAGCTGCTTTGGCAGCCCTTATTGCAGGAGGATCGGGTAGTTGAGTTTGAATGTGGCCCAACTCCTTCTGTCGGGCCTGTATCTGCTAAAGTTTACCGTTTTACTTCTGAGAGCTTTAGGATTTGTGCCCGATTTGAACGGTCCCGGTTTGGTTCTATTTTTACCCACATCAATAAAGAATAGTCATCATGATCAGAATGGTTTTCATATAAGGTAGGTATGGTTAGATTTCTCTAGAAATTATTGCTCATTTCTTTAACTTGACTACAACCTCAAGGATTATGGAAAGCCAATATTATGCAAATGTTGCTTAAATGGGGGTGTTTAATACATTTTTTTTGAAGTTTGCATCTTAAGGGATTTGATATACACCTCCTACGATTGATAAGTGGCTCCGACATTCTTCAACCCTAAGGGCATGAACCGGTAGCAATACAGACATTGGTCAGTGATGAAGAACATCTTTAGTATGTCAGGAGGAAACATCAAAATCTGGTTTTATCCTAAGAAGGCAACCAGGAAACTCAAGAGTTTACGACGGATGAGGCATTGTTCAAGGCATCGATGCTTGGGAGAGGAAATGGGTCCTTCGAGCATGCTCTATTCAAGTTGGTGAAGTCAATGCAGATTCTCCATTTGTCATTGTCTTTCTTTACCATTTTCACATTCGCTAGCCATTCAGAGTAGTTGACTTCTTGAATTAAGCGAGCGGTTAGGAGCTTGTCAACTTCTTCCTTGATGGCTTGCTGTCTGTCAGGGGCAACCTTGCAGTATTTCTGCTAGACCGGTTTGGCTTCGGGATTGACATTGATACGGTGCATAATTAATTCCTCTAAGATGTCAGGCATGTCGGTAGTAGTTCGAGCAAATAGGTATTGGTTCCCTTTGATGCACTCAATGATATGTCCTTTGACTTGGTGATGGAGAGCTTTGCCTACTTGAAAACTCTTGGTTAGATCATTTTTTGAGAAGGGGATCTCCTTGTCTTCATCAACCGACTCGAAAACAACTTGGCTACTCCCTTGGGGGAGTTATAATTCCTCAAGTAAGAGGACCAAGCTCCCATTGTTGTAGTGTAGCACCTCCAAGCTGTCTCTTGACTCCCTTTGGCATCTCCTACCCTTGCTGGCATGTGGAACTTCATTTTCATATGGAAGGTTAAGGGTACGACATGAAGCACTGCTAGGTCGGGTCGGCAAAGAATGGCATTATAAGCAGCCATCACATAGACGACCATGAAGTCTAGCGCCTCAGTTCGGGTTATGAGGGCTTTATCCGCAGTCACATCAAGGGTGATCATACCTTAATTTTGGACTGATATTCTGAAGAACTCGTGGAGAGTGTACCTAGTGGGCTTGAGATGTTATGAGAGAGCTTGAAGCCTTCGAAGGCCTCCAGGAAGAGTATGTTGACAGAGCTGTCATTGCCCACTAGAATGTGGCATACCTTGTGATTGGCCATGCTGAGACTAATTACGAGCATGTCTCAGTAGGGCATTCGAATGCCCTCTTGATCCTTATCTGAGAATGTCACCAAGAACCCCATGCACTTGGATGAGGGGAAGTTCTGCACTGAAATCACCTCTCGGAAGAAGGCCTTCATAGAGGAGTTTGATTTTTCCCCAATAGGTCCTCCGTGGATGGATTGAAGAACCACTCCTAGCTCTGAGTCATGGGACTCGTTGGACTTCTCCACTCACTTGTTAACCCCACGGGGTGGTGGAGGATCGGGCATTTCCTTTCGAACGAACTTGGATAGGTCCCCTCGCTGGATGAGCTTTTCCATTTCTTCTTTGAGAGCCCGACAATCGTCTATGTCATGACCATGATCTCCAAGAAAATGATACCACTTATCTCTATTCATTATCTTCCCCAGAGTGTTTATTCGAGGGGGAGAGTGAAGTAGCCCTTCCTTATCCACCTCAACGAGGACTACTGATATATTGGCATTAAAAGGGGTGAACTTCTGAAAACAAGGAGGAGGAGGGCAGTGCTGGCCATTGTCGCTCTTCTGGAGCTTCTTGGATCCTTCTTCGCTTGCACTCTTCCATTTGTTCTCGGAAGAGGGCTCCTTTTGACCATAGGATTAGAGAGCCTCTTTAGCCCAGATATATTTTTCGCTACTTAATAGGAATTCCGAGAAGTCCAGAGGAGGCTTATTGGAAAGGGATGCCTTCAGGTCGGCATGGTTTGCACTGCGTCTGAATGTGGCAGTTGCTACATCTGGGTTGATGGAGACGATAGTCCAGGACTCGGTTGTAAAGCACTGGACAAAGTCCCTAAGTAGTTCCCCTTTCCTTTCATTCAGGTCCAGTAAATAGGCAATTGTCTTCTCAGTTCGGCAATTGCTTACGAAGTGGGTGAAGAAGAGTTCCTCAAATT
Organism: Hemerocallis citrina; assembly: GCA_017893485.1. NCBI lineage: Eukaryota > Viridiplantae > Streptophyta > Magnoliopsida > Asparagales > Asphodelaceae > Hemerocallis > Hemerocallis citrina. Next base: position 76,754,936 of record CM030366.1, on the reverse strand, counting down.
GGCCAAAGGAGAAAATAAATCCTGGAGAGAAGCGAGAGTACCACTCCCTTGCTGACCTATAACACCCCGTAAGATTGAGTAATGACAATTTTGTCCCCATGTGTTACGCACATGTATTTTGTACCGTTACGAGTAATATTTGTAATGTATTTTTATATAAATGTCATACGTATCTTATATTCTGATTATTTATATGTTTTCTGGTTTCTCAAAACCCATTTTATCATATTTTTAGCCAACTTAAACATTTATTCTAATCTTTGTGTTTTTACGTGTATTGCACATGTTTTCGATACACGTGTCGATTACATGAATTTCACCGTTACAAAAAATATCCGTATCATTATCAAAAAAAATATTTATCATATGTTATATTTCGATTAATTATTAACATTTTCCTGTTAATCAAATCTATTTCGTATTTGAATATTTGTTTTTGTACGTAAATTGTTTTTGCACATTTTAGTTACTAATTTTTTCTTGAGTCATGAAAAGTTTTATTCTCATCTTCTTTATTAAATTTTTTGATTTATTTTTATTTAAATACAATAGGCCTAAAATCTCTTTTAAAATCCACTAGAAAATTATTTAAAAAGAAAAGCCCATAATTTTATTCTACATTTTAAATGTACACTTTTAAACCATACATACTTGTCATGTAACAAACACCTACAAATGGGTTAAAAATAAATAATTAAAAGAATGTTAATTGTGTGCACCGAAGAGGCATGGCCGGCCTATTGAAGAGGGGAGAGGTGGAAGGAGAAGTGGGTTTGTGAAGTGGATTGTGGAGTGGGTAATTAATTGGGTAGTGGGAGTCTTTTCATTCACCCAATAACCCTATAAATACCCGTCCTATTGTATGTGCGTTTCACAAAAGATCAAAACAAAAGAAAGACAGAAAAGAAGAAGGTTTCGGTTTTTGTACAAGGAAGGGAGGCTTGCGGTTTTGCTTGCTCAAGGAGGAGGAGGTTAGCTTTGTGGAGCTTTGGAACAATCTTTCTAGGAGTTTCTCTCATTTTCATCAAATAAAGTGGGTGTCTCTTCTTGCTTTCTAAATTATGGTAGAATGCATGTGTAGATAATCTATGTTTGAAATTGATAATTAGCATTTCTTTGGCTGTTTTTGATGATACATTGTGTTGCTATCTATAAATTTTGGTAATAATAAAACATGAGAAGTTATGCATGCTAGATAAAGAATTATGATTGTCTTGTTATTACACCATACTTTTTATTAGAGAGTTTGGTAATGGGGAAGTCATGTATTTAAATTATTGTTGTATGAAAATTTGTGACTAAAAATCATACAAGTTAAGGGGTGGATTAAAGTTGAAATGATAGTGAGATTGTGACCCAAAAAAATGAAAAATTCAGAATAATCACTAGAGGAAATATGTTCATGTAGTAATTATATAAAGGGGGTAGTCTCGATGAATTAACAAAAGCACGTATTTATAAATGTTCTAAAAAAATACTAATTGCAATAATTGTGTAAAATATCCCTCTAATATGAATAAAATTAATGAGAAACTATTTTTGGATACTTGGGGATATGTTTTATGAGCAATCTAATTGAAAGAAAAGAATACGAATCAAAAATAGTTGAAAGAGTTAAAAATACGATTTATCAGAAAGTTGAGTTATATCAAATTTAACCCCTAAGATATCAGATATGATGCTTGGCCTTGGTGGCTAGTGCGCTGCCACGTGGCACTCTGCTGTTCTCTGAGGTCGGGGGTTTGAGCCTGCGTATGGCTTTGTTCTTTTATAAAAATTCTTTTTTGGAAATTCAATCAAAAGAGCAAATTGGGCATTTAAATGACCTAGAAAGCTTTATACACAAAATGTGAGATAGCTCAGTGGTTTGGGTGTTGGCTTTGGTTGCTGTCGGCTCTAGTTCAAGCCCGGGCATGCACAATGGTTTTTAACTTTTATTTTTTATATGTTTCGAGTTTCAAAAATGGGAAAAACTTCATAGAAAATTTATATAATATTATTAGAATAATTTGGGGGTTATTTCATAGTATTCAAAACATAATTTTGAGAATTTAAAGGTCATGTTTCTAATATTTGTTGAGTTTGAATTCAAGATTAAAATAAAGAGGATGCATAAGATTAAAGATATTAAGAGTTGGTTTATAGTGATGTAAAGCTAAATTTTGAATTGGAAATAAAGAAGTTCTACTGATGATTTTAAAGAAGATTGGTTTTGAAAATAGTGATCCAATTAAAGAAATGAGTTTGATTGAAGTATAGATAAATATGAAAGAGGTTGTATTAATCGAGAGAACTTTGAAAGTGATTCTTTGGTTGGCTAACTAGGGAGTTGTTTATAAGAAATTTTGATGGGAGAAATTTTTATTGAATGAGTTATAAAATTTGAATACTTCGTGAATTATAAACATAAAGTAGATAAAGAGAATTGTTGAATAAAAGATGAAATGTTTATATTGAGGTTCTTTATAACCTATTTGATCTCTAGAGTGAGATGGTTGTTGGAATCTAGAGGCTAGGCGAGATCCTTAGTAACCGGCATTTGTGAATAATGAAATTTTGAGAACCAGTGTGGGTTAAGTATCTCTTAAGAAGTAGCCAGTTTAGGCTAACTCTCTCGTGTTGAGTTAAGTCCGGCAGGGTAAGCTAGCTCTAGGTTGTGATGATTTTTAATTAAAACTTAAGGACAGGCACTAAGGGAAGATGTGATGAAGTCTAGGCAAACATGAGTATGAGGGTCTTGATAGCGCGGTGGGAGGTTATCTTCTGAATTATCAGGGTTGTGGCTCGCAGTGGGAGATATTCCATCAAAATTACCGAGATCGAGGCGACGCTCATAGGGTATTTGTGTGATGAGGTACCGATGATAGCGCATTGTTGATTTCGTCTCCAAAATTATCGGGGTGTGAGGCGCGATGGCCAAAAATCACTCGCAGTGGGAGAACGACTCTCAAGAATTGGGTATTCGCCTCTAGAATTTTTCGGGTTACGCGCACGTTAGGAGAGCGATAATCAAGAATCATCAGGGTGGTACTAAATACTCACAGGATATCTAAACTTTTCATTAGTCACCATAGTAGTAACTCATGGCGGGGGGATTTAACCCTATAATGTGGAGTACGTAGGTGCTTTCCCTCAGACCTATGTAGAATGGGATGCATAGAATCCGAACAAGTATGCATTAGTGTCATTGTAGTATAACATCTGCATAAGGCATCTAAGTTCATATCATACACTGGCATATTTAGGATAGTCACTTTTTACACTTTATTTTGCATTCAAGTTTGTGATTGCTGAAGTAAGAGAATCGTTGTTTTATAGTATTGCGTCAATTGTATGCAACTAACATGCCCACAGTATTCCAGTGCAAGACTTAGATTAGCAAAAGGGCATGAAGATAAATTGATGCTAAGGCTTATTTTCATGATTTAAGCTGTTGATGTTAAAGTTGTGCATATCATGTTGTATTCATTAAATTTTTGCTGTGTACTCTGTAACAAACAATGTGTATAATGAAAAGTTTTAATTTCCTTGTAAAATTGTACGAAGTTGAAGTAAAAGATTCTGTTGTGCTACGAATTACCTGTAAATGGAATTCGGGATGTTACAGAGTGGTATCAGAGCTGACTTCAGTAAGTAGTACAAAATTACAAGGACGACACATTAGGGTGGACATTAGAAGTGTGAGTTCAGCTTATAGATATTTAAGTGTAAGTTAATTTATATTTGTGTTGCTCCATACACTAACATTTTGTCCTCCCTTTCCCCTATAAGAAGGCTGATAACCCAGACCCAGTAAATGAAGTAGTTATTGCACTTGCATTCATGATACTTTCCTCGTATACAATTGATGTGATATTGTTTACGAACATGTTTTCCCTTGGTATCAGAGTGGCGCAGTGGAAGCGTGGTTGGTTTGAACCTACATTCATGATGCCTTACAACGTGGACATTCCCTCTTTAAAATTTTCTTCATGGATTTTCATCGTAACACTTTTTCATCCCAAAAAAAAAAAAATCACTTTGATTTTTATCATTTCAACTAGAACCCTTGGTCTTAAATCATTTAAGTTTGACTCACTCGTTTTCCTTATTGATGTTTTATCCTCTTTATTTTCATGTGCTTTACATTACTTACTTAATTTTGCTATTTCTTTTACGTATTCTTATTAAGTTACCACTTATTAAATTATTGTTGCTAACTATTTTTCAATTATTATGCTTTTCCAATTATTTATCGAGTTGCTTTACATTTTTATATCTTCCTTATTTCGTTTTACTATTTATTTCTTCATAAATAATAATAATAATAGTAATAATAATAATAATAATAATAATAATAATAATAATAATAATAATAATAATAATAATAATAATAATAATAATAATAATAATAATTTTATGTAACTCTTACGAATGAACATTTTATGATATTATTTTATACACATCATTGTAAAATTATACTATTATACTTATATTATATTCTATATTCTTTTAACTAAAATTCAACACTCATATATTTTCAGATTTTTATCCAACAGCATTCTCTTAAATTACTAATTCAATTTTCATCTCGTAATATATACTAGTCCAGTTTGTGATTTTAATCATTCTACCGCTTATTACTATGATAAATTTTTGATTACTAAGCCTATTAATAATTTATTAAAGTATCTATTGACTATGCTTCTCCTTATTCTTTCCAATTGCTTTGTTTTCCAAACTCTTTCACAGTTAACGACCTAATTTATATTTTCTTTTTATCCAATAATTTACCTAATATTATTTTTGTATGAAAATCCTTCTCAATCGGTCCTATCTTTTATGGTCACATTTCTTTTCATATGCTATTTTTCTGGTTTTTCTTGTTTTGTTTATATAAATTTTTATACTCATTGTTTTCTTATATAAGTTTGCCCTGTTTTTCCACATTGCATATTTTTAAACTACATTTATTTTCTCAATGTTTGCAGTTTTTCTCTATATAATAATGATTATTTTTTTTTGTATACAAAATACAACTTTTACCCCTAGTAAGTTCTGAGGACAGAACTGCTCTACGGGAGAGAGTGTAACACCCTACAAAATTGAGTAATGACAATTTTGCCCTCGTGTGTTACGCACGTATATTTTGTACTGTTATGAGTAATATTTGTAACGTAATTTTATATAAATGTCATATGTATCTTATATTCTGATTATTTATATGTTTTCCGTTTTCTCAAAATCTATTTTATCCTATTTTTAGCCAACTTAAACATTTTTTCTAATCTTTATGTTTTTACGTGTATTGCACGTATTTTCGATACAAGTGTCAATTACGTAAATTTCACCATTACGAAAAATATTCATAACATTATCAAAATAAATATTTTTCTTATGTTATATTTCGATTAATTATAAACATTTTCCTGTTAATTAAATCTATTTCGTATTTGAATATTTATTTTTGTACGTAAAATTTTTATGCACATTTTTGTTACTAAATTTTTCTTGAGTCATGAACAATTTTTATTCTCATCTTCCTTATCAAATTTTGTGATTTATTTTTAATTAAATCCAATAGGCCTAAAATCTCTTGTAAAGCCGACAAGAAAACAAATTAAAAAGAGAAGCCCATGATTTTATTCTACATTTTAAATGTACACTTTTAAATACTATACACTTGTTATGTAACAAACACCTACAAATGGATTAATAACTAATAATTAAAAGAATGTGAATTGTGTGCACGTTGGGTGCACGTGCACGTGTGTGCACCCAAGAGGCATGACCGGCCATTGAAGAGGGGTGAAGTGGATTGTGGAGTGGGTAACTAATTGGGTAGTGGGAGGCTTTCTATTCACCCAATAACCCAATAAATACCCCTCCTATTGTATGTGCATTTCACTAAAGATCAAAACAAAAGAAAGAGAGAAAAGAAGAGGGTTTCGGTTTTTGTACAAGGAAGTGAGGCTTGCAGTTTTGCTTGCTCAAGAAAGAGGAGGCTAGCTTTGGTTGGAGCCTTGAAACAATCTTTCTAGGAGTTTTCTCTCATTTTCATCAAATAATGTGGGTGTCTCTTCTTGCTTTCTAAGTTTTGGTAGAATGCATGTGTAGATAATCTATGTTTGAAATTGATAATTAACATGAGTTTTTTGGCTATTTTTATGATGCATTGTGTTGCTATCTGGAAACTTTGGTAATAATAAAACATGAGAAATCATGCATGCTTGATAAAGAATTATGATTGTCTTTTTATTACACCATATTTTTTATTAGAGAGTTTGGTAATGGGGAAGTCATGTATTTAAATTATTGTTGTATGTAAATTTGTGACTAAAAATCATACAAGTTAAGGGGTGGATTAAAGTTGAAATGATAGTGAGAATGTCCCAAAAAAAAAAATCAAAATAATCACTAGAGGAAATATGTTCATGTAGTAGTTATAAAAAAAGGGTTGTCTCGATAAATTAACAAAACCACGTATTTACAAATATTCTCAAAAAAATACTATTTGCATTAATTTTGTAAAATATCCCTCTAATATGAATAAAATTAACGAGAAACTATTTCTGGAAAATTGAGGATATGTTTTATGAACAATCTAATTGAAAGAAAAGAATAGAAATCGAAAATTGTTGAAAAAGTAAAAAATTAGATTTATCAGAAAGTTGAGTTATATGAAATTTGACCCCTAAGATATCTGATATGATCCTTGGCCTTGGTGGCTAGTGCGCTACAACGTGGCGCTCTGCGGTTCTCTGAGGTCGCGGGTTCGAGCCTGGGTATGGCTCTGTTCTTTTATAAAAATTCTTTTTTTGGAAATTCAATCAAAAGAGCAAATTGGGTATTTAAATAACCTAGAAGCTTTATACACGAAATGTGGGATAGCTCAGTGGTTTCAGTGTTTGCTTTGGTTGCTGTCGGCTCTAGTTCGAGCCCGGACATGCACAATGGTTTTTAACTTTTATTTTTTATATGTTTTCGAGTTTCAAAAATGGGGAAAACTTCATAGAAAATTTATATAATATTATTAGAATAATTTGGGGGTTATTTCATAATATTCAAAAGATATTTTTCAGAATTTAAAGGTCATGTTTCATATATTTGTTGAGTATGAATTCAAGATTAAAATAAAGAGGATACATAAGATTAAAGATATTAAGAGTTGGTTTATAATAAAGTAAAGCTAAATTTTGAATTGGAAATAAAGAATTTCTAGTGATGATTTTAAACAAGATTGGTATTAAAAAGAGTGATCCAATTAAAGAAATGAGTTTGATTGAAGTATAGATAAATATGAAAGAGGTTGTATTAATCGAAAGAACTTTGAAAGTGATTAGTTGGTTGGCTAACTAAGTTTATAAGAAATTTTGATGGGATAAATTGTTATTGAATGAGTTATAACAGTTCAATACTTCGTGAATTATAAACATAAAGTGGATAAAGTGAATTGTTGAATAAAAGATGAAATGTTTATGTTGAGGTTCTTTATAACCTATTTGATCTCTATAGTGAGATGGTTGTTGGAATCTAGAGGCTTGGCGAGACCCTTAGTAACCGGTATTTGTGAATAATGAAAATTTGAGAACTAACTAATATGTGTTATGTATCTCTTGAAAAGTAGCCAGTTTGGGCTAACTTTCTCTCGTGTTGAGTTAAGTCCGGCAGGATAAGCTAGCTCTATGTTGTGATGATTTTTAATTAAAACTTGAGGATAGGCACTAAGGGGGGGTGTGATGAAGTCTAGGAAAACATGAGTATGAGGGCCTTGATAGCGCGGTGGGAGGTTATCTTTAGAATTATCGGGGTTGCGACTCGCGGTGGGAAATATTCCTTCAGCATTATCGGGATCGAGGCGACGCTCATGGGGTATTTGTGTGATAAGGTACCGATGACAGTGCAGTGTGGATTTCGTCTCCAGAATTATCAGGGTGTGAGGCGTGATGGCCGAAAGTCACTCGCGGTGCGAGAATGACTCCCCAGAATTATCGGGGTCATAGCGCGCGATGTCGGTATTCGCCTCTTTTTGCAAGTTATTGTAAGTTCATATTATACACTGACATGTTTAGGATTCTAAGTTCATATCATACACTGACATGTTTAGGATAGTCACTTTTTGCAATTTATTGTGCGTTATAGTTTGTGGTTGCTAAAGTTAGAGAATCGCATTAGGATGTCGGTCTGCATTAGGATTCTAAGTTCATATCATTCACTGACATGTTTAGGATAGTCACTTTTTGCAATTTATTGTGCATTCTAGTTTGTGGTTGCTAAAGTTAGAGAATCGCTATTTTATAGTATTGTGTTAATTGTGTACAACTGACGTTCCCACAATTTTTTAGTACAGGACTTGGAATAGCAAAAGGCCATGAAGATGAATTGATGCTAAGGATTATTTTCATGATTTAAGCTATTGATGTTAAAGTTGTATATATCATGTAGTATTCATTTAGTTTTCGCTGTGTACTCTGTAATAAACAATGTGCATAATGAAAAGTTTTAATTTCCTTGTAAAATCGTACGAAGTTGAAGTAAAAGATCCTGTCGTGCTACGAATTGCATGTAAATGGAATTCGAGGTGTTACATGACCCCTTCATTGTGGCAGGGACCACCTTGTAGAAAAGTGCATCTTAGTCCCGGTGTATCATAATGAGAGTATGGAAAGTCTCGATATGATCAGACAGGTCGAATTCTCTGTTTCAGGACTTGAAGTGCGTCAGCTTGAAGGTCTCAGGAGCGTGGGCCTCCATGTTTGACTTGGAGAAGGGATGTCTACGATGGCGGAAGCTTTCGACTTGACGGTCATCCTCTCGGTTGATTCTGTTGAGACGGTCCTCCATCTCTCGGAGGCGGCGAAGAATTGGGTCTTTCCTTTGGTCAGATCTGGTTGACCAGCGGGACTCTTCCTAATGTATGGTTGTGAGCCAACAATTGTTTTTTTTTCAGTCCCTATATGGGGCAACGTTGAGGGCTTGGAGGATCTCAAATTTGAAATTTTGGAATTCTACCTTGGTGACGGGCGCATCTTTTTCTTTAATTTTCCAGTGAAGTGGTCGACTTGCTGTGGTCAGGCTTCGTCACTTTCAAGAGGGAGGAAACTTTCTTCCACCCTTAGGTGAAGGAGATCTTCTTCGGCTCCAGTGTCACACCCCGCTTCCCAAAAGGAATACGGAATACGGTATGTGACTAAGCACAGTGAATAGTTTTCGCCATCCATGAGCTGTACGAATCTACTTGACTCAGCACAACAACAAATATAACAATATACACAACCAAGCATGCATAAAAAATTATAAATCAATAGTATTCATTTGCAACAATAATGAATATTGCAAACAATTGCAAGATCTGAAACAAAACAATATTCTAGGACAACAAGCCCAAATACAAGTCTCATTACGGAAATATAAATATGATAGTTCAAAACAAAACATTAAGCAAAATTGTCCAAGGCGCAGCTCAAAACTTTTGCTCACCAACTCCAGTAGGCAAGTGATCACCAAACCTGCTCATATGACAATTACAAGGAAAATAGGAAGACAGGAAAACATGATGCCCATTAGTTGCAAGTTACGGGCCACAAGTAATACAAGCAGGAAAAGGAAAGGGGGAAAATAATACAAAAACATGAAGTACTGACATGGAGGAAAACCAACAAAGGATGACAATCTACGGATAACAGTAAACATTGGGTAAACAGTAAAGAGTATAACAATAACAGTAACAGTGAAGTCAACAGTAACAATAAGGGTCAACAGTAACAGTAACAGGAAGTGACAGTGAAACAATTGTTCTTATGTCTATTATTCATTACTATCTAGGTAGCACTTCATGCGTCCCAAATTATACCACATGGTTGCTACATCAAACAGTTTTGTTTTAAGATTTCTTAGTGGAACCTATAGGGTCGTATATTCAGATAAACAGTAACAGTAACACTAATAACAAACAGTAACGGTGTCATGGATCATGTCCTTATGCATCCAGAGAAAAACAGTGGGTACCACAGTAAACAGTTGGGAAATGAGTTGTCGTCTGAATACAAATTTCTATATTGTCCACTACAAGAACTTTCTCTTAAAACCCCGGTGATTAGTTTTCATTATTATTAAATAGGTGTGAACGAACACAAACAAGGCTAAAGATATGGTAAGAACAAAGGACAAGTCTAAGATGAATAGGAAACACAAACGGGTGACAAAAACAACTTATAACAGTCAAAACAACAAAACTTTCAGTTCTGGACAGCAAGACACTACTGCACCAAATCTGAGATTCCCGTTGCTACAGAACTGCAAATATAGATTCATCTAAAAATCTAGAAACTAGATTCTTTACCGAATCCAGCGCATATATACAAGTCATACATCAGGCATAGAAATAGAGTTGAAAACAGCGTTTAATACAGAACTTATGTTCAGCCAGAAAATGCAAAATCTTTTTCATAAGAATGAAAAAGTTTAAAAACATGATAATTAAATCTGTGAAAAATCTGGAAGATTTCCTAGCATATCTAGTCTCAACATATAAAATATCATCAAATTATATTACAAATAGTTTTGTCAATATAATTGGGAAAATATTGTAATTCAACAAAATTTCAAATCTAAAAGTTCAGACACAGAAGTACCAAAATAAAGATAATTCACAAAATATAGTTCGAAATCCAGATCCATCAAAAGGGTGACAAAATAGACAAATCAGGCTACAGTTCATATTCACAAAGTTTTCATAAAAAATGAATAGAATCAGGCTGAAAACAAAATTCTTTACTGAACAGCATGGAGTTTGGAAATATATTGCTTGGTTTCATAAGCATGAAATGAGTTATAAAAGTCATTAAATAATTCCACAAAAATTAGCGATTGATCCCAGTCATAACTAAATATACCCAGAAAAATATAATGCTCAAATTCTAATTTTAATATCAGTTTTAAAATAATATTTCATACAAAATCATATAATTCAGAATCTGGAATTTACGATATGACTACAGTAAAATAGTGATTATTCATGCATCGAAAATCGGAATTCAGATCCTTCAAAAGTTTTGAAAACTAGAAGACAAAGCCTACAAATCATGTTCACAAACTCATTTATTTTACTAATGTTAACAGCGTCGAAATTATTGTACTAAAATAGGACAACAGTAAAAACAAAAGTTCTTTTATGCAATTCATCAAATAGTTTAATTACAAAGGATCTAACCTAAGATGTCATACAAATCATGGTATATAGGTAACTCAAATCAGCATGGCATGTGAATAAATAGTTTAAGATGAGATGATACCTCATACAAGCATCCATGTAACAGATATCTACAACATACGGTGTGTAATAAACAAGCCGAAAATCAAGTTGTCCATCTAAACTAATTCATTTTTCATGCAACGGGTGACAACTACTCTGAAATACTCATGATCAAAAGATGAAGGAACAAATCAACTAACAAGATATACATGATCATCAGGAGGGTACAAAAAAATGCATGCAAAACTACTTACGGTATTTAACTTGTATGACAAAAATTACATACAAGCTACTTGCCTGAAAATGAAGACGAAGATGAAGATGAAGAAAGAATAACGGGAACGGATCTTGAACAACGAACATAACACGGAACAGCACGAACAAGAGTAAGAATCAACACCAATCAAAATGTGAGCAGAGCACATGTGTCACATGCACACACGACAACAACATCAAGATGTCGACAGCAAGGGGGGTCAACAGCGACACGGCGCAGTAAGTCGACGACAGCAGCACGGTGGCGAGGCTGCAGGGATTCGATGGCGGTGGCGACAGGAGGGGGAATCGCATTGTTGTGGGCTCGAGCGGGGATAGGGACGGCTTGGGCGGCAGCAACGCTAGGGATAGCAGTGTTGAGGGAGCACGGGGATCGGGATGACGATGAGAATGGGCTTTCGGCTAGGAGGTGGGCGACTGGCGATGGGGAGGGGGGCGTACAGTAGAGGGGAGATCAGGAGAGAGGGTAGGGTGATGCCTGATAGGGAGAGAGAGAGAGAGATGTATTAGGGTTAGGGTGTTTAGTGGGGTTATATAGATCAGTCAAAGCGGGTTTGGGTTAATTGGGTATATCCAATAGGAAGAAAAGAGTCCAATATGAGACAAATAGGCTATGAATTAGGGTTAGACATTAAACGAGGTCAAGATCAATATGTAGATGAATCAAATGATAATATAAGGTTGAATCAAGGCAAAAATGAATCATAGGGAGAATAACAACAAACAATTCAAAAGGAATGAAAAGAAATACAATCAGAAATGAAATAAAACAACCAGGAATTTAATTAAATACAAATAAAAATACAATAATGAGTCACGAACAAGCAAATGAGGAAACCTCTGCTGGATATCCTCCTCCAGCTCCCAAGTCGACTCACCCGGCGAGTGAGGATTCCAAGAAACACGAACAAGCTTGATCACCATGTTCTTCAAAACCTTCTCCCGCCGGTCCAAGATAGCAACTGGCAGAATTTCACAAGAAAGATCCGGCCTCACGGATAACTCCGAGTAGTCAATCTCGTGGCTCTCATCACGGATATATTTCCTCAGTTGTGAGACATGGAAGACATCGTGCACTCTCGATAAAGCTGGTGGCAATGCAAGATGATAGGCCACCTTGCCTACTCGTTCCACGATGTCAAACGGTCCGATGAACCTAGGTCTCAACTTTCCTCCGCCACCGAAACGAATGACACCTTGCCACGACGATACATTAAGGAAAACATGGTCTCCCACCTCAAACTCCAAGGGTCTCCGATGAACATCAGCCCATCTCTTCTGCCTGTCTTGCGTGGCTTGAAGATGCTTCCTGATCTGACTCAACGCATCCACCGTCCTGGTGATCAACTCTGGGCCCAACTACTTTTCTCTCGCCAATTCATTCCAGCACACTTGCAATCTGCACTTCCGACCATAGAGTGCCTCTTACAGATTAGCCTTAAGATTGGCCTGAAAGCTATTATTGTACAAGAACTCTACAAGATGCAAGTGGTCCTCCCAAGAACCTCCAAATTGCAGCACACAGGACCTCAACATGTCCTCTAGAGTTTGGATGGTCTTCTCTGATTGTCCATCTGTCTGAGGGTGAAAAGCTGTGTTGTACTTCAACTTACTCCCCAGACTACTCTGCAAACTCTCCCAAAACTGCGATCTGAACCTCGTATCTCTATCAGATACAATACTGACTGGAACCCCATGAAGTTTGACAATCTCTTGCATGTACTTCTCAGCTAGGCTTTCAGTCGACTGTCCAACTCTGAAGGGAACGAAGTGAGCACTCTTCGTCAACCCGTCCACAATCACCCAAATGGCATTGTGGCCCTTAGGACTCCTCAGCAAAGCAGTCACAAAATCCATGGTGATGTGCTCCCACTTCCACTCCGGAATGGGAAGAGGCTAAAGAAGTCCGGCGGTCCTCTGATGCTCAGCCTTTACCTGCTGGCAGATCAAGCACTGCAACACAAATCTCGCCACGAACCTCTTCATACCTAGCCACCAAAAGTGAAGCTTCAAGTCCCTGTACATCTTCGTACCACCATGATGAATATAGTACGACGATTGGTGGATTTCATCAAGCAACTTCTGACGAACCTCACCCTTTGGAACACACAATCTAGACCCAAACCGAAGCCATCCGTCTAAGTGAACAACCATATTGGAACTCGTACCAGCTTCAACTTTGGCTCTGAACCCTTGCAATTGCTCATCACCTGCCTGAGCTTCCTTAATCTGCTCAACAAGAGACGACTGCAACTGAAACATCATGCAACTCCGATCAGAACCTGGCAATATCACATCCAAATCCAACCTCCTAATCTGCTCAACAAGCTCTCTCTACTGAGTCAGGAACATGGCGACTGGTCTCCTACTCAAAGCATCTGGCACCAAGTTCACTTTACCAGGATGGTATTGTAAACTGATGTCATAGTCAGCCATTACCTCTAACCAGCACCTCTGCCTCATGTTTAGTTCCTTTTGAGTGAAGACATACTTGAGACTTTTGTGGTCATTAAAGATTTCCACTCGGTCTCCAAGTACATATTGTCTCCACAACTTCAAAGCAAAGATCACCGCAGCCAACTCCAAATCATGGGTAGGATAGTTTTTCTCGTGAGGCTTCAACTGTCTGGATGCATAAGCAACAACTTGATCCTTCTGCATCAACACTGCACCTAGGCCCTCACCAGAAGCATCACAGTGAACCACAAAACCACCCAAACCATTCAGAATAGTCAACTCTGGCATTGACGTCAACCGGCTCTTCAACTGTGCAAAACCACCACTGCAAGCTCCATCCCAGACGAACTTCTGATCCTTCCTAGTCAGCTTAGTCAGCGGCCCAGCAATCTTCAAAAAGACTTGGACAAACTTTCGATAATACCCGGCTAAACCAAGGAAACTTCTCACCTCTAAAACTGACTTAGGGACAGGCCAATCCTTGACCGCGGCATCCTTGGACGGATCAACAGATATACCATCGCAGGAGATAATGTGCCCCAAAAAGCTAACTCGATCAAGCCAGAACTCACACTTGCTGTGTTTCCCATAGAGTTGATTCTCCCTCAAGGTTTGCAGAACCAACCTCAGATGATCAGCATGATCCTTCCGATTCCGAGAATACACCAAAATGTCGTCTATGAAGACCACCACGAATCTGTCCAGAAATGGAGAGAAAACTCTGTTCATCAGACTCATGAATACTGCTGGCGCATTCATAACTCCGAAAGGCATCACTAGGAAATCGTAGTGCCCGTATCTAGTCCTAAACGCAGTCTTCTGCACATCAGCTGCCTTCACCTTCACTTGATGATAACCAGAACGAAGGTCCAACTTCGAAAAGACAGAAGCTCCCCGCAGCTGATCAAACAAACCATCGATCCTAGGTAGCGGATATCGGTTCTTCATTGTAATAATGTTTACCTCACGGTAATCCATGCACAGATGTAGACTCCCATCCTTCTTGCTGACAAACAAGATCGGAGCGCCCCACGGGGACACACTGTGCCTGATGAAACCCAAATCCAACAATCCTTGGACCTACAGCTTCAGCTCTGCTAGCTCAACTGGTGCCATCCGGTAGGTTTCTTCGATAATGGCGCAGTAGTTGGCTGAACCTCAATACCGAATTCCACTGTCCTATCCGGGGGTAGTCCAAGCAACTCCTCTGGAAACACATTCAGAAATTCCCGCACTACAAGAGGCGCAGCCTCACAGCCTGAGTGCAACTCCATTGCACAACCAGCATCGACAACTACTTCCTGACCATGCCTAACGGGTAGCTCCCCAGCATGGAACTCAAACTCTGCATGGCATGGCATCCTGAAAACAACCTTCTTCGCTCGACAATCAATGATAGTGTGGGTCTCACCCAGCCAATCCATGCCGAGAATCACATCAAACCCCGAACTACCGATTACAATCAGATCTGCTATGAAATCAGCACTTCGATTCACCACAAGACTCTGCTTGCACTCCCAAAAATAGACGACAACTGTAACACCCCGAATTCCAAAACAGACCGAATTCGAAGTTCCACAGGCTCTTTACACTTTTCTTCGTACAATTTTACAAGGAATTAAAAACTTTTGTGACATTAGAGTTTACATTACATATTTACAGCAGAAGCAATTTACAACAAATTACATGAATAGAAATGTACAACACTTAAATCATTCTTTAAGCAGCATGCATACTTTAGTTTTGTTAATCACTTTATCCTGCATAGAAACTGTGGGCACGTCAGTTCATTCAACTGACGCTAGGATATAATAAATCAACTTTCTCTTACTTGGAAAGCACAAACTTGTCACAAACATAAATACGGGGACTATCCTATTAATATCGTGTTGTGCGGTGCACTTAGTCCTTAATGCAGTTATGTATGTTATATGACACTAATGCGCACTTGTTCAGATTCTATGCATCCCATACTACATAGGTCTGAGGGTAAGCCCTTAACCGTTCTTCATCTTGTAGGGTTCAATCCCTCGTCATGACTTAAACTACTACAGTAACTACGATAAGTATCCTAGATATTCTATGAGTTACGAGCTCATATCGAGACAGCCTGGAGGGAAATCCCACGTCATGTCACGATGAATCGTGAAGAACCTATGGACAATTCAGCCTCCGTCATAGGACATGACACCACCCGTAGTCACCAAACACCCCACAAGCGTCGCCTGCAGTACGGACTCCTAGAGACATATCCACATCATGATACGATGCATCGTGTAGACAACCTGTGAATATTCTCACACCTTAGCTCCGAGGCCCTCGTGTAGACAGCAGTTTTCTCTTATTTTCATCACATCTTCACTATGTGTCTAGTCCTTAGTTATTTGAATCATGAATAAAATCAATTCTCTAGAGTTAGCCCTTCCACTATACCGGTCTTAACCAATTATAATAATCATGACCCAAATCTTGGCCTTTTCATTTCAAATCACATTTCAACAATCTCTTTTCAATGCTGGTATGAGGCTTAGCTATACTCCACTTCTCAATTTCACTTCACAGTCACAAAATCGAGTTTTCATGCTCATATAGTCTTTTCCATAGTTCAAATAATTTTTTCCCATTTCTTTTCTATAAGTCAATTCTTACATAAGTTCAATTTCAATTTATAACATTCTCATTCAAGAAAAATAAGTCTCAATAATTCCATTTGATTTCCGTACTGTTATTTATTTTTCTCAAAAAATCAAAATCATATTTTCATTCATCTTTCAAATACATACATTACCCAAATAAAGAATAAAATCCATAAACGAACACATTTCAAGTTCTTTTTATACAAGATTCTCTTTTATAATTTAGTATAACTCCTCATGGATTAAAATCACTTTTTTTTGTATACTTATGCAAATATTAATTTAATAGAGTTCTACTCAATTTTTACTTCTCACACTATTTAATTTAAGTCAAAATAGTGTACAAATATTTTTCATGAAGTCCATATATTTTTATAATAATTAAAACAAAATTTTCCCGAATTTTAAAGGAAAAAATCAATTGTAAAACAATAAAACCGAAAAAGGTCTTAAAATGCCGAGTTCATGAATTGAACTAGCGACCCAAGGTCAATACCAACGCTATAGTGCAGCGCACTGTGGCGCATGCGCTAACCAGAAAGGACAGGGTGTAACCACGTCAAAGGAGAGGGTTTAAATCCCTAAGAACTCGCTTTCGGTTACTGGATTTTTCCAAAAAAAAAAATTAAAACAAGGCTACTGCTCAGTTTCGAACCCGTGAACAAAGACCAGACCCACGCTACAATAGCGCACCCGAATGCACCCAATAACCAAATAGTCCAAATGGCTAATCTGATATGAGTTGGGTTTTTAGTGGTTTGATTCAAGTTTCGGTTCATTTTGATTTTTTTTATAAAATAACTATTTAAAAACTGTTTTCTTCTCCAATTTCATTCAAAATTTCTAGAATATAATTTTTATGCATTTCTAAAATATCAATAAGATAAAACTTAGTTTTTGACATAAAAAGTGTAATTTTCCTCTTTAAGTATAACTTTGTCTATAATTTCGAATTTGCATATACAAATGTAGTTTCTTTATAATTTGCATTCAAACTTCTCATAGATCCCTTTTATTATTTTTATTATTATTAACTAAACATTCCAGTAAAAATTATCCCTTTTTCATATCATTAACAAGTGAATTAGCAAAATCACATTTATGCATGATTATCATTTCAACCAACTAAACATACAATCATGTCTTCTTAGTTTAGCACAATCCATCAATTTAAAGCATGGTAGCATGGTCAATTCTAAACTAACAATCACAATTTACAACTAATTAACATTCTTTTAACACACAATCAAACCATTGCAATTTGTCTCATTTTCATAACACATGGCTAAAATAATTAAAGTTTCTTCTCGATTTTATCAACCATACCCTAGCATGATGTCTAATTAGAAGTTTTAGAAAATCACCCACCTTTAATGGAGAGAAAAACCAAACAAAACTCCTAGGGATCTCCAAACAAGTGAAGCCTTCTCCTCCTAGATCAAGCCACCAAATTGACTTCTCGTCCTAGTAAGCAAGCAAACCGAGCCTCCACCTTTGTTCCTTGAAAAATCCGGCCACCTCTAGGTTGAAGAACACACTAGCACTCAATATTTTGAACTCACAAACTGCTCAATCTTTTGTCTCACTAAATTTCCTTTCTTTTCTTTCTTTCTATTCTTTTTTTTCTTTCTATTCTTTTCTTTTCAAAATTTTTAAGTGTGTGAATGAAGAGTGTGTGTGTGTGTGTGGGGGGGGGGGGGGTATTTATATAAATTTTGAGGGTGAATGAAGGGCTAGGATGAGATCAAATGGTTAGGGATCAAGGGTTAGATGAACTAGGGAGTTATAGAAACTACCCATGATGGAGCAACCAACTCTCCACGTCTCCCATCTCTCCCACTCTCCTATGCATGACTAGGGTAAAAGGGTGTGCTCTAGTGCATGTACGTGCCAACTAGTATCCCCTCTTTACAAGTTTGTTCATGTGAATTAAATTAATTGTTCACTAAACTTGTCTACACTACAAGTTGGATTAATAAAAAGAGAATTTAAGTTAAATGGGCTCACTAATGGGCCAATTAACCATGGGCTCTACTAATTAAATTAATTAATTAATCAAGATGGGCTAAAAAGAGACAATTACGCCTAGAATTCAATTAAGCTTTTAAAAATAGTCTTTTTTGAAAATAAAGAGAACAATTTCTTATTTATGCTATAAAGAAATATTTTATAAAAGAAATTATACATATGAAATTATACGTGCAAAACACGTAAAATCACACTCAACATAAATAGAAATTTAGGGTGTTACAATAACACCGCCACCTGTGGTGATGCTCCAAGCTACCAGCAACTCACTGCACTCCAACTGATGCTGATCCACAAAGCGGGAGGAGACGAAGGAATGGGTTGCCCCAGAATAAAAAAGAACACGAGCAGGAAAGGAATGAACAAGAATGACACCTAAGATAGAGTCTAAATAAGAAAAAAAGAGATGAACAGATAAAAGATAACCAAGGAATATGAAAAGTGATGCACGGAAGACAACATGAAAGAAAGATGCAAAAGAAATAAATAAAACAAGGAACAAATAACAAAACAACAAAGAAAACACAAAAGATTACCTGCAATGACTTCTTCCGCGGTCTTAGCTTCCTCCGCTGCAAGTTGAAAGCCTGACCTCTCCATAGAGCAGCGGTCCTCTGACCGACGATCTGACGCTGAGGGGTAAGTGGCGGTCTGACGTGACTACGGACTGGATCGACTGCGGCCTAGTCGTGCCTCCTCTGAAGACAATCTCAAACCAAGTGGTTGGTAGCACCACAACCGAGACACCAGTGGTTGGCCTTCCAGCAGTCCTTGCACAAGTGCCCAGGGATCTGGCAAAAGTTGCAAAAAAATCCCTCCGTGGAGGAGCAGGATGGTAGAGAGCTGTCATGATGGCAAGGACCGGAGATGGCCTCCTGATCGGGCCTCCAGTAGGCCTGATAGCCACAGCAGCGGGGGACTGCACAACCCACTAAGAAGGGGTCTCTCGAGCTCGAGTCTGCTCTGTCGCTTGAGCTGCCTCCAAGGCATCCGCACAGGTACGGAGACGATGGGCGGCCAAGCGTACCTGAATACCCTGATCAAGATCCAAAAGGAACCTCCAAGCACGATCCTCCTCATTCGCCACCAAGGTGGCAGCGAAGCAACTAAGCCTGGTGAATTCTACGGCGTACTCGTCCATGGATCTAGTGCCCTGCTTCAGGGTAAGAAACCGATGCTCCATTTCTACCCGGGTTATGCAGGGGAAGAATTTCTCCGGGAAGATCTGAGCAAAAGTGGCCCAAGTAATAGGCCGCTCTAGCCTCTCAGATTCTGCCCTCTACCAGATGTGGGCCAAATCCTCCAACTGGATGCATACCACATCCCCATGGTCGGCATCGGCGGCCCTAGTTGCCTAAAACAGACTTTCCGTCCGTATTAGCCACTGCTTAGCCACAAATGGCATCTCAGTACCAGCGAACTTATCAGGGTGCAGCCTCATGAAGTCCACAACGGTACCCGAACGATGGGGCAAAACTACCGGGGCAGGCATAATAGGGGTCGGAACAGCATTCCGGTTAGCAGCCTCCAATGCGGCCTTAACCAGTTCTGTAACAACCCCAATTTTTGACGAACGCATCTTGTAAACGAACTAGATTCTACTAGCTATAAAGTTATATTTTTGGTTAAAGAAATTATTTTTCTTACTAATAACCTACAACTATGCATATGAATGTATGTATATATATGCATATATGGATGTCTTTTTGAGTTGGACTTGTGAAGCCCAAATGAAATAAATGAGCTAAGATACACTTGAACAAATCAAAGTGGGACAAGCCCATGGTATATCCGGCCAAGATTGGAGGGAAAGAATGAGGGAAATAAGAACTAGCGTCAAGGTTTCTTGATGTTTGAATAAAGACATCATGATACCTTTGTCACATCACCTCCTAAACAACTCAATCTCTTGCATTATGGGATGTTATTCTCTTCCCCAAGCCCATGAAAATCTGGCCAACACTCAATCCCCTCTCTTCTCTTGTGTTTTTAAAATGCCACCTCTTCTCCACTCTCTTTTACAACTCCTATACCTTTCTACACCTCCAAACTCCACTCTTTACACACTTAGCTACTGATTTGGAGCAAGAGAAGCCAAGGAGAAGGAGAATAAGGAGCCAAAGCAAAGAGGAGAAGCAAGGAGCTTTAGAGCAGTCAAGAAGGAGGACCAACATGCAAAGAGCTAGAAAGAGAACCAACTACTAGCAAAGGTGGGTGTTTCCAATCTTTTGTTTTGTTTTTGGATGGTTGAATGGTGTTTGATGACTGGAAAAAAAATGACGTGCATGCCCTAGGAATTAACTTAAACAACATGTTTTGTGTTAAGTAGTTCAAAACTAGAAAATCATGTTAAAAGATTGAATTTTTTGCTGTCAGTCCGTAGCTCATTGCATGAACACTACTTGGAATTTTGATCTGAAATTATTAGAGGATGATCATATAGGTGTCGTACACCTTCAGTAATATTTCTAGATTTTTGTGATTTTTCCTGCTACCAAAATAAATTACAAACTTGCATACTGGTCAGAATAGAAAAAAGCGGTTTTTATTGTTACTGTTGTGAAAAGAATGACTTGTATCTCACTGCATGCTTATGGAAATGATCTAAAATTTTAGTATGTCATTGTTGGATGTATCTAAGACCTACGTTTCAAATTTCATGAGATTTGGACCACTGTATCTATGTCAATAAAATCATGCAAACTGAACTAGAGATTTTAGTAAACAGAACTGTTGTTGTTACTGCCCTGTTTTGGAGGATATTCAAAGGGACATAATTGGAAATCTACTTTGTAGAATCACTTGATTTTTTGAAGTGTTGTAACATCATGTTTCAGGAACTATATTCTAAAGTTTCATGAGGATCCGACACCATATGATATTCTAAATTGCTTTTATCCCATTACTGTGTTGATCTGATCTGTTGTTCTGAAAGTCTGTATACTTGTTAAAGATGGACCTGTAAGAGTGTCTAAACGACCTTATCTGAAGATCCTTATAACTAGGAATTTTTAGTAGACACAGACCTTTCTGGAATGACCAATAAATCCTTATTTGGACAGTTATTCGATTTTATATGGTTTTTGCAAGTGACGACAGAAACACAGTGAAACATAGAGCTCACTGGTTTGCACCATGTTCGTGAAGATGAATTTGAACTTGTACTTTACTAGCTTAGAGTTACTGTTTAAGTTCAAGAAATATGTCATGGATGTGAGTATGAGTTAGGACTTAAGTGATCTAAAGTTTCTTGCTAATAGTAGCCCATAGTTGCTTGTAGACCCCGTTATAGACCACATTGTTCAATGTTTTGAAGTGAAAATTGTATTAGATATTGGGGTATTGTTGTAGACTACTTTGGGATGAAATTCATGCCCATTCTGTGCTTGTACTTGCTGTCTACTTTGGTTAGAAGCATGGGGAGCACCCGATCGCGATTCCTCAAGGGAACGGGACCGGGAATGACCCCGTTTTGGCATAAATGCCAAGTGTGTGCTTGTGGTTTGAAATCTTAAATCGTCGTTTTTAGGGCTCTTAGAACCCCTATTTTGGTATTCATGGGTTAGGACTTACTCCTAGTGTGGTATACCTTGTTGGGGTACGTTGGATTTGAGTATTGAGACTCTAGGACTAAGTCTTGTGGCAAACCTAGACGGGTAGAATAAGACCCGTGTCGTATCGAACGCGTTGGAGAAAATGACTCGTGCGCCGACGTACTCACCGTGCATCGATGGATTCCATGGTTTGTGTTTGGAGCTGCCACTTGTCGAGGACCGTGGAGCGTTAAGTTTAGCGGGAGCTACTTGTTGGTCGGACCGAGGTTGCAATCGAACTCCAAGCGTAGATGGCGGCGAACGACGAGGTCGATTCGTCGTTGGTTCATGCCAAGTGTGGGCCGAGGTGGGTCAACCTTTGGGCCGGACTTGAGGGCTAGTTGAGTCCTAGTGTGGAATGGGTTGAGATCCATTATTGTTAAAGGTAACTAACTAGGGAGAATCCACAAATGGAACTGAACTAGTTGTTCATAACAAGCCAAGTTAATTACCAAGTTAGGGATTGGTTATGGTAGATGGATTACCTAACTAAGGGAGAGGTGTAGTATGGATACTTTGGTAGGGCTAGATCGAGTCTTGGTTGATTGTAAGGACAGACACTATCAAGGGTATTCGCCTTCAAGAAGACGTCGTCTCGACTGCAAGTTCTGCTCTAGTGTAAGAACGAGTGTAGCAGAGTTGGGGAAACCCTATATTCGTGAGGTTCTTTGTCAATCAATGTGGACAAATGGATTAGACGATGTCCCGGAGAGCGAGATTCTATCGGGAGTTGCTCTAATCACTCGGTAATGGAGCCATTATGCCCATACATTGGCTTTTGGTGAGGTCCGGAGAGACAACATATCGGGTAAGTCGATTTGATTACAGTCACGCAGGGTAAGCCTGCAACTGAGCATGACTTCAGTCACGCTGGGTAAGCCTGCGATTGACTAGTCACACAGGGTAAGCCTACGACTGGAGTTCCAGGCATAGTGGATAAAATTATGAGGATTGGACACCACTAATGACTGGCAGGGTAAGCCTGCATCCTCACCATCACTGGAACCAGAAACAGGAGAGAGCACAAGGTTAGGATGCATAGCGGGGGATCGGGTCCCATTAAATTGAAGAAAATCATTTGGTTAGGGGGGTGTGTAGTATGGGATGCATATCTTTCAACCAAGCTTGCATTAGCCTTAGGAGCATGTGTGCATAGTGTGTGCATTAGTTTAGGCCGTGGCATACACCAATACTTGTTTGACATCACCCTTTTTCTTTGCATCAAATATTATTTGTGGTTGTTGAGGTTGGAATCGTTATATTATGGCACAGAGAGAATAGCCGAATATAGCATTTTCGTCAGTTGTAATCAACTGACGTGCCCACAGTTATCAATGCAGGATCGCTAACATGGGATCGCGGGAAAGCTCTAGCAGGAGAAAGCATCCAAGTGAAAGTTATTGTCCAAATTTATTGTACATTCTTGTTGTAACGATTAATTTGTAATTGTTGTAAATCATGAACATTGTAATAATAATTTGATGTAATAAAAGTTTTAATTTCCTGTGATTTTCATTATGTTGTGACTCATTTGAAGAAAGATCCTGGAGAGTGTCATGAGTTCCTAAGTTAGGAATTCGGGGTGCTACAAGTTCGTTGTGCTCCTGCTGCATCTGAGCAATCTGCAAGAGCACCTGAGTAATAGCTGCCTTCTCAGTATGGTCTTCGTGCGAGCGAGAAGACGAAGCATTCCAGTGAGCTATAGTCTACACAACCCAAAATAATTAGTATTCAGATCAAGTTGATTATTAATTTTTCATGCATTGCATGGCCTACTGACAGTTAAGTAAATCCTGATTGAGTCAAGCATGTGTAATGTATTAGTCAAGCAAACACATTAGCCAAACCTGAGGCTCTGATACCATCGAAAACCTTATCACGCCCTGCTGCCAAAAAGGAATATGGAATTGCGGTACATGACTAAGACCAACGGATAGTTTTCACCATCCATAAGCTGTACGGATCTACTTGACTCAGCACAACAGTAAATATAACAATATACACAACCAACCATGCATAAACAATTATAAATCAACAGTATTCATTTGTAACGATGATGAATATTCCAAACAAATACGAGATCTAAAACAAAACAATATTCTGGGACTATAAGCCCAAATACAAGTCTCAATACAGAAATATGAATATGATAGTTCAAAACAAAACATTAAGCAAAATTTTCCAATGCGCAACTCAAATTTTTTGCTCACAAACTCCAGTAGGCAAGCGATCACCAAAACCTGCTCATATGATAATTACAAGAAAAATAGGAAGACAGAAAAATATGATGCCCGTTAGTTGCAAGTTCCTGACCGCAAGTAATACAAGCAGGAAAAGGAAAGGGGAAAAATAATACAAAAATATGAAGTACTGACAAGGAGGAAAAGCAACAA
The DNA here is from genome assembly GCA_017893485.1 of Hemerocallis citrina. Classification (NCBI taxonomy): domain Eukaryota; kingdom Viridiplantae; phylum Streptophyta; class Magnoliopsida; order Asparagales; family Asphodelaceae; genus Hemerocallis; species Hemerocallis citrina. The sequence continues at coordinate 76,730,320 of CM030366.1, read as the reverse complement.
AGGATGACAGTCTACAGATAACAGTAAACAGTGGGTAAACAGTAAAGAGTATAACGGTAACAGTAACAGTGAAGTCAGCAGTAACAATAAGGGTCAATAGTAACAGTAATAGGATGTGACAGTGAAACATTTGTTCTTATGTCTATTGTTCATTACTATTTAGGTAGCACTTCATGCGTCCCAAATTATACCACATGGTTGCTACATCAAACAGTTTTGTTTTATGATTTCGTAGTGGAACCTATAACAAACAGTAACAGTAATAACAAACAGTAACGGTGTCATGGATCATGACCACATGCATCCAGAGAAAAAAAGTGGTTACCACAGTAAACAGTAGGAAAACGAGTTCCCGTCTGAATACACATTTCTATATTGTCCACTACTAGATCATTCCCTTAAAACCCCAGCTTAATTAGTTTTCATTATTATTAAACAGGTGTGAACGAACACAAATAGGGCTAAAGACATGGTAAGAACAAAGGACATGTCTAAGATGAATAGGAAACACAAACGGGTGAAAAAAATAACTTATAACAATCAAAACATCAAAACTTTCAATTCTGGACAACAAGACACTATTGCACCAAATCTGAGATTCTTGTTACTAGATAATTGTAAATCTAGATCTGTCAAAAAATCTGGAAACTAGACTCTTTGCCACATATATACAAGTCATACATCAGGCACAGAAACAGGGTTGAAAACAGCATTTAATACAGAACTTATGTTCAGCCAGAAAATGCAAAATCTTGTTCATAAGCATGAAAAAAGATTAAAAACATCATAATTAAATCTGAGAAAAATCTGGAAGATTTCCTAGCATATCTAGTCTCCAAATATAAAATATCATCAAATTATATCACAGATAGTATAGTCAATATAATTGGGAAAACAGAGTAATGCAACAAAATTTTAATTCTGAAATATCAGACACAGCAGTACCAAAACAGAGATAATTTACAAAATACAGTTCGAAATCCAGATCCTTCAAAAGGGTGAAAAAATGGAAAAATCAGGCTACAGTTCATATTCACAAAGTTTTCATCAAAAATGAATAGAATCAGGTTGAAAACAAAATTCTTTACTGAACAGCATGCAGTTTGGAAATATATTGCTTGGTTTTAAGCATGAAATGAGTTATAAAAGTCATTAAATAATTCCACAAAAATTAGCAATTGATCCCAGTCATAACTAAATATAACAAGAAAAATATAAAGTTCAAATACTAATTTTAATATCAGTTTTAAAATAATAATTCATACAAAATCATGTAATTCAGAATCTGGAATTTATGATATTACTGCAGTAAAACAGCAATTACTCATGCATCAAAAATCAGAATTCAGATCCATCAAAAGTTCTGAAAACTAGAAGACAAAGCCTACAAATCATGTTCACAAATTTATTTATTTTACTGATGTTAACATGGTCGAAATTACTGTACTAAAATAGGGCAGCAGCAAAAACTAAAGTTCTTATATGCAATTCATCAAATAGTTTAATTACAAAGGATCTAACCTAAGATGTCATACAAAGCATGGTATATAGGTAACTCAAATCAGCATGGCATGTGAATAAACAGTTTAAGATGAGATGATACCTCATACAAGCATCCATGTAACAGATATCTACAACATACAGTGTGTCACAAACAAGCATACAATCAAGGTGTTCATCTAAACTAATTTGTTTTTCATACAATGGGTGACAACTACTGTGAAATACTCATGATCAAGAGATGAAGGAACGAATCAATTAACAAGATATACATGATCATCATAAGGGTACAAACAAATGCATGCAGGACTACTTATGGTTTAACTTGTATGACAAAAATTACATACTAGCTACTTGCCTAAAAACGATGACGAAGATGAAGATGAAGAAAGAATAACGGGAACGGATCCCGAACAACGAACACAACACCGAACAATACGAACAAGAGCAAGAATCAACACCAATCAAAATACGAGCGGAGCACTGTCTCACACGCACACACGACAACAATAGCAAGATGTCGACAGTAAGGGTGGTTGACAGCGGCACGGCGCAGCAAGGCGACGACAGCAGCTCGGCGGTGAGGCTACAGGGCATCGATGGTAGCGACGACAGGAGGGGGAATCACGGCGCATCGGGCTCGAGCAGGGGCAGGGACGGCTTGGGCTGCTGCGATGCTAGGGACAACGGTCGACCACAGCGACAACAATAGCAGACGAAGAAGGAGACAGGGATGGGGATGGTTCGAGGACAGCGGAGAGGAGCAGGGTGTCAGGATGTTGAGGAGAGCACGGGGATCGGGACAACGATGAGAAGGGCTACCGGCGAGGAGTGGGGGTACAGTAGAGGGGAGATTGGAAGAGAAGGTAGGGTGACTGACGGCTGATAGGGAGAGAGAGAGAGATGTATTAGGGTTTGGTAATTAGGGTTAGGGTGTTTAGTGGGGCTATATAGAGTCAAAACGGGTTTGGGTTAATTGGGGTGTATCCAATAGGAAGAAAAGGGTCCAATATGAGACAAATAGGCTATGAATTAGGTTTAGACAATAAACGTGGTCAAGAACAATATGTAGATCAATCAAATGATAATATAAGGCTAAATCATGGCAAAAATGAATCATAAGGAGAACAACAACAAACAATTCAAAAGGAATGAAAAGAATTACAATCAGAAATGAAACAAAACAACCAGGACTTTAATTAAATACAAATAAAAATACAATAATGAGTCACAGTGGTTACACCTTCGGAGAGAGAGCTCTTCTGGACCTCTGTCTTCAAGGAGAGGGGGTCATTTTGCTTCCCTGGCGCTCTGGATGGGGGACTTCATCATGGATTCACCTTTCGTTCAGACAATCTCGGAGGTTGGACCCCTACTGCCTACTTATGATGATCCAATAGATGTCTTGCTGCGGTTGGGGCACCACATAGAGCACGGTAGAGGGGGTCGAGGTACGAACAGAACCCTTGTTTTTGACCACGCGTTGAACGGGTGGTGTTTGGGATGGCTTCGTCGGGATCCCCGTGGTGTGGCCCCTTTGGAGGGAGGTTCAACTGGATGATGAGGGGGTTGTTCTAGTTTAGGGTGTTGATCCGGTTGAGGAGCTTGAGGAGGTTCTGCCGTATGAGCAGGTGGTGAAGGAAGATGGTTGACTCATATGTTAATAGCTTGTGGAGACATGATTGAGAAAATAAATTTTAACCAGCGAAGTTGGATCAGATATCTTTTATGTTTCCCACAAACAGCACCAATCTGTTGCTGTTAACATTTGTGTGTGAGCAAACAGTCATTGTGATTTCTTTTAATGAAAACAATAAAGATCTTACCTTTATTTTTTGTCGATTTTGATCGATGCAAACTGATCTTGATTCTTAAATTTGACTCGTGTGAATGCTTAAATTTGTTCTGAATGGTTGTGATCGCTCCGATTGACTTGCAAAATAGTTTGAAACACTGGGGTTGACCCCGACGACAGACCCTATGACACCAAAGTCAGAAAGCTCGGAAGATATGAGGAGTTTTGAGAGCAAAATTTTCACTTACCCGGTTTCTGAATAGGTCAAGAGGTATATATAGTCGCTGGGGGGTTAGTTTCAAGATATTGGATTTATCTCTAATTCCCGTTCTTTTCATAAGGTTGGTTGCCCTCTCTCATGTAAAGAGATCGAGTTAGGATTCTTCTTTTGATAAAGATATAGAGTTTCAAACTCTCTCTTATACATGAAGAGATAGAAGTAGTTACCCTCTGTAGATAAGGGGTTTAAACTACCTTTTTTGGATGAACCTGGACTCCTTTGTATGAGAGTTGCTTTGGCAGTTCCTTATTGCAGGCCGGATCGGGTCGATAAACGTGGAAGTGGCCCAACTCCTTCTATCGGGCTTATATTTGTTGAAATTTATCGTTTTACCCCTATGACCTTTAGAATTTGTGTCTGATTTGAAAGGTCCCGATTTGGTTCTACTTTTACCCATCAATAAAGAATAGTCATCATGATCAGTATGGTTTTCATATAAGGTAGGTATGGTAAGATTTCTCTAGAAATTATTGCTTTTCTTTAACTTGACAACAACCTCAATGATTATGGGAAGCCAATATTATGCAAATGTTGCTTAAACGGTGTTGTTTAATACATCTTTTTTTATGTTTGCGTTTAAGGATTAGATGTACGCGTCCTACAATTGAGAGAGAGGTCAAAAAAATTACAGATAGGAGAAGCTGTCAAAGTTTACGGTAGGAATTATTCATATTTCAGCTACTGTAAAGATTGTGTTCTTCAACCATCTGTTGGAGTTTGACATCAACTCTTCTTAACAACCTGTAGATAATCTGATAATGTCCTCTTGAATCATCTTTAGCAGGTTCCCCGCGCTACGTGCTTCATTTTTCATAACATTTACATCTAGTCCCGAATGCTTATTTGTATGTCGTGTTTTAGAATGTCCAATTTATTCCCTTTTCATTATGTTGTTGGCGTGCACTTTGCAGATGACTTTCTAATCAACCTTTCTTTCTTATCCTATGTTGGGTAGTTTGCCCACAATATATGCAAATGAGGATGGTCAAGCAAGAAAGGGGGCATCACTTGTGAAATTACGTGAGCAAGCAGGTCGGTGTGGCTATTTCCTCTCTTTTTTTCTCTTCGCAGTGACTTTTCCTCACTATTTATGCATAAACTGCTATTTTAGATCCTTTCTAGAATAAATCCAATTGTAAAATCATTAAAATTATTAATGCTGAAAGGATATTGGATAAATTTATCATCTTTTGCACATATGTATTTGGCATTTTTTGGCCTTAATTTTCTTGATTTCTTTTTTGTTTTGTTCTAGACGTTCATTGTCTGTTCTGAGATTTTTTCTGTTGGTGAATTTCTGTCCCTCTTCTCAATAATATGAAACAGTATCTTACATTTTGTGAAATTACTAGGTTTGCTTGCGGGCACGTGCCTACAGCACGTCTTCGGAACGATGCAATATATGAAAAAGTCTGTAAACAGTAAAATATATGTAATCTTGTTTGACTAACAAATCACATAGGTATCAACATTTATATCCAATACCACCGGGCTAAAAACTCCATGATAAGTTATAAAAAATAATTAGAATGTCGTAAAACATTCACATATGTATCTCTGAATTCTTTTTTTTTATATCATACAGATAGAGTCATCAAAGCTCCAGCCAGCACATCTATATAGAACTAACAACAGATATAATAAAAATGAAGATTATAGTTATAGATTAAAAAATTCCTACATGCCAACAGAACTAACAATAGCGTCGATAACACTAGTATCAACTCCCTAAAATAAGTACATAGAGTGATTTACACAAAACACATAAGTGCAACCATCAGACAATTCACCAGTAAAGTAGACAGTAACACAAAGAAAAGCAGAAAGCATAGCAAGCATTCTGAGAACATGAAGAATGCAGACAGAAGACCAAACTCGCCATAATGAAGAAACCTAGAAAACCACGATAAAAGGTTGAAAAATCATTTTAATGGAAAAGGAACCAATCAATCAAAACCAATGATTATTTTAAAAAAAAGTCAACACTAATAGTTTTTAGGATAATTTATTTTCAAATCAATATCTTTCAAAATCCATGTTGTACAAAAGATATTGCCTTCAAACTCGATGGTTTGAACCCAACATATTCTTCATCACCCTACCAAAAGTGAAAGTATCATTATGTACATAAGGATTTTGACTGTAAACGACAATCTGGCCATCAATAAGAAGTATTAAATTAGCTGCAACATAGGACGTAGTTGCATTAAATATCAATTTAGCTTATTGTAACCCTATTTGATCAATGTAGTTGCATTTATCAATTTGAGAGACAGAGAGAGTAATAAAGTGATGAAGATTTTTGTTTTGGGTGAAAAATTTTTGGGGAGAAAATGTCTTTTAAGATGGTGAATTTGAGTCATTAATTTTGTTTCAATTGAATGAGAGCCACTTGAAAACTTTTTTTTCAAATTGCCTTAAAACTCAATAACTATGGAATTTTGGTCTATCGGTAAGGTCTCACTTGACATCAGAGCAAACCAGATTTGAATTACTGGCTGCATAATTTAAGTACGGATTAACAAATTAATGTTGCATATAGTCCAGATATTGGCCCACAAAATTGGCCCTCAGCCTACGGGGGCATGCGGGGTTGCATTAGAATATAAATATTATAACTCTCATCCCTACCTCAATTTCGAAGTTTTGGTTTATCGGTAGGATACATGCCTTGACACTACTGTCTGCTAAAGTTTGCGTTACTTTCTTTTATTCATTAAGCATAAACTAGTATAGTCCTCTGCTTTTTTGGTCTATTTAAGAGAGAAAATACCTATGTGGCTAGAGCTCTCGGGCTCTATCCGATTCATCAAAAAAAGAAAGAGAAAATACCTGTACATACTAAGCTCACCTTCTAATACTGGAATGAAAGTTACTTGACACATAAAAATGTAATTTTGGCTTTCTTGTTTTCCTGGCCGAACATCACTCTAATTCCTACAAATAAAATGATGAGCAATTATTTCAAAATGCCTTTGTTCGGATAACTAAACTTGTAGCTGATGATGCATCTGATCCTTTCTTTTATCTTCCATAAAACTTTCTTATTCAATCTCTAGACACTTTCTGCGTATGGTTTTGAATGAAAAGTTTCTTTCCAACCATTCTTGTAGTACACGTAAATCACCCTAGCGTAAATCACCCTGGGGTCAATAGAGTGATCGTAAGGAAATTAAAAAATTAAAATAAATGTGTATAATAAATGCATAAATTAAAGAATAAAGTTAGATAATGCAAGTAGAGCAAGTACGCAAGACACATTGATATAAATAGTTCAACCCCCAGGTCTAATCCACTACCCGTTACTTGCATTAATTCTCCGCCACAAGCATTCCATTATGTTTCAATCCCTTATAGTCAGGTTTTGGTATTCAGGCTGAGATTCCTATTATACCAAACGAGATTTCTATTACTCTTTATGTCATGTAAAACCGCCTCACAGCAAAAAGAAAATTAAAAAAAAAAAAGCTTGATCGAAATATTAACTAAGAAAACAGTAAGAGCACACTAGATCTCTCTTGATCATTGGTAAAGTATTGAGTTCAGAAGAATTAGTGTCAAAAAAGATGAAAAATACTCGGTGAATACACCTCTATTTATAGGGTGTGAAATAACTTCTTTCTGAAAAAAATTGAAAATGAGTACCAAATATAATTTTGTGCATGTGTTAGTTGACTGCAACTTTGGGCAATCGACTGTAAAATCTTCTAGACCATAGTCCTTTTTCTTTAAGGAAAAGGTGGAATAAGGCCACCCTGTTTCATTAATAAGCAGTTAATAAAACAACCCCGGCTTACCGGGAGAAATACAAAACTCAAAAAAGTACAATGCAGGAATACAAAACTCAATAAAAGTACAATGCAGAAAGAAAAATGCAAAAAAACACAAACATATACCCCCAACAAGCCCTGAGGGATGGGTCAAACTACAAACGTCAACCCACCCGAAAGAACCGGGGGTGGATCCCAAAAACACCAGCTGGTCAAAGCCCTATCCTGACTGGTGAAGCCAGTCCCTCAGTCCAGCGTCGGCCCGATCTCTACCTCCTCATCATCGAACTCCTCAACCTGGAAAACTCTGGCTATCCTTCCTCTTGCCCCTGTGGCCGCCGCTGTAGCCCAAAAAGAGATAAGATGCATGATGTGAGACAGGTTACCAGAAATACTATTACATGTAGCACGAAAATAAAAATTATTTCTGTCAAGACATAACACCCAAGATGTTGCCGCAATTGCGATGTACCACGCATCCTTCATCTCATAACGGATCGTTGCAAATTTGGGGCCAATCCACAAGTCTTCATAAACGTTGGGGTAGTCGCATGTTCCTAAGGCTCGGAGAACCTCGACCATGGTTGCCTTACTTCTGCGGCAATGGATGAAAAGGTGATTTAGATCTTCCATATGATCATCGCAAAAACCACAATTGGTCGCCACCTATGGTTGTCTCTTGGCAATGTTTTGCCTAGTGAGGATAGCATCATTGAGCACTAGCCATAGGAAAACTCTGACTTTAAGGGGGGTTTTCGCCTTCCACAATACCTGTGCCCAGCTAGGTCTACATCCTCGAAAGTGAATCCGATGATACAGAGATCTCACCGAGAAATCTCCCTTGCTCTCGAGCCCCCATTGCTTCTGGTCTGGGCCTTGTGTGCACCTCGTGCCTGCCCGAGCGACAGAGAGTATTGGCAGTCAACTACATTAAAACACACTAAGTGTGTAGTTCTTGATGTGGTCAACCGTCACATACCAAAAACAGATTTATTTGGCTAATCCACTTTATATTCGTCCCTTTACCCAATATTCTACCATCAGTTCTTTACATATTTGTTCCTTACAATTGCAACATATAATCTTCATGAGTTGTTGGATTCTTTAAGGATTTGAGCATATATTTCTTGTGTGAGAATCTTTTCAATACTTCACAATCTTTTTTATTCTTTCCGTTTTAATTTAATTCGAAGATCTTGAAGCTTTATTTGAAATTCAAATCTTTAATTCATGTACAAATCTTGGATAAAAATATTTGATACATGAGGATTTTCTGTACACACTAAACTTAGGGTAAACATCTCCTCATTTTGGTAATGTCAAAACACACTTAGAATTTAAATATTAGTACCCCTCTTAATCCAAAGATTAACAGGTGTGTAGCATGATGCATCCTATATGAAAAACAAAACATGCGCAAAACATGCACATATGAAATATAAGCTAACATACATATATGGATTTAAGAGTTGCTCAACTTGATGCAATTAAGCAGATATCTCGATGAATTCCACAAATAAAATAGAGCTACACAATCATAAACTTCAAATGAAAACAAAGAAAAATATTTTTCAATTATTACATATATCTTCCATTACAGAGATCTTCTTACACAATATCATGGTTTGTGTTACTCTTTGATATATAGTAAGAGCACTACATGATACAGTTTATGGAAATACTATTTTTACAAAATACAATAATCATATAGAGCAATAAAGCAACAAAATATTAAAATTCTACCTTAAACTTTCGCCATCTTTCCGATCACACCTAAAGGAAGTCATTCCTTATTATCTTCATCTTCAACATCGTTGTTTTCTTCCTCATCTTCTTAATCAGTACGGGGAGGACGGAGTGCCCAATCTTCCATTTATTGCAAGATTTCTATGGTATTGATGTAATAGCTATACATTAGCTTTTATGGTCGGCAAGCTCTTTAGATGTCACATAGTCAGATTGAACTTGTGCTTGTAAAGATGAGGTGGCCTTCTTCTTGTGAGATCGTTCGGCCATTGGTGCTTCAATGCCCATTTGTGATGGGAGAATGAGTTTGTTGGGTTTTCTAAGGAAGTGTTTGCCTACGGAGATGGAGTCAATCGCACCTTTATAGATAATGGTGCTAAATAGAAGAGCACAAGGTTTAGTTAGGGTCATATTCATAGTTTGAATGATGAAAGAGGCCGGATCATTCTAAGAACGGTATTTTCATCATGACCGTCCAGATATGATATGGAGTTGAAATCGAGTGGGCAAGCAACAACATCTCCTTTAAGAAGAGAATAATGAGTTCTTAAGTAGGCATGTGTGATTTCTATGGGTTGGCCCAGGATGAAAGAGGGGAGAGTAAGATTTTTAGCATCAAATTGAGGATTTGCATAGAATTGGGGAGTGATGAATTCGAAGTGAATGCTAGGTGCAGTGAGATAGTCTTCCCATCCAAACTCTTGAAGAATCCTAAGAAACCCATCAAATTGACTCCCTAGTTTATGAAGAGCAGTAGACCTACTTGGGATGACTGTTTTCTTAACTAGAAATTGAAATATAAATCGACAGAAAGTTGATTCCTAAAGGCAATATCTTCTAGAGATTAAAGGTAGCGGGTTGTTTACTCTTGCATTTTGGATCTGGAAGTGGAAGACGACAGGTTGGTGCTGCGAGAGGGGTGCCTAGGGTTGGAGGCCATGGTCGAGAAGATAATTGTGATGAAGAACCGACCAAAATCTTAGAATAAATGAGAACAATTTGAGAGATTTGGATGGGTAATCACAGAGGAAATGAGGCTACGGTTTAGGCTGAAAAAGAATAGGGCTGAGAGGGGTATATATAAAGAAGTTGTGGGACCCGCAAGTCATAGAGAGAATAGAAAAGGAACATGTATACATCGATATTTGGCGATCGGCTTCCCAAAAGCACAGTTGATCGCACAAACTCTTGAGTTTGACGTTTGAAATTATATTTTTTTGACAGTCGAATGCCCACTTGTGCAGTCGACCACCAAAACCCTATATCTTGAGAATCTAATATTTGACAATCGACTGCAAGTTGTGCAGTCGACTGCTCAAACTCTCTGGTTTGAGATGCAAATATTACAGCCGACCATCTACTTTTAGCAGTCGACTGTCAATTCCTCAACAGAGTTGTGAATTTGACAGTCAATTGTTCAGTTAGCAATCGATTGTAAGTATGTTCAAACATGAATACAAATAACAAATTTTGAAAAACTAGGCAAAAATATCAATCAGATGCAATTCTCCACTCAAGTAATGAAAACATCTTTCATCTAATGGTTTTGTGAAAATATCACTATTTATAAATCTGTTGAAACATAGTCAAGAATAATATATCCTTTTTGAAAATGATCTTTTTATGAAATGATAGCGAATTTCTATAAGCTTTGTGTGTTTATGTTGATCAGGATTTTTTGTCATGTGAATATTGCTAGTATTATCGCATTTAATAGAAATAATATCAAGAAATACCTTATAGTCTTCTCAAGTATGTTTCATCGATAATACATGTGCATAACAAGACCCTACAGCTATGTGTTCGACTTCGATGGTGGTCAATGTAACTGAATTTTGTTTCTTTGAAGCCCATGAAACTAGACAATTTCCTAAAAAGTGACATGTATCACTTGTGCTTTTTTTATCAATTAGGCTTCGAATATAATCAGCACATGAATATCTTACAACCGAAAAATTATATTTTTCGAGGACCGAAGACCTACATTTAGGGTACCTTTAAGGTATCGAATGATACGCTTAACGACAATGAAGTGTGACTTTTCGACACGATTAAAAACGTGCAAATAAACAAACACTAAACATAATATTAGGTCGAGATGTAGTAATATAAAGTAACTACCTATCTTACCACAATAGGTAGAAATATCAACGTTATTATCAAATTCATCCTTGAAAAGTTTTGTAGTGGTTGTCATGGGTGTTTTATATGCGTTTGCGTTATACGGTCCAAACTTTTTAACTAGCTCTTTGGCATAATTGGATTGATTGTTAAAGATGTCATCTTTTATTTGTTTCACTTGGAGACCATGGAATTAATTCAGTTCATTCATCATGTTGCCGCTGAAATCGGTGTGGAGGCAAACAGATAGATTTGTGGATTCTTGGGATATTGAATAGTTAAACCTGAAACCTTTCCGTCAGAGTTTGATGGCGATCTCCCGCCGTTGACTTGCAAAAAATGCGAAACACCGGGGTTGATCCCGGCGACGTACCCTCCGACGGTCAAGTCAGTAATCAAAAAGATTATAAATGAGCTTTGATTGGCAAAAAATTGATTACCTGTTAACAGTGGGGGTGGGGGGTATTTATAGCTACCTTAGGGACCAGTTTCGGGATAAGATCAAATCCCTACTTCCAGTGAATGGATGGAAGGAATTAGGGTCGTTGATTAGGTATATTCATAAACCCTAATTCTATCCAGCTGGACCAGGTTTCTTGCGGGTTGAACCCGCACCCAGTTGATATGGATCCGTTCGCAGGTTATTGGGTCGTTCGAAAAAAGACCCAGTACCCATACAGACATGTTTGTAGGTGAAATTACCATTTTACCCCCGAGCTTTAAGATTCGTGCCCGATTTGGACGGTTCCGATTTAACCCTATTTTTAGCCATATCACGAGCCCCCCACTCCCGAAGACTAAGTTTAATCAGCTTTTGAGGAATAGTTTTACTGTTTTAATGGCTTGCGGAGTTGTATCAGAGTCCAAATGGGAGGTGTCGAATCTTTGTATGAGGTATTACGGTGATTTTTCGAGTTAGTTGCACGCTCTAGGTTGTTGTTAAGCTTTCCTGGACTTTTGGTGATTTTTCTTAATTTTTATTTATTTTTCGGACCATTTATTTAATTTTGCAAAGTGGTGATTAATCGTTTGGGGGCCTTAATTAATAATTCTAAGCAATAATTATTTGCCCGGGGGCTCAAAAATATTTTCTCGAATTTATAATTATTTTTTAGAATTTTTAATTAATTTCCCCGAATTTTTAATCATTTTTCGCAATTTTTAAATAAATAATTCGAATTTAATAAATAGAAAATTAATTTTTATTCCAATTTATGACGTGGAATGATCTGGGCCTTCCATCAGCCAGCGGTATGAATTTCTGAGGGATCAGATGGTCTGTGTCGCTCGGCACCATTTTCTCCACGTAAGCAGCTCGGATCGCCAGTTGCTCGGAATCCGAGTGACGTGGCTCGACGCTATTTTCTTCATGTGAGCAGCTCGGATCGCCAGTCGCTCGGATTGGAATTCCGAACGACATGGGGTGATCTGAACCATTCATCAGGCCGATGCACGAATTTTGAGAAGATCTTACGGCCGGTATCGCTCGGTGCTATTTTCTCCATATGAGCAGCTCGGATTGCCAATTGCTCAGATTGGAATTTCGAGTGACGTCAAACGATCTGGGCCGTTCATCATGGCGCGAATCACGAGGTTAAATATTCAGATCACGAGAAAATGCTATCTTGTCGTTTTGTGGGCGTGGCGTGATCTGAGCCGCTCATCATCTTTCGGCGTGAATATTCTGACAGTTGAAGTTGCTCGGTGGCATTTTTCTTCAAATGTGCAGCTTGAATTGCCAGTCGCTCGGATCGGGATTCCAAGCGACGTTATTTTCTTCATGTGAGCAGCTCGGATCGCCAGTCGCTTGGATCGGGATTCCGAGCAACGTAGGGCGATTGGTCCGTTCATCATGGTGCGAATCACGAGGTTAGAGGTTCAGATCACGAGAAAATGCTATCTTGTCATTTTGTGGGCGTGGGGTGATCAAAGCCATTTGATCGAGATCTTGCGCAAATTTTGGGGAGAAAGTTGTTTTCTCCAATACGCAGCTCGGATCGCCAGTCACTCGAATATGGATTCCGAAGGACATAGGGCAATCTGAACCGTTCATCATGGTGCGGATCACGAGGTTGGAGGTTCAGATCACGAGAAAATGCTATCTTGTCGTTTTGTGGGTGTGGCGTGATCAGAGTCGTCTGATCGAGATCTTGCACGAATTTTGGGGAGAAAGTTATTTTTCTCCAATACGTAGCTCGGATCGCCAGTCGCTCGGATTTGGATTCCGAGGGACGTGGGGCGATCAGAACCGTTCATCATGGCACGGATCAGGAGGTTGGAGGTTTAGATCACGAGAAAACACTATCTTGTCATTTTGTAGGCGTAGCGTGATCTGAGCCGTCTGGTCGAGATCTTGCGCGAATTTTTGGGAGAAAGTTATTTTTCTCCAATATGCAGCTCGGATCGCCATTCGCTCGGATTGGATTCCGAGGGACGTGGTTCGATCTGAGGCGTCACTCGATAGCTCGGTAGAGTACCTCGGCGGCTCGGAGCTAGAGGAATAGCCAAGGAGTGTGGCCCAATCTGAATCTTCGTCACCCTTATGAACCGTCGCTGCTCTTCTCTACTTTGTCGTTTAGCCCTTTTTAACGGGCTTGAAGGGGGCCCAAGAGTCGCAACTTTACGTTACAAAGCGCAAGAGTCACTTCTTTTACTATAAGTTTTCACCTCCCTCACTCTTTCTTTCATTCTTTTACTTTTACTTTCACTTTTACTAGCGGTGTTTTTTGCTCTCGAGCTGCGCTACTAGCTTTCTTGGCAAGGCGAGTTTGAACTCCGGCGATCTTTTCCAACCACACACGTCACTTCAAGGTTAGTCTTTCCCCCCTCTTTTAGAGAATGGTTAGAATTTCTTCTGGGGATGAGACCTCCACCTCGGACCAAGACATCGGCCGAGCAGTAGTAGTTAAGCCAAGGAAGGGGAAGAAAGTGGTAGATCCGGTCGGGGTGTCGACGATAGTTGAGACTCTGAAGGGGGTAGGAGAGCTCGATCGGCTTCCGTCCATGTTTTCTAGTGTCGGCGGAGTGAGGAGTTACCCCGAGGATATCCTAGAGAAAGTGGTGCATGGGTTGGCTCTAGTGTATGAGGAGAATAATCCGAGGGATCCTTCCGAAGTGGATAAGATCCCCTCAGTCTTGACCGAGGCAGATCTGCACCGAATCAGGAAGGGGTTCCACATCCCGAAGGAGTAAGTCTTACTCCTCCCTAGCCCCGATTTTCGAGCATGTACGGGGATGTCGGCAGACACGTGCGTCTTCCCGTACGACGGACTTAACGCCGGTCTTCGGCTACCACTGCATCCCGTTGTGGTCGAGGTGCTGTAGTGGTATGGCCTGAGCCCAGTTTAGTTTATGCCGAACATGTGGCAGCATGTCATCGCCTTCGTCCTCCAGTGCCAGGCGGTCGGTGTGCAACCGCAGCTCGTTCTGCTTCGGAGCCTCTATCGCATCTGCCGAATGACCAAGATGGAGGATCGGTATTATTTTTCTCCGAGGAGGGGGGTGAAGTTGATCGAGAATCTGGACTCGATCAAACACTGGAAGGAGAAGTATTTTCTCGTCCGAGATCCCGAGCCGTGGGGCTTCTCTATGGTGTGGAAAGATGGGGTCCCGAAGTGGCGAAGAAAGAGCCAGTGATCACAAGAGAGGAAGAGGAGGTGGTGACGAAAATCCTTGGACTTCCGACCCTCAGTTGGAAAGATATCACCGAGGGGGTCTTGTTCGGTGGGGGTCTTGGTCCGATCGACCCCAGTATGCTTCTCTTCCCTTTCTTGCATGTCTTAGTGCTTTTTTGTGTTAGTTATTTTTTCTAACTCTTTTGCTTGGTTTTTTTCTTCGTATGCAGAGGCCCCCGGTATGGATTATAAGGCGTTGATGGCCAAGAGTCGCGCCGCGAAGGACGCGAAGACGAGAAAGAGGAAGAGTACCACGACTGGGCCTCTTCCCGGCCGAACTGTACATGTTTTCTTGGCACCCTCGGTCATTGTAGAGCCGGTGACCGAGGCCCCTTCGGAAATGCCCGCTCATGCCCCTCCAACCGATCCCCGGGTTCGTCAAACGGGCCGTTCTCCGCCAGCGCAGCTCTGGCTTTGGAGGTGTCGCCGCTTACTGCCGAGGCGGAGGCCATCCTTACCGAGGAGCATAAGCGTCTCTTCGTCCCCGACTGGAGGGTGATGAAGGTAGACGGCTTCCTCGGTGAAGCACCTGCCGACCCCGAAGGACCGTGCTGTGATGAGGGCCGACACCATGGGTGACGACGCCCTTGAGATAGCTCGGTCGACTATGTCGGTAAGTCTGAGTTGGTTATGGCAAGACAAAAAATTTTCTAAGTTTTTTTGTTCGGTTTTAATCATTTCTTTTTCCCTGTTTTGCTCGCAGACTCTCTGCCACTTCAGCCACCTGCTCGAGCAGTTCGCCGAGCAAGAGAAGGAGATGAAGCTGGCGAACGATCGGGAGAGGTCAGAGCGCTCCAAAGCGGCCAAGCTGTTCGAGGCCAAGCAGTGACTCTCGACTTTGCATGCGGCCGAGGTAGAGGCCCCCGAGACGAAGCTCGCCGAGGCACTGAAGCACTCTACAGCCGAGACTGCCAAGGTCAAGGCATTGGAGAAAGAGAGGGCTCGTCTCGAGGAGGAACTGGCCAAGGCCTTGAAGGCATCCGAAGAGGCGCTGAATGGCCAGGCAATGAAGGTGGCAGAGGCAGAGAAGGCAGTTTCGGGATGAGGCCGAGGCCTACATGATGACAAACATGGAGGAGGCTTACGCCCGAGCGCTGAAGCATGTGGCGGCCCGCATCCCCGGCTTCGACAACCCCTCGTATTACTTCTACGATCCCGTGGAGGGCGAGGACATGATTCCTCTGGCGGAGATCGAGCCCGAGCTAGAGGGCTAAGAGGCCGATGAGGACGTCGAGGATGAGGTGAACGTCAAAGGAGCGCTCGTCACTGTGCCGAGTGAGGATACCTCGGAGCGGCGCCATGAGGTGGCCCCCTGACTTATTCGCCTCTTCCTTTATTGTTGTTTTTTTTTGTAATGCCGAACCGCGGACTGGCCACCGTTCTTATGTATATTTTTTTTGAATTTTAATGAAGCGACAAACTTTTGAGACTTTGTCCAAGTGTTTGTAAGTGTTGAAAACACCTTCTGTTCTTTGTGTTGAGAACTCAAGAGTTGCGAACACCTTGAAAATTCGGCTAAGTGTTGAAGACACATTTTGTTCTTTGTGTTGATATGTCTTCGCTTTTCAGGTCGTCGAGTCGAGTTCAGCAGCTAAAGCCTCTCGCCTTCGGGTTGACTTAAAAGCAACGAAGTTGGCCCTCTCTTGCAGTCGAGAGTGTTTTCTCAAGAGCGAGTTGGAGCTAGATCATCTCAAGGTGACGCTGGCGAAGTGTCTTTCCAAGTTGAAGCAACTAAGGAAACGATCTCGCGAGATTCGCCTTGAGGGTGAGGTGGAGTTGCTTCGGAAGGCACTATTTGATGTTACGGAGGAGAAAGGCGAACTGCTGGCCGAGGTTCACCACTTGAAGATAGCAGAAGAAGAGCTTTTGGAAGAGGAAGAAGAGTTAGCAGCGGCAGGTGGGCAAGTTGATGGCCTAGCGCGACGGGTTGACAGCGGAGGTCGAGGAGTTGAAGAGGGTTATGGTCGATAGGAGCATCGAGGTTACCCATCTCCGTCGAATTATTGCCGACAGCACCGGTGCCGAAGGCTCTGCTGAGCTTCCTCGCTTCAAGATAGCCGTGAAGGAAGACTCTCTGAAGCAACGAATCGTCGAGCTAGAGGGGGAGGTCGCTCGCCTAAAACCCCAATCGGGACCGATCAATGTCAGAAGCACTTCGTGTACCCAGGAAGAGAGTGAGCGAGGGATTTCATTTTACGAGCTTGCAACTCGTTCGCCTGCTGCTCGGCAAAGTCCAGGTGATGCCCAAAGTGGGGTGGCTGTCTCGTCGAGCGAAGCCTCAGGCGGCGCAACACTGAGAGACACTACTAAGCTTGCTGGCTTGGGGACCTCAACGAGTGCAGGATCGCAACGACAAGGTGTGCGCCGTCCCCGCCTGTCTCTTTAGAGAAACATCCCCCTTCCTAAGAGTCGTTGAAGTAGTCTTGTAATTTTAGTTTTTCGAATCTTGTAACTCGTCGTAAATAAGAGTAGCTTGGTCTTGTAACTTGAGTTCCTTTGTACTTTAAAACTCTATAGAAGCAAATGTTTTGTTTGTTCCTTTGCACTTGTGCGTTTGCGTGTTTTGTTGGTACTTGTTATTTGTTTGGTAGCTACTTGTAACTTGCTTAGGAGCAAAAAGTAGAAGCGGAGCCGAGCCGAGCTTTGAGCTCCATATTTTTTGCCAGAATAGGTTCCAACGATTGTGGGAGCAATTCCGAATGGCGAACCACTTCTAGCTCGCTTCAGAGCGAGCTTGCGAAGCGGAATCGAGCCAAGTTTTGGACTCCGAACACGTCGTTCGAGTATGTTTCAACAGTTGTGGGAGCAATTCCGAATGGCGAACCACTTCTAGCTCGCTTAAGAGCGAGCTTGCGAAGCGGAATCGAGCTAAGTTTTGGACTCTGAACGCATCGTTTGAGTAAGTATCAACAGTTGTGGGAGCAGTTCCGAATGGCGAACCACTTCTAGCTCGCTTAAGAGCGAGCTTGTGAAGCGGAATCGAACCAAGCTTTGGACTCCGAATGCATCGTTTGAGTAAGTATCAACGGTTGTAGGAGCAGTTCCGAATGGCGAACCACTTCTAGCTTGCTTAAGAGCGAGCTTGCGAAGCGAAATCGAACCAAGTTTTGGACTCCGAACGCGTCATTTGTGTAAGTTTCATTAAAGGCCTTAAACAGAGAGAAAATAATCATAAGAGAAATATGAGGGGAAAATAAGTTCTTTATTGATAACTGCTAATAGGTCGCTTCTAAGTTGCCAGCTGTTATTACAATGGGAAAATAAAGAAGCAAGTACAAAAAATAAGAAGATAGGAATGGCTCGAATTTTGAAGGTACTCGGAGAGGCGTTCAAACACCCTCTTGGTACTTCAGTAAGTGGTCGGCGTTCCAAGTTCTTGGTATCTCTCTGCCTTCAAGATCTTCAAGACGATACGCTCTGGGGCGGACTACTTTGGAAACTTTGTATGGTCCTTCCCTATTCGGAGCTAGCTTATTCTTTTGGCTGGGGAATGAGATAGCTAGCTTTCTGAGGACTAAGTCCCTTTCCTTGAGATCTATGGGATGCAATCTTTTGTTGTAGGCCTGCTCGATTCTTCTGCGATAATTTTGTTGGCGAATTGAAGCTTTTTCACAGAGCTCATCAATCAGGTCCAAATTCGCCCGGAGCTCTCTGGCGTTCTGCTCTTCATTATAGGTAATAAGATGAAAGGATGGCAGACCAACTTCTAAGGGGATTACAGCCTCGGACCCATAGGTGAGATTGAAGGGCAACTCTCCTGTGGGGGTCCTTTTCGTAGTGTGGTAGTTCCACAATACGTTAGGAAGCTGTTCCGCCCATAAGCCCTTGGCCGACTTATTTAGTCTCTTCTTGATGCCAGAGAGGACCTGCCTGTTGGCGTTCTCCACATGACCATTGGACTGAGGATGGGAGACGGAGGAGAAGCATTGCTGAATGGCGAGGTCTTCACATAAAGATCGGAATGCTGCCCCTGTGAACTATGTTCCATTATCTGTTATCAGGACTCGAGGTACGCTGAACCTACAAATGACATTTTTCCAGAAGAACTGCAGCACTTTGTTCTCAGTAATAGTAGCCAACGGTTCGGCCTCGATCCACTTAGAGAAATAGTCGATTGCCTCGACTAGGAATTTGAGCTGGCCTGGAGCTAGTGGGAACGGACCTAGCAAGTCCATCCCCTACATTGCAAAGGAAATCGGGCTTAAGAGAGAGGTGAGTTATGTTTGGGGTAGGCGGCAGATGTTGGAGAATTGCTGACAAGTGCTGCATTGCCAGACATATTGCTCGGCATCTCGAAGTAGGGTAGGCCAAAAATACCCGTAGTTCAACACTTTCCTGGTGAGGGACCTTGGCCCTGAATGAGCCCTGCCTATACCTTCGTGGAGTTCTTGCAAGGCATACAAAATTTCTTCCGGGGAGAGGCATCTCAAGTAGGGTGTACAGGACTCCTTCAATAAGGGTGTACCTCTCCGCTCTCATTCAGATTCGATGGGATTCTTTAGGGTCTTCGGGAAGAATCCCATCCCTGAGGAACTCTATTAAAGGCTTCATCCAGTTGTCCCAGAGTTGGACGGGCAGCGACTCCATTGAGTCGGGGGCTTCTTCTTCTATGCTTGGCCTTAGGAGTACTTCGATTAGGACGGTCTGCTCGAGGTCTTGGAGGGAGGAGGAGGCCAGTTTTGAGAGGGCATCTGCTTGGGATTTCTCTTCTCTAGGGATCCGCAGGATTTGTGCCTCTTTGAACGAAGCCATGAGACTTTGGACCCTGGCTAGGTACTTAACCATTCAGTCATCTCGCGCCTCGTAGTCTCCTAAGACCTGATTAACCACCAGCTGTGAATCACTAATTATTCGAATGCGTTGCGCCCCTGCTTTACGAGCCATACCCAGGCCTGCTATTAGGGCTTCATACTCAGCTTCGTTATTGGAGGCTTTGAAGTTGATGCGGAAGGAATAATGGAGAACGAAGTCATATGGGCCTGCCAGAATGACCCCGGCTCCACTCCCTTCGGCGCAAGAAGACCCGTCTACATATCCTGTCCAGATTGGTGGCCCGTTTGCGGCTTGACTCACTTTCGGGATGGTGCTCTCTATAATAAACTCGGCCAAAGCTTGGGCTTTGATAGCAGTCCGAGGCTGATAAGATATGTCATGATGACTCAGCTCGATCGACCACTTCATTAGATGCCTGGAGGTCTCGGGCTTGTGCAGGACTTGCTTGAGCGGCTGGTCGGTAAGAACGACCACCGAGTATGATTAAAAATAGGGACGGAGCTTCCTGGCTGCCATAAACAAGGCGTATGCTATCTTCTCCAATCTTGGATAGCGGAGCTTGGCGTCTCTGAGGACCTTGCTCACATAATAGATAAGATTATGAGCCTTATCTTCTTCCCTCACTTGAACAACGCTGAGGGTTTGCTCGGAGACAGCGAGGTAGAGGTATAGTGTTTCTCCGGGAATAGGCTTGCTGAGGAGTGGGAGATTGACCAGATAGGCTTTTAGTTGGTTGAACGATTCTTGCTGCTGTTGGCCCCACTCGAAGCCCTTAGCCCCCCTGAGGGCTTTGAAGAAAGGAAGACACTTCTTCCCTGACTTGGACAGGAAGCGCCCTATCGCCGCGAGGTGACCTGTGAGCTTCTGAACTTCTTTCACATTTGTAGGAGGAGCCATGTTCAGTATGGCTTTGATCTTCTCGAGATTGGCTTTGATCCCTCTTTGACTGACCATGAAGCCTAGGAACTTACCAGACGAGACCCCGAACGAACACTTGTTCGGATTCAGTCTCATATCATATCATCCTCAACACGTCAAAGACTTCTTGTAGGTCGGCAAGATGGTCGGTCCCATGGATGCTTTTGACTAGTATATCATCAACGTACACTTCCATGTTTTGGCTGATCTGGTTCTGGAAGACCTTATTGACGAGGCACTAGTAGGTTGCACCGGTATTTTTCAGCCCGAAGGGCATTACCCGGTAGCAATAGAGCCCTTGATCGGTGACGAAGGAGGTCGTCGGGATATCTGGGGGGAACATTCTGATTTGGTTATATCCGGAAAAGGCATCCATGAATCTCAGTAGCTCATGGCCCGAAGTAGCATCGATCAAGGTGTCGATGCTGGGGAGAGGGAAAGGATCCTTAGGGCATGCTTTATTCAGGTTCGTGAAGTCGATGCAAATTCACCAACTTCCGTTGGCCTTCTTAACCATAACAACATTAGAGAGCCATTCGGGATAGTTGACTTCTTATATGAACTGGGCTTTGAGGAGCTTGTCCACTTCTTCCTTTATAGCTTTTTAGCGCTTATGGGTGAATTTGTGCCTCTTCTGTTGGACCGGTTTGGACCCCGGGGCAACACTTAGGTGGTGGACGAGGAGGTCCTCGGAAATCCCTGGCATGTCGGCAGCTGTCCTGGCGAAGAGGTCATGGTTCTTCCTGATGCAATGGACTATGTCGGAACAAAGGGCAGAGGGTAGGGTCTTGCTGATGAAGAACTTGCGATTCGGATCTTGCTCTGAAAAGAGTACTTCCTCCAGCTCGTCTACTGGTTCGGACATAGGCTGGGTGTTCCCCTAGGGAATCTCAAGAGTCTCGAGGGAAAGGACTGGTCCTGCCGGTGGAGGTCATGTAACGCTTGCGGTCCATCTCCTGACTACCCCTTACTTCCCCTACACCTGCCTTGGTGGGGAACTTCATTTTGAGATGATAAGCCGACGGGACGGCCTCTAAAGCAGCTAGGCCAGGTCGGCCTAGAATCACATTGTAAGCAGCTGGAATGTCGACGACCATGAAATCCATTGGCTCCGTCTGGGTAGTAGGAGTTTTGCCAGCGGTTACGTTGAGGGTAATCACCCCTTCGATAGTCACTGGCACTACCGTGAACCCATGGAGCGTATAGCCGGCGGGCTTGAGCCTGTCCTGCGATAACTTGTGTCCTCGGAAGGCCGCCAGGAAGAGGATGTTGACAGAACTGCCATTGTCCACCAGGATCCTCTCCACTTTGAAGTTAGCCATGTGGAGGTTAATTACTAGTGCGTCACAATGGGGGGGGTTCGGACACCCTCCAGGTCTTCATCCGAGAGAGTGACCAGGACTCCGAGGCCTTTGGGAGGGGGTATGCTGTGCACTGAATTGACCTCCCTGATGAAAGCCTTTCGAGAAGAGTTGGAGGTTCCTCCCATTGGCCCCCCATGGATGAGGTGCAAGATGCACTCTTCTTCGAACTCGTGGGTCTCGTCGCGTCTCTCGGGATGTTTATTAGCCCCCCTGGGGGTAGAAGGAAGATCGATTCGGTCCTTTCTCACAAACTTAGACAGCTGCCCCCTCTGGATGAGGGCTTCAATTTCATTCTTCAGGGCCTGATAGTTATTGGTGTCGTGGTCGTGGTCATGATGATATTGGCACCACTTCTCCTTATCCCTCTTCTTGTCAGGGGTATTCATTTTCGGGGCAGGAGGTAGAACTCCTTCTTTCTCAACCTCCATGTTAATAGTAGAAATATTGGCATTGAGAGGGGTAAATTTCTCGAATCTAGGAGGTGGGCGGCGCTGGTCCCCGTTGTCCTTCTGGAGCTTCTTAGCTCCATCTTCTTCAGCTTCCTTTCTCTTGGTTTCGGAGGAAGACCCCTTGAATGTGGGGCGATGTTCAGCTTCCTCTGCCCAGATATACTTCTCACTTCTGAGAAGAAGGTCGGAGAAGTCTCGCGGGGGCTTTTTTGCTAGGTAGGACCGGAGGCTCGAGTTGATGACATTTGACTGGAAGGCGGCTGCAGCGATCGATTGGTCGAGGGAGGCAATGGACCTAGCTTTCACGGTAAAATGCTTGACATAATCTCTTAGTTTCTCACCCTTCTTCTGATTGAGGAAGAGTAGTGAAATACTAGTCTTCTCGGTTCGGCGGCTGCTCACGAAGTGGGTGATGAAGAGGGTTTCAAATTGTTCAAAGGAGAAGATGGAGGATGGGACGAGGTGGGAGTACCATTCCCGAGCTGGACCTTTGAGAGTAGCTAGGAAGGTCTTGCACAGCAGAGCATCAGAAGCCTGGTGGATCATCATAAGAGTTTTGAAACTCTCGATGTGATCCACGGGGTCTGACTCCCCCGTATAAGTCTTGAACTGCGGGGGCTTGAAGGTTGCTGGAACGGAATCCTCCATGATAGTTCAGGAGAATGGAGGTCTGCTTAGATGGAGGGTCCTTCCTCTCATCTCCTCTTCCCTGTCTAGTTGGCCGAGGTGCCTCTCCATCTCGTGGAGACGGCGATAAACTGCATCTTCCCTTCGACGGTACCCCGGTGAGCCTCTGGACTCATCTTCGTACGAAGGAGAGCGTGGGCTACGGTGACGGTAGCTCAGGGAATGGCAAGGACTTGAAATGTGTGGGCGGTGGCTTGGTGCTAGAGGAGGACCTAGAGACCGTTGGCGAGGGCTTCGAACCGGCAGGAGGTGTCGGAACCCTCTGGGCATTATTGTTGTTTGGTGGGAGATTGAGGGCCTGCACGACTGTGGCTTGGAACTGTTGGAATTCGGCTTGGGTGATAGGTCCTTTATCATCCCTCGGGGGCTGCCGACCAACAGGAGGGTGATGCCTTCTTCGACGGTACTCGGGGGACTCTCTCCGCCTCCTGTGGTCGCAGCGATGAAGAGATCGCTCATTTGGACGTTCTAGGCTGGAGGCTTCCTCACGGGCCCGCCTTTCATCCAAACGATGGCGAAGGTCATCTTCTTTCTACCGGTTGATGAGGATATTGTGGAGGTCTTTGGAAGGCCTAGGGTTATGTGATGCCATTGAGTCGATTGAAGGGTTATGTACAGAAACTTGGTCCCGATGATGAGGTTGCTTCTGAGGAGGAGGGCGAGAGGTCCTAATACCGGTGTTCTGGAGCCCGGCTTGACCCGGCGGGGGCTGAAGGTTCTGAAGAGGAGGCTGCTCCTGCTGCAGGGGCTGATCATGCTGAGGGGGGAGTTGCCCCTGCGGATGGACTATTTGGAGGGGACCTCCTGTTGCGGTTGAGGGGGAGTGGGTCCACGGTTGGACCTCTGGATCTCAATTTCCTAGGAGGCATGGCTGGAGGTAATCTTATCTGATGGAAGAGGATGGATTGCTATTAGTGTTCCCACAGACGGCGCCAATCTGTAGCCGCTGAAATCGGTGTGGGGGCAAACAAATAGATTTGCGGATTCTTGGGATGTTGAATAGTCAAACCTGAAACCTTTCTGCCGGAGTTTGACCGCGATCTCCTGCCGTTGACCTGCAAAAAGTGCGAAACACCAGGGTTGATCCCGGTGACGCACCCTCTGACGCTCAAGTCAGTAATCACAAAGATTATGAATGAGCTTTGATTGGCAAAAGATTGATTACCTGTTAATAATAGGGGATGGGGGGTATTTATAGCCGCCTTAGGGACCAGTTTCGGGATAAGATCAAATCCCTACTTCCCAGTGAATGGATAGAAGGAATCAGGGCCATTGATTAGGTATAATCATAAACCCTAATTCTATCCAGCTGGACGGGGTTTCTTGCAGGTTGGAACCTGCACCCAGTTGAGATGGATCCGTTCGCGGGTTGTTGGGGGTTTGTAAAAAAGACCCAGTGCCCATTTCAGACCTGTTTGTAGGTGAAATTACCATTTTACCCCCGAGCTTTAAGATTCGTGCCCGATTTGGACGGTTCTGATTTAACCCTATTTTTAGCCAGATCACATCATACTTTCGAATTCATCCTGCATTAAAAACTCCTTGCATAGATTTTCAACAGTACATCCAAAGATAATATCATCAATATAAATTAGAACAATCGATATATCTTTGGAGTGGTGTTTGATATACAGTTTAGTGTCTACTTTTCCTTTAGAAAAACCTATGTGAATGAAAAACGAGCTTAGTCGCTCATACCAAGCATGATTCAAACCATATAGCACTTTATCAGGACGAAATACATGATTTGGGTGTGTCGGTCAGAGAATCCTGGTGGTTGTTCAACATAAACTTGTTCAAAAATAAAACCATTTAGAAACTCTTTTAACATCCATTTGAAAGAGAGTAAAATCCAAGTGTGATGCATACGCTGATAAGATACGAATGGCTTCAAGCTGTGCAACTGGAGCAAATAACTCATCAAAATCCATGCCTTCTTGTTGTATATAACCATGTGCAGCAAGACTGATCTTATTTCTAACAATAATACCAGATTCAGCTAACTTTTTTCTAAAAACCAATTTCGTTCCGAGAACGGTACTACTACGGAGTCTAGGAACAAGTCCGTTACTTGATTATTTTCAAATTGATTAAGTTCTTCTTGCATAGCAATGATCTACACTTTGTCTTGCAATGCCTCAAGATTTTTATGTTCAAGTATGAAACAAATGCACAAAAAAAACATAAAATTCTTAACTTGAGTCCGAGCAGTTACCCCATTGACATATCACTTCATATCAATTCGGATGGATGACTTGACATGATTTTCCAAGCAGGAAATTTCTTATTAATGATAGTTAGGGTATAATATTTGGTTGTTTATTACTGTCTTCCAGCTAGTCATTCTCTAATAGTTCATCTCTTCTATGAGTTGCTCATTGATATAATTGTTGTCTTCTTATTGAGAAAATGGTTTGCCGATATGAGTTGAGTTGTTTTGAGTGTCCTTATGCAACTCATTTTCTATGTGTACCTATATTATCTGTAGGTGAATACTTGCCTCTGTTAGAATTAGGGATAGGAAGGAATACTTTATTGATTGATATGTCTTCAATCGCATGCAACTTCATATAGTTTTTTTTAGAATTATGGATGGGAAGAAAGAAATATTTTATTGATTGATTATTGATTGAATAAACTGAGTACAAAATGTCTCATATATGTAGGAGAGAAGGAAAGACTAAACTAATACATTATTCGATATGGGACTAAACTAATCTCCCTCATAATATAATATATAATATAATATTTAACACCCCATCTCAAACTCAAGTTGGTTCAAACTACATTAGTTGAGAATATTAATGATGTTCATGTGGCAAGGACGACAAACTGTGATGCAGGAACGGCGCTCTAGTAGATGGTGCAGGGAAGGCGCTTGATGGCGCATGTGTTGGGATCTCACCCCGGACATGAGAATAGTAGTAGTAGTAGTAGTAGTAGTAGTAGTGAAAGTAAGTGGTGGTGGCGCACTATTGGGATCTCCATATCCCGAACGGTGGCGGGATCTCCATATCCCGAACTGTTGGGATCTCACCCCTGACTTGAGACGGAGTATTATGTTGTAGTGGTGCACTATTAGCACATATTAGGATTCCAACCCTGACTTGAGACGTAGTAGTATGTTGTAGTGGCGCACTATTGGGGCATGTTGGGATCTCACCCATGGCTAAAGACATAGTAGTATGTTGAGGAATGAAGTAGTATGGTAAATAAGAGTTGAAGAGGAGTTGAAGTTGGTTATTGTTGTTGAAGAGGAGTTAAAGAGGAGTTGAAGAGGGAGTTATGGCAGCCATCGAAAGTAGTAGATGATGTCGGAAACTCCCCCTCTCAACTTACGATGGATTAATCAATGTAAGGTTGTAGCAGTATCTCGATGTAGAAGCGGGATTGTAGAAGTTGAAGAACCTGCAAGAAATATATAAAAAAAATTCTCAGATTTTTTTACAAGAGGGTTTTGGTGAGAAGAAAAAAATTAATAAAGAAAATAGAAAATTAGGGTTTGGGGTTTGGAATTAGAGTGGGTTTCGGGTTTGGAGTTGGAGTGAGGTTGGATTTCGGGTTTCAGGTTCAGTTTTGGGTTTAGAATGGGATGGGTTTAGTTCTTGGATTAAGGTTTTGAGAAGATAGGAGAGAAGCGGCTAGGAGAGAGGTGGTGGCAGTCGATTGGGGGTGGAAGAGGGAGCGGGATATGCGGCAGAGCATGGTGGATGAATGGAGTTAAGGTTTTGGGGAATTGGGTCGTTGGTGACAAGAATTGACAGCGACGAGACTTGGGAGTGGAAGGAGGTAATGTAGTTTGCGGCATCGGGATTTGGATTCGGTGTTGGAGGCGGGGGCAAGTTATTCTGTTGGTGGAGACGACGTGAGGGATGTCGATTTTGAGAGTGGTCGACGAAGGCATTGGAGGTGCTAGAAGTTTGGAGGACGTTGGGAGTGGGAATACGACGGTGGCGCTAGGTGGTTGCACATTGAAGAGGAGGAGAGGGTTGTCGTTGATGGCAGCAAAGGTGCTAGTGGCGGCTGTAGAAGAAGGAGATTAGGGGATGATTAGGGTTTGATTAAGAGTAGGGGATTTGAGTTAGGGTTTTGGGAGTTAGTGTTTGTGATTGGGATCAAGAGAGGGATATCGGATGGTGGAGTGATTCCGATGAGGGCGAGAATCACTCCACCTAGATGATGAGGATAAAATTAGTATAGGCCATATAAGAGTACAGGCTCTGATACCATGTTAGAATTAAGGATAAGAATGAATACTTTTTTGATTGATTATTGATTGAATAAACTGAGTACAATATGTCTCCTATATATATGAGAGAAGGAAAGACTAAACCAATACATTATTCGATATGGGACTAAACTAATCTCTCTTATTATATAATATCTAATATAATATCTAACAACCTCATCATCATCAACAATATTTAATATCTCTCTAGCAAGAGGACTAGTTTCTTCAAATATAACATCAATTGATTCATGAATAATGGGTCTTCTTTTATCGAAGACACGATAAGCTTTACTACTTAAACAATATGTCATGCCCCGCTTCCCAAAAAGAATACAGAATACGGTACGTGACTAAGCCCAACGGATAGTTTTCACCATCCATAAGCTGTACGAATCTACTTAACTCAGCACAATACTAAATATAACAACATACTCAACCATGCATGCATAAACAATTATAAATCAACAGAATTTATTCACAACAATAATGAATATCCCAAACAAATACAATATCTGAAACAAAAAAATATCCTGGGACTACAAGCCTAAATACAAGTCTCAATAAAGTACATGAATAAAATAGTTCAAACAAAACATTAAGCAAAATTGTCCAATGCGCAGCTCAAAACTTTTGCTCACCAACTCCAGTAGGCAAGCGATCACCAAACCTGCTCATATAGCAATTACAGGAAAAATAGGAAGACATGAAAACATAATGCCCGTTAGTTGCAAGTTCCGGCCGCAAGTAGTACAAGCAAGAAAAGGAAAGGGGAAAATATGAAACAAAGACAGGAAAATATGAAACAATGACAGGAAATACTGACATAGAGAAATGCAACAAGGATAGCAGTCTATAGATAACAGTAAACAGAAGATAAACAGTAAAGAGTATAATAGTAACAATAACAGAATGACAGTGAAACAATTATTCTTATGTCTAATGTTCATTACTATCTAGGTAGCACTTCATGCGTCCCAAATTATACCACATGGTTGCTACATCAAACAGTTTTGTTTTAAGATTTCGTAGTGGAACCTATAGGGCCATATATTCAGACAAACAGTAACAGAAACAGTAGTAGCAAACAGTAACAATGTCATGGATCATGCCCCAATACATCCAGAGATAAACAGTAGGTACTACAATAATAGTGGGGAAAACGAGTTCCCTTCTGAATATGCATTTCTATATTGTCCACTATTAGATTTTTACCCTTAAAAACCTTGGCTTGATTAGTTTTCATTATTATTGAACATGTATGAATGAACACAAACAGGAAAAAATACATGGCAAGAACAAAGGATAAGTCTAAGATTAATAGGAAACACAAACGGGTGACAAAAACAACCTGTAACAGTTAAAACAACGAAACTTTTTGTTCTGGACAGCAAAACACTACTGTAGAAAATCTATGATTCCCATTGCTACAGAAATGCAAATCTAGATCCGTTAGAAAATCCAGAAACTAGACTCTCCACCGAATCCAGCGCATATATACAAGTCACACATCAGCCACAAAAACAAGGTTGAAAACAATATTTAATACAGAAGTTATGTTCAGCCAGAAAATTCAAAATCTTGTTTATCTCAAATTACTATTCGAAATCAAGATCCGTCAATAGGGTGATAAAATAGATAAATCAGGCTATAGTTTATATTCACAAAGTTTTCTTAAAAAATGAATAGAATCAGGTTGAAAACAAAATTCTTTACTGAACATCATGCAGTTTGGAAATACATCGATTGGTTTCATAAGCATGAAATGAGATAAAAAAAAATCATTAATTAATTCCACAAAAAATTGGGATTGATCCCAGTCATGTCTAAACATACCCAGCAGAATATAGACTTCAAATTCTACTCTTATTATCAGTTTTAAAATAATATTTTATATAAAAATCACATAGTTCAGAATTTGGAATATACGATATGACTGCAGTAAAATAGCAATAACTCATGCATCGAAAATTGGAATTCAGACCAGTCGAAAGTTCTGAAAACTAGAAAACAAAGCCTATAAATCATGTTCACAAATTTATTTATTTTATTGATGTTAACAGGGTCGAAATTACTGTACAAAAATAGGGCAACAGTAAAAACTAAAGTTCTTTTATGCAATTCATCAAATAGTTTAATTACAGACGATCCAACCTAAGATTTCATACAAAGCGTGGTATATAAGTTACCCAAATTAGCATGGCATGTCAATAAACAATCTATAATAAGATAGTACATCATACAAACATCCATGAAACAATCATCTACAACATACGACATGCCACAACAAGCATATACATCAAGATGTCCATCTAATCTAATTAGTTTTTCATGCAACGGGTAACAAATTATTGTGAAATACTCAGGATCAAGAGATGAAGGAACGGATCAACTAACAAGATATATGATCATCATGAGAGTGACAACAAACGCATGCAAGACTACTTACGGTATTTAACTTGTATGATAAAAATTACATACAAGCTACTTGCCTGAAAATGACGACAGAGATGAAGAACAGAATAACGGGAAAGGATCCCGAACAACGAACATAACACCGAACAGCACGAACAAGGGCAAGAATCAACACCCACGAAAATACGGCAGTGCACGTGTTCACACGCACACACACAAGGCAGCAGCAAACAACAAGAGTGGCAACAACAGCACATGGCGGCGACAGCATGGGCAGAAGACGACGACAACAGCAACACAGCAAGGAAGAGGTGAGAGCAAGGGGGATGACGGTGGCAGAGCACAGTCGCGGCACTAGGCTAGCGGCAGCGGTGACAGGAGGGGGAAGGTTGCGGCACTGCGACTCAAGCGGGGACAGAGAGCACGGGATCGGCTAGGGGATGAGGAGAGGGGAAGCATGGGGTGAGGGGTCTGCCAATGTTGGAGAACCAAGACGACGACAGTGAGGCAGTAGAGGAGAGAGAGGGAAATCAGAAGTAAGGGTAGGGCAACGGCTGCTAGGAAGAGAGAGAGATGATGAATTAGGGTTAGGGTGCAATTAGGGGGGTTATATAGAGGCAAAGCGGGTTTGAGTTAACCAAGTAGTATCCAATAGGAAGAAAGGAGTCCAATATGATACAAATAGGCCATGAATTAGGTTTAGACAATAAACAAGGTCAAGAACAAATTTGTAGATCAATCAAATGAGAATATAAAGGCTGAATCAAACAGAAATGAATCATAGGAAAAAAAAAACATACAATTCAGAAAGGGACAAAAAGAGATACAATCAGAAATAAAATAAAATAACCAGAAATTTAATTAAATACAAATTAAAATACAATAATGAGTCACATGAGTTACTAAATATCTCAAGAACACACCTTCATCACTTTTATGATCAATCTTCCTTAAGTTATCAAGAGTATTTAAAATAATGACTACATCCAAAACTCGAAAATATCTTAGATTCGGCCATATTTTGCAATAAAGTTCAAAATGTGTTTTCTTAAGATGTTTTCTAATTATTACTTGGTTAATAGTGTAACATGCTATATTGATAACTTCTGCCCAAAAAGATTTGGGAATGTTGTATTCGGTAAGCATGGTGCGAGCCATTTCTTGAAGAGATCAAATTTGCATCTCAACAACCCCATTTTTGTTGGGGAGTGCGAGCAAAAGCGAACGCATGTTTTATTACATTTTCATCACAAAAAGATGTGAAGAGTTCATTTGAAATTCTCCACCAAGGTCATCTAGAGTAGCAATGATGGAAAGGCTTTTCCGATTTTCAACTCTACGACAAAATTTTTGAAAGATATGAGGAGTTTCTCCTTTTTGTGATAAAAATTAATCGAAGTAAATATACTATAATAATCAACAACAACAAAAGCATATCGTGTACCTCCAATACTACGTGTACGTGATCCAAAAAGATCCATGTGCAAAAGTTCAAGAGGTCAAGAAGTTGATATCATTTTCTTAGGTTTGTGAGAGCTTTTAGTTTGCTTGCCAAATTGACATGAGTCACGGGTTCTTTATTTACCAATTTGTTAAGATTGTCCATTGCAGTATGTCCAAGCTACCGATGCCTTGGCCAGCTGTCTTCATTTCTAATTACAAAACACTCATTTTCTTGTGATAATTCATTAGAATTAATAACATAAATATTGTTGCATTGATTAGTAGCTTGTAAACCAGAATTACTATTGTCTAATAGAACACATACATGCTTTTCAAATCTAACACTGCAACCTTTATAACATAATTGGCAAACAATAAGTAAATAATGCTTTAAACCACTTACCAAATGCATATCATCAACGGAGCAAGATGAACCAAAATTAATTTTACCTTTACCAATGTTTTATCAGTACTATTATCTCCAAAGATTATGTCCTTCCCTTTTTCCCTTGATAGTGATGAAAAATATTTGCTACCGCCGGTCATATGATTTGAGCATCGACTATCAAGGAACCACCGATCTTTAGGTTTTGCGCATTGATGCACCTACTTTAATTTAGTAGGTGTAACTTTTGGTGCCAATTTTGTATTAATTTTTCTTGCATTTTCATTCTTCCTCACCCGAACAAAATTAATATTCATTTTTAAAGCACATTTATAGAAAATATGACCTAATCTACAACAATATTGAAAAGTAATATCATTATGTCTTGGTTCATACACATTTGAATAATTATTCTTTGGTTTGTACTCATGAGAGCAACTATGCATATGTGTATGAAAAAATTTCTTACGAGTTTGATGTGCTTGTGGATTGTTGTAACCAAGTCCTCGGTTATCATGAAAATATCTTGATTGATTGTTATAAAATAAGTGGGCCCTTTTTGTATTTTTCAATAGTTGCTTCAAGGTCAATTATTCTACGACAAATTATCTTTCTAATGTGATCATCATCTTTGGTATTTCAACGAAAAGTATAAAGAGCTGCATCAAGTTTTCTATTCTATTCTAGGGCTTATTTACAACATTCCACTACAACGTCAAACTTCTCTTTGCATTCATTAAGTTCAGCTTTCAATATGGGCGGATTTCTCATTGACTTCTTTTAGATTTTCATTATCTATTGATAAAGATTGTTAAATTTATTTTTTTCAAACGTTTATTTTCTTCTATCAATAAATCATGATCTTTTCTAAATGACTCAAATTATTTAATGATTAGAGATTTTTCACCTTTCAATTTTTCGTTCTAGCAATACATGAGTCATGTGATCCATTAGACACTCGCTTATATTGTTTGAGCTCACGACTAAGCATGTTTGCATAATCCTTTAAATCATTACAAATATCAACTAATTCATCATAAGTATGCTCTTCAATTACATCTTCTGAGAGTTGATGATTGCTCCTTACCATTTCCCAGAACCATAAATCTGAAGTCGTTATGTGCCTTCTCATAATTGTTGTCACTAAGATCTTTTTGTAATTTTAATTTGGAATGCATGCTTTGTTTCTGTCTTGAGAGAGAGAACAATTTGCATGGATATGTTCAGACTTCCTACATTTATAGCACGCATCTTCCTTTCCTTTACCTCTTCCTTCCTGAAACCTGCAATATTTCTTATCTTAAAGATACTTACTAAATTGTTCAGTGCGATATCCTCGTCAGATCCTTCGTGGTCTGATTCTGAGTATGTATGTCGTGATGTGGCAGCTTTTACGGCGATGATCTTCTCTTCTGTTTTGGGAATGATCTCAATGTTCTGCCTGTACCTTTTTGTTTCCGCTATCTCCATCTCATATGTCTTTAGTTTGCCCTGAATGGTAAAGTAATAAAATCTTTTCTCTTTGAGTGTTTCCGTCATGAAAGCAGCTTTGGCTTTGATATCCCATTCCGGTGTAAGGCAACTTAATTATGAGTTTTCTGTCCTTTCTGTCATAATCTAACCCCTTACCCAAGCTTTCATATTTGTGGACAATTATGTCAAAACTAGCTAACATCTAGTCTATATTATCACATAGAATCATATGAAAAACATCAAACTTATAAAAGCATAATGTCACATTAGCTTTCACCTTAGACGTGATTTCCTCATGACATTTTAATATGTTGTTCCATATCTCATAAGCAGTTTGTAGTCGCGCCTAGTCCTGCATATAATGTTGGCATGGCTTAGGAGTTTGCAGTTTTCAATGCAAGTTCACCTTTAGTGAAGAACTTCTTTCCATCACTGACATGAATATCTATTTTGTTGATGTAAACTTCAAGACTTCTTCTCCAAGCATCTGCAAAAAGTGACATGTGCACATTCCAAACATCGTAGCATTTTCTATCAAATAAGGTAAGCGTGTAATACTTCTCCAATTGGAGACATAAGGTTCCGATGAGTACAAGTCTTCAGGAGGAGGAATTTCGACCATTGGACCATTTTCTCTAGCTTTTAAGCTAATAATGACCCCATTGCTCTGATACCACTTAAATCACCCTGGGTGGGTGATGGGGGGGGGAGGTTTTGAATAGAATAATTGTGCAGAAATTAAAAACTTAAAGTAAATGAGTATAATAAATACGTAAAGTAAATGGTTGAGTTAGAGAAGGCAAATAGTGCAAGTAGGCAAGACACAACGATATAAGTGGTTCGACCCCAGGTCTAGTCCACTATCCGTTACTTGCAGCAATTCTTCGCCGCAAGTGTTCAACTATACTTTAACTCCGTACAATGAGTTCTGGTATTCAGAATGAGATTCATATTGCACCCAACAAGACTTCTATTAATCTATAAGCCCTAAATACCGCTTCACTACTAAAAGAAAATGAAAAGAAGCAAGATCGGCATCTTGACTAAGAAAACAATAAAAGTGCACTCTCTCTTGATTGTTGGTAAATTATTGAGTTCAAAAGAATTAAAGTTAAAAGAGATGAAGAATATTATGTGAATTCACCTCTGTTTATAAGGTGTGAAATAATTTCTTTCTGAAAATGTTGAAAAGAAAAACCAAATCTAGTTTTGTGCATGTGCGATCAACTGCAACTTGGGGCAGTTGATTGTCAATTCTCCTAGACCGAAGTCAGAGAGAATTGACAGTCGAGAACACACTAAGTGTGCAGTTGACTGTCAAGAGCAGTCACATATTCTTTGTGCAGTCGCCTGTTCTTTGTGCGTTCGATTGTCACATACCAAAAACAGATTTATTTGGTGAATCCACTTTATATTCTTTCCTTCACTCAATATTCTGTCAGTGGTTCTTTACATATTTGCTCCTTATAACGACAACATATAATCATCATGAGTTGCTGGCTTCTTTGAGGATTTGAGCACATGTTTCTTGTGTGAGAATCTTTCTGATACTTGGTTGGAGGGAAATGGAGGGGAGGGGAGGGGATGTGAGGGTTTTTAAAAATATTTCTTGTTTGGTTCAATTTTTTAGGAGGGGAGTGGAGGGGAATGGAGGGGTGCAGAATCCCTCCTGAGCCACTTTTGGCTCCCCTCCAATATTGGGGAAATTTGGAGAGGAGAGAAATTGGGTCTAAATGATTGGACTAAATTGTCTTTTTTATATCCCTATAAATCTAAACCAGATCTGTCTATAAATCTACTGAATATGAAAAACTGAAAAAAAGGAATACCATAATTTCTGATAATTTTCGGTACATTCATGCTGATGATGGCTTAGATACCATCTTTCCATTGGCTAAGGCATATCAATCTCATTTTCAATTCTCCTCTGCGTTGCTTACAGCACTTGTGCTACTGCTGGCTCCATCTATGTAAGTTTGTAGTAGGTAGGTTTTTTAGGCTAGCTTGATAACATCATATAGATTTCATCAGCTACCTTAACTAGTATATAGAGAGCAATATGAGCTGATGGGACTTGCATCTTTCTGTTATCAAATAGCTTCTTCAAAATGTAAACGGTTATCAGAATAAAAATGTCTAAAATTAGGGGTCTAAACGGTTATCAGATTCAAAATGTAAACGGTTATCAGCTTTTTCATTTCATAGATTAGGGGTCTAAATAAATCTCTAAAATTGTTTGGTAATTCTTCGAGATATATACACGAATATTATTCAGTACCACTTGCCAAAATTTGTATGGGGTTATTTCCATTTAACTCACTGACAAAATTCAATTTAACATGCAGAAACTTTGTTTCAGATTATTGTTACTCAAATTTGAATACCTCGGTAATAGAATTAGAAGCATACTACGTATAAAGTTTTATGTGGTTGAGTTTTGTTATAAATGTAAAAGGATGTAAAAGTAATTCTATTATAAATCCCTTCCCTCCCCTTGTGAACCAAACAAGAGGATAATTATTTTTCCTCCCCTCCCCTCCTTTGAACCAAACAGAGTATTGATTAAAATCCCTCCCCCCTCCTCCATTAAAATCCCTCCCCTCCCCTCCCCTCCTTTGAACCAAACAGACCCTTAGATTCTTTGAGGTTTAATTTAATTTAAATCGAGGATCTTTAAGCTTTATTTTATATTCAAATCTTTATTTCCTGTACACATTTTAGATAGAAAAAAATATTTGATACATGTGTATATTTTGTATATCCCAAAATTAGGATCAACAGTACATAGTTTAATTATACACTAAATAATATTTCTTAAGCAACAACTCCACTCAAACATTAGTCTCTTTATTAATTTTGTTATACACCACTTATTACAAGCATTCATCAAGTACAAAAGATTTTATTTTATTTTTTTTTACTTATGGAAAAATAATATTGCAACTCGCTTCACTAATTGGTATAAATTTGTGGACATCATGTCTGTCATTGCATGCCTGCCATATACTGTTTTATTCCCTGCATACAGAAGAACTTATTTGTACAAATTTCATACTTT
Organism: Hemerocallis citrina; assembly: GCA_017893485.1. Lineage (NCBI taxonomy): Eukaryota > Viridiplantae > Streptophyta > Magnoliopsida > Asparagales > Asphodelaceae > Hemerocallis > Hemerocallis citrina. The sequence continues at coordinate 76,694,241 of CM030366.1, read as the reverse complement.
TTCCTTTTATAAAATTTCCACCAGTTCCCTGCACCTATTTCCTTAAAAAAAAGTAGATGCTGTATCTCTGTAATTAAGCTCACACCACTTTCTCGTATGAGCTTTCACAAGCAAACTTCTTCAACATACATCTACGATATACATTCTTTCCCAACTTTATTTCTTATGAAATTATGCTGACGGGGTAAGAATACCTGTTGTGCGGAATACGAATGGACCACCAATCAAAGAGAGAAATAGCGAAGAAAAACAGAAAACAAACAAACACAAGGACACAAAGATTTAATGTGGTTCGGCAAAACAAGTGCCTACATCCACGGGATGGTTGGGGTTTCTTCTTCAAATAATCACCAATGGGTGAAACAAACCCTTACAGAGATGACGGTTGCAAAATCCGAATAGAGGTGTGTCTCTTTACAAAATCCTAACGGGTGTATTTATAGGAAAACTACTGGGCCTTTCGAAATGGGCCTTTTCTAGTTCACAAACCCGCCTACAGTCGACTGGTTTTCTTACCAGTCGAAATGGGCCTTTTCTTACCAGTCGACTGGTCTTTAGTTCTGGACAGTCGACTGAGACACATCTTCAGTCGACTGCTGCTGCTGTATCCTTAGCCTTTGAAACTTCTCTCTGGACAGTCGACTGACTCCATACCTCAGTCGACTGATGTACTGAAACTTTCGATTGCTGTAGATACGACGGATATAAACAAACTGAACCAGAATCGAGCCATTATCCTACAATCTCCACCTTGGCGAGATCTTCCAAGTAGCCCAAGCAATCTCCAAAATACTCCAAAACAAATGCTCATCACCAAATGTAACAAAAACAAACTCTACCTTAGTATGATATCACATACTAACCAAACAAAACGAAGCACCATTCCAACCGCCCATTCCAAATCATCAAGCATGCAAAATATTAGCCAGGTTCATGCAATGCTTGAACTTGGCTGCCCCAACAATTTTGGTCAACATATCAGCAGGATTATCAGCTGTCCCAATCTTCACCAGAAGAATATCACCATCCTTTATCAAATCACGCACAAAATGATAACGGACATCAATATGTTTGGTCCTCGAATGATGAACTTGGTTCTTCGCTAAATGGATAGCACTCTGACTGTCACAGTGTACCTCCACCTTCTCCCGATGAATTCCCAAGCTCTTCAAAAGTCCATGAATCCAAATAGCTTCCTTCATGGCCTCAGCAACTGCCATGTATTCAGCCTCAGTAGTAGACAACGCTACAGTGGACTGCAAATTGGACCTCCAACTTATAGGTGCTCTAGCCATAGTAAACAAATAGCCTGTAGTAGACCGCCTCTTATCTAGATCACCTGCATAGTCAGAATCAACATAACCCACCAATAACCTGCTAATATTGTCATCCCTCTCAAACTTCAAACCCACATCTGTGGTGCCACTTATGTACCTCAAAATCCATTTAGCTGCTTGCCAATGCTCTCTGCCTGGATCATGCATATATCGACTAACCATACTCACCGCCTGAGAGATGTCTGGTCGAGTACAAACCATGGCATACATCAAACTGCCAACCACACTAGTGTAAGGTACATTAGCCATATACTGTCTCTCTTTATCTGTATTTGGTGACTGAGAAGCACTAATTCTGAAATGCGTGGCTAAGGGTGTACTGACTGGTTTAGTTTTCTCATCTATACCAAACCGTTTCAGCACCTTCAAAAGATATTGCTTCTGTGTCAAACTCACTATGCCCTTTGCTCTGTCTCTAGCTATCTCCATCCCAAGTATTTTCTTGGCTTCACCAAGATCCTTCATCTCGAATTCAGAACTCAGCTGATTCTTCAAATTTTGAATCTCCTTAGCATTTTTAGAGGCAATCAACATGTCATCCACATATAATAACAAATATATGAAAGAGCTATTCTGCAACTTTCTGAAATAGACACAATGATCATACTCACTTCTGGAATATCCCTGCACTTTCATAAACTGATCAAACCTCAAATACCACTGCCTTGGAGATTGCTTCAACCCATAGAGAGACTTCTTCAACCTGCAAACAGAACTTTCCTTCCCAGCAATCTTAAACCCATCTGGCTGCAACATATAAATTTCTTCATCTAGTTCCCCATGTAAGAATGCAGTCTTCACATCCATCTGTGTCAATTCAAGATCAAACTGTGCTACCAATGCCAACAAAATCCGAATAGAAGGATGCTTCACAACCGGAGAGAACACTTCATTATAGTCAATTCCTTCCTTTTGAGCATACCCCTTTGCAACTAGTCTAGCCTTGAACCGAACACTGCCTTTTGGACCTTCTTTCTTCGTATACACCCACTTGCAACCGATAGCTTTCTTCCCCTTTGGCAATTGCACTAGATCCCAAGTCTTGTTCTTATGAAGAGAGTTCATCTCTTCATCCATAGCAACTTTCCAATCTGCATTTTCAGAACTTCTAGTAGCTTCTTTGAAGTTGGAGGGAACTTCATCATTAACAATGGGAAGAGCAAATGCAACTGTTTCTGTAAAGCGAGATGGTCGTTTGATATCTCTTCTTTGCCTTCTTGCTGCAATTGATTCTTCCTGCTGGGGAGGGTCTTGGATAGGAACTTCTTCCTCATCCTCAGTATCAACCACATCATCTTCATTTTGGGCAGGAGTAGAATTTTCAACTGAACGCTTTTCTAACTCCACCTGTTGGAGAACTCTCGCACCAGTCGACTGAGAGCACCTACCAGTCGACTGTCCCGAGCTAATCTTCTGCTTCTCTTGATCAGGATCACCAGTCGACTGCATATGAGGACCAGTCGACTGTCCCGAGCTGATCATGCTGGTCTCATCAAAGGTAACATCCCTGCTGATTACTAACTTTTTCTGTTCTGGACACCACAACCTGTAACCTTTGACACCAGTACTGAAACCAACAAATATAGCCTTTTTGGCTCTTGCATCAAGTTTAGTTTCAGTTACATGAAAATAAGCAGGACAACCAAATATATGCAAAAAACTATAATCAGATGCAGGTTTACCACTCCATACCTCAATAGGCGTTTTGCCTTCAAGTGCTGCCGATGGTAAACGGTTGACAATGTGGCTTGCATATATAACAGCTTCTGCCCAAAATGTCTTCTTCAATCCAGACTGTGCTAGCATACATCTCACCTTCTCAAGTAAGGTTCTGTTCATCCTTTCTGCAACCCCATTTTACTGTGCAGTCTTCCTAACTGTGAAGTGCCTCTGGATCCCTTCATCTTCACACAATTTCAGAAACGGATCGTTCTTGTATTCCCCTCCATTATCTGACCTCAGAACCTTAATCTTCCTTCCAGTCTGGTTTTCAACTTTCTTCTTCCAACTTGTGAACAATGTCAAAACTTCATCTTTGTGTTTCATGGTATATACCCAAACTCGTCTGGAGTAGTCATCAACAAATGTAACAAATCAGTGTCTACCACTCATAGAAGGTGTCTGAGTAGGGCCCCAAACATCTGTGTGTACATAATCGAGGATACCCTTTGTCTGATGTACAGTTGTACCAAATTTCATTCTAGTTTGCTTACCCAAAATACAATGTTCATAAAATTCCAACTTGCAACCTTTAGCATCTTTAAGCAACCCTTGCTTCACAAGCCCCTGCAAGGCCTTTTCTCCTGCATGCCCGAGTCGCATATGCCACAACCTAGTAGAGTCGGGAACAACCTGTTTAGGCCTTTCAGTTATACTGGCAGCCTAACCCAAATATATTTTTCCCTGCAAGAAAAACAAGTTCCTTTTCCTTTGCCCTTTCATCACCACAAGTGCTCCGTTAGTCACCTTCAGAATGCCACCTTCACTAGCAAATTTCATTCCACTGGCCTCCAAAACACCAAGTGAAATCAAATTCTTTTTCAAATCTGGAACATACCATACATCTGAAAGCTCCCTAATAAGACCATCGTGCATTAGCAATTCAATCTTCCCGATTCCTACCTTCTTACAAGGTGCATCATTTCCCATCAAAACTACCCCACCATCCATATACTCTAAGGAAGTAAACCACTCCTTTTTCCAAGACATATGATAGGAGGCTGCTGTATCAAGAAACCATACTTCTTGATAAAGTGAGGGACTAGTTGCAAGTGCATAAGAAAAATCATCGTCACTATCTACATTATCAACAATCACATTTGCAGTCGAATTTCCCTTATTTCGTAGCTTAGGACAATCCTTTTTCCAATGCCCCCTTTCATAACAGAAAGCACATTCATCTCTGGCTGGTATCTTTCCGTCCTTTGAAACTCCTCAATTTGGAACGAGATTTGTTTCCTTTATTCCCAGATTTGGTCTCAGATCTGGTCTCAGTTCTGCCCCTTACAATCAATGCCTCAGAAGTTTCTCTATCAACCATTTTATCCCTTCTCCTAGTTTCATTATTCAACAGAGCATTTGCAACATCTTCATATTTAACAGTGTCTTTTCCATATATTAAAGTAGTTGCTAAATGATCATAACATTCGGGTAATGAATTCAACAGAATTAGGGCTTTGTCTTCATCTTTAATTTGCTCATCCAAATTTAACAAATCAGCCAATAATTTATTAAATGATTCAACATGAGCGTTCATAGACATACCTTCAGTATAGGTGAAGCGAAAAAGTCTCTTCTTCAAATTCAGCCGATTCTCCAAACTTTTCCTCATGTATTTGTCTTCGAGTTTCTTCCACAACACCGCAGCAATGGTATCCCTCATCAAATCATACTTCTGAGCCTTCGCGATAAAGAGCCGAATAGTCCCACACGCAACTCGATTCAACTTCTTCCAATCTACATCGGACATATTCTTTGGTTTTTCTTCCTCCAAAGCAACATCTTGTTCTTGTTGAACCAGAACATCCAACACCTCACACTGCCACATCCCGAAATTGTTTGTTCCATCAAATTTTTCAACTTCAAATTTTTCGTTGTGAATCGTTGTTCTGGACGAACTTGATCCCACAACATCCTTGGTTGCATCTGCTTCACTCGCCATCTCCCTCTAGGTTGAACCGAAAGCTCTGATACCACTTGTTGTGCGGAATACGAATGGACCACCAATCAAAGAGAGAAATAGCGAAGAAAAACAGAAAACAAACAAACACAAGGACACAAAGATTTAATGTGGTTCGGCAAAACAAGTGCCTACATCCACGGGGCGGTTGGGGTTTCTTCTTCAAATAATCACCAATGGGTGAAACAAACCCTTACAGAGATGACGGCTGCAAAATCCGAATAGAGGTGTGTCTCTTTACAAAACCCTAACGGGTGTATTTATAGGGAAACTACTGGGCCTTTCGAAATGGGCATTTTCTAGTTCACAAACCCGCCTACAGTCGACTGGTCTTCTTACCAGTCGACTGGTCTTTAGTTCTGGACAGTCGACTGAGACACATCTTCAGTCGACTGCTGCTGCTGTATCCTTAGCCTTTGAAACTTCTCTCTGGACAGTCGACTGACTCCATACCTCAGTCGACTGATGTACTGAAACTTTCGATTGCTGCAGATACGACGGATATAAACAAACTGAACCAGAATCGAGCCATTATCCTACAATACCATCATTTGCAGACGTTACAACCGCTGAAAGAAAAAAAAAGAAGAAAAGAGCATGTGGTTTTTCTCTACAACCTAACCTGCTATCTTTCAGCGTCAGTTCTGCTGCACCTATTGTTCTGAACCCATTTCGAAGTTAGCCTTCAGATTTTGCCTTTCTTGTTGCAGTCGACTTTAATTTTGGCTGTAGAAAAAACATTTGTGATTACGTACAGTTGTGGATATAATATTATAAAAAACTTAACCATATTTTTAATTTGCTGTTATGGTGCTTTAAATTTTATGCTTATATCGTACATAAATATTACTTAACCACCATCATATCACTTGGGTGCTGTACATTACAAACTAAAAAATGAGAATTATCGGATCTTCTTCGGTGTAAACAAATTACACACTAAAATGGACCAAGAAATCCCCGCCATTTTTTTGGAATTCCCCATGTTTATAAACGTCGGAGAATCTCCTACCCGCGTTTCAAACAACACCGCAACAAAGGCCGGGATTGCGCCTGTTGGGGTTTGTTTTGCAACCCTACACTGGCGTTTTCACAAACGCCAGGGTAGGTTTATAATACCCACGCTTGTGAAGCACCTAGGTATTTTTTTAAAATAAAAAATAAATTACTGAAATTAACGTACCCTGGCGTTTTGAAAATACCCGGGTAGTATTTTAATTTTTTAATTATTCTATGTTGTAATTATAATTACAATTTAAAATTATTTAATTAAAAATATTTTTATATACCCCGGCGTTTTCTAGAATGCTGGGGTATCGTTATTTTTAATAAAAAAAAATTGATTATTTTTTGAATAAAAGAACTAGTACAAAATCCATAATAATTTCTAGCAATCCACAATAACACAGTAAAAATAACAAAATTACGAAATTCAATATAATTTCCAATAATTAACATACATAAAAGTTAAGAACTTTAAAGTTCTGCAATCTAAAATTCAGAATCTAAACATTTCTCACGAATTAAATACATATAGCTCGATTACAAAAAAGTTATCACAAGTTTTATTTTACAACACAAAATAGTTCTAGCATAAAAAAAACTAAAAAAACATTATCAAAATTCGCAGATTTACGTACGCCGCCTTATGTTGGAGTTGCTTCCATCATGCTCGCTTGTTTCCTCTGGTTGAAACAGTTCCAACTATGTATGCACTACAAACCGCTAGGTCTTTAGTGGCATTTTTATTAGGCCATCCCGGCATTTTTAAACGTCGCTATAGCACTTAACGGCTCTTCTGGAAATGCCGCCAAGAGAGCCGTTGTAGCGAGCGTCGGGACAGATATACGGTCTATCCCGGTGTTTTCATAAACACCGTTATAGACCAATCTATCCCGGCATTTTATATAAAAACGCCGGTATAGAGCATTTATTAAAAACAAGAAAAAGCTACCTATCCAAGCGTTGAAAAATAAAAACGCCGGTATACGTGATTAAATTTTTAAAAAAGAAACACCCTATCCTAGCGTTTTTTTGGAAAAAAACGCCGGGACAGGTGATAGAAATTTTTTTTTTTGAAAAACACCCTAAATGTCGAGATAGGGCATTATTTTAAAAAAAAAATTTAAAAATTAATTTTTAATAGAATACTATAAAATTTAGTCTCAATATGATATTCTTTCACCTTCATCTATAATAGAGATAATCAATATATTGCTAACCATGAAACAATTGGCAACAGAGCAGTGACCACCAAAGCGATTACTGAAGCTATTGCCAAATCTAACAATAATGTTTGAAACAAAAGATCACAACTCAGAGCAACAAAAGCATCCTTGCAATTTGCAAAATACATGGAACACATAAGAATTCTTTTTAGTTCTCTTCAAACTATTAAGGGTTTCCACCTGAACAAGGATACCCAACTAAGGCACGAGAGTGTTGGTGGTTGTAGATTCACTGCAATGGAAAAAATTGCAGATGTTACTTATTTTCTAAAAAATTGGAACATTTAAATGTTAGGGTTTTGGCATAAAATATACGTAGGCATTGAGTACTTGAAGTTGGAGAAGCATAGGAGGAGACAAAGAAGCAAGAGAAGACAAACAACGAGTAGAAGAATGTAGTCTGGAGAGTTGCGGTCGACCGACCGGAGGTGCGGTCGACCGACCCAATCTGCTGAGAGTTCTTCGAGTGTACAGGTCCAAAAGAGGAGGGGACGGTCGACCGTGCAGTCGACCGGTCATGTCTCGGGTCTGGCTTTACACGTTGTGGTCGACCAACCTTGGGGGTGCGGTTGACCAACTTCGGCACTGATTGTTTTTGGACTTACGAGTTTAAGGCCCAATAGCTGAATATGTGTTAGGGTTTACTTGGGGCTATATATATGGTTGTAGACTCTAGGGTTTGTAACATCATATTAGAGAGATCTGGTGAGCCGTTATCATTGTTCAACTTTAAGAGGAGATTGTGTCGAGTGTTTCAAAGGTGAGAGAGAGAGATTGAGAGTTGTAATTTCTTTTGTAATCTTTGTATTTCTTCAGAAATAAGAAGTATTGGTTATCTCTGCATATTGATTGTGTTCTTGTTAGATCTTGCATATATTGTGGTGGCTTGTTCTTGGCTCATCTAAGTCTTGGTAGTTTCTATTGCTTGTGGTGAACTTCCGCTATTAGCACTACGAGTTGTGTTAGATTCTTCAATAAGTGGTATCATAGCAACTAGGTTCAAGATGGCCAATAGCAAGTCGAAGATCGAGACATTTGATGGGAGTGACTTCGCGATGTGGAAGATTCAGATGATAGCGTATCTTCGTCAGAAAGATCTTGATGGTCCGTTGTTTGAGGAAAAGCCGATAGGTTAGGACAAGGATGCGAAGGTCTTGACGGAGTGGAATCGTTTGGATCAAAAGGTGCTGGGGAAGATTCAGTTAGGGCTGAGTAGGAAGGTATTATTTCATATCTCGAAGGCAAAGACCACAAAGGAGGCAATGGAGATCTCACGGATATGGGACTGAGTGCTGGTATCAGAGTAGTTCATCTGAGAGTGCGTCTGATGACAGCGATGGGGGACATGGGACTGAGTGTTGGTATTGTCACAAGAAGGGTCACATGATGTGTAGTTACAAGGTTTATATGAAGAAGATGAAGGAGAAACCGAAGAGGGATACCCCAAAGGAAGCTCAAGTGGGGCTTGTAGAGGATCTATTCTTATCAGCTCGGGAGAAAATGGGCACTCAAGATTGGTGTATTGATTCGGGAGCTTCTTTTCATTGCACTCCGAGGAGTAAGGTGTCTGATGACTACAAGGAGGGTTCTTTTGGAGATGTGATCGTGAGAAATGGTCACCGGTGTCCTGTATATGGGGTTGGTACTGTTCGCATGAAAGCTAATGATGATCAAAGAGTTGTCTTGCCGGAGACAAGACATATTCCAGACTTGAAGAAAAATCTTATTTCGATTGGAAGGCTAGACAAAGAGGGATTGTCTACTACAGTTGGTAGTGGGGAGTGGTGTATAGCTGCAGGTTCAAGGGTGATTGCAAAAGGGAAGCGTGAGGGAACGCTATATTTTCATAGAGACACGAGGGTTGTTTTTCCTGTAGATTACTCTCAGCCGAAATCGAGTAGTAGGTTGTGTGGGGTGCAACCGAGTTCTTTTAGTTGTGGAGGGGAGGTTACTAATTTAATGGGAGCTGTTGGCCATGGAAATGATCCTAATGGGCAAGACGTTGCCATGGTGAGGGTGCTTTGCGAATTGGCAGACGAAGCTTCAAGTCGCACTTGTGTGATAGAGAGCACTGGTATCGATATGCGAGGTGATGTCGATGAGGGTAACCAAAATGGGATTGTAGGGGTTGAACATCCGTATTGATTTCAGTCAACTAAAATATAATATTTCAATTCCTGGAATTTACGTGCTTTTTACGTGTTTTGATGCACGTGTTTCCACCACTACATACAATATTTTCTATAGGTTTAAATTATTTATTTTTATGTATTTAAATCTATTTTATAAAACTGAAATTTATTTTCCCCCTATTTTGATTAAAATGCATTTTTCAATTTTTTTTTGCACGTATGATGCACGTGCAAATTTTATTCTCATTTGTTATTCTCAATTACAAATTTTTAGCATGCGTAAGTTTTAATTAAGCCTTCTTTTGATTCATGAACCTATAGAATAAAATGAGCCCATGTAGCAAGCCCACTAGATAATCAAATTAATTAATTAGAAATGAGCCCATGTAGCAAGCCCACTAGATAATCAAATTAATTAGGAATGAGCCCATGTAGCAAGCCCACTATTAAAATCACAAATTGAGTTATACATGACATGTAACAAATATTAGTACACATTTAGAGTTATAGAAATGTGTTCATATTTGTTTATGCATGTGTGCATGCATACACAAATGTATTTGGACCATTTTTTGGGCAAGGAGAGGAGAAGAGTTGGTAGGTTGAGTTAGTGGAGAGTGGGGAGATGAAGAGATGGAGGTTTTAGGAGTTAGGAAAGTGGAGAGTTGTAAAATAAATTTGAAGAGTTATTAGGGTGAGATTTTTGCACTTTAGACCCTTCCAAAATTCTATAAATAGAGTCTCATTTTCTACATTTCTCTTGCACCAAAATTAATATCAAAATAAGTGTAAGAAAAAGAAAGAAAGGAAGAAAAAGAAAGAGAGTAAGAAAGTTATTGTGCTTGGAGGATCTCTTGCTAGAGAGGAGAAGCCTTACTAGGAGCTAGGAATCTTTGGAGCAAGAAGTGGTGTTCTCTTTTCTTTTCTAGCTTCACAAAAGGTAGGTGTTCTCCTACTTTCTAAATTTTTAGATTGTACATGCTAATAAAAATGAATGAGTAGTTTTGAGTTGATAAAATAAAATAACTATACTATGATTGTGGTGAGATTAATAGTGAATCATGCTATGTTGACAAATAGATTAACATTGTGTTAGTGGGTGATTTCTTACTTTCTAATGTAGAGAATGCATGCTTAAAATTTATAAATGTGTAGTGTAGATTGAACATGATATGATGTTTGTAAACAAAATCCATGTTAATATAGTCTACCATGAATGAAGAAATCTTGTTGTGATTAAGTAACCAATTGTCACCATATTAAGGAGAAAGAAGAATTTTGACAACATAAATTAATACAAAGAATCATGTTAATATGCTTAGAAAATTTGTATGTGTTGAATATACGATTCATGTGTAATATTGTTATACTAAAATTATGCTTGATACCATGATGAGTCAAATGAAGAAAGAAAGAAAGATGAATTAGATTATTACTACAAAATATGTCTACTATTGCATGTTGTTATGTAAAAATATAATTCTTCATAAAAGAATTATCCTTGATGATTAAGAGACATGTTTATCTTTATTACCAAAATTCAATTAGTTTGATGGTGGACATAAACTAGTCTTCATGAATAAAACTCCTAGAAATCAAGTTTTTTTTGAGAAAAATGCAAAATCTATATCTAGAATGAGAAGGGGAATTATTTAAAAATAGAAATACATATTTTAAAAAGAGTTTGAAATGAGATTTGCTACTGTTTTTAAAATTTATCTCAGTCAAGAGAAAGTTTATTTCAATATCATAAAGTGTTGGATCTTTGGATAAACGATTTTTAGGTAAAAAGAAAAAAAAAACTGTTATGGGTCAGTCGGGTAAATATTTTCGAAAGTGGACCAGTTTGGTAAATAATTTCAAAAGTGGACCAGTTTGGTAAATAATTTCGAAAGTGGATCAGCTCGGTAATTATTTGGGTTGAGGACAAAATACATTAAGGCCTTCTCCCATTATAATAGTAGAGAAGTAGAGATTAATTAAGAGCATAATTTAGATTTTTAGAAGAAAAGTAAAGTGTTGGTATGAGAATAAATTGTCTCAAGGAGATTATTTCTTTTAAATTGAATACTTGATTAGTATACATGCTCAAATTGGATAATGAATTTCTGACTTAAGATTTTAATTATTAAAGAGTATGAGATTTATCGTTGTGTGAAATGATTTTTCTTTTGAAAAGGTTATACTCTAAATTTTGTTTAAAAAAGGTTAATGTGGTTGAGATATATTATATGTGCTTAAGTTGCTAAAGAGACTTAAAGTGATGGATTTATGTCATGAAAAGAATTATTGTTTTCAAAGATTGTGAACGAATGAATCATGAGTGATGCAAAGATGAGACATTGATTAAAGTATGGATAAGTTAGAGACATGAATATAATAAGTTAAGACATGATTATTAAAGGGTATATGTACCCATGTTTCTTGTACATGAAAGCTTATGACTTTGAGTTAGTAAGACCTCGGTACCGGCATTATTGAAATAAAAGAATGTTGAGTTGTGATTTTGAGATGTGGTTATGGAGCCATCTCGTATTTGTTGACTAAGTCCGGTAGGAGGTAACAACTAATTCTACATGTGGAGATTATTCATGTCTTGAACTTAAGAAAATTTAGGCACATAAGTGGAGATGTAGTAAACTTAGGGAAACGTAAGTGGGGTGCTCTATATAGTCGGCGGTGGACTCCAAGACTATAGACCCAGTTGGTGGACTGAGGTTGCCCTGTGGGAGACGGATTATTATATTTTAGTCCGGGACTATGAGGACGGGTCGGCGGTGGACTCCAAGATCTTGAGTAGTCGGACGGATGGATTTTTGTGTTTACCGTCTCCAATGTATATATATATATACTGGGCTAGAGGGTCACATACGGGACGGTTCGTACGATGTGGAATCTGTTATAACAGCTGGCGGTGGACTCCAAGGCTGGGATTCACATTCGTGGAATAGTCTGAACTTTGTTTTGCTACGGAGTAGTTTCCATGGCGAGGGATCGAGCCCTGTATTGGGAAGAACGTAGGCGCTTGCCCTCGGACCTATGTAGTATGGGATGCATAGAATCCGAACAAGTGTGCATTAGTGTCATCCTAGTGTAGGATTGTGTGCATTAGGCATTAAGGCATGACATACACTTATGTTTAGAATAATCACATTTTGACACTTTATATGTTCATTCAATCTTTTTGTGATTTGTTAAAGTATGAGATCGTTATACTATTCCCGGCATAGAGAGGATAGCCGTATATAACATTTCGTCAGTTGTAAGTAACTGACGTGCCCACAGATTGACATGCAGGTAAAGGACCATTCATGGAGCTATAAAGTGGATATGCTGATGTTGTTTTATTTTAAAGATGTTGTAAATGTTTTATTGTAAATTTCATTCTTCCGCTGTGTAAAACCAAGTTGTAAAAGAAACTCTGATGTATTATGAATGAAAAGTTTTAAATTCCTTGTAAAATTGTACGAAGTGAAGTAAAGATCCTGTGAAATCTCGAATTTGTCCTTATTTGAAATTCGGGGTGTTACACAGTCTGTGGATATTGTGGAGGTGTCGTCCACGGAGAATTCTAATGTAGAGGGTGCATTGAGAGGTTTTGAACCATGTCCGGTGTTGATGGAGATTCTACGAGTTAAGGAATCTTGTAACACAGAATCCGACACGGGAGGTTGTTTCTCCGGTATTCATGCTCTATGCGATTGGTGGAGCACATCCTTCATGAGGCGATGAGGGGTGGTTGGTGCACTCCACGCGGTGGAGTGGCGGATGTGCTCTTCATGAGAGTGGGGAGTTCTTGGGTCTTCCATGAAAGTGGGAGATTGGCAGAGATAATGCGAGGTAAAGATTGCAATAACTTTGAAGCGTGGTGTATTTGGTCAAAGTGGGAGATTGTTAGGGTTTTAGCCTCAAATACACGTAGACACTGAGTACTTGAAGTTAAAGAAGAAGAGGCAGGAAACAAAGAAGCAAGAGAAGACAAACAGCGAGTAAAAGAATGCAATCTGGAGAGTTGCGGTCGACCGACCGGGGGTGCGGTCGACCGACCCAATTTGCTGAGAGTTCTTTGAGTGTACAGGTCCAACAGAGGAGGGGACGGTCGACCGTGCAATCGACCGATCAGGTCTCGGGTCTGGCTTTACACATTGCAGTCGACCGACCCTGGGGGTGCGGTCGACCGACTGCGGCGCTGATTATTTTTGGGCTTACGAGTTAAGGCCTAATAGCTGGATTTGTGTTAGGGTGTACTTGGGAGCTATATATATTGTTGTAGATTCTAGGGTTTGTAACATCAGATTAGAGAGATTTGGTAAGCTGTTGTCATTGTTCAACTTCAAGAGGGGATTGTGCCGAGTGTTTCAAAGGTGAGAGAGAGAGATTGAGAGTTGTAATTTCTTTTGTATTCTTTGTATTTCTTGGGGAATAAGAAGAATTGGTTATCTATGCATATTGATTGTGTTCTTGTGAGATCTTGCATATATTGTGGTGGCTTTTTCTTGGTTCATCTAAGTTTGGGTGGTTTCTATTGCTTGTGGTATACTTCTGCTATTAGAACTACGAGTTGTGGTAGATTCTTCAACATTAAATTGAATAAGTTCACATCATATACTACTAATACATACGAAAACAGAATACATAATGATATACCCGACAAGGTAAGATCTGTCAAACTATAAAATGAGAAATCTCAAATAAATTATTACACCATAAAGAATGATAAAAAAAGTTTTTGACAGCGCAGACAATCTCAATTGGTATGTACAATATTCATGTATTGAGAAGTCTAAGGTATGATACTTCTTGAGTAGCTATGGGTAACACATAAAATGTGATAGAAACAGGTCCATAGCTATGGCCAATTTACTTTGTGCTAGTGATAAACAAAAAAAATCGCTGTCGATACAAACCAATAGCTATGGCTCATTTAGTTTGTGTCACATCACTGATCCAACTCGAACAATGAAGAATTGATGTCCAAAAGAAAATAATTATCAGGGTATAATATCTTTCAAAGACATTAAGAGGCAACCAGAGAAAACAAGTTACAATCTTTTGCAACATTCTTACTAAAAAAACCCATATTTTGTAACATACAAAGAAACAGACATTAAATGGGCTCATCAGTTTTGACAATGCAGCTTGATGACATTAAATGGGCTCATCAGTTTTGACAATGCAGCATCATCAAACTAGGTCATGACTTAAATCAAATGTTCTCCCAAAATTCAGATGCTTTTTTAGAGTCAAATGACTTACTCCGTTCATCCCCACTCTATGCAGGCAGCATAAGAGAAAGCATTTTGCACAGTACTAAGACATTTTTTGGGTAAGTTAATCTAGTTATCAATTCAGAGCTACTAGACAATCACTAGTCTGATTGGATCAATTATGATTCATCCTAGAAGGATTGGCTAATTATGTAAAGAATCAATCAGGGAATTAGTTCAACTGCAGATGGATCTTTCCTTAAAAGAGCTTACTAACTAGATGCTAAGCGTCTTATTTGTTTACGGATAATGGCAAAATGGAAACTGTTTGCATTTGGATCTCACGATGTCATAACATCTTCAAAGCCATTTAAGGCTATTGCAGAAAGATAACGAAGTATATGTCACATGACTCACATCATCAATAAAAAATGCAGTATCATGAATCTAAATCATTACATAGAACTAGTATTGTCCAGAAATCCATTAGCTTTATCAGAGTCACATTACTTCCATTGTTCAACCCCACAATATGTAGGTAGCATATGAGAAAGCATTTTCCACATTACCAGATCATTTGTTGGTCAGTCGATTTTATTTTTCAGTTTAGAGCTATTAGATTGGGGGAAAATTCATTATTCTCATTGATTTGATAGGCCAATTTTAGAAAGAAGCAATGGGGAATTAGTTCGATGTAGATCGGACTTACAACTCTGCAACTGGATGCTTAATGTCTTGTTAGGCATAGTAGAAAAGGAAACTATTTGTGTTTGGATCTCAGAATATAATAACTTCTTTAAAGCCCTTTTAAGGCTATTGCAGGAAGATAACGCGGTTTTATCACATCATTGATCCATAATGCAGTGCAACAAGAAATCAAAACAGGATACACAACATTCCAAAGAATTCATCAATTAAATCAAATGTTCACTAGAATTCAATTAGTTTTGTTAGATCAAGCCATCTCCTTGATTAAAAATCCACAATGTTTTGACAAGGCAAGGAAAAATAATGCATATATAAGATGGTATTTCCACACTGGAGAGAGCTTCTCGGTCCTCTTGTAGTAGCAAGCTAGGCGATGGATTTTGCTCTCCACAAGAATCAACCGGAATTTGGAATCCTTATCTGTAATTCCTGTTTTTCATTTTATATATTTTTTAGTGTATTTTTCTTTTTGTGTATTTGATTCTCATTGTATCTCTTTTTGAACCTTGTTTTGGATCTCCATTCTCAATATATTCATCTATTTGATTTGTCGTCTTTTATTTGCTCTTAATTCAATTTGTTTGTCATTGATTCATCTCTGTTGATCGAGCCATTATTTTTTATTCTCATTATATTTATTCATGCCCTATTTTATTTGTTCATCTTGTTTCCCATCTCATTTTAGATCACCCTATATTCTATTAAATTATTCCAATAGCAAACTAAACCCTACCCATTTCTTTTTGGATCCATTATATCTATTTTACCCTAATTAAAACCCTACCCATTAAGCCCCAACTAAACCCGTTACCCATTTCTATACCTGAAACCCAACTTGCACCTAAAACCCTAATACTACTCTGCATATTTATACCCCACCCTATATATAATACCCACCTGTGCTACCCTAGTATCCCTTAACCCTAGCCGCTCTACCCCTCCCGCTCATCTCTCTCTCCCGACCACTTCATCCCTGCCCTCGACTTCCCCTCCTGCTCGTGCTGCCCTGTGCCCCTGCCGACCCCCTCGGTGACCACCCCCTGTCGCCCTGCAACCCGACGCCACCACACCAACAGTGCCGACCACGGTCCCCGTGCCCGCCGTCGCCTCTCACCACAGTCCAGACTCTCTATCCCTGTGCATCATCCTCCCGAAGGCGCAGCACAACCCGCTGCCCCTCCAGCCAGTCGCGACACCCTCAATAGCCCCTGTGCTTCTCTGTCCCCTGGCTCCTCTCGACGATGCAGCCACCCTGCAGCACTAGGCCGACGCCCCCTTGGTCTCCTCCTCTTTCCGAAGCCAGCAGAAACTATAGCACCGTAACCCACTGCCATTGTCGTCTCTCCCTCTCTCTTGTGTGCGTGTGTCGGATCTCGTGTTGTGTTCGAGTTGTGTTCGTGATCCGTTCGTTGTGTTTGTGTTCGTGCCTCGAAAATCCGTTACCGTTATTCTCTTTGCATCATCGTTTTCGTCGTTGACTATAAGGCAAGTAATTTGTATAATTTCTGTTGCAAATACAAGTACTAAATACTGTATGTAGTATAGTTGTGCTCTAGAGACAATTCTTATGAAAAATCCCTGTTATATCTTATCTCTATGTGTTGATTTACCCGAAGTTGTCTCATTACACACACGACATGAAATAACTTAGAGATGATCACTTCTTGATGTATACATGCATGTTGTTTGTGATTCATGACTTATCGTATGACCTTGTATGCTTGATGTGCTAGTAATAGTACAACTCGTTGTAGACTTGTTAAACACCCTATACCATGTTGCTTGAAAATTTAGTACACCATATTTCACGTTTGGTATAATTTGGATGTGTTTAATATGATCTATGTTGATTTTATGTATAAAGAAAATTCTATTTTTGTTGTACCCCATTTTGTTCAATATTTTAGACCATATTAAGGTCAGTATATGAAAATTATTTGTGAATATGAATTATAGAGAACTCTGTCTACTTTCCAGATTTTCTGACAGATCTCAGTTTCAATTTGTGAGTTGTAAGTTATGGCTATTTTACTACAGAGGTGTAGAAAAATTACAGATTTGGTTTTATTTGAATTCTGGAGAGTAAATTATTTTTATACTGATGTTAAAGATAATATTTTGATCCAATATTTTGCTGAGTAGAACTAGACTTGATTGGGATTAACCCCTAATTTTGTGGATTTAATTGATGACTTTTATAAACTATTCTACACTTGCAAACAACTAATACACTTGCAGAATTTTCGTGCTGTTCTGTAAAGAACCTAAATTTTGACCTAATTCTATTTGCTGTTTACAAAAACTTTGTGAATATGAATTGTAGCCTACTGTATCTGTTGCCGCTGAATTTGGTGTGGGGGCAAACAGATAGTATTTGTGGATTCTTAGGGAAACTGAATAGTAAACCTGTTCCGTCGGGGTTTGATCGTCGATCCCGCCGTACACCTGCAAAAAGTGCGAGACACCGGGGTTGTTCCCGGCGACGCACCCTCCGACGCTCAAGTCAGTAATCTGGAAGACTATGAAAGAGCGCAAAAACTGGTGAAAGATTGATTACCTCTTAATGGAGATGGATGGGGGGTATTTATAGGCGTCTTAGGGAATAGATTAGGCATGTAATCGCTGTGTATAGATAAGGAATGTAATCCCTAATCCCCAGTGAAAGGATAGGTATGAATCAGGGCCGCTGATTAATATTAATCAGAAACCCTAATTCTATCCTAGTGGACCGGGTTCGTTGTGGGTTGAAACCCGCACCCAGTTGAGGTGGATCCGTTCGCGGGTTATTGGATCTGTGGGAAGGAGGCCCAGTACCCGTTTCAGACCCGTTTGTAGGTGAAATTACTATTTTACCCCTAGACTTTAGGATTCGTGTCTGATTCGGACGGTCTTGATTAAACCCCTATTTTTAGCCACATCACGAGCCCCCCACTCCCAAGGGCTGAGGGCGATCAGTCTTTGAGGAGTAGTTTGACTGTTTTAGTGGCTAGTGGAGTTGTATCGGAGTCCGAATGGGTGATTTTGAATCCTGAAGTGTGGGGGTAAGGTAGCTCCTTCTTCTTTTGAAGCCATACGATGTTCCGAGGCTGTATCAAGTTTTTATCTATTTTTTCGGGCTATTTATTTAATTTTGCGATGCGTTAACTAATTGTTCGGGGGGCTTAACAGTATATTCTAGGCAATAATTGTTCGTTCAGGGGCTCAAAAATATTCCTTCGAATTTTCAATTATTGTCCAGAATTTTTAGCTAATTTTCCCAATTTTTAAGCAATTTTTCGCAATTTTTAAATAAATAAAACGATTTAAATAAATAAAAATCGATTTTTAAATACTGATTTATGACGTGGCATGATCTGGGCCTTCGATCAGCGTGGAGCGCGAATTTCTGAGTGATCAGACGGTCTCCGTTCCTCGGCAGGATTTTTTGCCGTATACGGGGGTCGGCTCCTCGGTTCCTTGGCTCGGAGCGTCAGCGCTTCGGCTCGGAAGGTCAGTGCCTCGGCTCGGAGGGTCCGAGGTACGTGGCATCATCTGGGCCGTCCATCTCACCGTGGATCCCCATAAAATGCTATCTTGTCGTTTAGTGGACGTGGCAGCATCTGAACCGTCCATCATGACGAGCGCGCTTTTTCACAAGATCCAACGACTGATATGGGTCGGCATGTTTTTTTGCCATATACGAGGGTCGGTTCCTCGGCATCTCGGCTCGGAGAGTCAGCGCTTCGGCTCGGAAGGTCAGTGCCACGGCTCGGAGGGTCCGAGGTACGTGGCATTATCTGGGCCGTCCATCTCAGCATGGATCCCCATAAAACGCTATCTTGTCGTTTAGTGGACGTGGCGAGATCTGAACCGTCCATCATGACGAGCGCGCTTTTTCACAGGATCCAACGGCTGATATGGGTCGGCGCGTTCTTTTGCCATATACGAGGGTCAGTTCCTCGGCATCTCGGCTCGGAGTCTTCATGACGTTTGCCGAGGCGCTGAATTGGATACTTTGAAAGATGTCTTGGACGGGTTGCTACCTTCCGAGCCCAGTAGCTCGGCCGTTCGACTAAGCTGTTCGGTAGCTCGGTCGAGCATGCCAATGGCAGGCATTTCGGAAGGTACACATGGCCGGATCTGGTCCGTTCATCATGGCGCGCATCACGAGGATGGGGTTCAGATCACGAGAAAACGTTATCTTGTCGTTTTGTGGGCGTGGCGAGATCTGAACCATCCATCGAATTCTGATGCGAATTTTGGAGAGATCCGACGGTGACTTCGCTTCGGGAAGATTTTTCTCCATATACGAGGGTCGGTACCTCGTCATCCCGGCTCGGAGCCTCAGCACTTCGTCTCGGAAGGTCAGTGCCTCGGCTCGGAGGGTCAGTGCCTCGGCTCGGAGTCTTCGTGACGTTTGCCGAGGCGCTGAATTGGATACTTTGAAAGATGTCTTGGACAGGTTGCTGCCTTCCGAGCCCAGTAGCTCGGCCGTTCGACTAAGCTGTTCGGTAGCTCGGTCGAGCATGCCGATGGCAGGCATTTCGAAAGGTACACATGGCCGGATCTGGTCCGTTCATCATGGCGCGCATCACGAGGATGGGGTTCAGATCACGAGAAAACGTTACCTTGTCGTTTTGTGGGCGTGGCGAGATCTGAACCGTCCATCGAATTCTGACGCGAATTTTGGAGAGATCCGACGGTGACTTCGCTTCGGGAGGATTTTTCTCCATATACGAGGGTCGGTGCCTCGTCATCCCGGCTCGGAGCCTCAGTGCTGCTTGACTAAGGTGTTCGATAGCTCGGCTCGGCAGACCGGTGGCCGAGTCGTTGACTTGGGTGATTTGAGGAGTTTTTCGCTTCTTGTAACGTCGCAACTTTCCGCTTGGCGCTTTGGCTTCTTAGTGGGCCTTTGAGGTTCCCAAGGAGGCCCACCATCTCCTAGGGTTATAAGTTTTCACTCTCCCACCCCTGAGCTCATTTCTTACTTTTCACTCTAAGATTTTACTTGTTCTCTAAGTTCTCTGCTAGCGGCAACTTTTGCTCCACGGTGGTGTCGTTAGCTGTCGCGTGGGCCAGGCAATTTCCGGCGAGCATTTTCCGACCGTGAACGTCACTTCAAAGGTCAATTTACTTTGCCTTAGCTTTTTCTAGAGATGTCAAGAGTGAACTCGGGGAGTGGGGCCTCGTCTTCGGGCGATGACGGCGCTGAGGAGAGGAGAAGGGTGGAGGCTCGAAGGAAGGGGAAGCAGGTCGCAGATCCGTCGGCTACCGAGGCGAGACACGGGAAGAAGAAGAGGAGGGTGGAGACCCAATCTCCCGTAGTGGCGGTGATTGTGGAAAACCTGAAGCAAGCCCCCGAGTTGGGACGATATCCCTCTGTCCTGTCCGGGCATTCGGGGGTCAGGCAGTACGAGGGCGACCTTTTGGAGAAAGCGATCTACGGAAAGTCGAAGATCGTTGAGGAACCTAACCCGGCCCTTCCCACCGAAGCCGACGAGCTCATTTCGGTGTTATCCGAGAAAGATCTTCTTCGTATCAGAAAGGCCTTCGCCATTCCTCCGGAGTACAAATTGATGATCCCCGGTCCCGGGATGCGAGCGAATTCCAAGCTGTCGTCGTCGGACATGTGCATGTTTGACTTCGACTCTTTGAATGCCGGACTGCGTTTCCCGCTGCACCCTTTCATCCTCCAGATCCTCGGCTGGTTCTGCCTCGCACCGACCCAATTCATGCCGAACACATGGCATCACGTGAACGCTTTCTTGCTCCAGTGCTACAGAGCTGAGGTAGAGCCGGACCTAACGGTCTTCCGAGGTCTGTATCGAATAAACCGGCAGCACAAGACGGAGCATCGATACTACTTGGGGCCGAGGAAGGGTGTTAGGATCGTAGAGAACCCCGACTCAATTAAGGGTTGGAAAGAGAGGTATTTTATATTAAGGGGTGAGGCGATACGGCACATTCCGACCCGGTGGAAACCGGAGGTGCCGAAATTTGCGAGAGCCGACCCTGTACTGTCTGAGGCCGAGGAGGAGGTGGCGAGGAAGATCATGGCCCTTCTCCTGTTGAGTTGGAGGGAGTTGACGGAGGAGGTGCTGTTCGGGTCCGACCTTAGCCCCATCGACCCGAGTATGCTCCTGACATCTCATGTATTTTCGTTTTTCTTTCAAGTCTTTAGTTCATCTTGCTGACTCTTTTTTTTTTGTGTCCGATGCAGAGGCGATGAAGATTGATTTCAACGCCATGATGGCCGACAGGTCCAAGTTGGCCGGGGGCAGAAAGAGGAAGAGGACGGCCGCGGCTGCCTCATCGACTTCGCAGCCCACGGTCGCTTCTACCACCACCCTGCCTCCTCCGGCTACCGAGGTGCCTTCGGAGGTGGTTGTCACCGAGGAGCCCTTGGTCCCTGTGTCCCCGACCGTGATTGAGGGAGCCTTTGATGTTAACGCGGCACTGTCGCTTGAGGCTCCACCATTGACTAAAGCGGCCGAGGAAATCCTGACCGAGCAGCACAAGCAGTTGTTCGTGCTGAACTGGCGGGTGAAGAACCATGACGGGTTCCTCGACAACTCGCATATGTCGGTTCAGGTCGTCAAGCATTTGGCGACGCCAAAGGACAGAGCCGCATTGAAAGCGGGGACGGTCGGCGACGACACCTATGAGGTGGCTCGGTCGCTCGTGTCGGTAAGTTTTTCTCTTGTAAATTCGTTCAGTTTTCTGCCCGGTTTGCACATTGCTCTGATCGACGTTTTTGCAGGCCACCTGCCACTTCGGGCACCTTCTCGAGACGTTCGCCGAGCAGGAGAAGGAGCTAAAGGCCGCCAGTGACAAAGACAGGGCGGAGAAGGTCAGGGCGGTTCGGCAGCTCGAGGCCGAGCAGCGGCGGGTCGAGGCCTTGGAAGTCCGGGTCGTCGATCTTGAGGCAGACTTGGAGAGGGCTAAGGGGCGACTCGACGCGGAGTCTGTCAAGGCCAAGAAGGCTGCCGAGGAGCTGGCGGCGTCGGCGAAGTCTCTGGCAGACCTGAAGGCGGAGAAGGAGGCACAGGCCGTCAAGATCAGGGCTGAGGTAGAAGCCGAGGTCGAGGCTGAGGCGAAGAAGAACATGGCCGAGAACATGGAGAGGTCTTATCAGAGGGCCCTCGACCATGTTCAGGACCGTGTCCCCTGGCTTCGAGCGGGTCGGCTACAGACTGTGGCCCGGATCGCCCTCAGGCGGCGAGGAGGAAGGAGGCGAAGGCGACGATGTCGAAGGTGTTGATGAGGAGGAGGAGGTCGACCCACCAGTGGCGAATGCCCAGGCCGAGGGGAGGATCGAGGGGACATCTGGCGACGCGCCCGTGGTTGAAGCGGCGACGCAGGTGGACCCCTGATCCCCTCGTAAAAATTTTTGTAGATTTTGTTTTTTCTTTCAAACTGTGTAATGCCTTTTGCGGACTGGCCACCGCTTTTGATGAATGAAAAGTTTTTTGATTTCGCAATTTTGTCTAAGTGTTTGGTTCGGCAATATAGTACTTCAATGTTCTCTTTCTCATTTCAGATTGCCGAGCAGACTCTTATCACCTTGGCTGATCGGCACCGAACCGAGTTGTTTAAGCGGTCTCGGGAGGATCGTCTCGAGGGTGAGGTTCATCTGACGAGGAGAATACTTTATATTGTAGAGAAGAGGAATAGCGAGCTGTTGGTCGAGCTGCATCATCTGCGGATAGTCGAGGCCGAACTATCTGCGAAGGAAGAAGAGTTGGCTCAGGTCTCGGCCGAACGAGACGACTTTGCAAGGAAGGTGGAACAGTTGCAAAGGGTGACGGTCGACAAGAGCATTGAGGTGACCCACTTGCGCCGCATTATATCCAACAACGCCGAGTATCCTGGTTCGGCAAAGCTTCCTCGGTTCAAAGTGATAGTAAAAGGATGACACGTTGAAGGATCGGATCGTCGAACTGGAGGAAGAGGTTGCTCGGCTCAAGCCTCAGCCGGTGAGGGCTAACGTCCGGAGCACCTCGTGCACTCGCGAAGAGATCGAGCGAGGGATCACGTTTTATCAGGCCGCGAGCCGGACCCCCATCATAGGTAGGACAGCAGCCGACGCCCAAAGTGGGGTAGCGGTGTCTTCAAGTGGTGCTTCGGTCGGAGCGACTGTCAGGGTTGTGGGAGCAGTTCCGAATGGCGAACTACATCTAGCTCGCCTAGGAGCGAACTTTGCGAAGTAGAATCGAGCCAAGTGTTGGACTCTGAACCATTCAACGGCTGTGGGAGCAATTCCGAATGGCGAACTACTTCTAGCACGCTTAGGAGCGAACTTGCGAAGTAGAATCGAGCCAAGTGTTGGACTCCGAACCATTCAACGGATGTGGGAGCAATTCCGAACGGCAATCTACTTCAGGCTCGCCTATGGGCGGGCCAGGGAAGTAGAGTCGAGCCGAGTGTTGGACTCCGAACCATCGTGAGATTAGTTTGTCGGCTGTGGGAGCAATTCCGAATGGCGAACTACTTCTAGCTCACTTAGGAGCGAACTTGCGAAGTAGAGTCGAGCCAAGTGTTGGACTCCGAACCATTCAACGGATGTGGGAGCAATTCCGAATGGTGATCTACTTCAGGCTCGCCAATGGGCGAACCGGGGAAGTAGAGTCGAGCCGAGTGTTGGACTCCGAACCATCGTGGGATTAGTTTGTCGGCTGTGGGAGCAATTCCGAATGGCGAACTACTTCTAGCTCGCTTAGGAGCGAACTTGCGAAGTAGAGTCGGGCCAAGTGTTGGACTCCGAACCATTCAACGGATGTGGGAGCAATTCCGAACGGCGATCCACTTTAGGCTCGCCAATGGGCGAACCGGGGAGAGTAGAGTCGAGCCGAGTGTTGGACTCCGAACCATCGTGAGATTAAAGAGTTAAGGCAGAGAGATGTAATAGTAGCGAAGATATGAAAAAACTTTATTTACTAATATCCAATGATCGGCTGCTTCTAAAGTTGCTAGCCGTTATTACAATGAAAAATAAAAGAAAATTACTACAAGTAACAGGAAAGGGACGGTTCGACATCTCGAATTACTTAGAGAGGCGTTGTGGCTCTCTCTTGGTATTTTAAGAGATGGTCGGCATTCCAAGTCCTGGGAATTTCCCTGCCTTCGAAATCTTCTAGTCGGTACGTGCCGGGACGGATTTCTTTAGAAATCTTGTAAGGACCCTCCCAGTTCGGGGCCAATTTGCTTTTCTGACTAGGGAACGAGATGGCCAACTTTCGGAGGACCAGGTCCCCTTCTCTGAGGTCCGTTGGGCGGACTCTTTAGTTGTACGCTTGCTTGATCCTTCTTCGGTAAGTTTGTTGGCGTATGGCAGCTCTCTCTCGGATTTCGTCTATCAGATCTAGACTCGCTCTGAGCTCCCTAGCGTTCTGCTCTTCTTCATAAGCAATCAGACGAGGAGAGGGTAACCCGACTTCTAGGGGGATAATGGCCTCGGACCCGTAGGTGAGATTGAACGGGCTCTCGCCTGTTGGGGTCTGCTTGGTGGTGCGGTAATTCCAGAGAACGTTAGGCAGCTGATCGACCCACAAGCCTTTGGAACACTTGTCTAACCTCTTCTTAATGCCTGAAAGGATCTGTCGGTTGGCATTCTCGGCCTGGCCATTTGACTGAGGATGGGAGACAGAGGAGAAACGGTGTTGTATGGCGAGGTCTTCACATAGAGCTCGGAAGGCAGCCCCGGTGAATTGTGTTCCGTTGTCTGTAATTAGGACCCTGGGGACGTCGAATCGGCAGATCACGCTCTTCCAGAAGAATTGAACAACCTTGTTTTCGGTGATCGTGGCCAGTGGTTCGGCCTCTATCCATTTCGAAAAATAGTCGACTGCCACGATTAGGAACATGAGCTGTCCGGGGGCTGGCGGAAACGGCCCTAGTAAATCCATCCCCCACATTGCGAAGGGGATCGGACTTGATAGGGAAGTGAGTTGTGCCTGTGGAAGGCGTCGGATGTCCGAGTGCTTCTGACAGGAGCTGCATTGCCGAACGTGTCGCTCGGCGTCCCGTAGGAGAGTGGGCCAGAAATACCCGTAGTTCAACACTTTGCGCGCTAGGGCTCTGGAGCCGGAATGGGCCCCGCCGATGCCCTCATGAAGTTCTTGCAGGGCGTAGTCGGCTTGCCTGGGGGAGAGGCACCTCAGATAGGGCCATCCGTCCACCTCGGGTGAAAGAGCATTTATATAGGATGCCTTCGATCAGTGTGTAACGCTCGGCTCGGGTCCTTACTCTTCGTGCTTCCTTCGGATCCTCGGGGAGGAGTCCGTCCCTTAAAAATTCGACGAGGGGCTTCATCCAATTGTCTTCGAAGAGGACAGGCAATGTTTCAACGGAGTCGAGTGTATCGTCCTCTATGCTCGGCTTCAGGAGGACTTCTATCAAAACAGTCTGTTCGAGGCCTTGAAGGGAATAGGAGGCTAACTTGGATAGGGCGTCGGCCTGAGCATTTTCTTCCCTGGGGATCCTTTGGATGAGGGCCTCCTCAAACAGTGCCATGAGGCTTTTGACTTTAGCCAAGTATTTGACCATCCTGTCGTCGCGGGCTTCATACTCGCCCAGGACCTGATTGACGACCAACTGAGAGTCGCTGAAGATCCGCAGGTGTTGTGCCCCTGCATTTTGGGCCATCCCAAGGCCGGCTATGAGCGCCTCGTATTCAGCTTCGTTGTTCGAGGCTTTGAAGTTTATACGGAGGGAGTATTGGAGGATAAAGTCATCTGGGCCTGCCAGGATGACCCCTGCCCCGCTTCCCTCGTTGCAAGAGGATCTGTCAACATAGACCGACCAGACGGGTGGTCCTTTCACTGTTTGGCTGGACTCGTGGATAGTACTCTCAACTATGAATTCGGCTAGTGCCTGGGCCTTGATCGCGGTCCGAGGCTGATAAGTTATATCATGTTGGCTCAGCTCGATCGACCATTTCATAAGGCGACCCGAAGTCTCGGGCTTGTGAAGAACCTGTTTCAGCGGCTGGTCGGTAAGAACGACCACCGAATGGGACTGGAAGTATGGGACGAAGCTTTCTCACGGCCATCACCAGGGCGTAGGCCATTTTCTCAATCTTCGGGTACCGGAGCTCGGCGTCCCGAAGCACTTTACTAACGTAGTAGATGGGCTTCTGAGCCCGGTCTTCTTCCCTCACTAAGACTGCACTGAGGGTCTGCTCGGAGGTTGCCAGGTAGAGGTAAAGGGGTTCGCCAGGGATCGGTTTGCTGAGGAGAGGGGGGTTGACGAGGTATGCCTTGAGCTGGTCGAAGGACTCCTGTTGCTGCTGCCCCCATTCGAATCCTTTAGCCCCCCTGAGGGCCTTGAAGAAGGGGAGACATTTTTCCCCGGATTTTGAGAGAAAGCACCCGTATGGCGGCGATGCGGCCTGTTAATCTTTGAACTTCTTTAACATTTCTAGGAGGGGCCATGTCCAATATGGCCTTGATCTTCTCCGGATTTACTTCAATTCCTCGTTGGCTAACCATGAAGCCGAGGAACTTCCCCGATGAGACGCCGAACGCACACTTGTTCGGGTTGAGTCTCATATTGTGCTTTCTCAGGACGTCAAATGCCTCTTGGAGGTCGGTCACATGATCAATGCCTCGGATGCTCTTCACCAGCATGTCGTCAACATACACCTCCATGTTTCGGCTGATCTGAGCCTGGAAAACCTTGTTGACGAGGCGTTGGTAAGTCGCCCCTGCATTCTTCAGGCCGAATGGCATGACTCTGTAGCAATAGAGGCCTTGGTCGGTCACAAAAGATGTCTTCGGGATATCCGGGGGGAACATTCTTATCTGATTGTAACCTGAGAAGGCATCCATGAAGCTGAGGAGCTCATGTCCCGAGGTTGCGTCAATCAGAGTGTCAATACTCGGTATAAGGAAGGGGTCTTTGGGGCAAGCCTTGTTGAGGTCGGTGAAATCAATACAAATTCTCCAAGTCCCATTGGACTTCTTCACCATTACTACATTCGATAACCACTCCGGATAGTTGACTTCCTGTATGAACCGGGCCTTCAAGAGTTTGTCCACCTCCTCTTTGATAGCGAGCTAACGCTCGGGGGCGAATTTGTGCCTCTTCTGCTGAACCGGTTTGGACCCCGGGTCGACGCTTAAGCGGTGGACTAAGAGCTCGTCGGAGATACCGGGCATATCTGCGGCTGACCAAGCGAAGAGATCTTGGTTCCTTCGGATGCATTGTACAATGTTGGAGTGTAGGGCGGACGGGAGGGTCTTGCTGACAAAGAACTTGCGGGCTGGCTCCTGCTCAGAGAAGAGCACTTCCTCTAATTCGTCCACTGGCTCGGACGTTGGCCGAGCAGCATCTAGGGGGATTTCCAGAGTTTCTAAGGAGAGGACGGGTCCGAGGGTAGAGGTCATATAACACTTGCAGGCCTGCTCCTGATTGCCCCTTACTTCTCCTACTCCGGCCCGAGTGGGAAATTTCATTTTGAGGTGGTAGGCAGAAGGGACGGCTTCAAGGGCAGCCAGGCCGGGCCATCCCAAAATGACATTGTAGGCTGCTGGGACGTCTACGACCATGAAATCCATCGACTCCGTCCGGGTAGTAGGAGTTTTGCCAGCAGTTACGTCGAGGGTAATCACCCCTTCAATAGTCACTGGCACCCCCGTGAACCCATGGAGCGTGTAACCGGCGGGCTTGAGTCTGTCCCGGAAGAGCTTTAGGCCGTTAAAAGCGGCGAGGAAGAGGATGTTGACGGAGCTGCCGTTGTCTACTAAGATCCTCTCCACTTTGAAGTTCGCCATGTGGAGACTGATGACGAGTGTGTCACAATGAGGTGTGCGGACACCTTCAAGATCTTCGTCAGAGAACGTGACGGGCACTCCGAGGCCTTTGGGAGGAGGCATGGTTCGGACCGAGTTGAATTCTCTTGTAAATGCCTTCCGAGAGGAGTTCGAGGAGCCCCCCATTGGACCCCCATGGATGAGGTGGAGGACTCGCTCTTCCTCAAAGTCTGGCGTCTCTTCTCGTTCCGGACGCTTGTTAGCCCCCCGAGGCTGGGGAGGAAGTTCGGCTCGGTCCTTTCTTACAAACTTCGTCAGCTGCCCCCTCTGGATAAGGGCTTCGATCTCGTTTTTCAGGGCACGACAATCGTTGGTGTCATGCCCATGGTCCCGGTGATAACGACACCATTTTTCTTTATCCCTCCTCTTGGCGGGGGTGTTCATCCTCGGAGCTGGAGGTAAGATCCCCTCCTTTTCGACTTCCATCAGAATAGTTGAGACGTTAGTGGTGAGGGGAGTGAACTTCTCGAATCTGGGGGGAGATCGGCGCTGGCCGACATTATCCTTTTGGAGCTTCTTAGCCCCTTCCTCTTCTGTTCCTTTTCTCTTAAACCCGGAGGAAGACCCCTCCCAGTTGGGTTGATGCTCGGCCTCTTCGGCCCGGATGTACTGTTGTGCAATCTAGTTACCTAATTAAATAGATAA
Source organism: Hemerocallis citrina (assembly GCA_017893485.1). Taxonomy (NCBI): domain Eukaryota; kingdom Viridiplantae; phylum Streptophyta; class Magnoliopsida; order Asparagales; family Asphodelaceae; genus Hemerocallis; species Hemerocallis citrina. The sequence goes on along the minus strand of CM030366.1, from coordinate 76,665,514 downwards.
AACTAGACACAAATTAAAAACCTCGCAAGTGCACGAATCGTTTATAGAAGCGTAGCAATAGCAAGGGTCGATCCCACAGAGATTGTAGACTTTAACTTACTAATCAATAAAAAGAATAAGAATCATAAAGAGTTGTTTTAAAGATCTAAAAGAAATAAAAATATTAAAACTAAATTAAGAAGTGTTGAATCACAAATATTTATGAAGTAGTTGGGTTTAGATCTCCACCAATAGTCAATAATGCTAAGTTACCTCCTGAACTTCTTCTTATTACTCATGTTTGTTCCCTTCAAGGGCATGGTATCTACTCCTTAAAGTACTGTTTCCCTAAGCCAAGAATTAGGCATGGTATCTACTCTAATTCGTTTCTTTCATTAAGTGTTTAGCATGGTATCTACTAAGTTGTACTTAAAGAAAACATAAGATCAGTGGAAACGAACAAACACTCAAGGTTCTAGAAATTGGTATCAGATCTAGATCCCTTAAGTTGATTGAACCAAGAACCCCAAAAGATTCCCTTGTTACAGGTTACGGGCACGAGATATGGGTCGTCTCAATATGCTCATATAACAGATTCAGATAGATGGTAATGCAAACTTGATATTCTCAAGTTCTGTACGTCAGTCGACTGGCTCTCACCTCAGTCGACTGCTCTCAGAGCTTCGAGAACCAGTTTGATTATCATAAGTCTATATCAATTCAATCAGATTCAATCAATAAGTAAAATAGAAGATTTCAAAAGAATATAGCATTACATAACTATGGCTTCAATCTTTCCAACTATGACATTAGTTCCACATAATAATACTTTTATTAATCAACAAGTTTGAATACATGGTTAACATAAAAGAATAAGAAAGAGAAGGAATAAACTGATGTAGTTCGGTCAAATAGGTCGGCTGGCTGTCACACAGTCGACCGGCCGTTCTTTTCTTAAGTACTTGATCTCCTTTCTTCTTCTCTGATGCTGATAAAGTGCTTCTTGTTGATGGCTCTGGAACTTTGTGATTCGGTGATTCAGGATGCGTGCGGAAGAGAGAGCCTCCTAAGTAATGCTTCTTGGTTGGTATTTATAGAACACGGCTAGAGAATTAGGGTTTGCACTTTTCTTTTTATAGAAAAGTCCTTTTCTTTTATTTATTTCCTCCTTCGTTGCTCTGCGTATTATTTCTTTCTCTTTTCTTCTATTCTTCCTTTTCTGTTCTGATTTGAATTAGATTTGGATGAATCTTCAAATATCTTATCTTTTGACTCTGCCGCCTACCAGTCGACTTGTCTTCGAATCAGTCGACTGTGCCGAGACTTCTGAAGATTTTATAATTGATCATTCAAGTCGACTGTTGACAATCAACTTCTCTGGGCAGTCGCCTGTTGTAATGGACCAGTCGACTGATGATTTGCAATTTTCTGTGTATCATCCTGAATCTGCTTCGTTTCTCTGTTTTAGGCTGTTTCCTATGGAAAAGAGAATAAGAGTTAAATATCACATATAGAGCATTTAAATGTCTAATTGCCTTAAGATTATTGCTCCTAAATGTGAATAATATTTGGTTCATCAAATACCCCCAAACTTAGCTTTTGCTTGTCCTCAAGCAAAGAGTGAATTTATGAACAAGGGGATACTAATAACTATAGACTCAACCATCAAGAATTCTTATTATGTGATCATCAACATAGAAAGGTATAAACAATTTCAGATAAAGTAAAATTAAACATCCCCACTTTCTCTAGTGCAATTGTTTATTCATAACTCCAAACTCAACCACACTTGTCATGCAATTAATTATAGTTATAGTATGTAATTACTCAATCTGTGATTATCCCTTTTTCTCTACTACAAACCGAGTAGCAAACTAGAGTTTTTTTTTTTATTTTTTTTATTTATTTATTTTTTTTAGTCTCTTCTCTAAAGTTGTCGCTTGCCTTTTTACGCGAATGCAAAACATTTGTGATGAATCCACCCGGTTACTCAGCAAGTCACAAACTTTAAAGTGCTTTGCATACTCATATTTCAAGTTGCCGTTTGACGTAAAGGTAAACATTGGTGATGAATACCCCTAGTTACTAAGCACCCAAAACATTGGAGTAGATTGACTTTATTCAGATATATTTATATATATATATTTTATCACTCTATTTACTTAAACTCAATTTAGGACTAGATCTAAAGGGAATAATCACCAGAAAAAGCATCACATTTGTGTATTATGTATAATCGCATGACTCATATAATTTTGTAAGGAATTTATGAAACTCAACAATCCTAAAGTAAATAAGTATCCTTCTTCTTACTTTATAAGAAATTGTTTATCCTAAAAAATTTCAAAATACTCAAAAATTAAATAACCCTAATACCCCCAAACTTAGATGGAACATTGTCCTCAATGTTCGAAAGAAAATGTAAAAATAGACATGTGTCACCATCTAGTAAGGAGAGACTGAAAATAAAAGATGAATAAATAAAAGAAAATAGAGGGAAAGTGTAAATACTCTCCTGAAAGTTGGGTTGCCTCCCAATAAGCGCTGTGTTTTATGTCTTCAGCTAGACTTGATGAGGTCATGCAATGTATTCAATGGTTTGAAGATTCACATCTTCCTCGTGCGGCTCTAGACTCATCTCCATGTAAGGCTTCGCCCTATGCCCGTTCACCTTAAATGTTTGATTCTTCTCTTGGCTATGAACCTCCAATGCACCATGTGGAAAGACTCTTGTGACAATATACGGCCCATACCATCTTGACATAAGCTTGCCTGGAAAAAGTCTCAATCTTGAGTTGTATATCAATACCTTCTGTCCTTCATAAAATTCCTTTCTTGCTAGCTGTTTGTCATGGTACAACTTTGTCCTTTCCTTGTACAATTTTGCATTTTCGTATGCGTCGTGCCTCAACTCTTCAAGCTCATTCAGTTGCAACCTTCTTTTGTCACCTGCTTGTTTCATATCAAAATTGAACCTTTTGATGGCCCAATAGGCTTTGTGTTCCAACTCCACTGGCAGGTGACATGCTTTTCCAAAGACCAACCGGTATGGTGACATGCCGATGGGTGTTTGGTATGCGGTTCTGTAGGCCCATAATGCATCGTTCAAGCGCAGCGACCAATCCTTCCTCCTTGTGTTGACTGTCTTTTCCAAAATGCTCTTGATTTTTCTATTGCTGATCTCCACCTGCCCACTAGTTTGAGGGTGATATTGGGTGCCCACTCTATGTGTGATACCATATTTCTTCATCAAAGAAGCAAATGAAAAGTTATTGAAGTGGCTCCCTCCATCACTAATTATCGCCCGTGGTGTACCAAACCTTGTGAAAATGTTCTCCTGCAAAAACTTGACAACAACTTTGTGATCATTAGTTTTTGAGGGGACAGCCTCGACCCATTTAGACACATAATCCACACCAACAAGAATATATAAATAACCAAATGAGTTAGGAAAGGGACCCATGAAGTCGATTCCCCAAACATCAAAAAGCTTGATTACTTGTTTGTTGTGCAGCGGCATTTGATTTCGAGAAGAGATGTTGCCTGTCCTTTGGCATTTGTCACAAGACCTGCAAAAAGAAAAAGCATCTTTGAATACTTTAGGCCCATAAAATCCAGATTGTAATACCTTGAGTGCTGTTCTTTTTGGTCCAAAATGTCCTCCACATGCATATTGGTGGCAATGTTGTAGAATACTTATTTGCTCTTCTTCTACCACACATCTTCTTATAATTTGATCAGGGCAGAATTTGAACAAATAAGGATCATCCCAATAATAGTGTTTGCACATAGCCACTAGTCTCTGTCTTTCTTGACTTGTCATACCTGGAGGGAAAACATGAGCAGTGAGATAATTTACAATGTCTGCAAACCATGAAAAATTTGACCAGTGGGATACCAGTCGACCGGTCCTGTTACCAGTCGACTGTCCCGATGATATGTTTATTTCAAATAGATGTTCATCTGGGAAATTTTCATTAAGTGGCAGCACAATTCTTTCTTCCTCATGCAGTAGTCTGGACATGTGATCTGCAACAACATTGTTACTTCCTTTCTTGTCTCTAATCTCAAGATCGAATTCTTGAAGCAACAGCACCCATCTGATCAATCTAGGCTTAGCATCCTTTTTAGCAAACAAATATCTCAAAGCAGCATGGTCAGTGAAAACAATAACTTTAGAACCAATCAAATATGATCTAAACTTCTCTACAGCAAAAATAACAGCTAACATTTCTTTTTCAGTAGTGGAATAATTTAGCTGTGCATCGTTTAGAGTTCGAGAAGCATAGTAAATAACATGGGGTTTCTTATTGATTCTTTGACCTAACACAGCTCCTAAGGCATAATCACTTGCATCACACATGAGCTCGAAAGGATGACTCCAATCTAGTGCCATGACTATAGGTGCAGAAATAAGAAGATTTTTTAGTGTAGTGAAAGTATTTGTGCACTCTTCTGTCCATGCAAACTCAACATCCTTAGCCAATAAATCACAAAGGGGTTTGGAGATTTTTGAGAAATCTTTTATGAATCTTCTATAGAACCCTGCATGTCCTAGAAAACTCCTAACACCCTTAACTGTAGTGGGAGGAGGTAGTTTTGATATTATATCAATTTTAGCTTTGTCCACCTCTATTCCCCTTTTTGACACTACATGTCCCAACACAATACCTTGCTGTACCATAAAATGGCATTTTTCCCAATTCAACACTAAATTGCATTCTTCACATCTTTTAAGCACAAGCTGCAAATGGTTAAGGCATTCATCAAAACAAGATCCAAAAATACTAAAATCATCCATAAATACCTCGATGAACCTTTCCACCATGTCTGAAAATATACTCATCATGCATCTTTGAAATGTTGCTGGTGCATTGCACAATCCAAAAGGCATCCTCCTGTATGCAAAAGTACCAAAAGGACATGTAAAAGTAGTTTTTTCTTGATCTTCTGGAGCAATAGCAATTTGATTATAGCCACTATAACCATCTAGAAAACAATAATGACTATATCCTGCTAATCTTTCTAACATTTGATCAATAAAAGGAAGAGGGAAGTGATCTTTCCTGGTTTCGTTATTTAGCTTCCTGTAATCAATGCAAACCCTCCAACCTGTGGTCACTCTAGTGGGGATAAGCTCATTTTCTTCATTCTTCACCACCGTTACTCCACTTTTCTTAGGCACTACATGTATAGGACTTACCCATTTGCTATCTGAGATAGGGTAAACGATACCAACATCTAGTAGCTTCAAAATCTCTGCTCTTACTACTTCCTTCATGTGTGGGTTCAGCCTTCTCTGTGCCTCCCTGCTAGGTTTCGCATTGTTTTCAAGGAGTATTTTATGCATGCATTTGGATGGACTTATTCCTTTGATATCTGCAATGGTCCATCCTATTGCATTCTTGTGTTCTCGTAATACCCTTAGTAGCTTATCTTCTTCCTGTGCACTCAAGTTTGCAGCAATTATCACTGGTAGCGTCTGGTTCTTGCCCAAATATGCATGCTTCAAATGGTCGGGCAACTGCTTAAGTTCTATGTCTGGGAGTCTCGGTGCAGTCGACTGGTTCCTGGTTGTGGCCAGATCAGTCGACTCATTCTGTTCACCAGTCGACTTATCTGCAGAAACAAGAATGTCATTAGTCACTAATTTTTCAAACACAGGTGCAAACCTACCTGAGTATGACTCTGGAGTTTCAAGGTGATGTACTGCCTCTGCAATCCCCCAGTCATCGTATTCCTGTTCATCATCAGATAAAGTTAGAGATTGTGTAATTGTGGCTTGTAGTGGTTCAACGCTATGTACCTGAAATGTTTGATCAACAATCTCCTGAACCACATCAACATTATAGCATTCATGATCATCATGTGGTAATTTCAGTGTATCGAACATTTTAAATTCAACCTTCTCTCCATTTATTTTCATGCTTATAGTACCCTTTTTAACACAAATTTTTATATCAGCCGTACTCATAAAGGGCCTACCTAAAATGATTGGTAGAGAAGATGGCATTGAAGAGTCCTCCATGTCTAACACAACAAAATCAGCAGGCAAAATGAAATCGTTTACCTGAACTAGGACATCTTCCAAAATACCTCTAGGTCTTTTGATGCTGCGATCCGCCAACTGCAAGGTGATGGATGTTGGTTGGAGTTCCCCCAATCCTAGCTTTTCATAGACGGTGTATGGGAGAAGATTGATGCTTGCCCCCAAGTCTAGTAATGCTTTCTCAAAGAAGTGCTCACCAATCCTGCAAGGAATAGTAAAACTACCTGGGTCTTTTAATTTGGGAGGTAATTTTCTTAATAAAACAGCACTGACTTCCTCTGTCAAAGCCACATCCTCCCTAACCTGAAATGTTCTTTTGTGAGTACAACATTCTTTCAAAAATTTAGTATAAGAAGGAATTTGTTTAATAGCATCAAGTAGGGGGATATTAATTTCTACCTTTCTGAGAGTTTCAAAGATGTCAAATAAATGTTGTTCTTTCTTTTGCTTGACTAATCTTTGAGGGAATGATGGCAATACTGTTCTTTCTTTTTCACTTACCTTGTTGGACCCCACAATTTTTGATGGTTGTGTTTCTGCTTCTTCTGTGTGTGTTCCAACTTTGTTGTCAATTATCTTACCACTTCTTAATGTTGTGACTGCCTTGAGCTGTTCTTGGCCTCCAGGGTTTGGTATAGTTTGTGATGGAAGTTCCCCTGCCCTTCGTTCACTTAATTCTTTTGCAATTTGGCCAATCTGTGTTTCCAACTTCTGAATTGCTTGCCCTTATTGGTTACTTGTTTGATGTTGTTGTTGGAGCAATTGAAGGACGGTGGATTCAAAATCCAACTTCTTCTGTTCTTGAACTGGCCTTGCAATCCCACTTCCCACTTGAAAATTCCGTGCATGTCCTTGTGTGAACTGAGTCCCTTGATTATTCTGATTATTGCTCCAGGAGAAGTTTGGATGGTTCCTCCACCCTGGGTTGTATGTGTTCGAGAAGGGATTGTTCTTTTGTGGAAACGCTCCTTGACCTACATAGTTTGCATGCTCCTGATCTGTGAAAGAAGACATGGGACATGTATCAGTTGTATGGTCTACATGAGAACAAATTGCACAAATTTCGTTTGATTGATTTTTAACTCCACCGATCATCGACATTGCATTAACAAGCATATCAATTTTCTTATTCATGTTTACCATTTCTGGTTGAATGTTATTGCTATTAGAAATTTAGTAAACTCCCTGTTTTTTGGAAGGGCCCCTCCTTGTTGAGAATTGTTGTGAATTCTCGCTGAGTTCTTCAAATAGTTCGATGGCCTCTTCACCGCTTTTCCTCATTAAGATCCCGTTGCAAGCTGAATCCACAATTGCCTTGTTAGTATCATTTAAACCTTCATAAAAAGCTTGTACCTGGTCATCTTTAGGCATGTTGTGTGTAGGACACTTGAGAAGTTTGTTCTTGAAATCTTTCCATGCTTCGAAGAATAAATCTCCATCCTTTTGTTGGAAGAGTTGAATCTCCCTTTTCAGTTGTTTGGTCTTCTGGGCTGGGAAGAATTCTTTCAAAAATTTCGTGGCCAATTGCTCCCATGAATTAATTGATCCTGGTTCCAAAGAATTATACCAGAGTTTAGCATTAAGTTTTAAAGAAAATGGAAACAATATTAACCTGATTTGTTCAGGGGTGAGCCCTTGAACGCTTTTTGTCCTGCAAAGATCGAAAAAGTCTTGTAAATGGAGATGAGGCTCTTCATCTGGCTTGCCACTAAAGTGGGGAACCATACTAAGTAACTGAGGAGATAGATGCATGTTCCCTGTGACATTAGGTTGATACGCAATGCAGGAAGGTTGCTCGATATTCTTAGGCGTGAACTTGTCCTGCATTGGCACTCGATTTGGCATTTCCTCACCCATTGCTGTATGTGAACTGGGTCTCTGGACAGTCGACTGGTTCGTGTGGACAGTCGACTGGTGCGCTGCAAACAGTTTACCTAGTCTGTGCAAAGTGCGTTCTGTTTCTGCGTCAATAGGTAGTAGCTCTGGACGAAGTGATCTCCTTCCGTGCATCCACCAAAATCCTGTATCCTAAAAGAAAAATACTGATTAATAAAATTAAAAGAAAGAAAATAAAAACTTCCTACTGATCTGTAAGTTAAAATACTAGACAATCCCCGGCAACGGCGCCAAAAACTTGTTGTGCAATCTAGTTACCTAATTAAATAGATAAAACTAGACACAAATTAAAAACCTCGCAAGTGCACGAATCGTTTATAGAAGCGTAGCAATAGCAAGGGTCGATCCCACAGAGATTGTAGACTTTAACTTACTAATCAATAAAAAGAATAAGAATCATAAAGAGTTGTTTTAAAGATCTAAAAGAAATAAAAATATTAAAACTAAATTAAGAAGTGTTGAATCACAAATATTTATGAAGTAGTTGGGTTTAGATCTCCACCAATAGTCAATAATGCTAAGTTACCTCCTGAACTTCTTCTTATTACTCATGTTTGTTCCCTTCAAGGGCATGGTATCTACTCCTTAAAGTACTGTTTCCCTAAGCCAAGAATTAGGCATGGTATCTACTCTAATTCGTTTCTTTCATTAAGTGTTTAGCATGGTATCTACTAAGTTGTACTTAAAGAAAACATAAGATCAGTGGAAACGAACAAACACTCAAGGTTCCCTTAAGTTGATTGAACCAAGAACCCCAAAAGATTCCCTTGTTACAGGTTACGGGCACGAGATATGGGTCGTCTCAATATGCTCATATAACAGATTCAGATAGATGGTAATACAAACTTGATATTCTCAAGTTCTGTACGTCAGTCGACTGGCTCTCACCTCAGTCGACTGCTCTCAGAGCTTCGAGAACCAGTTTGATTATCATAAGTCTATATCAATTCAATCAGATTCAATCAATAAGTAAAATAGAAGATTTCAAAAGAATATAGCATTACATAACTACGGCTTCAATCTTTCCAACTATGACATTAGTTCCACATAATAATACTTTTATTAATCAACAAGTTTGAATACATGGTTAACATAAACGAATAAGAAAGAGAAGGAATAAACTGATGTAGTTCGGTCAAATAGGTCAGCTGGCTGTCACACAGTCGACCGGCCGTTCTTTTCTTAAGTACTTGATCTCCTATCTTCTTCTCTGATGCTGATAAAGTGCTTCTTGTTGATGGCTCTGGAACTTTGTGATTCGGTGATTCAGGATGCGTGCGGAAGAGAGAGCCTCCTAAGTAATACTTCTTGGTTGGTATTTATAGAACACGGCTAGAGAATTAGGGTTTGCACTTTTCTTTTTATAGAAAAGTCCTTTTCTTTTATTTATTTCCTCCTTCGTTGCTCTGCGTATTATTTCTTTCTCTTTTCTTCTATTCTTCCTTTTCTGTTCTGATTTGAATTAGATTTGGATGAATCTTCAAATATATTATCTTTTGACTCTGCCGCCTACCAGTCGACTTGTCTTCGAATCAGTCGACTGTGCCGAGACTTCTGAAGATTTTATAATTGATCATTCAAGTCGACTGTTGACAATCAACTTCTCTGGGCAGTCGCCTGTTGTAATGGACCAGTCGACTGATGATTTGCAATTTCCTGTGTATCATCCTGAATCTGCTTCGTTTCTCTGTTTTAGGCTGTTTCCTATGGAAAAGAGAAAATAAGAGTTAAATATCACATATAGAGCATTTAAATGTCTAATTGCCTTAAGATTATTGCTCCTAAATGTGAATAATATTTGGTTCATCATGTACTTTTCGCTGCGAAGAAGAAGGTCGGAAAAGTTCTGTGGAGGCTTCTTGGCGAGGGAGGAGCGGAGGTTGGAATTGAGGACATTAGATTGGAATGCTACCGTAGCGACCGACTGGTCAAGGGAAGCTATGGACCTGGCTTCAGCTGTGAACCTTTTCACATAGTCTCTCAGTTTCTCCCCCTTCTTTTGGTGGAGGTGCAATAAGAAGATGCTGGTTTTCTCAGCTCTACGGCTGCTTACGAAATGTGTGACGAAGAGGGTTTCGAACTGCTCGAAGGAGAATATTGAGGAGGGGGCAAGGCGAGAATACCACTCTCGAGCTGGTCCCTTGAGAGTTGCGGGGAAGGTTTTGCAGAGGAGGGCATCAGAAGCTTGATGGAGGAGCATCAAAGTCTTGAAGTTTTCGATGTGATCAACTGGATCGGTCTCCCCGGTGTACGTCTCAAATTGGGGAGGTTTGAAACCGAACGGCACAGGTGCATCCACTATGGTTCGGGAGAAAGGGGGTCGGCTAGGACGTAGGGTCCTCCCCCTAAGCTCCTTTTCTCGGTCTATCTGGCCCAGGTGCCTCTCTACTTCATGAAGACGATGGTACATGGTGTCATCCCTCCGACGGTAATCAGCCGAGCCCCTAGACTCGTCTTCGTATGAGGGAGAGTGAGGGCTACGGCGATGGTAACTTCGGGAGCGACGAGGACTTGGGGTACGCCGGGAGTTGCTAGGAGCAGGACGAGGAGAGGGAGACCGTCGGCAAGGGCTTCGGACCGGGGGAGGAGATGGAGGCTTGGGTGCGATGGTGTTGGGACGGAAGTTGAGAGCTTGTAAGACGGTCGCTTGGAACTGCTAGAACTCGGCACGTGTGATGGGTGCCTCATTGTTCCTGGGCTGTTGTCGACCTGTAGGGGAGTGTGGCCTTCTTCGGTAGTGCTCGGGGGATTCTTTCCGACCTCTTCGGTTAGGGGACCTTCTATACTCCTGGTGGCGAGGGTACCGCTCGTCCGGACGGTGTTGGCGGGAGGTTCCCTCTCGGACCCGCTTCTCATCCAGGTGGTGACGAAGGTCATCATCGTTCTGGCGGTTGGGGGCTGCATTATGGCGACCAGAGGCTCGGGGATGATGGGAGGCCATAGAGTCCTTAGAGTCGTTGTGGATGGAGACGTGCTCTTGGTGAAGAGGCTGTTTTTTAGGGTTAGGACCCTTCGGGGGTGGCTGATTAGGAGGAGGAAGGTCTTGTTGGAGCGGGTCTTCCGCGGTAGGGGGAAGTTGCCCTTGTTGCTGAGCGGGATTAGGGGGGGCTTCTTGCTGCTGATCAGGGTTGGGTCCACGGTTGGACCCTCTGGATCTTACTTTCCTAGGAGGCATGGCTGGAGAAGATCTGACCAATGGGAAGAGGGGAGGCTGCTATTCGTATGTTTTCCCACAGACGGCGCCAATCTGTTGCCGCTAAATTTGGTGTGGGGGCAAACAGATAGTATTTGTGGATTCTTAGGGAAACTGAATAGTAAACCTGTATACCTGTTCCGTCGGGATTTGATCGTCGATCCCGCCGTACACCTGCAAAAAGTGCGAGACACCGGGGTTGTTCCCGGCGACGCACCCTCCGACGCTCAAGTCAGTAATCTGGAAGACTATGAAAGAGCGCAAAAACTGGTGAAAGATTGATTACCTCTTAATGGAGATGGATGGGGGGTATTTATAGGCGTCTTAGGGAACAGATTAGGCATGTAATCCCTGTGTATAGATAAGGAATGTGATCCCTAATCCCCAGTGAAAGGATAGGTATGAATCAGGGCCGCTGATTAATATTAATCAGAAACCCTAATTCTATCCTGGTGGACCGGGTTCGTTGCGGGTTGAATCCCGCACCCAGTTGAGGTGGATCCGTTTGCGGGTTATTGGATCTGTGGGAAGGAGACCCAGTACCCGTTTCAGACCCGTTTGTAGGTGAAATTACTATTTTACCCCTTGACTTTAGGATTCGTGTCTGATTCGGACGGTCTTGATTAAACCCCTATTTTTAGCCACATCAGTATCTATTTTGTCACCCTTTTAATGGATCTGGATTTCGATTTATATTTTCTAATCTATTGCTGTTTTAGTACTGATGTGGTTATGATTCCAGATTTACAAACTTTCTGTATTTTGCTGTTTTCTGATTTTACTTGACTATTCTATCTATGTTGGAAAATTATGAAACTTTATTTTCTATTACTAAAAATACTAGGGAATACCCCAAATTTTTCTTGAATTTAATTAGTGAGTTTTTATGCCGTTTTCCTATTTATGAATGCAAACTTCTGAATTCTGGGTGAACACGTTTTATGGATACAATTTTGTTTTGAGTTCTGTTTTTGTGAAATACCATATAACTTATATATATTTACTGGACTCGGCCGAGAGTCTATTTTTCAGATTTTCTGACGGATCCAGATTTGCACATTTGTAGCAACGGAAATTCCAAATTTAGTGCAGTATTGTCTTGCTGTCCTGAACTAGAATTTTCGTTGTCCTAATCTTTTATGTATTGCGTATCACCTGTGCATGTTTATCTTTCAACCTGAACCTGTTACTTGTTCATGCCATATTATTCTTGCTCTGTTTTGTGCACGTATATATCTGTTTAATAATAATAACAAGTAATTAAGCCGGAGCTAAGGGAAAGACCTTAGTAATGGACAATATAGGTATGTATACTCAGAAGGGGGCCCGTGTTTTCCATTTTATATTTGATTCATATTGATACATGAACCTGTTGCACTTTATGTTTGATTCATAAAACTGTGGATTCGTGAACCTGTTATACTTTATGCTTTGATGCATGAACCTATTGGTTCGTGTACCTATTACCATTTGATTCATGAACTTATTGATGCATGAACCCATTGGTTTGTGTACCCGTTTATTATTTGATTCATGAACCTGTTCCTGCTATCTGACACCTGAGTACATGGCCCTATAGAAACCTACCACTAGGCCTAAACGAAATCTGCATGTAACTAGCAACCATGTGGTAAAAGTTTGGGACGCATGAAGTGCTACCTAGATAGAACTAAAATACAAGACTTGACATGACATAATACATGTTACATGCTTACCTGATACATGATTACATGTACATGCTACTTGACACTTGTTACATGTTTACCTGCTTGCATGATACCTGTTACCTGTCACATATTACATACACATGTTATCTCACCACATTACATGATTCTGTTCATGATTCATACTAGTTATTCTATTTTGTTGTCATGACTATTCCATGCTATGTTTGCTTTCACTGTTACTTTATATCTGTTTGTTTTATTCCTGTACTTGTGCCTGCACTACAAGTGGTCCGTAACTTGTATTGACAGGAGTTTTGTTTTCTTTTTCCTTCTTCCAGCAATTTATTTAAATTGCAGATTATGGTGATCAGCTGTCCGATGGAGTAGGTGATCTAAGATTCTAGTTGCTAGAATTCTTGCTATAATTTATTTTCCTGCTATTTTTGAATAAATGTAATTTGCTACATGAATTTTGTATTGGGCAATGTGACCTAGAATTATTGACTTGTTCAGATCCGGTTTATTTGAAATATATTAAATTTTGTTTCAAGTAAATTTCTGTTAGTATATTAATTCATTTATGCATGCGTGGTTGACTTCTCTTGTTTCCTACTCTGATTATTCTTGTGAAACGTTGTAAAGATCCTGGCAGCTTATGGATGATGAAAATTATTCGCTGGACTTAGTCACGTATCCGTATTTCGTATTCTCTTTTTGGGAAGCGGGGCATAACATTATCCTTCATGTTCCATTCCAAGTGCTTCCTGCTGGCAACTGTTGACCCTAAGTTTGGTGTGCACAAAACGTGTCACTTACTACTAATATCTTCAGTTTAGATTTGCAGGAAAAACAGGAAAAGAAAAATTAATATAAAAGATTCAAAAGATTCAAAAACAAACAAAAGATGCATGAATAAGAAAAGATTGGAAAACCAACGAAGAGTGCTCCTCAAGAAACATGTGCTTCAAAGCCAGTAAATCAAAAGATTTATTTTTGTTTATGAGAGAAACATATATGTAAAGTTGTATTGGTTGATAAATTAGTTTTGGAAAGAATACAAAGTGAAATAACCAATTGAAAGTCAAATCTGCACGACTGCGGTCGACCGCAACAACAGTCGACCGCTCATCTATGTTGAAAAGATGAGTTAGTCGACCGGTCATCGCTCGACTTACGAGTTAAGAGATGAACGGTCGACTATCCATTATTGTGGTCGATCGTCCAAGTGCAGATTTGACAATTTCGGAAATATCTTTTCTTTTTCGGAAAGATGCATTTCTCTTGTCTATAAATTGTGGTGGATTCACAGTGTATTCTTCGTCCCTTTCTATTATAACTCTTCTGAACTAATCATTCAATCAATACTCCAAGTGTGAGAGATTTTTTATTCTCATCAGTCAAAGTCTTTTCTAGATTTTGAGAGTTTTACTTTCTTTTCCACTTCGTTGAGTATTGTGAGACTTGTTGTAGAAGCCCTGTGGGTGTAATAGGTCTCTCGGGCTGAATTCCAAGAAACACTGTATAAGGGTTTAAAGTATAGTGGAACGCTTGTGGCGGAGAACTGTTACAAGTAGGTGGTGTGGACGTAGACCTGGGGGTCGAACCACGTTATATCACTTTGTCTTGCTCGTTGCTCTGTTTACTTTCTCTTACCTTGTCTCTTTACTTTGCGCATTACTTTTATTTTATTTTTAATCTTCACACAATCACCCTATTCACCCCCCTGCGTTTGATTTACGGCAACTGCCTTCTTAATCAAATGGTACAGATCCTCAGGAATCTCGAAAGCAAGCCCTGAGATAGATAGAAGGCACCATGTTAGAATCATAACCAAAAATTTGATGTATGCCTTATAGTGATAACCCTAAGTAAACGTGAAGCAGAAATGAAGGGATAAGAAATACGTACTTAAAGAGTTACCTGCATGTTGCTCTACAAATTGATCCTCTCCAATGTAACCATAAGCAAGAAAGTGTAGCTCAGCTGACCCAGATGCTTGGTCAGATTAAGGCGGCCGCCTCGGGCTCCCGCGGAATTTGCAATTTTTGGACCCCCAATTTTGAACTTCCCTTGTAAATATAGGCACGTATTTCGCACATAAAATATATATATATATATATATATATGTTATTAGGGGCCCCATTTCGGAAGTTCGCCTAGGGCCCTCGGAAACTCAGGGCCGGCCCTGCACGTTGTAAATCCCTTAGTGTGTGGTTCATGTTCCAAAATGATGCAAACATGTACCTTAAACACAACAGATTGAAACGTATTTTCCTTAGTGAGACTTCCAAATAACCACCAAATACAAAACATATTTTCCTTAGTGAGACTTCCAAATAAATGCAAACATTATTGAATTTCATTCAATATTTTAAATTTCCTTTAGTGTTTGTCTTATTAGTTATTTATTTGTGTGGAAGGAAGGTACGAAAAGTACTAGAAAAAAGGATAACATAAAACTGAAGTTGCAAACAAAACTACAAAGGTTCCAACACATGATTCCTGATTTAATAATATTAATCGATTAATTCTTTTGAGTTTAACCCTCTGTATTTTTAAGTCCTGAAGAATAATTTATAATATTCTTTTTGAGTTTAATAATACCTTATTGAACTTGAAGTAGCTAGGGTTCTTAGACTAAATCATACACAAACTCAGGATTAAGAAATTTGATAAAGGTCAAACAATCTAGTGGCAACATAGATTTAACTTCATCCAGAAGTTAGAAGGAAACAAGAAATATTTTCCACCTTGATGATATCTCGCTAAAGGAACTACATGGCGAGGCACTTGTCGTTCTCAAGATTTTTTTCAGAAGACAATGTTATTGTTCTTGTTGTACCAATTGCATGCTAATTTACAGTTCAATTATAGTAGTAAGTAATTCATAAAAGCAATCCTGATGCCTTCAGTCAGAAAGTAAGAAGCAAAAACCTAAAATTTCAAGTCTAATAAAGAATATGCAGTTTTGTCATGATGATTTCTTTATGCAAGCAAACACTAAACTTCATATATCCTTATGCCAGAAAGGTATCTTCCTCACCAAGTTCTCAATTTTTTAAAAATTAACATTTTTATTAGATCATGATTCTCGTGTGAAAAGAACTTGAGCAATTGACAAGAATACAAGTAGCTATCAAATAGCCACTTGCATAAAACAATAGTAGTATAGCATGATTTCTAGCTCACATAGAATCAATGATAGATTGAAACAAAATTTAGGTTAAAATTGTTAGTTAACTTCTTATTCACTCAAACCATTGAAATGGGATCTCTAGAAATTAGGCATGAATTTGACCAGCTTACCATTCTAGATATCGTTTACAGCTAGAACTCCTGATAAAGTCTAACATCGACTACAAAACATAAAGCCTATAAGCAGAACCTCTAGTTTCCGAATTGCTGCTCGGTAATTATATAAGTAATCCTCCTTTTTGTTCAACATCTGTTGTTAGCTTCATGAAATATTTATTTTTTTCATTTATGATTCACAGACACTAATAATAAATCAAGATGCATTTTAAAGTTCAGATTGTATTTGGTTACTGATGTAAAACCAACCCTAAATTAGAGAAATTCCAAGAATTTTAATGGGTTAATTTTACCAACATGAAAGTGCGGATCTAAGTTGGAAATTTTTAACAGTTAACAGGTTCGATAGGTTTTCAAGAATTGAATATGTGTAACAGTTCCAATTAATAAATCAACCTTACAATCAATTAAATCCCTACGTGTTTTAGCAAGTAATAAGTCCAATACCGATTCGTACTCTAATCTAGCATGTGGATCACTCAATCTCAATTATTTTGTGGTCGACAGATAAATCAGATAATAAACTAGATGATAAGGCAGTAAAGCACAAATATTAGTAGTGGAAAGAATATACCTAATACGTAGACAACCAGCGTAGATCTCGAAATGGACAGGAACAGCAACACAGTGAGCAAAGTCAGCAACGAAGCCACGTAGCGGCAGATCTGGTCGCCGGCAATGATGGGGAGACGGCGAGCGGGCGGCGGCGAGGGGCTGGCGTGGGTCAGAGAGCCGTCGTCGGTGGCTGGGGGAGGGCAGCAAAGCTGTCTCGGGTGTGCTGCGGGTTGAGGAGTTGGCGGGAGGGTGTTGCTGGCGTTGATGACGACCAAGGAGGGCGGCACGGATGTTGACGAGGATCGAGAGGTGGTGGTGCAGGGCTGGCGATCTCTGGGTTCGGGAGGGACGGAAGGAGGAGAAGAGGGCGTGGAAGCTTGGTGGATCGACGGCGAAGGGGGGGTTGCGGGATGGAGGCCGGGAGTGGAGGGGAAGAGTGATTTGGGGCTTTTGGATTTGGGGTCGGGTGTTGGAGAAGATGATGGAGGGGGGCGGCTGATATGTAGGGGAGTGTGGTTAGGGTTTTGAAATTAGGGAATTAGGGAGATTAGTGTTAGGGATTTGTAATTGGGGATTATTAATTTGGGGGGATAAATTTTAGAATTAATCACTAATTCTAAAACTAGATTAGGATTTATCACAAACCCTAATTTGGATCTCAATTGTATCACACAAAGGAGAAGGAGGAAGAGCAAAAACTCAACCCAAATTTTTTTAATCAACAATGGCATGCTTTCTCATTAATCTCAAGGCCTTTAAATAGGCTCAAACACATCTTGAAACACATCTCCAAAATATTCTCAAAATCTAAAAATTACAAAAAATTACATATGGCTATAATTGCCAGAAATAAAAATAGTAATAAAATAAAAATCCTAAACTGGAAAGATGTCCTCATCAGTTACATTATAATCTTATTAACAGACATGATTCTTTTTTTGAATGGACTTCGGGGATAACAATTTCTAAAATTCAAATGCGAGAACATGGTTTCCTGCATATATGAATGCTTATGCATGTAACTATATATTTAAGATTTTTATTCAAATATGAAAGGGAAAGAATGAGTCAAATAATTTATAAAATAATTTTCTGCAACTTAAATGACAATTTTAGAACTCTAGAAGTTTCCTACAAATCATGATTATTATAGTTGCCCACACCAGAGCTATAACCAAGAACGTTCCGTAAAATCTTGAAAGTATGCCTAATACTTACAACATCAACAAAATCGTCATCTTCAAATCTAGATTTTGCTCCATTCAAATTCATCTCCAAGTCGACACCATCTTGACCATAAGATATGAAAAAGAAAAAAAAAAAAAAAAAACTAATTAACAACAACAAAGAAACAAAAAAATAATCTATAGCTTACCAGTACCACAGATATACCTCTTCCTGTTGTCGACGACATTTTAAATAAATATTTTGCTTTTTACGGAGCTCCAATGATCTCTACATAAGAAATTTTCCACAGATTATAAATAAGAAGAATAGGTTAGAAAACCTTTCCAACGCACAAAAAAATTACAATAACAAAGATGATACCTTTCATAGTTAAACCAAGAAGAAAGCGCAAGTAATCATCCAGAGCATGCTGGAGTTCTGAAAGATCACGCACAACAGCAAGGTCTACAATAATTTCACTTTGAATATAAATTTCTAAACACAAAAAACTAGCAAGAGAGAAAGAGAAACAAGTGTGAAAAGAGCACTCACTCCAATTCGACTGAGTGTTGGGAACGGTGATTGAGGAGAACGGCAACGAACAGCGGTCGAGGAGAACGGCGACGGAGAACTTTTGGGGCTAGGGTTTAGGTCTTGGAATGAGTGAGGGGAATGGCGATTGGAGGGGGGGCACGACGACGGTGGGAGTAGGACGACGATGGCGGGAGAAGGACGACGACGACGATGTGGTAGCACGACGACGGTGGGAGGTCGAGTCATGAATTTAGGTGAGAGAGAGATGAGAGACGGGTCTGAGAGAGAGAGGATTTCCAATAAATTGGGGGATTTGGGATTGAGTATTGGGGGGGAAAAAGTTTTGGGGAAAAACTTAAAAAATGATCTATCCCGGCGTTTTTCAATACAAACGCCGGTATAGACTCTATTTATTCTGGCGCTTAACCCAAACGCCGGGATAGATAGACGAAAATTAAAATAAAAAAATTGTCAACTATCACGGCATTCATACCCGAACGCCGGGATAGACGTTGCGGTTTGTAGTGAAGTCACAAAATGTACGAAAAAATTAGTCAACATATACATAGGCACAATCAAGTATCTAGTTATAATGGTTTTGCTCGTATCATACGCATATCATACACCTATATATTTACGCCACCTTATGTTGGAGTTGCTTCCATCATGCTCGCTTGTTTCCTCTAGTTGAAATAGTTGGAACTGTGTAAGTCAAAAAATGTACAAAAAATTAGTCAACATATACATAGGTACAATCAAGTATATAGTTATAATGGTTTTTCTCGCATCATACACCTATATATTTATTTTTGGCGAAGATGGGTTTATTTGAGATAAACTAGAGTTAGAAAGGAACACAAACAAGAAAATAACATTGGTTTTACTCATAATGCATGCATCTTAGTTTTTACTGAATAATTTTAATTATAGAAGCTCCTTGTAGATGCTCTATTTTGAAGTGTAGATCCTACTGCAATTCCTTTGCTGACTGCAGATACAGATATTTCAGCGTTGGTTGAAATTAGAAATAATAGTCGACATCAATTTGAATTCTTTATGGGGCTTGCTGGTGATCAGCCTATATGTGCTCGTACGGCCTGGGCATACATAAAATCTGGTGGCCAAATTTCACATTCTTTATCAGTGTACAGCTGTCAACTTCGCCAGCCAAATCAGGTCTGCTAATCGCTTGCAACTTCATATATTTTTATTCCTGCAGATTTTTCACCATTAGCAGCTCCTTGGATTCATCATTTGATAATGATTTAGCTGCTGATGAAAAGATTCCATTTCTAGCTTATCTTGCTTCAAAGAGAACTTATCTTTTCCTTATGAGGACTCTTGCTTTGGGTTTATGAAGAGTTACCACCACATTCTGCTTGATACCAATGTAAGAGACTATGCATCAAAGACTACAATGTTACTGTTTCCTATATATCATGTTCTATGTGCTTACATCTGTAAATTATTTGAGATGGCTATTAAGTTTTGCATTTGTAAAATTTTAACCTATAAGGATTATTCATCGAGAATTGAGTGTTATCTCTTGAATTACTTACTGTTTACAAATATCATATGTAAATTGTGCTCTTTATAGGAATGAAATTTACTAAAACTTATTGTCGCTTGAATTATTTTATTACTGGTACACCTCATTACTCATTAAGAGCATGTTTATAGATTGTGTCGTGTCTCTTTCCTTTCATAAAGAATTTTGAAAAATGAACATCTTAAAGCACATTCATTGTTTCTCTGTTATAAATTTACTAAAAGAAGTAGCACAAGTTGGAAATTGGAATGATGACAAAGCATCTCCATGACAGAAGTCCTTGTGCTCTTAATTATGTGCTTATCCAATTTGGAGAGTACTTACAAAGTACACAATATTTGTATCGTTTTGGACGAATCATAATCCGGGAGAAAAATAACCAAGATATTATTCAATTAGAGAATATACAAAAGATACAACACTCTCACCAAGAACATATATATTTTTCAAGCCTCACTGGAAGATAATATGTTGTTTACAAAGAAGAACTCTCAATCTCTCTACAATAAAGTACCATCTCTCTTACATCTTAAAGGAGGCTTTACAATAATATATACTGATTTCTAGAGAAACCCTAGGTTTAGTCTTGATACAATGACCGTCTGATATAAACTGAAGGAAAACTACACGACAAGAGCCATACATTCTATCATGGATTTGAAGATGAGCTTTAATCAGATCACCCAGACCCGACCTATCTGCAGTCTCTAGACACTGTCGGTCCACTGTAGCCAAATGCAGTCGGCTGTAATAGGCTCGACTCCAAAGCAGAGATTTATGGCAGTCGACTACCCAGTACGGCAGTCGACTGTCAATTGCTGCTACAGCTGTCTGTTTTCTGTTCTTCCTCTCGCTGTGACACTTTGACCTCTTCTCGCTTCATCATCGTCTCTTCACAACTAATCATAGTCTATAAGACACAATCTCAACAATCTCCACCTTAGATTGCATTGAATCTATACCTGTATGATTAATCGCCTCTAAAACCTTTTGTTCTCCTATTATAAATGAATCTGGTTCAGTGACTTCTTCCGCTTGTTGAACCTGTGTCGACATTTATTTCTCCAATTGGTATGCTCTTGTTAGATATTATTATAGTCTCATATTGGTTGTAGAGTTGTTTTGATATTTGTTGTCCTCCTATCTATAGGTGGTATTGTACTTGGTTGAATTCAATTCAATATTTAGTATTGTTTTCATCTCTCTGATTTATCATAACATGGTATCAGAGCCAATTATCCAAAATTTTCCTTCTTAAATTTCCTCTACAAAAATTCTCAAATCCCAACAGCCAAGTTATACAAAGTTCTTCCCAAAACCCTAGATAAAAAAAAGCCTCATCACGTCTTCATCGTCATCGTCTCCAACTGACCAGTCTTCAAGCCCCAGTACCTCAAGTCTTCATCATCATCAAGTCTTCATCATTTGCTAAATCTGATGAATTTAAGATCACCATCAAGCCTGTTCAAAAGATCAGTCCGAGAGAACCAACAGAAGATCAACAACCTCCTCATCCTCAACCTCGTCCTCCCTCCTCAACAGGAAGATCAACAAGCCAGTTCGTCAACAACCTCCACCTCCATCGTCAACCTCCTCCTCCACCTCTCCTACATCCCGCGCAAAAACCTAGCCGCCCCTCTCCTCTCCTACCTCAAACTCAAACTCACAATTGGTATCTTCTTTTCCCCCCTTTTCCACTCAAACCATACCTGATATCTCCTATATTTCAGATCCATTTTTTTTTCCTAAACCCAATACCCGAAACCCAATTTTTTTTTTCAAACCTGACCCTAAACCCATATTACTCTCTTCTACCCCAACCAACCCGAAACCCGGTTTCTATGTAAAAAAAAAAAATCCAAAAAAAATAAATATAAAAAAAAATCAAAAAAAATTCAAATTTTTATTTTTTAATTATTATTATTATTATTATTATTATTATATATATATATATATATATATATATATATATACAGGTACTACTACTTGATGGCATCTCAGTCTCTCCCACATATTTCTGCCTCCACTAACTTCTCCGATGCAACCACCTCTCGTTCCTCCAGATTCAAAAAGCAGCAGCGCCACTTTCAGCCTGCCTCCAGCCTCCTACCTTCTCCTTACATCATTACTCACCCTACCCCACCACTACTTTCGCCACCAGTAGCACCGCCCTACTCCCCACCTGCAGCATATTTCTCCATATTGTGCTCTCAGTCACAGCATTGCTAGTCTTATTTCTCCTCGCAGTGCTTCTTCCCTCACATCCTCGGCCATGCCTGTCACTCCTGCCTTGCTGTCTCCTGCTGATTGGGCTAATCTTCAGTAACGCCTCACTCAGCTGGAACTACAACTCATGGGTTAGTCTATCAATGCTGGCTCCTCTGCTCCTGCACTTTCTACCACTCCAGGTATGAATTCGTTCTGGATTTTAGATTCTGGTACATCACATCATCTCACTAGTAATCAGACACTGTTCACCACCTGCACAGCACTTTCCCTCTCACTCTCCATCTCTACACACAGCTGATGGCTCACCACTTCTTATTACACACTCAGGAACAATTAACTCTCCCACTCTCACATTACCATATGTCCTCTAAGCTTCTCATTTATCAATAAACCTTATTTCTATTAGTACGTTGTGCGACAGTGGTCTTGTCATTACTTTTGACTCGTTAGGTTGTTCTATTACTGATTCCTCCAATGGTAAGGAGTTTGGACGTGCTAGTCGTCAGGGTCATCTATATTATCTAGATTTTCTTCGTGCACATCACTCTCCTTCTAGTTTTGCCGGTATTGTTTTCTCTGATGCTGATCTATGGCATAGACATTTAGGTCATATTAGCGCATCACGACTCCAGACTATAGCTCGCAGTGGTGCCCTTGGTTCTCTCACTTTTAAACATTTATCTGATTGTCAGGATTGTCATTTGGCCAAACACATTGCCCTACCCTTTAGTCAAAAAAGAACTTCTGAAATCACTCACCCTTTTCAACTTGTTCATTCTGACATATGGGGACCCTCTCGTGTACCTTCGTGGAAAGTCTATCTCTATTATGTTGCCTTCATCAATGACTTCACTAGAAATACATGGGTCTTTCTTATGCATCAGCGATCTGAGATATCTGATATTTACCGATTCTTTACAACTATGATTCACACTCAGTTCGGTGTGCGCATTAAGAATTTTTGATCGGACGGTGCACGTGAGTACACTTCCACCACTATGAGATCGATCCTTCAGTCTCACGATACCATTTTTTAGCAATCATGCCATCACACACATGAACAGAATAGTGTAGCTGAACGCAAGCATCGTCACATCGTTGAGACGTCTCGCGCTCTTTTACTCTCCTCTTCCGCTCCTCATTCTTTCTGGGCTGAAGCTATCATGACCTCTGTTAGTCTCATCAATATTACTCCCTCGTCTGCCCTAGCCAGTACGATGCCTTATGAGGCTCTTTACCATTCACCTCCCGACTACAGTATGCTCCGTACCTTTGGGTGCACCTGTTACGTCCTTCTCCCTCCTACTGAGCGCACGAAGCTTTTCGCTCGTGCTGCTAAGTGCGTTCACCTCGGTCTCAGTCCTAAACACAAAGGTTGTCGTTGTTGTGATCCATCAGCGGGTCGTGTCCGCATTTCTCGACATGTATCCTTTGTGAAAGACTCCCTTTACTACCTAACTCCCCCCGAGGATACTAGATTTCTCGATTTTCCAGTTGTTGCTAGCCCCCTGACTTTATCTTCCCGCATTCCTTTTGATCCTACTCCTCTGGCTCCATTCACATCTCCTGCAGTCCTTACACATGTTGTTCCCCATACCGAAAACACCACCTGTATCCCCACAGCAGCCAGCACCCATCCATTCTACTTCCCCACCGACACATGCACCTACTCCACCATCCTCACCCCAACACCCTATCAGTCCACCACCTCTTCGTCAGTCTACCCGTTCCACTTCTGGTGTTCCTCCGACACGTTATACACCTGATGCCACTGGTCCTTCTGACCAATTTGGTTTTTCCACCCTAGCTTCCTACTCACCACAGTTTTATGCATATCTCACTGCTATACACTCTACACGTGAGCCCAGAATCTATCAAGACGCAATTCAATATCCTGAATAAAGGAAAGTTATTGCAGAGGAATTCAGTGTATTTGATCATGTAATGCCCTGATTTTTCATTTAATAAAAAATTATCTATTTTGCACGTAGAGTGCACGTGCAATATTTTTGGTTGAATTAAATCTTATAATTATTTTCATCATGATGAGTAAAGATATTTAAATATGTGCCTTTAATTATTTTTCTATAAAACCTTCTTTCAAAAGCCCTTTCTTTTAAAAGCCCAAAGTTAATTTAATTTATTTTTATAAGTATTTTGGCCCATAAACTAAAGCCCATGGATTAATTTATTTTTATACAACTTGTCATGTAGAATACAATTAAAAGACTATTTTATTTTTATACAAAAATTTAATGTACAATTTTTGGGCCTAGTTGCATGCACGTGCACTACATATACACGTGCAATATGCACTTTTTCAACTAGGCTGGTTGTAATCTTTTTGGAGGTTAATGAAAATTGTAAGGGTGATCATGATGTGGTGGTTACTTGGTTGTGGGTAGTTATTGCAACTCCTACTTTCATCCTAGCCCTCCATCTTACAACCAACTACTTGATCCTAGCCCTCCATGTCATCAAGATTTTAGTATAAATACCCCCCCCCCCCCCCATGGCTAGTTATTCTTGTGCAAAATTATTCTCTTCCAAACCTATAGTTCAATTATATTATCTAGTAGTAATTTTGTGAGTTAAAAGATTTAGAGTATGTGGGATCTTGTGCTTGCAACATCAAGGGGAGGTCGGCTACATCAAGGAAAAAGGAGCTCTCGGTGAGGTGTGCTTGGAGACTTATGTGCGCGTCGTCTAGGAGGAGGTGCACTCGTGTTGCAAGGACTTTTGTTGCTAATTGTGTTTATCTCTCCATTTGAGGTGGGTAAATTTTCTATATTTCTAATTAGGAATACATGCTAGATTAAATTGAATGAATGAAGCATGAAAAATATTGATAAGAGTACACTTTTAATTGGAAAATTGACCTATGAATTGATTGGAATGTGGGTGTGCAATTGTATGTGATTTGATTAGTAAAAATGTAAGTTTGTATGGATTAATTATAACCATGGATTGTTAAAGAAAGTCTCATTATTCTACATCAGAAATTATATACACAAAGTTAGTAGATTGGCAATGCTACTTCATGGGATTAAATGGATCTTTGTGTTATATTGAAATAAATGAATTAAGATATAGATTAGTATGTTTGATAAAAGGTTAAAAACAGAGAATTAATGTGTAGTTTGCTAATAAAGAGACTAGTGGCATTAATTGTTGAGAAATGTCGAAAAAGAATTCTCTGGCAAGTCGACTAATGACCTTTTAAGCCGACTTATATCCTCCTTTAAGTCAACTTATATTTTTATAAGTCAACTTATGATCTGATAAGTCAACTTGTGACTTTTATAAGTCAACTTATTACTTAACTTATTTTCTTAAAATCATAGATGTTTTTCCCTCTGGACAGTCGACTTATTACAGTAATAAGCCGACTGGTACTGATGAATTTTCATAAACTTGAATGTTCTATTCTTCTCAAAATATGAAGGACTTATGAAAATAATTTGGGAACTATTTGTATGAAATAAAACATGGTTTGAGAATAAAATGTGTAAATAGAACTATGGTTCTATAGTTATATTTTTGTGAAATTATATCTTGCACAAAGAATTTGAAATGAAGGATTAGAAGATTAATATAGTAAAGAAAGAAATTTTATTGTGTGATGGATGTGAATTTCTCATTTGAGAATAGTGTGAAAAATATGAAATGTGAATATTCGTTAGTGATGTGAATTTCAATGTGGAATTACATAATTGATCTATGCAGAACAGCCGGCTGGGTTGAATGACAGTCGACTGCCCTGTAAATGATATTTTAATATTGAACGCTGCGGAACAGCTGACTGGCCATATGTAGCAGTCGACTCTTCCGAGCAGTTTACTGAAGGATTTTGTTTGACTGAACAAGTCGACTGGATGAGTTCTAAGTCGACTGTTCAGAGCACTTTTGACATCTCAGAAATTCTATGAATTGTTTTATGATAAAGATTGTGAATTTTTATGTTGAATATTGGTTGTGACAGTAAACTCTATTTGTCTTTACAAGAATTAATATAGAGTGAATCATTTACTTGAATTTATGAAAGTTATATAATTGTGGAACTATGGACATAAAAAAGAAAATCTATGGTGATTATGAAAAATGAACTCATGAGCTGGAAGTGCTCAGATTATTTTAGTAATTGTTAATTGGAATTGAAATGAAAGAGTAGCTAAGTCTCCCCCGGCAATTGGAAAGAAAATGAAATGAAATATTGAAATGAAAGACCAAGGTTGGTCATGTTTGAATAAATGAATAAGTCCGGTTTAGTGGAGAGACTAACTCTAGAGCTTTCATTTTGTTCATGATTCTAATAAAAGTAAGGACTAGTACATAGTGAAGATGTGATGAAAGTAAGAGAAAAACATTGAGTATGAGGGCCATTGGATAGCGGCGAAAGTGTATCCCAGGATGTCCCATGATGAGTCTGGGCGAGGATACTACTCCAAAGTACCGTCCCGGTGGCGATGCTCGTGGGATGTTTGAAGACTACGGGTGGTGTCATGTCTATGGTAGGAGCTGAATTACCACAGGATGTCTGCATGATGAGTCATGTCAGCGATGGGATTCCCTCTAGGGTGCCTAGGCATGAGTTCGTAGGTCAGAAAACATCTAGGATACTTACCGTAATTACAGTAGTAGATTAAGTCATGGTGAGGGATTGAACCATACAAAGATAAAGAACGATTAAGGGTTTGCCCTCGGACCTATGTAGTATGGGATGCATAGAATCCGAACAAGTGCGCATTAGTGTCATGTAACATAAATAAATGCATTAAGGACTAAGTGCACAATCACAACACGACATCATTAGGGTAGTCCCTTTAGTTTGAAATATGACAAGTTTGTGTTTGCTAAATATGAAAAATTGAGTTGTACTATTTCCGGCATAGAGAGGATGGCCGTGTATAATAATCGTCGGTTGAATAAACTGATGTACCCACAGTCTTATATGCAGGTAAATGGCTTGATAAAGATTAAAGAGGAACAAATTCTTAAAGATTATTTAATGTTGTTATACATTTGTTTCATTATTGTAAAGTTTACTTCCGCTGTGCAGTGTAAATTGTAATGTATTCATGTAAACTCTGATGTAAAGTGAAAAGTTTAAATTTCCTTATAAAATTGTACTAAAGGAAGTGAAAAGATCCTGCATTACATCTCGAATTCAGTGTATTTGGAATTCGGGCCGTTACAGAGTGGTATCAGAGCCACGCTTTCCACACTTGTACAAATTTATAAGGAACGACACCCTAGTAGTGGACATTAGAGTGTGTGTTTGAGTCTAGAGATTTAAATGTAAGTGACTTACATTTGTGTTGCTCTATGACTTATGCTTCTTCCTTCCTATTTCTAAGATGGCTGATCACTTAGACCCTGCTGGAGACGACGACTGGCATATCATCGAGGAAGAGTATTATCCTGGACAGGCAGATTCCGAGGACGAGTACTATCCAGGGCAAGCAGATTCTGATGGAGAAGAATGGCCTGAATCCCGAGAGATCACCCCACCTCCGGATTCATCTGATGACTCTTCTTCTGACGAAGAAGAAGAACTAGTTCCAAGTAGTCTTGTGACATCTCTTCAGAGGCAGGTAGAAACACTGCGAGAGAGAGTCGGATTATTGGAGGCTCGGCTGGCAAAGCGAAAAGACGACTTTTCAGTTCTTAGTCATCGGGTATGGGAACTCGAGAAAAGGAAGAATCTGACCGATGTGCTGAAGGATGAAGTTGATGAACTACTGGGGAGAACTTCGAGAAGCAAAGAGGAACCGTAGGAGTTAGACTGTTGTAGCTTCTACTATCTTTCATTCTGATGTCAAGAAATGTTTTTCAATTCGAATGTATAAAGTTTGAAATTTAATGAAATACAAGTTGATTTAAAATTCTTATCTTATACTTCGAATTTAATGGATCTTTTGCATCAGAATATGGCTAGAAG
This sequence comes from Hemerocallis citrina, assembly GCA_017893485.1. NCBI lineage: Eukaryota > Viridiplantae > Streptophyta > Magnoliopsida > Asparagales > Asphodelaceae > Hemerocallis > Hemerocallis citrina. The sequence continues at coordinate 76,637,443 of CM030366.1, read as the reverse complement.
AGGAGCTAGAAACGGGGAAGGTATGGATCTGGAAACGGAACTTGCGAGGGTCTATCAGACGCTCAATGCCGTGGCTATGAATCAGAACCAAGGAAGGGGGCTTGCGAATCCGGTGCCCAAAGCGATTAAACTAGTGGAATCGTTCAAACGAATGAAACCACCTGTATTCGAAGGGAAGTCAGACCCTGATGCGGCTGACAACTGGATTCGTCAGGTAGAGACAATCTTTGAAGTGCTGGAGAATCCTGAAGGCAGCAAGGTCAAGTTGGCGACTCTGCAATTTGAGAAGGACACGGCTGTTTGGTGGCAGTCGATGAAGAGGACCATGGGAGGCATAGTTCTTGGCTGGGAGGAATTTCTGGAAGAATTCTGCAGTCACTATTTTCCCTCCAATGTTCAAGAGAAGAAAGCTATGGAATTTCTATCACTACAGCAAGGCGGCATGTCAGTGAGAGAGTACGAGACCAAATTTACTCAGCTCTCTAGTTATGCTCCTGAACTAGTGATGGATGAGGCTAAGAAGGCTCGTAAGTTCGAGCATGGATTGAGGCCAAGCTTGAGGTCCTGGATGATACCTCTTGGTATCAGGAGATTCGACAAGTTGGTCAAGAGGGCAGCAGCGACGGAAGCAGATATGGAGGAGTTCCATGTTGTTCAGAACCAGAGAAACAACTGGCAGTCTGGAAAGAGGCCCGCCAATTCTGGGAGTTTCAAGGGACAACCATCTACACACAGGTTCAAACCGATAAGGGCGAACACTATTAGTGTGGCTGGAGGACCTGGGAACAATGTGGTGAGGTCTCCTGCATTAACTTGCTACAACTGTGGTGAAACGGGGCATTACAATTCTCAATGTCTCAAGCCACGGAGTGGTAATAGCAATGCACCAACGCAGAAGACTGGGAAGAGATCGTACCAACCTAGGGCGAGTATTTGCCTTGACGGAAGCTGATGCAGATGAGGTTGATCATGTCATCACTAGTACGAGGGCTGATGTTTAGAGGTTTTGTCATTTTTTTTTCCCGCTGTTTAGTGAACTGTTACGTAATGGGTGTGTATTATGTAACAGGAGAACTTTATATTAATGGAATGAAAGCTGTTATATTGTTCGATACTGGATCCTCTCATACTTTTGTGTCTCCTAAATTTGCTAAAGTGTTAGGAGTTGAACCGAAGATTTTTCCAGGCAAGATCTTGGCAGTAGCTACTCCATCAGGGGAAACTTTAACCACTGATCGGTATTATGCTGATTGTGAGATTGTGATTGGAGATCGAATATTTGGCATTGATCTGATCGAGCTGACTATCTTGGGAGTCGATATTATCATTGGCATTGATTGGATGTCGGTGTACAGTGCAAGCATCGAGTGTAAGACCAAGACGGTAACAGTGAAGGCTCCAGGTGGACCTGAAGTCACTTTCCAAAGGGAAGCAGAAGTGTTCTAGGATGGTGGCAGCTATCCGCAAGGATGAGACTCCTGTGGAAGTGTAAGGGATTCCTGTGGTTCGGGACTATCCGACTGTATTCTTGGAAGATTTTCCTGGGTTACCCCCGCATCGTGATGTAGAGTTCAGCATCACTGTTCAACCGGGAAGTGCACCCATTTCTAAGGCACCGTATAGGATGGCTCCAGTGGAACAGGATGAGGTGAAACGGCAGATTGAGGAACTGTTGGAGAAAGGCTTTATTCAACCTAGTGCGTCACCTTAGGGAGCACCAGTGCTTTTGGTAAAGAAGAAGGATGGATCGATGAGAATGTGTATCGATTACCGAGAGCTGAATAAGGTCACTGTTCAGAATAAGTATCCTATTCCCCGAATTGATGACCTGTTCGATCGTCTACAAGGAGCAGCTGTTTTCTCCAAAATAGATCTTCGATCAGGATATCACCAAGTTCTAGTGAATGCTGAAGATGTGCACAAAACTGCATTTAGAACTCGACATGGGCATTACGAATTCTTAGTTATGCCATTCGGAGTGACAAATGCACCCGCAATATTCATGGATTTGATGAACAGAGTGCTGAGGCCGTTCATTGATTCTTTCGTCATGGTGTTTATCGACGATATCCTCGTGTACTCCAAGTCAGAGGAGGAGCACACCGAGCATCTAGCAGCAGTGTTGAAGAAACTGGAAGAGCAGAAGTTGTATGCCAAGTTATCCAAGTGTGATTTCTGGAAATCTGAAGTGGCATTCCTAGGTCACATCCTTTCTAAGGAGGGAGTGGCAACTGACCCTCAGAAGACAGAGGCAGTGAGAGATTGGGCTAGGCCTACTATAGTAAAGGAAGTCAGGAGTTTTCTTAGAATGACTGGATACTACAGGAGATTCATTCAAGGTTATGCTCAGATAGCTGTGCCGCTTACTGGACTGACCAAGAAGAATGTGAACTTCAAGTGGACTGAGCAATGTGAGGCGAGCTTTCAGGAGTTGAAAGAGAAGCTGACTACTGCACCTATTTTGGCTTTGCCTAGAGCAGGTGTTGAGTATGATGTTTATAGCGATGCTTCACATTGGGCTTGGTTGTGTCTTAATGCAAGAAGGAAGAGTAATCGCTTATGGGTCTAGGCAACTACGACCGTATGAGAAGAATTACCCGACTTATGATCTGGAGTTGGCTGCGATTATCTTTGCCCTAAAGCAATGGAGACACTACGTGTACGGTGAGAAGTTGAACATGTACACGGACGACAAGAGCTTGAAGTATATATATCAGCAGAGGGATCTGAATCTGAGATGGTGGAGATGGTTGGAAGTGCTTGAGGACATGCGACCTGAGATCAAGTATCATCTTGGGAAGGCTAATGTTGTTGCTGATGCACTTAGTCGCAAGAGCAGTTTAGCTAGTTTGATTACAACTCAGAAGCATCTGATTGAGGAATTGGATCGAGCAGGTATTGAAGTTGTCTTGTAAGGATTGGAAGCATCTTTAGCTCAGTTGAGGCTTCAGCCTACACTGAATGGAAGGATCATTGCAAATCAGGAGGTTGATGCTAATATCTTGGAGATGAAGGAGCAGGTTGGTGCTGGCAGGTTGCCCGGATTTCAAATCAGGGATGGAGTGCTGTGGTTCGGAGATAGGCTATGTGTTCCAAATCAGGCGGACCGGAAAGAGATTATTCTTCAGGAGGCGCATGCTACTCTTTTGTCGGTACATCCTGGGAATACTAAGATGTACAAAGACATCAAACAGCATTTCTGGTGGTCAGGTTTGAAGCGGGATGTGGCTGAATTTGTGGCGAAGTGTGAGGTTTGTCAGCAAGTCAAAGCCGAAAATCAAAGATCCGGAGGTCTATTACAACCGTTACCTATTCCGGAATGGAAGTGGGATAACATCAATATGGATTTCATTACGGGATTGCCTAAGAGTTCTAAAGGCAATGATGCGATTTGGGTTATAGTTGATCGACTGACCAAGTCCGCTCACTTTTTGGCGATGAAACTCACTGCTTCGATGGACAAGTTAGCTGAGTTGTATGTTGGCGAGATCGTCCGGCTTCATGGTGTCCCGTCAACTATTGTGTCTGATCAAGATACGCGGTTTACTTCGCATTTCTGGAGGAGTCTTCAGACAGCTTTGGGTACCAAGACAGATTTCAGCACTGCTTTTCATCCGCAAACCGATGGGCAGACCGAGAGAGTCAACCGTATTCTTGAGGATATGCTTCGGTGTTGTATACTAGATTTTGGAGGCAGTTGGGAAAGGCATTTACCTTTGGTAGAGTTTGCCTACAACAACAGTTTTCAGGCTAGCATCGGGATGGCGCCGTACGAAGCTTTATATGGCAGGAAGTGCAGGACGCCTGTTTGTTGGTTTGAAGTTGGGGAGCGTCAGTTGTTTGGTCCTGAGCTTGTACAGCAAACCTCTGAGAAGATTGTTCTGATCAGGAAAAGATTGGTAGAAGCTCAGAGCGGGCAGAAAAGCTATGCAGACAACCGGAAAAGGGACCTTGAGTTTGAGGTTGGTGACTTTGTCTTTCTGAAAGTATCACCCAGTAAAGGTGTGGTTCGATTTGGCAAAGGCGGGAAGTTAGCCCCGAGGTTTATAGGCCCGTACAAGATATTGAAAAGGATCGGAAAAACTGCTTACCGGCTTGAATTACCGGAAGAGTTATCTCAGGTGCACAATGTCTTTCATGTGTCTATGCTGAGAGGTTATATTCCAGATCCGAGTCATCATTTGCCTGAAGTGCCGGAAGGTTTGTAGTTGGATCTGAATTACATCGAGTCTCCTGTCGAGATTGTTGACCGTCGAGAGAAAGTTTTGAGGAATAAGACGATACCGATGGTCAAGGTAGTCTGGAGAAACCATTTGGTTGAAGAGGCTACTTGGGAGTCTGAGGAGAGGATGTTGAAGGACTATCCTGAGCTTTTTGCTTGATTGTATTTTTGTATCTTTTTGTCTTTTTGTGAGTGTTTGTTTTCTCGCTCTTGGCTGTAGTTCCGGGGACGGAACTATTCTAAGGAGGGAGTGTTGTAATGCCCTGATTTTTCATTTGATGAAAAATTATTTATTTTGCACGTAGAGTGCACGTGCAATATTTTTGGTTGAATTAAATCTTATAATTATTTTCATCATGATGAGTAAAGATATTTAAATATGTGCCTTTAATTATTTTTCTATAAAGCCTTCTTTAAAAAACCCTTTCTTTTAAAAGCCCAAAGTTAATTTAATTTATTTTTATAAGTATTTTGGCCCATAAACTAAAGCACATGGATTAATTTATTTTTATACAACTTGTCATGTAGAATACAATTTAAAGACTATTTTATTTTTATACAAAAATTTAATGTACAATTTTTGGGCCTAGTTGCATGCACGTGCAATGCACTTTTTCAACTAGGCCGGTTGTAATCTTTTTGGAGGAAAATGAAAATTGTAATGGTGATCATGGTGTGGTGGTTACTTGGTTGTGGGTAGTTATTGCAACTCCTACTTTCATCCTAGCCCTCAATCTTACAACCAACTACTTGATCCTAGCCCTCCATTTCATCAAGATTTTAGTATAAATACCCCCCCCCCCCATGGCTAGTTATTCTTGTACAAAATTATTCTCTTCCAAACCTATAGTTCAATTATATTATCTAGTAGTAATTTTGTGAGTTAAAAGATTAAGAGTATGTGGGATCTTGTGCTTGCAACATCAAGTGGAGGCCGGCTACATCAAGGAAGAAGGAGCTCTCGGTGAGGTGTGCTTGGAGACTTGTGTGCGCGTCGTCTAGGAGGAGGTGCACTCGTGTTGCAAGGACTTTTGGTGCTAATTGTGTTTATCTCTCCATTTGAGGTGGGTAAATTTTCTATATTTCTAATTAGGAATACATGCTAGATTAAATTGAATGAATGAAGCATAAAAAATATTAATAAGAGTACACTTTTAATTGGAAAATTGACCTATAAATTGATTGGAATGTGGGTGTGCAATTGTATGTGATTTGATTAGTAAAAATGTAAGTTTGTATGGATTAATTATAACCATGAATTGTTAAAGAAAGTCTCATTATTCAACATCACAAATTATATACACAAAGTTAGTAGATTGGCAATGCTACTTCATGGGATTAAATGGATCTTTGTGTTATATTGAAATAAATGAATTAAGATATAGATTAGTATGTTTGATAAAAGGTTAAAAACAGAGAATTAATGTGTAGTTTGCTAATAAAGAGATTAATGGCATTAATTGTTGAGAAATGTCGAAAAAGAATTCTCTGGCAAGTCGACTAATGACCTTTTAAGCCGACTTATATCCTCCTTTAAGTCGACTTATGTTTTTATAAGTCAACTTATGATCTGGTAAGTCAACTTGTGACTTTTATAAGTCAACTTATTACTTAACTTATTTTCTTAAAATCATGGATGTTTTTCCCTCTGGACAGTCGACTTATTACAGTAATAAGCCGACTGGTTCTGATGAATTTTCATAAACTTGAATGTTCTATTCTTCTCAAAATATGAAGGACTTATGAAAATAATTTGGGAACTATTTGTATGAAATAAAACATGGTTTGAGAATAAAATGTGTAAATAGAACTATGGTTCTATAGTTATATTTTTGTGAAATTATATCTTGCACAAAGAATTTGAAATGAAGGATTAGAAGATTAATGTAGTAAAGAAAGAAATTTTATTGTGTGATGGATGTGAATTTCTCATTTGAGAATAGTGTGAAAAATATGAAATGTGAATATTCGTTAGTGATGTGAATTTCAATGTGGAATTACATAATTGATCTATGCAGAACAGCCGACTGGGTTGAATGACAGTCGACTGCCTTGTAAATGATATTTTAATATTGAACGCTGCGGAACAGCTGACTGGCAATATGTAGCAGTCGACTCTTCCGAGCAGTTTACTGAAGGATTTTGTTTGACTGAACAAGTCGACTGGATGAGTTCTAAGTCGACTGTTCAGAGCACTTTTGACATCTCAGAAATTCTATGAATTGTTTTATGATAAAGATTGTGAATTTTTATGTTGAATATTGGTTGTGACAGTAAACTCTATTTGTCTTTGCATGAATTAATATGGAGTGAATCATTTATTTGAATTTATGAAAGTTATATAATTGTGGAACTATGGACATGAAAAATAAAATCTATGGTGATTATGAAAAATGAACTCATGAGCTGGAAGTGCTCAGATTATTTTAGTAATTGTGAATTGGAATTGAAATGAAAGAGTAGCTAAGTCTCTCCCGGCAATTGGAAAGAAAATGAAATGAAATATTGAAATGAAAGACCAAGGTTGGTCATGTTTGAATAAATGAATAAGTCCGGTTTAGTGGAGAGGCTAACTCTAAAGCTTTGATTTTGTTCATGATTCTAATAAAACTAAGGACTAGTACATAGTGAAGATGTGATGAAAGTAAAAGAAAAACATTGAGTATGAGGGCCATTGGATTGCGGCGAGAGTGTATCCCAGGATGTCTCATGATGAGTCTGGGCGAGGATACTACTCCAGAGTACCGTCCTGGTGGCGACGCTCGTGGGATGTTTGAAGACTACGGGTGGTGTCATGTTTATGGTAGGAGCTGAATTACCACAGGATGTCTGCATGATGAGTCATGTCAGCGATGGGATTCCCTCTAGGGTGCCTAGGCATGAGTTCGTAGGTCAGAAAACATCTAGGATACTTACCGTAATTACTGTAGTAGATTAAGTCATGGTGAGGGATTGAACCATACAAAGATGAAGAACGATTAAGGGTTTGCCCTCGGACCTATGTAGTATGGGATGCATAGAATCCGAACAAGTGCGCATTAGTGTCATGTAACATAAATAAATGCATTAAGGACTAAGTGCACAATCACAACACGACATCATTAGGGTAGTCCCTTTAGTTTGAAATGTGACAGGTTTGTGTTTGCTAAATATGAAAAAATTGAGTTATACTATTTCCGGCATAGAGAGGATGGCCGTGTATAATGATCGTCAGTTGAATAAATTGACGTACCCACAGTCTTATATGTAGGTAAATGGCTTGATAAAGATTAAAGAGGAACAAATGCTTAAAGATTATTCAATATTGTTGTACATTTGTTTCATTATTGTAAAGTTTACTTCCGCTGTGTAGTGTAAATTGTAATGTATTCATGTAAACTCTGATGTAAAATGAAAAGTTTAAATTTCCTTGTAAAATTGTACTAAAGGAAGCGAAAAGATCTTGTGGAACATCTCGAATTCAGTGTATTTGGGATTCGGGGCGTTACAGATCAGACTTGTACTTGGGTTGTTGTTCCTCTGCCAGATGGCATTCAGCCTATTAGCTGCAAGTGGATCTTCAAGGTCAAATATCAACTTGATGGATCTATTGAGTGGCACAAGGCTCATCTAGTAGCCCGAGGATTTACCCAGGAGCATGGTATTGATTATGATGAGACCTTTGCTCCCGTTGCACAGGTGACTACTGTTCGCACTTTTCTTGCTGTTGCAGCCATCCGCCAATGGCCGTTATACCAGATGGATGTGAAGAATGCTTTTCTTCATGGTACCTTATCTGAGGTTGTTTATATGGATCCTCCTCCTAGCCTCCCTACTCCTTTTTGTCATGTTTATCGGTTGCGTCGGGCTATATATAGGTTAAAGCAGGCCCCTCGAGCCTAGTTTGAGTGTTTTCGCCTTGGCATCACCAAGGCTAGTTTTTAGTCAGAGTTCTCAAGACCATTCTATGTTTATGCAGTCATCACCGCAGGGGAGGATAATTCTACTACTCTATGTTGACAATATGATCATTACTGGGGATGACTCTGCGGACATTACATCCACCCAGAAATACCTTTATCAGCAGTTCCATATGAAAGACCTTGGCAGACTACGTTATTTTCTGGGCCTAGAGGTTGCTCATGGATCTCGGGGGATTCTCATTTCTCAACGGAAATACACATCAGATATTATCTCCGCTGCATGCCTTTCTCACAGTAGACCAGCTGATACACCTTTAGAGCTTCATGTGAAGCTTCATCCCACTGATGGTGAGCTCCTTCTTGATCCCACTAGATACAGACAGATTGTTGGACAGCTTGTCTACTTATGCATGATCACATCCGATATTGCTCACGCAGTCAGTGTTGTCAGTCAGTTTGTTTCTGCTCCTACATCAGTTCACTACGATGCTCTTCTTCGGATTCTCAGATATCTTCGTGGCACTATTACCCGCTCATTATTTATGCCTGCTACATCCAAATTAGAGCTGAGTGCATATTCTGATTCAGATTGGGCAGGTGATCCTACTACCAGACGGACTACCACCAGTTTCTGTCTATTTCTTGGTGATTCGTTGATCTCATGGCGAAGTAAGAAACAGGTAGTTGTTGCATGTTCTTCGACTGAAGCTGAGTACAGAGCAATGAAAGCTACTACCAGAAAGATTGTTCATAGTCGTTGGCTGTAATCAGATATGGGTGTCACTCTTACAAGAGCTACTCCTCTTCATTGTGATAGCCGAAGTGCATTGCACATTGCAAGCAACTCGGCCTTTCATGTGCGAACGAAACATATAGAGATTGATTGTCATTATGTTCGTGAGTGCTTTGAGGCAGGGACCATTTCTCTCCATTCTGTTACATCTTCTCAGCAGACTGCAGACTTCTTCACCAAATCCCATATTGTTCAGAGATTTAGATACTTAGTAGGCAAACTCATACTGTTTCACCCATCGTAAGTTTGAGTGGGGGTATTAGATATTATTATAGTCCCATATTGGTTGTAGAGTTGTTTTGATATTTGTTGTCCTCCTATATATATGTGGTATTGTACTTGGTTGAACTCAATTCAATATTCAGTATTATTTTCATCTCTTTAATTTATCTTAATAGCTCTCAAAGGCCCCATTAAGGCGCCGCCCTCTGCACGAACTCCACATACCTCGAGGCACTCTCCATCTCCTAACGATATTCGAACGTCGCGATCTAGCTTCGATGATTTTAGTGGTGGCATACTAGATAATTCTTTAGGAACACCAAACTTAGAAACAATTGGCCAAGATTTCTCATTCCTTCAAAACTTATAGAGGTTGTGTTGAATACCCTCTTTCCCTTCATCACCTTTCGGCGACCTTCGCAAACTGATAGAACTCCATCTTGAGCTGCGTACCTGCAGCCCTGTTCTTCCAGAGTTCCAGGGATATGAGGTTCCGATTCAACAAAGAAATATGCATGATGTTCTCTAGTGTGTACCCATTTCTATCTGACATCTCTAACTCCACTGTTCCCTCACTCATTACTTCACAAATTATACCAACCACCGTTCTCATATAAAAATCTTCAGTAGACTTGTAAGTAGAAAACAATTTCCTCTCGGAGGAAATATGAGAAGAACTACCGAATCAAGAAACCAACCAGGATACATATCTATAGAACTTGAGACAAGAGTACAGTCTAAGTTATCACCTAACTCAACTGCACTAAAAACACTAGCAATGTTGGCACTCTTCTGATTCAACCACTTGGGACAACCCCTCCTGAAATGCCCAATCACTCTTCAATGGCGGCAACAGATCTTACCCTTACGTGCATTTTCCCATCCCCTTGAAGTACTATCCGCCCCGATGCAACTCATAAAAGTGGACGTCGATATCCTGAGTCTTCCTCCTAAGTTCATTCTCCTACAAGCCAATGCTCACCTCTGTTACTGAATATGTCTCATTGGCAGATTCTCTGTCTAGCAAGGTGGTTATTAGATGCTTGTGCAAATATTGTAGTGAATCTATCAAGTTAAAAGATTTCAGATCATCTATGTTTTTCGTCTTCAATTCAGATGACCCCGAATTGGATTCCACTAAATGATCTAGAAGAGAAGTATTTTCCATCATTAAGCAATTGAATAGTTTTCTCTTCCAATACATTTGAACTTGTAATGACAAATTCCAAGTAGTCAGTTCTGAATCTTTGCCCACAGACTCGCGATGCTTCTACACCTAGCGTCGTTTGTAAAAAATATCTGAATTAAACCCAAGGCTTCTGAACAAATCTCTTCCCTATCCTTCTTCTTTATGCCGATTTGTTTCCTCTTATTGTCGAACCGACTTGATCTCATCAAACCCGGATCTGTCATCTTCTCCAAGCAAACTCAAGCAACTCTGAACTGCGAAAATTTACGACCTGAAGTACTCCCTCTTACCTCTCAAATGATGTTTTACAATAATATATATAGAGTTCTAGAGAAACCGTAGGTTTAGTCTTGATACAATAACCGTATGATATATCATGTAGTGAAAGCTACACGATAGGAATTGTACAATCTAACATGGAGTTGAAAATGGACTTTAATCAGATCACCCCGATCCGAACTGTATGCAGTCTTCAGCCGCCGTCGGTCAACTCCATCAAAATGCAGTCGACTGGAATGGGCTCGACCCTAGTATGGTTGTTGCATGTTTTTCCTCTCGTTGCGATGGTTCGACATCTTCTTGCTTCATCATAGTCTCTTCACATCGAACCATAGTGTGCAAGACACAACCCCAACAAGCCCATCATTATATATAAAGTCTTGTGCTGTGTATGGCATGGCTGCAATGATGATGAACGAGTGCCAGCTGCATCTACAGAACAAGAAACGAAAGAAAGAAGACTTGAGTGTGAATACAAAGGGCCTGAAACTGAAAGCCAAAACAGTCATTGATCAGGAACAAGCCAACCCTCTCATCCCTCTCATCCCTCTCATCAGATCGAGATCTACCAACAGCTCGATCTTAACCAATATATGGTTCCAAATATGTCAGATCTTGGAGTCTGCAAATCGTCGAAATTTGTAAATGCAATGAACAAATCATAATCATCTATCTGTTTTCAGTAATGTCGTGAGGTCCCAGTGACAACGATTCAACGTAACATGTGAAAACTGTCGAAATTTGTAAATGCAATTAACAAATCATAATCATCTATTGAAAGGACATATATAGGCGGTCCCAGTGACAACGATTCAACATAACATGTCATATTGAATAGTAACCTGATAATTAGAATTTTGTCTCAGGTGAGCAAATTAAGTATGTTCACGAGTAGAATAACCCAAACTATTCTGTATATAGAATTTTTTCATACAGGTGTTTGTAGGAGGCAACAAACAAAGAGCCAGCCATTTGCACGGTGTGATTATTTGTCGATTAGAGGCCCTAATCACTTATATTAGGAGACTATTGATGACTGCAAGTTGGATTAACTTAATTCATTAAGGCCTTTGATTTGGTATTAAAACCTCTGATACTGTTGGAAACCATGGCAAAACCAGTGACACGCCCACTGGATTCCTAGTTTGATTCCGTGTTGATGTAATCATTCTATTCAACAAGTAAGAGATCAGTTAAAATGAAAAACATATTTCAATGTACATATTGTCAGTACATACATGTTAATTACTGATCACGATGGCTAAGCGATTTAGGATTAGTGTTAACACTCAGATTAGATTAATGCACTTAATTTCTGGTTAATACTGGACGGTAGAAAGTAGTTTCAGACGATTAATTAACTTTTTACCATATATAGATGTTAGATATTGTATTATATTTATCCCATATCGGTTTGTATATTTGTTTAGTATTTGATTCTCTCCTATATATAGAAGATATTGTACTCAGTTATAATCAATCCAATAGTGTTTTCCAATCTCTCTGTTAAGCTTAACATGGTATCAGAGTAAGGTTATACAATTTCTCTTTTCTTATTCTCTTCATCAAAACCCTAGACTTCCACAAAAAAAAAAAAAAAAAAACCAAAACAAAAAAGAAACGGTTCATTATCCCCTTCCTCCTAACCAGCCGCCACTGCCTCGCCATCGCCACTGCAAACCTCCTGAAGCTTCATCCCCTTCGCCGATCGCCATCTCCCGACCTGCCTCTGGTCTCCACCACCGATTAACTCCGCACACCTGCACCCCGAAGACAACCGCACAACAACAACTCCCCATCTCCCCTGACGCCTGCATCCCGAGCACCTCGCAGCCCTGACAGCACCTCCGCACACCGAACCACCGACTGCCGACCTTCATCCTCCATCTCGACTGCCATCGACATCCCCACAACTCCACCGGCCGCCACTGCCTCGCCATCGCCAGCATCACCTCACCTCGCCGACCCCTAGTCCAAGCCGCCGCCGCCGCCATTGCACACCCGACCTCTACTACACCTTCTCCTCATCCACATCCAGACCTCCTCACACCCACACTGCCTCATCCTCTACTCTGTAAAGCCCCCCCTCTCTCTCACTCTTCCCTTTGTCCCCCCCCCCCCCCCACACACACACACACTCAAAAAAAAAAGGACACCAGAAAAAAAAAATTGTAAGTACTCTATCTTAGGGATGGCAATCGGGTCGAACGGGCCGGGCTGGGTCGGACCCGCCCGGGTTCGATGTTGACTTGGGCGGGTTCGAGCCGGGTTGGAGACTTTACCGGGCCGGGTCGAAAAGTAGAAATGGCGACCCGCCCAACCCATGAACTCTTTCGGGTCCAACCCGGGTCGGGTCGGGTCGCGGGCTGGCCCATTTAGATAGATTTTTTTTAAACCTTAAAAAAATAATAATAAAATTAGATAAACACTAAAAATCGTAATAATAATAATAAGATTGTAAGAGTAAAATTGCCAAAAAAATTTGAAATATTATTTATATGATTTTAAGTTATACAAGTTTCACAATTTCTAATAAGAAATAAAGAATTCACAAATTTGTTTTATAAACATATTTCTTATATACAATTTCAATTTACTTCAATATTTATAAATTGAAATAACAAGCAAAGATCTAATACAATTTTTTTTATCTATTTACATTTGTCTTCAAGTTGGTGGCCCTTCAATTTGTTATTGTTGGCTTATTGTTGTTCAGTTGCTGGTATTGAATTCTTCATTTTGGTTGCTATTGTTGTTGTTGTTGTTGTTGTTGTTCTGGCAAGTTGTTCCCACTTGTGGACATAGATAATGCTTTCCCTTGTATCCTATCTTCAGCTTTCAGTCAGTCTTCTGTAAAAACGAGCATCTCTAACGAGTCGGGCTTCAAGTGATTCCTGTAATCAGTTAGAACCCTGCAACTTGAAGAAAGTGCACTTTCAGAAGCAACTGTAGAGACAGGAGGAGTTAGTAAATCTTTAACCATATATAACAGAATACTATAAGTGTGTTCATGGTCTTTCCACCATTGTAAAATATCTAGTGGAGAAGAAGAAGACTCAGAATCTTGTTGGTTATACCAATTTAATTCATTTGGTTGATTAGTCCTAGGTTTTTTGGATTGAATTTGTGCAAGTAAATTAAATGTTCTATCATCAAATTTACTCTTACCCTTACCTTTGGAACTATCAGAAGAAGAACTAACTACAAACGTTGTACTACTAGAAGCAAAAGATCGATCATAATAATCATACAAGTTATTTAATGTAGATTCAAATTTAAGTAAAAAAGAAGCGCAATCAATTTCTATTTCTATTTCTACATTTTTCCTAAGTAATGCAAAAAACATTTCAATCAAACTCTTTGTACCTTCTAATTTGATACGAGGATCCGTAACGGTAACAACACAAATCAATATAGGAGGATAAAAATACTTCAAAATTTTTTTGTATACAGGTTTTACAATATCACCAACAAAAGCATCATTTAACATTTCGTTAAATATTTGCATCATACTAACTATTGAAATAAAAATGCTACTAGAAGTAGATTCATATAATTTTGAAAATTTTAAAGTTGCGGTTTTAAAAAGTTCTAAAAATTTCAACAAAGATTCGGTATAAAACCAATCGGTGGAGTCATTTCTAAATTTGGCATATTTTTTGCGATACAAAAATCATTTACAACTGCTTTATATTCGGTAACAATATATAATAAATCAAAAGTAAAGTTCTATCGATGTTTAACATCCTTTGGAAATCTTCTAAAAGGTACATTGAAATCCTACACCAATTTTTCTATTCTTGAAATACGCTAGGACTTAATGCAATAAAATGTACACAATTTCTAATTTTAAGTATATGGATCGACTATTTTTAATGCATCTTGAACACATAAATTTAAAATATGACATGCACGTCTAATATGAAAAATATTGTTAGATGGAGGGCTTAATGGGGATTTTAAAGTAGTGACTGATGCATTGTTGTTAGATGCATTATCAAAACTAATACACATAATTTTATCGCGAATATGAAAAACATCACAAATTCTAAAATACGGTTTGCTATTTCAGCGCCACTATGAGGATGGGGCAACGCGGCAAGTGATATGATTCTTTTTTGAAGAATCCAACTATTGTCGATCCAATGACAGGTTATTCCATCATTGGAATATTGTTGACACCCGCCCAACAATCCGAAGTTAAACTAACTCTACAAGTTAAACTCCATAAAATTGCATTCAAAGCGTCCTTCATTTCATTGTACATTTTAAAATAATCCGATTTGCAAGTATTTTTCGGGATTCTTTTAAAATAAAGGTTTAAAGCCGTTTGATTAAAATTTTCCATGTCCCTACTCTCGGGATAGGAAAATGGTAACTCTTCCTTTATTACTAATCTGGCCATTACCCGACGAACAAGATCGGGATCATAAGGGTGACTATCAACTATACCGATCCTAGGGTTGATTTTTTGTTGGCTGGGTAGGTCAACAAGAAGGTCTTTATGGTTATGTTGGATGTGTCTACTAATTGTACCGGTGCCATCACCCATCTTGAATTTGTATGCCTTAGAACACGTTTTACAAACTTTCAACCCTATACCCAAATTTTCTTCGTCCGAGATAAAATCATAAAATTTATGCCAATTAGTACTTTCCCCTCTACTTTTCCTACCACTACGGGGTTATGTTGTTTCGGTTGGTTGTTGTTGTTGTTGTTCTTCTTCTAATTGTATGTCTCCTACAACCTCATCGTGTGTACCTGTAACACCCCGAATTCCAAAATACAACTGAATTCGAGTTCCACAGGATCTTTACACTTCTTTCGTAGAGTTTTACAAGGAAATAAAAACTTTTTTTTTCATCAGAGTTACATTACACTTGTATATTATCACATCGGAAGCATTATTAAAACAACATTTAAAATAGACTTGCGTAGCATGTATACTTCAATTGTGTCAAGCACCTTTACCCTGCATATACAACTGTGGGCGCGTCAGTTCATTCAACTGACGAAATATTATACACGGCCATCCTCTCTATGCCGGAAACAGTCTAACGATTCTCATTTTTTAGCAAACCACAAACTTGTCACAAACACATCTAAAGGGACTATCCTATTGATGTCGTGTTGTGAATGTGCACTTTGTCCTTAATGCAATTATTTATACTATATGACACTAATGCGCACTTGTTCAGAGTCTATGCAGCCCATACTACATAGGTCCGAGGGCAAGCCCTTAACCGTTCTTTAGCTTGTAGGGTTCAATCTCTCGTCATGACTAAATCTACTACTGTAACTACGGTAAGTATCCAGATGTTTTCTGACCTACGAACTCATGTCTAGGCACCCTGGAGGGAATCCCAATGCACTGACACATGACTCATCAAGCAGGCATCCTGTGGTAATTCAGCTCCTACCATAGACTTGACACCACCCGCAGTCGTCAAACACCCCACGAGCATCGCCACCGGGACGGTACTCTAGAGCAGTTCCACGCCCTATCATGACTCATCATGGGACATCCTGTAAATACTCTCACGCTGCCAATCCAATGGCCCTCATACTCAATATTTTTCTCTTACTTTCATCACATCTTCACTATGTATCTAAGTCCTTAGTTTAATTTAATCATGAATAAAAATCAACTCTTAGAATGTAGCACTCCCACTATACCGGTCTTATTCATTTAATTTCATATGACCCAACATTGGTCTTCTGATTTCAAAATATCATTTTACAATTCTTTCATTGCCAGTATAAGGCTTGGCTATATTCTAATTCTCAATTTCAACTCATAATTACAATGTCATACTCATAAGATCTTTGCATGATTAATCACCGTTTATGTTTCAAAAACATAGTATTCATGTATTCATAACTCATCACAATCAAAATTCAATTTCACGTGCAATCCATATGCAAGAATAAATTTCAATTAATAGTCACCAACTATTTATGCATTCCATACATCTATTATTCACAATTCAAAAATCTTACTACAAACACATTTTATAACTGCATTTAATCACATGAGTCACAACTTTTAAAAAAAATTCATCTTTTATAACCCAAAATTTTCATTTATTTTTCTTTTATTTAAAAGAGTAATTTAATTTCAAAAATGAGTCCTTTCTTGCAAAAACCCCAATTTCTTATTCGCACTTCATCAAAAGTTGTATAAATATTTCCCATAAAGTTCTAATAATTTTTCAGTAATTAAAACATAATTTTTCTAATTTTTATTCTATTTTAAAAATCTAATTTAATTCAAAATCTCAAAAAAAATACATTTTTTTTTCTAAACTCAAAACCCCGCCAAGATTCGAACCAGCGACCAGCGGTGAAACAGACAGCGCACAAGACCAATGCACCAAAGCAGTCAACCGATATAACTAGGGTTTAAAATCCCTAAGTATCGAGTTCGGCTAGTTGGGTTTTAACAGAAAAAAATGAAAACAGAGCCGCGGTATCGAACCCGAGACCTCCGAAACTGTAGCGACTCAAAGCTGTGCCGACCAATAGGTCTAGGTGAACATATCGATTTGATAATAAATAAAATAGGTTTCGATTTTTACTCTCTGTTCAAAACTACATTTCAAATTTTTCTCAAAAACGAATTTGTCTCATTTTCTCCTCCTTTGAAAATAAAAATGTCCAGAATAAAACTACATTTAATTTAACAATAATCAGTATTTTTAATGGTATTTTTTACTCTTTTAAAACATGTATTTAGCCTTTTTTTGATGAAACGGATAGAGTCTTCGACTCCAACCAAGCAATCAAAATAATAATAGAATCAATACAATAGTAAGCTTTACGAGAAGTAAAACAAAGAACATCCGAACTAGAAACGAAAAAGAACAACAACCTGAAGGCCAAAAAAAGAAAAAAGAGCCTATACATCTCATAGGAGCCAAAACCGGAAGGAGGCGCCATAACAGTAGGTTGAGTAAGGACGAACGAGGAGCTCCCATCCAAACGCACTACCAAACTCAGCCAGACGAGCGCAACACAGCGATGGGGAGGCTCATCAGGTGCTCATCGAAATGGCCTCAGGATGACGACTCATAACAGCCTACATTCCAAGCTGAACTCCATGCGGCAAGGGAGGGTGAGAGGGCACCCAAACCTCAAACGAATACCGCGAAGGAGAAACCAAACAATGATACAGAGTGCCAAAATAGCCAGCAACTCAATAAAACGAAAACAGGCAGAAAACAAAGAGCCACTCTACCCAAACAGGGGCCATCGAGATAACCAAACTCACAAAGCCACACAAGACTGCCACAAAGAGAATAAGCAACATATTTCATTAATATAAGCTATCCAGAATAACACCCGGGTTAAAATCTAAGTAGTCAAAAAGAGAGGAGAACAGTCAAGGCAAAATAATGGTGGGAGAGTGACCACCCATCCCCAATAACCCAGGTGTACCAAAGAGAAGAACTCATAACATCTGAAACAAGCAACATAATTACACAGTAAGGCAGCAGCAACAAAGACATAAATATATCAACCCAAAAATCAAGATCGAAGGAAGATCAGTTAGCTGGGAGATTAGAACAAGATTCACCCACAATCTTCTGCCCAAAGTGAAAGAGCAACCCATAGAAGCGCGGTACACCAAAATGAACAACATCAAAAGAGAGTTACAAAGAGGGAGACAGCAACAGTAGATTGAGTTAAACTCCAAAACACCTCAAACCTGCAGCATAAAAGAAAAAAGGAAGTAAAAAGAGCAGAGATGATTATAAAGCATTAAGAATGCGAAGACATTGAAATGAATCAACCAGTCTTTGACTGCTAAGGGCTTCTCTAGCTTCGAGTTTTAAAACCGAGGACTAGAAGTTGAATAGAATTGAAACATAAAATCGAGGATATTAGAGGCGCTATTTTTGAATAATCTTTTATTCCTTTCTAACCACGTAACCCAGATAATGGTTTGGACCGAAAGATTCCACGATCTGCGGTACCGCCGATTAACGGGAAGAAGAGACCAACACGAAGCTAAATTGAAAGGGATGAACGGGAATTCCCAAGCTAAGGTGCATATTTTCCACAATGGGCGAATGAAAACACAGCCAACAAATAGGTGATCTACGTCTTCTGAACAGTTAGAACAAAGGGGGCACAATTGACCCCATGCCAAATTCCTTTTATTAAGGACTTTGACGGTAAGCAGTCTGTTGTTGAGAGCTAGCCAACAGTTGATTTTAACCTTCAGAGGGGCAGACAATTGCCAAATGAAATCAGCACATGGGGAGAGGGTGCCACGGAAGTTCAAAAACTTGTAAAAGGATTTAACCGTGAACCCCCCCCCCCCCCCCCCCCCGGCATTCCAACGCCAGATAATGTCCTCTTACGGAGCCCATGAGAACTGATCCAAAGACGAGATAAGTTCGTGAAGATCCGCAGTAAGGTGCGACGGAAAGTTGGATAAGAAGGGGATAGACCAATGCCTATGCGAGTTAATAGTGATGAAAGATTCTGCCACATAGGTCGTGGGATTGGAGGCTAGACAGAATAGAGCTGGAAAGGCAGAAGCCAGTTTGATGTTACCAATCCAAATGTCGGACCAGAACTTGGTCTTAGAGCCATCAGAACAAACGTGGAAGAGGCCACAGCGGAAGGCGTCTGTTGCTTTCCAGACCCCTTTCCAGAAAGGAGAAGCGATGCGATGAACCTGGGGAGGGAGTTCCCAGTAATTGGTAGAGGAAAAACAACAAGCTTTGATACTTTGAATCTAAGGTAAATGGTCATATTTTAAGAATTTCCAGAGCCATTTACCCAACAAAGCGATATTCTGATGTTTGAGGTTTAACACCCCGACCCCCCCTGCCTCTTTAGGAGAGCAGACCATTGTCCAGTTGTAAAGGTGCGACCCAGGCTTGTATGAAGAGCACCCTGACCAGAGCAAGTCACTTCTAATTTGATCGATGCGCTTAATGACCCATGAAGGGACATAATAGAAAGACATCATGTAAATCGGGATAGGAGACAGAACTGAGTTAATGAGGATCAGCCTACCCCTACGGGACAAAATTTTGCTGGCCTAAATGCTAAGCCTGGAAACAGCCTTGTCCACCATGGGCATCCAATCATTTTTGTACAATTTACCCCATTTGAGGGGGATTCCCAAATACGTGATGGGGAAGTCAGTGGTCGGGCAGTTAAAAAAGTTAGAGATTTCCAGCTGGCGATTAGGGGAACCACCAAGCCAAAGAACTGAGGATTTTTGAAAATTAATTGAAAGGCCTGATGCCAACTCAAAACAGTATAAAAGGAGTTTGAGGTTACAGAGAGTAGAAAGATTCGGCTTAGCAAAGATGATCGTATCATCC
Organism: Hemerocallis citrina; assembly: GCA_017893485.1. NCBI lineage: Eukaryota > Viridiplantae > Streptophyta > Magnoliopsida > Asparagales > Asphodelaceae > Hemerocallis > Hemerocallis citrina. The sequence goes on along the minus strand of CM030366.1, from coordinate 76,617,492 downwards.
ACGTAGTGCAAATTAAGAATACCATTAAAATGCTGCAATTCGCCCAGACCTTCAATCACTTGAGAGTCCCAAGCGTTGCGAAGAAATTTACTAAAAACATCTGCCACCAGGCAAAAAAGGAGGGACGAGAGAGGGTCTCCTTAGCGAAGGCCACACTTTACTTTAAATTTGTGGCATTCTGACCCATTAATAACAATGGAAGAAGTGCCCGAATATAGGCTGGCTTTGACCCAAGCTATCCATTTAGGGCCGAAACCCCTGTTAATGAGGATATCAAACAGGAAATCCCAACTAACATTGTCGTAAGCTTTTTGGAAATCGAGTTTGAGTAGGATAGCTTCCGAGTTGGAGTAGTGGCAATGAGAGATTATCTCTTGAGCCGCTGCTACACTATCAAGAATAAAATGGTCTTTAATGAAACCAGACTGAGTTGAGTCAATGAGAGGGGAGACCACTGAACTAAGCCTCGCGGAAAGCACTTTCATAAAGATTTTGAAGGTGGTATTAATGAGGCTAATAGGCCTAAAATGCGCCACTGAGTGAGCGCCCACCATTTTGGGAATAAGCACAATGTTAGCATAATTGATACGATCAAAAGAGAAGGAACCCTGATGGAGTTCGTTGAAACAACGGAGGAGGTCGGCTTTAAGCCATAGCCAGAATTTTTGGAAGAAGAAAGCAGGGAAACCGTCTGGGCCTGGAGCCGAGTCGCTCTTTAAGGAAAAAATGGCCGATTGGATTTCCTCCAAGGAGAAAGGAGCCTCAAGAGAGGAGAGGTCCTGAGAGATAGGACCATAGAGGTGATCCCAGTCTATGCTAATTGATCGTTGTTTATATGATCCGATAAGATTTTTATAAAAGTTGAGGAAAGCACTATGGATCTCTTGATCGGAGCAAAGGTCTAAATTAATGTCGGTGATCGAAGAGATCCGATTGGAGCGTTGCCTGTGCGAGGCAAAATTGTGGAGGAAAGCGGTGTTGCCATCACCTTCCTTAAGTCATCTGAACCTGCCTCTTTGAGCCCATTTGATATGCTCTTGATGAAGAATATTGGCGAAGTCACGCTTGCAGAACAACCTTTCCGCTCGATAAGAGAAAGGAAGAGGCCCCCCTCCTCCATCTTATTAATGGATTCGATGGAAGCAAGGAGAAAATTTTTAAGGAAAGTGGTGTGTTTTGTCATTCAGAACGCCAGATCTTACAGCCATATTTAACGGCGTGAAGTTTGAGGAGGATGCTACCCAGTCCAGAGGAACTCGAGACCGAAGACAGACATTCCTCTACCAGCTTGACGAACAATTGGTCCTCTAACCAAAAATTTTCGAAGCGGAATTTATGCTGGTGAGTAAAAGGGAAGTTAGAGTAAAAGGCAATGGGAACGTGATCTGAGGAGGGGTTAGGTAAGGCCTTTACAAAGGAATTGTGGAACTGGTTAATCCAAGCATCAGATACAAGGAAACGATCAAGTTTGGCCAACGTCGGCGCAGCTCGGAGGTTGGATCAGGTGAACGATCTGCCGTTAATCGGAAGATCGGTCAACTGCAGGGTATGGATACAGTTGTTGAAAATACTGGAGTGATAGGAGGAGGAGGGTGGGGACAATCTTTTAGCGGAGAACCTGGTGACATTAAAATTCCCACAGAGGAAACAGAGGTCATAGGTAAGATTTTGTAACGAAAGGAATTCGTCCCAAAATAAACTGCACCTATCATTAGAGGAAGGACCGTAGACCGAAATGACCGTTAGAGCACGGTTAAGCATGGTCTAGTGCAGTTGGATGATGAGGAAAAAATTAAGGCGTTGAACCGCCGTAACAGAGAAAAATGACTCGTTGAAACCACAAAGGATACCTCCCCTCGAACCTATCACGTTAAGGGAGATCCATTGTGAAGAACCCAATAATATTCACATTTAGGAGCAGTAATCTTACTGCAATTGGACATTTAAATGCTCTATATGTGGTATCTTACTCTTATTTTCTCTTTTTCATAGGAAATAGCCTAAAAACAGCAAAACGAAGCAGATTCAGGATTTTGAGGATGATATACAGAAACTGCAGAGCATAAGTCGACTGGTTCTTCAAACAGGCGACTGGACAGAGAGGTTCAAGCTGCTCAGTACAGTCGACTTACTCCAAAGACAGTCAACTTGACAGAGTGATTGTGAATCTATAGATGTCTCGACACAGTCGACTGATCTCAAAACCAGTCGACTGGTATTCAGCGGAGTTGAAAGATAAAGATAGTTTAAGATCCATCCTCAACTAATTCCGAATCAAATGGAAGTTATCCAAACCCGGGTTATCTGCAAATAACAACTCACCAACAATCAAGTAAAAGAACCGGGATTTGCAAGTAAGAAGATGGACTCAGTCCTATGCGTGAAAAGATAAGAAATCAGGAACTTGATATCTGCAGACAAGGACAAGAGAAACTATAAAAAAAGAGAGAGAGAGAGTCATCTACCATCGGGGGGGGGGGGAGGGGGGGGGAGGATCATCGACAGTAAGCATCAAGATACCAGCATCAAAGAAAGAGGAGAACAAGTCGACTGCTGATTGGGCTCAATTTCAACATCATACAAATCAGTGTTCTTCTGTTCTTCCTTTTACTTTTTATTTTTATTGTAGAGTCATGAATTCTATTTTATTAATCAATAAAGGTTGTATTATGCGCAACTAATTTCATAGTTGGGTAGATTGAAACCGTAGTCATGTAATGCTTATATTCTTCTCAACGCTACTCTATTACTTATTGATTAAACCTGATTGTATTGGTATAGATTTATAATATGAATCAAACTTGTTCAGAAGTTCTAAGAGCAGTCGACTGAGAGTGACAGCAAGTCGACTGCCATGCAGAACCTGAGATTATCAAGTTTGCGTATTATAAAGCTGAATCTGTTATATGAGCATAGAGACGACCCATATCTCGTGCCCATAACTTGCAACACAGGAATCTTTAGGGGTTCTTGGTTTAACCAACTTGAAGGATCTAGATCTGATACCAATTTCTAGAACTTTAAGTGTTTGTTCGTTTCCATTGTTCCTATGCTTCCATTAAGTGCAACTTAGTAGATATCATGCTAAATACTTAAGGAAAGAAACGAATTAGAGTAGATACCATGCCTAATTCTTGGCCTAGGGAAACATTAACTTTAAGGAGTAGATACCATGCCCTTAAAGGAACAAACATGAGTGATCAGGGTAGTGTAGAAGGTGACTTAGCATTCTTGACTACAGGTGGAAATCAATGCCCAACTACTTTAATAGATATTCGTGACTCAAATTGTGATTCTACTTAATTTAGATTTTTATCTTTTCATTTCCTTTCAATCAGACTTTTAGAACAAAACTTTATGACTTGCATTTTCTTTTATTGATTAGTGAGTTAAGTACTACAATCTCTGTGGGATCGACCCTTGCTCTTCACTACGCTTCTATAAACGATTCGTACACTTGCGAGGTTTTAATTTGTGTCTAGTTTATCTATTTATTTAGATCGTCTAGATTGCACAACAAGTTTTTGGCGCCGCTGCCGGGGATTGTTTAGTATTTTAACTTGCAAATCAATTTTTATCTTTTTCTTTTTTCTTTTCTTTTATAACATTTTCTTTCAGGTTACACTCTGCACAGACAGATCAGTCGACTGTCTCCAAGGACCAGTCGACTGTACAGCAAATTTTTCCAAAAGCGACAATGGGGGAGAAAGTACCGAATCGAGTACCAATGCAAGACAAATTCACTCCGAAGAATATTGAGCAACCTTCTTGCATAGCTTATCAACCTAATGTCACAGGGAATATGCATCTATCACCTCAATTACTCAGCATGGTTCCCCACTTTAGTGGCAGACTAGACGAGGATCCGCATCTACATTTGCAAGATTTCTTTGATCTTTGCAGAACACAAAGCGTCCAAGGGCTTACCCCTGAACAAATCAGGTTAATCTTGTTTCTATTTTCATTAAAACTTAATGCTAAATTGTGGTATAATTCTTTGGAACCAGGATCAATTCAATCATGGGAGCAATTGTCAACAAAATTCTTGAAAGAATTCTTTCCAGCTCAGAAAACCAGACTACTAAAAAGAGAAATTCTACTCTTCCAACAAAAAGATGGCGATTTATTCTTCGAGGCATGGAAGGACTTCAAGAACAAGCTTCTCAAGTGTCCTACGCACAACATACCTAAGGATGATCAGGTACAAGCATTTTATGAGGGTTTAAATGACATTAACAAAGCAATTGTGGATTCAGCTTGCAACGGAATCTTGATGAGGAAAAGTGGTCAGGAGGCCATCGAACTATTTGAAGAACTCAGCGAGAACTCACAGCAATTCTCAACAAGGGGAAGAGGCCTTTCGAAAAAACAGGGAGTTTACGAAATTTCTTATAATAATAACATGCAACTAGAAATGGAAATCATGAACAAAAAGATTGATATGCTTGTTAATGTGATTTCAACGTTGGGTGGCATAAAAAACCAACCAAAAGAAATTTGTGCAATTTGTTCTCATTCTGATCATACAACTAATACATGTCCCATGTCTTCTTTTGCAGATCAGGAGCACGTAAACTACGTAGGACAGGGAATGCACCCGCCCCAGAACAAACCTTTGCCAAACACGTATAACCTAGGGTGCCGAAACCATCCAAATTTCTCATGGAGCAATAATCAAAACCATCAAGGAAATCAATTCGCACAAGGACATACGCAGCAATTCCAGAGTGGGAATGGGTTTGATCGGCCAGTACAAGACAGAAGAAGTTGGATTTCGAATCCACCGTTCTTCAATTGCTCCAACAGCAACATGAAACAAGCAACCAATAAAGACAGGACATTCAGAAATTGGAGATTCAAATTGGTCAAATTGCTAAGGAGTTAAGTGAAAGAAAGGCAGAAGAACTCCCATCACAAACCATACCAAACCCTAGAGGACAAGAACAGCTCCAATCGGTGACAACCCTAGAGGACAAGATTGAGTTTAGAATGTTTGATGCACCAAAATTACCACACGATGATCATGAATGTTATAATGTTGATGTGGTTCAGGAAATTTGTGACCAAACATTTTAGGAACATGGTGTTGATCCATTACAAGCAACAATTACACACCCTCTAATACTATCTCAAGTTGAACAGGAATATGATGATTGGAGGATCGCAGAGAAAATACATACCCTTGGAAATGAAAAATCATATGCAGGTAAGTTTGCACATGTGTTTGAAAATCTTGTGTCTAATAATACTTTTGTTTCTTCTTTTACCAGGACACCAGCTGTGGAGCTGAAGCGACTACATGAATACTTGAAGTATGAATATTTGGGGGAAAACCAGACGTTACCTGTGATAGTCGCTGAAAAATTAAGGATGCAGGAAGAAGAGAAGCTGCAGGGAGTCTTGCAAGAACACAATGGTGCATTAAGGTGGACCATTGCAGATAGGCTTATGTCAAGATGGTACGGTCCGTATGTTGTTACAAAGGTTTCCCAACATGGAGCGTTGGAGGCTCATAGCAAAGAAAAATCAAACGTTCAAGATGAATGGGCATAGTGGGAAACCTTATAACGAGATGAGTTTTGAGCCGCAAGAGGAAGATATTGCATAAACTCATCATGTCTGGCTGAAGACTTAAAACTTAGCGCTTCTTGGGAGGCAACCCAATTTTTCAGGGGAGTACTTACACTCTTTCTTTATTCATTTCTTTAATCATTTCTTTTATTGCATTTAGATTTGATTTATCTTTTAGTTTATTTTATTTTAATTTTTGGATTTTATCTTGAAGGATTGCAGAAAATTTGAAGTCGCCGGGGCAGAGCTGTTTTGTACACATGCATTGACGGCTGTTTTTGAGCAATTTGGAGTCAAAATCTGGAAAAGTGATTCAAAGAGAAGTTGTAGCCTATCTTCTTAGCTTTCTAGCAAAAAAAAAAAATTCAGCCCATTTGGACATCTACAGCTCCAGATATCGCCAAAATACCGAACGCTGCTCATGCAGAATTTTCAAGACGAATTAGGGGAGAATTTCTGAACTTTTGCATTCTTTTTGTTTTTCTTTTTCCTTTCCCATTGAGGACAATGTGATATTTAAGTTTGGAGGGGAAGGTTTACAAATTTATGATTTATTTTAGAAAAAAAAACAAAATTTTAAAAGGATTTAAAGTAATCTGACCATTACACTTTTGAGTTCTTCATTTAGATAAGCATTGAAATATTTTTTTGGAATAAACAATTTCTTATAAAGTAAGAGTAAGTATACTTATTTACTTTAGGATTGTTGAGTTTCATAATTCCTTACAAATTGTATGAGTCATGCAATTATACATAAAATACAATTGTGATGCTTTCTCTTGTGATTATCCCCTTTGATCTAGTCCTAAACAGAGTTTAAGTAAATAGAGTAATAACGAAAAAAAAATATTATGAATAAAGTCAATCTACTCCAATGTTTTGAGTTGCTTAGTAACTAGGGGTATTCATCACCAATGTTTACTTTTACGTCAAACGGCAACTTGAAATATGAGTATGCAAAGCACTTTTAAGTTTGCGACTTGTTGAGTAACCGGGTGGATTCATCACCAATGTCTTGCACTCGCGTCAAAAGGCAAGTGACAACTTAGAGAAGAGACTAAAAAAAAAAAAAAAAAACTCTAGTTTGCTACTCGGTTTGTAGTAGAGAAAAGGGATAATCACAGATGGAGTTGTTACATACTATAATTAAATTAATTGCATGATAAATATGATTGGGTTTGGAGCTATGAATAGATAATTGCACTGGAGAAAGTGGGTATGCTTGTTTTTACTTTATTTGCAATTGTTTATATTTTTAATTGCAATTTTGATGCTTGCATAATGAGAATTCTTGGTGTGATGGGTTGAGTTTACTATTATTTTCCCTTGTTCATGATTCTACTTTTTGCTTGAGGACAAGCAAAATCTTAAGTTTGGGGTTATTTGATGAACCCAATAATATTCACATTTAGGAGCAGTAATCTTACTGCAATTGGACATTTAAATGCTCTATATGTGGTATCTTACTCTTATTTTCTCTTTTTCATAGGAAATAGCCTAAAAACAGCAAAACGAAGCAGATTCAGGATTTTGAGGATGATATACAGAAACTGCAGAGCATAAGTCGACTGGTTCTTCAAACAGGCGACTGGACAGAGAGGTTCAAGCTGCTCAGTACAGTCGACTTACTCCAAAGACAGTTGACTTGACGGAGTGATTGTGAATCTACAGATGTCTCGACACAGTCGACTGATCTCAAAACCAGTCGACTGGTATTCAGCGGAGTTGAAAGATAAAGATAGTTTAAGATCCATCCTCAACTAATTCCGAATCAAATGGAAGTTATCCAAACCCAGGTTATCTGCAAATAACAACTCACCAACATTCAAGTAAAAGAACCGGGATTTGCAAGTAAGAAGATGGACTCAGTCCTATGCGTGAAAAGATAAGAAATCAGGAACTTGATATCTGCAGACAAGGACAAGAGAAACTATAAAAAAAGAGAGAGAGAGAGTCATCTACCATCGGGGGGGGGGAAGGGGGGGGAGGATCATCGACAGTAAGCATCAAGATACCAGCATCAAAGAAAGAGGAGAACAAGTCGACTGCTGATTGGGCTCAATTTCAACATCATACAAATCAGTGTTCTTCTGTTCTTCCTTTTACTTTTTATTTTTATTGTAGAGTCATGAATTCTATTTTATTAATCAATAAAGGTTGTATTATGCGCAACTAATTTCATAGTTGGGTAGATTGAAACCGTAGTCATGTAATGCTTATATTCTTCTCAACGCTACTCTATTACTTATTGATTAAACCTGATTGTATTGGTATAGATTTATAATATGAATCAAACTTGTTCAGAAGTTCTAAGAGCAGTCGACTGAGAGTGACAGCAAGTCGACTGCCATGCAGAACCTGAGATTATCAAGTTTGCGTATTATAAAGCTGAATCTGTTATATGAGCATAGAGACGACCCATATCTCGTGCCCATAACTTGCAACACAGGAATCTTTAGGGGTTCTTGGTTTAACCAACTTGAAGGATCTAGATCTGATACCAATTTCTAGAACTTTAAGTGTTTGTTCGTTTCCATTGTTCCTATGCTTCCATTAAGTGCAACTTAGTAGATATCATGCTAAATACTTAAGGAAAGAAACGAATTAGAGTAGATACCATGCCTAATTCTTGGCCTAGGGAAACATTAACTTTAAGGAGTAGATACCATGCCCTTAAAGGAACAAACATGAGTGATCAGGGTAGTGTAGAAGGTGACTTAGCATTCTTGACTACAGGTGGAAATCAATGCCCAACTACTTTAATAGATATTCGTGACTCAAATTGTGATTCTACTTAATTTAGATTTTTATCTTTTCATTTCCTTTCAATCAGACTTTTAGAACAAAACTTTATGACTTGCATTTTCTTTTATTGATTAGTGAGTTAAGTACTACAATCTCTGTGGGATCGACCCTTGCTCTTCACTACGCTTCTATAAACGATTCGTACACTTGCGAGGTTTTAATTTGTGTCTAGTTTATCTATTTATTTAGATCGTCTAGATTGCACAACACATTGTAAGATAGTGGATCCTCCCATCGCGCAGAATAGGGACGGGGTAGGAGAGTCAATCTTCGATTCTTGAATAGAAATAAGGTCGCAACGAGAAGAGTTGACCAAATGAAATAGCACCCTTTGTTTAACAGGGCAATTGAGACCCCGGATGTTCTAAGAGATGCTAATCATTAAGACTTTTGTGCTCATGAACTCTAATACGTTCTAGCTGTCTAATGACTAGCAATTGTGAGGGGTTATCTGGGGAAACCAAAAAACCTAATTTTTGAGCTTCGAAGGTCAATTGTTGATCCAACCAAGCATCGAATTGGAATTGGAAAATAGAACCAAGCGAAGATGAATCATAAAAGGGATGCGGATGACACAGGGGGGACTCGCAAAGCCCTTTAGTCATAGGCACGGAGCCTGTACGACTGGAGCCCGAGAAGGCTAATTTTTTGGCCTTAATGCGAGTGCTGGATCTTAAGATACGATACTGGGGTTTACTAATATCCGGTCTAAGAATTGGGGCGAAATCAACCTTCGATGGGGAAGGGCTTCGATGAAGCGGGTCTACCTCTTCGATCTCCGAGCCCATCGGGTGGTACTCGGGTACAATCGACATAGGAGACCTCGATTGCATCAAGAGAAGGGGGGACTTTGGAAACTTGGGGATCGTGGAGCAACCATTGGGCGTCAGAGAGCCAAAAGCTACTCCACAGTCAAGAAACAAACTAGAGGACAACCACTTGAGGTTTGCAAAGGAGGGAACTGGGGCTAGAGATGCCCGAACCCAGAGAAATGGGAATTGAATACCATGAAAATAAAATAGCAAACGCCCAGCTGCAAATCAAAAGTTACATTGCAGGGAAATAAAGGAGTCAAGAGATAGGGATACCTGCTTGAGATTTTAAGACAAAGTAAGATCCGCTTCCTCTTCACCAAGAAGGTTGTCTTGCTTGATCCAACTATCTCCTTTAACAGGTTGAGACGGTTTGACCTTGATAGCGGGAAGAGGCGGATCCGGCTCCCATAGGCTGGGAAAGTGAGCCTCCTTCTGAAATTTATCCCAGTCTGATGCGAAGTGGGGGTTGACCTCCCAAGCAGGACAATTAGAAGTGGACTCCTGCTGCAATGGCTTAGGGAGAGAAGAGGAAGCCGCAAGAAGATGAGGGAGTTCTGCCCCACTGGTTCCTTAGAAGAATCCGAGGGGAGGTGGAGTTGTGGCATGTTGATTGCGGATGACACCGGCATCTAGGAGACTTTGGCAGAATGTTGGAAAGAGGTATCTGGATTAATCCAAACCAGATTCGGAGCTTTGGAGGGAGAGATCTTCATCCTATGAGGGGACGCGAATGGCTTGCTAAGAGGAGGAAATCTTTTCTTGGCAGGTATCTTTTGCTCACCTTTCAACGAAGTCGCCATAGATTTAGAAACAGATGAGGAACCAGGGTGAAAAGGGAGGGGAGTAGGGGGAGGTTTAAAAGCCTTCTTCGGGGCTTCAGTGGGGGGCAGTGGGGTAACACTGCTGGAAACCTCATCGTCGTGATATTGCACCGAGATAGGGAAGGAGGAGACGTCGTCAGTTAAGTTGTAGGCTTCAATGCGGTGATGCATCTTGGAGCAAAGAAAAAGACCCTCCACTTGAAGACATCCCGAAGCTAATTTGGCAGAGGAGGAGATACTGACGATCTCGCCAATACATTTGGACATATCTCCCACCAGACCCAGCGACTCACAGAAGGGGGGAGCCCAATGAGAGAAACCTTGGAAATGAAGTTGTTGGAGTGGTGCGGCTGTGGAGCAATATGGACCCATTTCCTTATGGTGAGAGTGATTGCCCCAATCGAGAGAGAGGAGTTGTTGCTCAGGTCTTCCAAGATTTTGGGGGAGGGGCATCTAATCACTACATCGCCATTGGAATAGGTATGGAGAACCCAGTCCTAATCTTTGACATTGCAAGATATGCAAAGAAAGGAGTTCAAAGTGAATAAAGGAATAGTACCCCCACGGAAGGAAATAGCACCATAAGTGTCGAATAATTTCAATCTATCAGTCAGATCACAGTTCGGAATGAAGACCTGGGTCACTAACGGCTTGACTGGCAGACCATGGGATATGGCCGGAGGGGGGAACAGCGGGTGTACTATCGGAGAAACGACTCTCTATGGGAGGAGTCGGGAGAAGGGGCGACTTGGAGGAAGTTTTTTGCTTCTTAGATTTGTTGGTGGAGACTTCCGAGAGCTTACGTTGAAGAGAAGGAAAATCCAGAGCCGATAGAACATGCTCAGAGATTGGGCCCCTAGGGTGAGGCCCAACAATTTTTGGAGAACGAAGCAACAGGTCGAGAATGCCCCGATCGGAGGTAGAATAAGCATTTCATTTTAAACTCACAGTATTGCTTAACGTGACTTGGTTGCAGACATCGAAAGCAAATAATGGGGTTTCGGAGATTTTTAGAGAGACGAGGAAGGGAAGAAGAAGAGGTAGGTGAGAAGACAGGGCGGGAAGAGGAATGCTGAGAGAGCCCTGGCACCTTCTCGAAAGAGGGTCGGGGATGGTGGGAGAAATGCGGCCCAATGAGAGACGAGTGGCCAAGGCCCGTTCCAGCCCAGTTAATTTTGTGGATCCTGTTATTAATATATATATATATATATATATATATATATATTTTGACCACCTGAACCCATGTGAGGTCCATGGGATAGCAAAGCACCAAAAAATTAAAGCCCAAAGGAGAGAAGAGCGCGATAGGGAGAGGGGAGTCGGAGCTCAGATAGCAGGGATCGAGCTCCCAACGAAGTAAGCAGGGAAGATGAAATACAGCTTCCTCTACTTCACCGTAGCAAACTCCAAGGCTAGAAAGTGCCCCAATAGAGAAAGGAAAGGTCCCCAAAAAATAGGGGAACGCTCCTCCACCAAGAGAAGCGAACAAACGAAAATTGGAACAACACAATAACAACGAAGGCCATCAAGGCCAACCAAGCACCGCAAAGAAAAGTCACCAAGCTAGTTACACAACCACCAGAACCTAAAGAATTAGAGAAACTTACAGAGCTGGGAGGGCGCGATACGAATGTTGACCGCAGACAACACCGGGGACGGTGCTGAGAAGGAGTGTCGGTGCAGAGGGCAAAGGAGATGAGAGCCGCAATCAGAGAATGTCGAGGGCCACCGAAGGAAGTGAGGGCAGACCTGGGCCCCACTGAAAGGGGGGAACAAAAGCAGAAAAGGGCTCAGAGGAAACGACTAGATCTATAACTGTAAAGAAGGGAGAGGGTAGAATGGAGGAAGAGAGCCGCCAGATCTGAGTTGAAAGCGAAGGGGATGGAGGAGAAGAGGAGAGCTTAAAAGTCTTTGTTAACCCAATTTGTACATAGTGAAAAGGAAAAAAAAATAAAAAATAAAAATAATAATAATAATAATAAATAATAAAAAATAATAAAATAAAATAAAATAAAAAATAAAAAAATAAAAAAAATAAAAAAATAAAAAAAAGTGAAAAAAATAATAAAAGAAACTAAAAAAATTTAAAAAAATAAACAAAATAAACAAAATGAAAAAAATGAAAATAAAATAAAAATAAAATTAAAAAAAACATGTATTCAGCCTTAGTTTGCATTTTATGAACACTATTTCGACATTTGAAACTAATACATAATTGTTCATAAATAAAGATGGTTTTTTCACACAAATTTCACGACAATGATTTTTGGACAACTATGATATTTTTAGAGAACAAAATCAACTTTATAAGTGAGTAAAACCACTATTTTTATTAATTAATCTACACATGAAGCATTCGATTATTTGAATGCAAAAAAGAACATTCTTTTTCATTGAATTTAATTTTCACATTGTATATATAGCAATGGGAAATCTCATTACATCTATTTACAATATTTATATCAATTCATCTTTAACACACTATTCTACTCTAGTATTTTTAATCATAAACGTGATTCTAACTTCTTACTATCGAATTTCACATAATTGCAATTTAATCATAATTAGCATGCATTCTAAAGTTATAAACAATGAGAACATACACTTTCACTCATATTAAATGAATCTAATCATCACAATAACACACATTTACTAGTTCATCAATTCTACTCTAAATAGGCAAACATGTATTTCATCTCAACTAATTACTTCATAATAACACATTCAATTTATTCCTAACATGATTTCTTGTCACGCCCCGCTTCCCAAAAATATGGAATATGAGTACATGACCAAAGCCCAGCGAATGACTAACATCACCCATAAGCTGTTTAATCGATCAACTCAACAATAAAATCAATACAGAACAAATGCGCAGGCAATAATAATAATCTTATGAACAAATAATACTTGGAATGAAACAACATAATGTCCAAATACAATAATAATAAATCCAACATTTGGAAACAATACTAAAATCTGGGACATAAGCCCAAAACAATAATAATCCAATCAAAAAATAAATACAAGTCTCAATTACATTAAGTCATTTAAAGCGAAAAGCAAATTAAAAGCAGAAATCTTCAAAATGTTTGTTCTCCAACTCCAGCAGACAATTCTCCTTCATTACCTGTAAATATTTCATTTAAAAAGAGAAAAAAATAATTGTCCTTAGAGCAAGAAATGGACAGCAAGTAGAGAAAGCAGGGAACAATAGAATAACAGTATGACAATGAATCAACGGATCAATAAGAATCAATAAAATGGGACAAAATCATGATAATCGATACAATTGACTATAAACAATGGTGCAATATTCGGTAACGGTAATCAATGATCAATAACCGTAATACTTAGCCAATATTCGATATCAATAGGAACAATGATGATCAATATGCAATGTCGGTATAGTGTGATCCTTAAGTCTATTAATTATTTTAAATCCTAACTAATGTAGCACTTCATGCATCCATCCTTTTACTACATGGTTGCTACATACAAACAAATTACGTTTTATACTTAGTAGTGGACTCTATAGTTCATGTACTCTTCAATATTAAACATTATTCACTTTTCGGTGTACGATACGGTCATCGGCAACGATACAATACACGATAGATTGAGTTACGGCCATAACCACAATCACCGATAAAACAATAGCCGGAACATTATTTAGGGAAACATGGACCCCTCCTCCGAGTACAGTTCCTATATTGTCCACTATCAAAAGTCAACCCTTAAACTCCGGCTTGTTAATTATTTATCAATGCAACAATACAATATGCAATTAAGGGATAAGAGGGTGAACAATAGTATCAATAAGGAAACAATAGGTTGATAACATGGATAGGACGGTTACAATAGTGACAATAACTGATTGGGAACATGCAATGCAACATACATTCATTAAATCATTCAATAGTACAACATAGGAATAATTAATCTATTCAAAAGTATTATCCAAAATTCTGGACAGCACGCACAACCTGTACAAAAGTGCAGTTTCCCGTTGACTCAGGAATCAAAAGTTGAATCCGTCAGAAAATCTGGAAACTAGACTTCCATACGGTTCCAACGCATACTTAAAGTTCACATTCCGACAACATTAGCTAGGTCAAACACGTGTTTCTTTTCAGGTTTCATGTTCAGGCAGAAAAATGACATCTTGTTTTTTTAATTGTTGAATCAGCAAAAACTCAGTATTAAAATCAGTAAAAATATAATCTAGACTCTCAAACACATTAAACATCAATCTGGAAATTTTCATAGCAAAATTCTATCATTTGATCAACCTTTTTACTGTTTAAACATGAAAGATTCAAGAATCTAAAAATCTGGAATGTAAAACACAGCTGCAGTAAAACGGGCATAACTCTTGCTACAAAAGTCGGAATTCGAAAATTCTGGATGTTACTTATAACTAGACATTCGGGGATACATTTCATATGCAGAAAATATTTTATTTTAAGGTCATTTACGGCTTTGAAAATAGCGATCAAGTTCAGGTCAGCAACATAAACAGTTTTGCGGGTATTTTTCTTGAAAATAAAATTAATTAAACACGATGGATTTCGATTCTATAGACAATAATTTGTGTAACTAGCATGATAGGTGTCCAAACATGATAAATAAAATTTAAATCACACACACATACAAGTCTAACATCAATCAATCATTAAACGATCAAACGACATACAACCTAACGATTGTCTCTATAATAATTTATTTGTGCTGTGACTTGTATGAATAACCCTATTAACGATTCTATATGCATTCATTAAACTTTAGAGTCAAAGGGGCACGATGTCAAGAATATTGGGGTTAGCTCGTGTAAACCCACAATAAACCCAACGAAAGGGATAACAAAGGGTAATACGATAACAAAGAGATCTACTTGTAATAATTTCAATAACACTTGAATTTGATATAATTAGCAATTCAAGAGAACGGTGACTTACCTGTTAATCGGTGAAAACGAATACCAAGAATAACGGGATAAGAATCCCGAAGCAACGAACTCACGAACTAGCGTGATCTACCAATAGCACGTACATACGTGCAATAATCAACACAACAGACAAAGAGACAAGCAGCAACAACATTAAAGGGGGCTTCGGCCTGGTGGTCGTCGGCGTCGCAGGCGAGAGGCGTCACATCGACGGGAGGTCGACGGCGTGTGGGGGACAGCGGCGCTCGCGCTGGCGACGATTGGAAGGGGGCAGCGAAAGGGGTTAATGGGCTTTGCTTTTGTTAATGTCGAGGACAGAGAAGAGGGAGGCCGGGGTGGAGATTTGGGTAGCTGGGCATCGTGGAGAGAGGTGGGGCGGTGCCGGGGTGAGGTCGATGGGTGGTGGCGGTGACGGGGTCACCGGAGATAGGCTGGGGAAGTCGATCGGAAGGTTGGGGATTTGGGTTCTGAACGGGGAGAGAGAAACGGGAGAGGGGAGAGAAAATGAGAGAGGAGAGAGATTAGGCAGCTAGGTTTCGATTTGTGTACAGAAATTAGGGTTTTACAGTAGAGTTGCATGTATAGGGTACAATTATGGTACTGGGTTAATGGTTTAGGGTCCAATAAAAGCGATTTTGGGTCAAGAACAAATCAATTTGGGTTTTAGGGTTCAATTAGAGATAGATCAAAATCAACAGGGTTCAAATAAAAATACTCACAATTAGATAGAAGAAAATAGAATCAACAAACTAGTCCAATCACGAAAAACGAAGGATTCCATGAACAAAAATTTAAACCCCGATAAATAAATAAAAAATACTAATGAATATAATACAGACTGGGCTAAAAAAATAATTTGGGAATCCGCAAAGAAGATATGATCCGGTATAATAATAAAATAATCCAATATATGAATTTTAAATAGATAATCATAAAATAACAATTAATAATTATAATCATAATAGTAATAAATTATACAATAAAATAATATTCAGGTTTAGCAATTTTATTAAAATAATCCAAGAATGATAATATATTTGTTTTAGACACAAATATAAATATCCGATAAATAAGAAATAGGAAGTGAAATCGAAATAAACCATTATTCAAAATAAATAAAATTTTAATTAGAAAATATTTTAATAAAAGATCCGAACAGAATTTAGCACAAAATAAATTTACAAAAATTAGATCATAGAAAATACACGAAAAATACTAATTATTGGGAATGGGGGTTACAATCCTACCCACCTTACAACAAAATTTCGTCCTCGAAATTTGTTCAGGCGGTACATAGGACACAACAAAAGCAACTGATGAAACGACAAAACATAAGGTTCAAGGGAGAGAAATGAGTGGGTGGTACAACCGGAATTTGAAGAGAGTATGACAGAGCAGAAATAACTAGTTTAATACTCAATAATGAATCAATAAATGAAGGTAAATGCAAGATTCGGAATGGATAAATGATAAAAGAGAGAATACGCAATACAAGAACAGAAAACAAATCTATTGCTAAATACCTACAGTCACTCCATCAGCGATCAAGTTGTAAGCCTGGCCACGAGCTTTAGTCTGTTCTCCATTGGGGGCTGGTCCTCCTATCGGCGCATTGTACCGGTTCCTTGGACAGTATCGAATCATGTGGTCGTTGCTTCCACATATAAGGCACTGGCAATTAGCTATCCTGCAGTCCTTGGGCAAGTGCCCAATCTTGTGACAGTAATCACAAGTCAGATTTTTCTTTGGAGCAACAGGTGGATATGGCAGTGTCCTCACTGGAGGTGTCGAATCTGGTCTCTTTATAGGCCCACCAGAAGATCTAGCAGCAACGGGGTGCAGGGCAGAACGCTGAATAGCACGCTTCCTTGAACTGGTATGTTCTTGAATTCTTGCAGCATCCAGGATATCGGCATAAGAGTGGAGTCGCAAGGCAGCAATACGGTCCTGAATCTCAATGTCCAAGCTTGACAGGAAACGACGGTCTCTATCTTCGTCATTTGCCACCATATCAGTAGCAAAATGACTCAGTCAGGTGAATTCTGTTGCGTACTCATCCACGGTACAATTCCCCTGAGTTAAAGAGACAAATTTCTGTTCCATCTCATTCTTGGTGACATTCGGGAAGAACTTAGTGAGGAAGCTCTCAGAAAAAGTGGCCCAAGGAATGGGTCGGCCCAAACGTTCAGCCTCAGTCTACCACCAAATGTGGGCAGGGTCAACAAGCTGGATGCTCACAACATCCACTCGATCTACGTCTGCGATATGTGCTGCGGTTAACAAATGTTCAGTCCTGATAAGCCATTGCTCGGCTACAAATGGACCTTCAGTGTCTGAGAACTTGTCTGGATGGAGCTTCATGAAATCTGCCACATTACCAGGTCTCGGTGGCAGCAATGCAGGAGCAGGCACAATAGGTACCCTGTTAGCAGCTTCATAAGCCATCCTCAGCTGTTCATTATGTTCTCGTTGCATCTGGATTATCAGTTCATTGTGCTCACATTGCATTTGCATCAACTGTGCAACAGTGGGCGCATCAGACTGATCATCCTCAGAACGGGAGGAAGAAGCCCCTTTTCTAGCCATGGTCTGCAATATAAATCAAACAGTTAGCGTCCAGATCACAAGTTGGATGTTAATTGTTCATGCGATCACTGTATTACTCATATTGTTGAGTCAAACCGATATGATCCCAAATCCGATTAATATATCAATCAAAGCCAACTTCCTTTCGTTAGTCTCGTTTGATTGATATATTATCCAAACCTAGGCTCTGATACCACTAAAAACCTTATCATGCCCCGCTTCCCAAAAATACGGAATACGAGTACATGACCAAAGCCCAGCGAATGACTAACGTCACCCATAAGCTGTTTAATCGATCAACTCAACAATATAATCAATACAGAACAAATGTGCATGCAATAATAATAATCTCATGAACAAATAATACTTGGAATGAAACAATATAATGTCCAAATACAATAATAATAATCCAACATCTGGAAACGATACTAAAATCCGGGACATAAGCCCAAAACAATAATAATCCAATCAAAAAAAAATACAAGTCTCAATTACATTAAGTCATTTAAAGCGATAAGCAAATTAAAAGCAGAAATCCTCAAAATGTTTATTCTCCAACTCCAGCAGGCAATTCTCCTTCATTACCTGTAAATATTTCATCTAAAAGGAGAAAAAAATAATTGTCCTTAGAGTAAGTCATGGACAGC
This sequence comes from Hemerocallis citrina, assembly GCA_017893485.1. NCBI lineage: Eukaryota > Viridiplantae > Streptophyta > Magnoliopsida > Asparagales > Asphodelaceae > Hemerocallis > Hemerocallis citrina. Next base: position 76,599,299 of record CM030366.1, on the reverse strand, counting down.
AAGTAGAGAAAGTAGGGAACAATAGAATAATGGTATAACAATGAATCAACGGATCAATAAGAATCAATAACAACGGATCAATAAGAATCAATAAAATGGGACAAAATCATGATAATCGATACAATTGTCTATAAACAATAGTGCAATATTCGGTAACGGTAATCAATGATCAATAACAGTAATACTTAGCCAATATTCGATATCAATAGGAACAATGATGATCAATATGCAATGTCGGTGTAGTGTGATCCTTAAGTCTATTAATTATTTTAAATCCTAACTAATGTAGCACTTCATGCATCCATCCTTTTACTACATGGTTGCTACATATAAACAAATTACGTTTTAGAGTTAGTAGTGGATTCTATAGTTCATGTACTCTTTAACATTAAACATTATTCATCTTTTCGGTGTACAATACGGTCATCGGCAACGATACAATACACGATAAATTGGGTTACAGCCATAACCACAATCACCGATAAAACAATAGCCGGAATATTATTTAGGGAAACACGGACCCCTCCTCCGAGTTCAGTTTCTATATTGTCCACTATCAAAAGTCAACCCTTAAACCCCGGCTTGTTAATTATTTATCAATGCAATAATACAATATGCAATTAAGGGATAAGAGGGTGAACAATAGTATCAATAAGGAAATAATAGGTTGATAACATGGATAGGACGGTTACAATAGTGACAATAACTCATTGGGAACATGCAATGCAACATACATTCATCAAATCATTGAATAGTACAACATAGGAATAATAAATCTATTAAAAAGTATTATCCAAAATTTTGGACAGCACGCGCAACCTGTACAAAAGTGCAGTTTTCCGTTGACTCAGGAATCAAAAGTTGAATCCGTCAGAAAATCTGGAAACTAGACTTTCATACGGTTCCAACGCATACTTAAAGTTCACATTCCGACAACATTAGCTAGGTCAAACACGTGTTTCTTTTCAGGTTTTCATGTTCAGGTAGAAAAATGACATCTTGTTATTTTAATTGTTGAATCAGCAAAAACTCAGTATTAAAATTAGTAAAAATATAATCTTTACTCTTAAACATGTTAAACATCAATCTGAAAATTTTCATAGCAAAATTCTATCATTTGATCAACCTTTTTACTGTTTAAACATGAAAGGTTCAAGAATCTGAAAATCTGGAATGTAAAACACAGCTGCAGTAAAACGGGCATAACTCTTGCTAGAAAATCCGGAATTCGAAAACTCTGGATGTTATTGATAACTAGACATTCGGGGCTACATTTCATATCTGGAAAATATTTTATTTTAAGGTCATTTACTGCTTTGAAAAAGCGATCAAGTTCAGGTCAGCAACATAAACAGTTTTGCGGGTATTTTTCTTGAAAATAAAATTAATTAAAAACGATGGATTTCGATTCTATAGTCAATAATTTGTGTAACTAGCATGATAGGTGTCCAAACATGATAAATAAAATTTAGATCACGCACACATACAAATCTAACATCAATCAATCATCAAATGATCAAACGACATACAACCTAACGATTGTCTCTACAATAATTTATTTGTGTTGTGACTTGTATGAATAACGCTATTAACGATTCTATGCATTCATTAAAGATCCAAACTTTAGAGTCAAAGGGACACGATGTCAAGAATATTGGGGATAGCTCGTGTAAACCCACAATAAACCCAACGAAAGGGATAACAAAGGGTAATACAATAACAAAGAGATCTACTTGCAAGAATTTCAATAACACTTGAATTTGATACAATTAGCAATTCAAGGGGACGGTGACTTGCCTGTTAATCGGTGAAAACGAATACCAAGAATAACAGGATAAGAATCCCGAAGCAACGAACTCACGAACTAGCGCAATCTACCAATAGCACGTACAATATACGTGCAATAATCAACACAACACACAAAGAGACAAGAACCAAAAGCAGAGCGAGAGAGAGAGAGCACAGCAACAACAGTAAAGGGGGCTTCGGCCTGGTGGTCGCCGGCATCGCAGGAGAGAGGCATCGACGTCGACGAGAGGTCGACGGCGTGTAGGGGACAGCGGCGCTCGCACTGGCGACGATTGGAAGGGGGCAGCGAAAGGGGTTAATGGATTCTGCTATTCTTAATGTCGAGGACAGGGAAGAGGGAGGCCAGGGTGTAGATTTGGGTAGCTGGGCGTCGTGGAGAGAGGTGGGGCGGCACCGGGGTGAGGTTGACGGGTGGTGGCAGTGATGGGGTCACCGGAGATAGGCCGGGGAAGACGATCGGATGGTTGGGGATTTGGATTCTGAACGGGGAGAGAGAAACGGGAGAGGAGAGAGAAAGATGAGAGATGAGAGAGATTAGGCGGCTAGGTTTCGATTTGTGTGCAGGAATTAGGGTTTTACAGTAGAGTTGCATTTATAGGGTACAGTTAGGGTACTAGGTTAATGGTTTAGGGTCCAATAAAAGTGGTTTTGGGTCAAGAAAAAAAATCAGTTTGGGTTTTAGGGTTCAATTAGAGATAGATCAAAATCAATAGGGTTCAAATAAAAATACTCACAATTAGATAGAAGAAAATAGAATCAACAAACTAGTCCAATCACGAAAACGAAGGATTCCACGAACAAAAATTTAAACCCCGATAAATAAATAAACAATACTAATGAATATAATATAAACTGGGCTACAAAAATAATTTGGGAATTCGCAAAGAAGATATGATCCGGTATAATAATAAAATAATCCAATATATGAATTTTAAATTGATAATAATAAAATAACAATTAATAATTATAATCATAATAGTAATAAATTATACAATAAAATAATATTCGGATTTAACAATTTTATTAAAATAATCCAAGAATGATAATATATTTGTTTTAGACACAAATATAAATATCCGATAAATAAGAAATAGGAAGTGGATCGAAATAAACCATTATTCAAAATAAATAAAATTTTAATTAGAAAGTATTTTAATAAAATATCCGAACAGAATTTAGCACAAAATAAATTTACAAATATCAGATCATAGAAAATACACGAAAATACTAATGATCGGGAATGGGGGTTACATTTCTACTTTAGAAGTCATGAGAAATACCCACCTTGATGAAGAAAAACCAATGAGAAATCTCCTAGAGCCTCCTAGACTGTGAGAAAGTGCCTTCTCCTCCTAGATTGCGGTGCAAAGCTTATTCTCCTTGCTCCTTTGCCAAAACCGAAAGCTCCAAGTGGGGATGGTGGCCGGCCTTTTAGGGTACACACATACACTCACACTCACACACTAATATATATCTCCTATATAATGTTTTCTTCTTTCAATAGATTATTAGTGTATAATACAAGTAGATATGAGGGGTATTTATACTAATTTTAGAATAGATTGGAGGGCTAGGATTCATTGGATGGTTATAGAATGAATGGCTAGGATAGGAAAGGAAGTTATAGCAACCATCCATGCACAAAGTAACCACCCATGCACACACACCCACACTCCCCATCTCTCCATGCCCATACCCGGCCTCAAAAGAATGTGCATTGCACACTACGTGCATTGCACGTGCCACCTAGTATCCCTATATAGAAGTTTGTACGATTTTAATTAATCAAATTGTTCACATTTTGTCTCTACATGACAAGTGTGACCATTTAATTGATTTATTAAATTTGTGGGCTTCACAATTAGTGGGCTTAGGCTTGTGGGCCAAGATAAAAAAATAAAGAATTATTAAAGTGGGCTCAACAAATAAAATAGTGTTTAGGCTTTAGAAATAGTCTTTTAGAAAAATAAAGGAAAATAGTTGTTCATACTAAAAATAAAATTTTATATATAAAATAAATAAATAATATATATATGAAATTTGCACGTGCACAACACGTGAAAATCAATATTTTTATTAAAATGAAATTTTAAGGTATTACAACACTCTCTCCTTAGAATAGTTCCGTCCCCGGAACTACAATTAAAGAGTGAGAAAACAAAACACAAGAAAAGAAATACAATCAACCAAAGAGCTCAGGAAGATCCTTCATCATCCTCTCCTCAGATTCCCAAGTAGCCTCTTCAACCAACTGGTTTGTCCAGACGACCTTGACCATTGGTATCATCTTATTCCTCAAGACTTTCTCCCGACGATCAACAATCTCAACTGGAAGCTCTATGTAACTCAGATCTAACTGCAAACCCTCTGGCACTTCGGGCAAATAATGACTTGGATCTGGAATGTAACCTCTCAGCATAGACACATGAAAGACATTGTGCATCTGAGAAAACTCTTCCGGTAACTCAAGTCGGTAAGCAGTTTTACCGATCCTTTTCAATATCTTATACGGGACTATGAACCTCGGGGCTAACTTTCCACCCTTGCCAAATCGGATCACGCCTTTGCTGGGAGATACCTTCAGAAAGACAAAGTCACCAACCTCAAACTCAAGGTCCCTCCTCTGGTTGTCTGCATAGCTCTTCTGCCTACTCTGAGCTTCCACCAACCTCTTCCTGATCAGAACAATCTTTTCAAAGGTCTGCTGCACAATCTCAGGCCCAAATATCTGTCGCTCCCTAACTTCGAACCAACAAACAGGCGTCCTACACTTCCTGCCATACAAAGCTTCGTACGGCACTATCCCAATGCTAGTCTGAAAACTGTTGTTGTAGGCAAACTCCACCAAAGGTAAATGCCTTTCCCAATTTTCCCAAAGTCTAGTACACAACACCAAAGCATATCCTCAAGAATACGGTTGACTCTCTCGGTCTGCCCATCGGTCTGGAGATGAAAAGTAGTGCTGAAATCTGTCTTGGTACCCAACCTGAAGATTCCTCCAGAAATGCAAAGTAAACCTCGCATCTCGATCAGATACAATAGTCAATGGAACACCATGAAGCCTGACGATCTCACCAACATACATCTCAGCCAACTTGTCCATCGAAGCAGTGAGTTTCATCGCTAAGAAGTGAGCGGACTTGGTTAGTCGATCGACTATGACCCAAATTGCATCATTGCCTTTAGGACTCTTAGGCAAACCCGTGATAAAATCCATACTGATGTTATCCCGCTTCCATACCGGAATAGGTAACGGTTGCAATAGACCTCTAGGTTTCTGGTTCTCGGCTTTGACTTGTTGACAAATCTCACACCTCGACACAAATTCAGCCACATCCCGCTTCAAACCTGACCACCAGAAATGTTGTTTAATGTCCTTGTACATCTTGGTACTCCCGGGATGTACAGACAAAAGAGTAGCATGCACCTCCTGAAGAATACTTTCTTTCAAGTCTGATTGATCCGGAACACACAGCCTCTTTCCAAACCACAGCACTTCATCCCTGATCTGAAATCCGGGCAACTTGCCAGCACCAACCTGCTCCTTCATCTTCTGAGTCTCTATCTTCTTTCTGACTTGCAATAATCCTTTCATTCAGCGTCGGTTGAAGCTTCAACTGAGCTAAATATGATCCCAAGCCTTGCAGAACAACTTCAATTCCAGTCTGATCCAACTCCTCTGCCAGCTGCCTCTGAGTTGTAATCAAACTCGCCAGACTGCTCTTGTGGCTAAGTGCATCAGCAACAACATTAGCCTTCCCAGGATGATACTTAATCTTCAGACGAATTTCCTCAAGTACCTCCAGCCATCTCCTTTGCCTTAGGTTCAGATCCTTCTGTTGATAGATGTACTTCAAGCTTTTATTGTCTGTGTACATGTTCAGCTTCTCGATATACACATAATGTCTCCATTGCTTTAAGGCGAAGATAATCGCAGCCAATTATAGATCATGAGTCGGATAATTCTTCTCATGTGGTCTTAGTTGCCTAGACCCATAAGCGATTACTTTTCCTTCTTGCATTAGGACACAACCAAGCCCACGATGTGAAGCATCGCTATAAACATCATATTCAACACCTGCTCTAGGCAAAGCCAAAATGGGTGTAGTAGTCAGCCTCTCTTTCAACTCCTGAAAGCTTGCCTCGCACTGTTAGATCCACTTGAAGTTCACATTCTTCTTGGTCAAACCAGTGAGCAGCACGACTATCTGAGCGTAGCCCTGGATAAATCTCCTGTAATATCCAGTTAGCCCAAGAAAACTCCTGATTTCTTTCACTGTAGTAGGTCTTGCCCAATCTCTCACTGCCTCTATCTTCTGAGGATCAATTGTCACTCCCTCCTTAGAAAGGATGTGACATAGGAAGGCCACTTCAGATTTCCACAAATCACACTTGGACAACTTGGCATATAACTCCTGCTCTTGAAGTTTCCTCAAAACTGATGCCAGATGCTCCGTGTGCTCTTCCTCCGACTTGGAGTACACCAGAATATCGTCGATAAACACCACGACGAAAGAATCAATGAACGGCCTCAGAACTCTGTTTATCATGTCCATGAAGATTGCAGGTGCATTCGTCACTCTAAACGGCATAACTAAGAATTCGTAATATCCGTGTCGAGTTCTGAATGCAGTCTTATGCATGTCTTTAGTTTTCACTCGAACTTGATGGTATCCTGATCGAAGATCTATTTTGAAGAAAACAGCTGCTCCTTGTAGACGATCGAACAAGTCATCAATTCATGGAATCGGATATTTATTCTGAACAGTGACCTTATTCAGCTCTCGGTAATCGATGCGCATCCTCATCGAACCATCCTTCTTCTTTACCAAAAGCACCGATGCTCCCCAAGGTGATGCACTCGGTTGAATAAAGTCCTTCTCCAACACTTCCTCAATATGCCGTTTGATCTCATCCTGCTCCACATGCACCATTCTATATGGTGCCTTGGAAATAGGTGCACTCCCTGGCTGAATAGTGATGCTGAACTCCACATCACGATGCGGGGGTAACCCAGGCAAATCTTCCAAGAACACAGTCGGATAATCCTGAACCACAGGAATCTGTTGCACCTCTGCAGGAATCCCTCTCTTCTGGCAGATAGCAGCAACCAAATCTGAACATCTTCTCTTCCCTTGCAAAGTGACTTCAGGTCCACCTGGAGCCTTCACTGTAACTGTCTTTGTCTTGCACTCGATGTTCGCAATGTACACCGACATCCAATCAATACCAATGATAACATCGACTCCCAAAATATTCAGCTCGATCAGATCGATCTCGAAAATTCTATCTCCAATCATGATCTCGTAGTCGGCATAGTACCGATCAGTGGTTAGAGTCTCCCCTGATGAAGTAGCTACTGCTAAAACCTTGCCTGGAAATATCTTTGGTTCGACTCCCAGAACTTTAGCAAATTTAGGTGACACAAAAGTATGAGAGGACCCAGTATCGAACAAAACAATAGCTTTCTTTCCATTCAAAATAAGTTCCCCTGTTATTTCATTCAAAATAAGTTCTCCTGTTACATAACATACACTCGTCATATAACAGTTCACTAATTAATGGGAAAAGAGAAACAACAGATACACTCCTAAACATCCTCCCTCATACCGGTGATGACGTGATCCACCTCATCTGCGTCTGCTTCAGTCAAGGCAAATACTCGCCCCTGCTGGTACGGCTTCTTCCCGGTTTGCTGAGTTGGTCCATTACGGACGACATCCTGCAGTTTGGGGCAATGAGACTTGTAGTGTCCTGTCTCTCCACAGTTGAAAAAAGTCACTGGAGGTCTTGCCCAAGTATTCCCGGGTCTTCCTGCCACTTGAATAGCGTTCGCACCCGTAGGCTTGAACCTTTGAACCGGTGGATGTCCCCTAACATTGCCAGCAACCACGGGCCTCTTTCCCGTATTCTAGTTGTTCATCCAATTCTGAACAGCATGGAACTACTCCAGGTCTGTCCCTGTGGCTACCGCTCGTTTGACCAGCTTGTCAAACCTCCTGATACCGAGGGGTATCATCCTGGATCTCAGACTTGGCCTCAAACCATGCTCGAATTTATGAGCCTTCTTCACCTCATCCATCACCAATTCGGGAGCATACCTTGAGAGCTGAGTGAATCTGGTTTCATACTCCCTAACCGACATGCCGTCCTGCTGCAGCGACAGAAACTCCATGGCCTTCTTCTCTTGGACGTCTGAGGGAAAATAATGACTGCGGAATTCCTCCAAGAATTCCTTCTAGCCAAGAACCAAGTCTCCCATCGTCCGCTTCATCAACTGCCACTACACAGCCGCATCCTTCTCGAATTGCAGAGTCGCCAACTTTACCTTGCTGTCTTTCGGGGTCTCTAAGACTTTGAAGATAGTCTCTACTTGTCGGATCCAATTTTCAGCCGTGTCAGGGCCTGACTTCCCCTCAAACACTGATGGTTTCATCTGTTTAAATGATTCCACGAGTTTGATTGCTTCGGGTACTGGATTCGCAGGCACCCTTCCTTGATTCTGATTCATGGCAACAACATTGAGTGTCTGATAGACCCTCGCTAGCTCCGTTTCCAAGTCCAGACCTTCACCATTTCGAGCTCGTCTTTCAGCCCTATTCTGATGCAAAAGATCCATTAAATTCGAAGTATAAAACAGGAACCTTTAAGTCAACATTTCTATTTCATTGAATTTTAAACTTTATACATTCGAATTTAAAACATTTCTGACATCAAAATGAAAGTAGTAGATAATACAACGGTCTAACTCCTACGGTTCCTCTTGGCTTCATGAAGCTCTTCCTGTAGTTCCTCCACTTCCTCCTTCAGTACATCAGTCATGTTTTTCCTCTTCTCGAGTTTCCAAACACGATGACTGAGAACTGCAAAATCATCCTTGCGCTTCGCCAATTGAGCCTCTAGTAGTCCGACTCTCTTCCGTAGAGTCTCTACCTGCCTCTGAAGAGACACAATGAGATTACCCGGAATTGGTTCCTTTTCATCAGAAGAATCATCAGATGAATCCGGAGGTGGAGTGATCTCTCGGGACTTAGGCCATTCCTCTTCCACTTATTCAGGATCTTCCTCGTCTGAATTAGCTTGCCCGGGGTAGTAATCTTCCTCAATAATGTGCTAATTGTCATCTCCAGCTGGGTCAAAGTGGTCTGCCATCTTAAAGATTGAGAGGAAAAATAAGCATAAATCATAGAGCAACGCAAATGTAAGTGACTTACATTTAAATCTTTAGACTCAACACACACTATAATGTCCACTTCTAGGGTGTCGTTCCTTACAAATTTGTACTACTTAGAAGGGTGCTCTGATACCACTCTGTAATACCCCGAATTCCAAAATACAACTGAATTCGAGTTTCACAAGATCTTTACACTTCTTTCGTAGAATTTAATAAGGAAATAAAAACTTTTCTTTCATCAGAGTTACATTACACTTGTATATTATCACAGCGGAGGCAATATTACAATAAATTATATGAAACAACATTTAAAATAGACTTGCGCAGCATGTATACTTCAATTGTGTCAAGCACCTTTACCCTGCATATAAAACTGTGGGCGCGTCAGTTCATTCAACTGACGAAATATTATACACGGTCATCCTCTCTATGCCGAAAACAGTATAACGATTCTCATTTTTTAGCAAACCACAAACTTGTCACAAACAAAGCTAAAGGGACTATCCTATTGATGTCGTGTTGTGAATGTGCACTTAGTCCTTAATACAATTATTTATACTATATGATACTAATGCGCACTTGTTTAGAGTCTATGCAGCCCATACTACATAGGTCCAAGGGCAAGCCCTTAACCATTCTTCCTCTTGTAGGTTCTCGTCATGACTTAATCTACTACTGTAACTACGGTAAGTATCCAGATGTTTTCTGACCTACGAACTCATGTCTAGGTACCGTGGAGGGAATCCCAATGCACCGATACATGACTCATCATGCAGGCATCCTGTGGTAATTTCAGCTCCTGCCATAGACATGACACCACCCGCAGTCGTCAAACACCCCATGAGCGTCGCCACCGGAACGGTACTCTGGAGCAGTTCCACGCCCTATCATGACTCATCATGGGACATCATGTGAATACTCTCATGCCGCCAATCCAATGGCCCTCATACTCAATGTTTTTTTTTTACTTTCATCACATCTTCACTATGTATCTAAGTCCTTAGTTTAATTGAATCATGAATAAAATTCAACTCTTAGAATGTAGCACTCCCACTATACCGGTCTTATTCATTTAATTTTACATGACCCAACCTTGGTCTTCTAATTTCAAAATATCATTTCACAATTCTTTCATTGCTGGTATAAGCCTTGGCTATATCCTACTTCTCAATTTCAACTCATAATTACAATATCATACTCATAAGATCTTTTCATGATTAATCACAGTTTATGTTTCAAAAACATAGTATTCATGTATTCATAACTCATCACAATCAAAATTTAATTTCACGTGCAATCCATATGCAAGAATAAATTTCGATTAATAGTCACCAACTATTTATGCATTCCACACATCTATTATTCACAATTCAAAAATCTTACTACAAACACATTTTATAACTCCATTTAATCACACGAGTCACAACTTTCAAAAAAAATTCATCTTTTATAACCCAAAATTTTCATTTATTTTTCTTTTGTTTAAAAGAGTAATTTAATTTCAAAAATGAGTCCTTTCTTGCAAAAACCCCAATTTCTTATTCGCACTTCATCAAAAGCTGTATAAATATTTCCCATAATGTTCTAATAATTTTTCAGTAATTAAAACATAATTTTTCTGATTTTTATTCTATTTTAAAAATCCAATTTAATTAAAAATCTCAAAAAAAAAAAACATTTTTTTCTAAACTCAAAACCCCACCAAGATTCGAACCAGCGACCAGTGGTGAAACAGACAGCGCACAAGACCAACGCGCCAAAGCAGTCAACCGATATAACTAGGGTTTAAAATCCTTAAGTATCGAGTTTGGCTAGCTGGGTTTAAACAGAAAAAAATGAAAACAGAGCCGCGGTATCGAACCCGAGACCTTCGAAACTCTAGCGACTTAAGGCTGTGCCGACCAATTGGTCTAGGTGAACATATCGATTTGATAATAAATAAAATAGGTTTTGATTTTTTACTCTGTGTTCAAAACTACATTTCAAAAATTTCTCAAAAAACGAATTTGTCTCATTTTCTCCTCTTTTGAAAACAAAAATGTCCCGAATAAAACTACATTTAATTTAACATAAACCAGTATTTTAAAGGTATTTTTCATGCTTTTAAAACATGTATTTAGCCTTAGTTTGCATTTTATGAATACTATTTCGACATTTGAAACTAATACATAGTTGTTCATAAATAAAGATGGTTTTTCACACAAATTTCACGACAATGATGTTTTGACAACTATGATATTTTTAGAGAACAAAATCAACTTTATAAGTGAGTAAAACCACTATTTTTATTAATGAATCTACACATGAAGCATTCGATTATTTGTATGCAAAAGAACATTCTTTTTCATTGAATTTAATTTTCACATGGTATATATAGCAATGGGAAATCTCATTACATCTATTAACAATCATTTCTATCAATTCATCTTTAACACACTATTCTACTCTGGCATTTTTAATCAATAAACATGATTCTAACTTCATACAATCGAATTTCACATAATTGCAATTTAAGCATAATTAGCATGCATTCTAAAGTTATAAACAATGAGAACATACACTTTCACTCATATTAAATGAATCTAATCATCACAATAACACACATTTACTAGTTCATCAATTCTACTCTAAATACGCAAACATGTATTTCATCTCAACTAATTACTTCATAATAACACATTCAATTTATTCCTAACATGATTTCTACTTTTGAAGTCATAAGAAACACCCACCTTGATGAAGAAAAACCAATGAGAAATCTCCTAGAGTCTCCTAGAATGCGAGAGAGTGCCTTCTCCTCCAAGATTGCGGTGTAAAGCTCCTTCTCCTTGCTCCTTTGCCAAAACCGAAAGCTCCAAGTGGGGATGGTGGCCGGCCTCTTAGGGTACACACATACACTCACACTCACACACTAATATATATCTCCTATATAATGTTTTCTTCTTTCAATAGATTATTAGTGTAGAATACAAGCAGATAGGAGGGGTATTTGTACTAATTTAAGAATAGATTGGAGGGCTAGGATTCATTGGATGGTTATAGAATGAATGGCTAGGATAGGAGGAAAAGTTGTAGCAACCACCCATGCACAAAGTAACCACCCATGCACACACACCCACACTCCCCATCGCTCCATGCCCATACCCGGCCTCAAAAGAATGTGCATTGCACACTACATGTATTACACGTGCCACCTAGTATCCCTATATAGAAGTTTGTACAATTTTAATTAATCAAATTGTTCATATTTTGTCTCTACATGACAAGTGTGACCATTTAATTGATTTATTAAATTTGTGGGCTTCACAATTAGTGGGCTTAGGCTTGTGGGCCAAGATAAAAAAATAAAGAATTATTAAAGTGGGCTTAGGCTTGTGGGCCAAGATAAAAAAATAAAGAATTATTAAAGTGGGCTCAACAAATAAAATAGTGTTTAGGCTTTAGAAATAGTCTTTTAGAGAAATAAAGGAAAATAGTTGTTCATACTAAAAATTAAATTTTTTATATAAAATAAATAAATAATATACATATGAAATTTGCACGTTCATAACACGTAAAAATCAATATTTTTATTAAAATGAAATTTTAGGGTATTACAGTACCCCATTGTTGGGTAGGAGGATCATGGTACTCTTCGGCGGGCTCACTAATTGGGACAATTGGTGGCGTACGAGAAGTACCGGTGGAATCTTGCCTACTTTGGCTACGACCGCTACTGTGTGATCTAGACATAATGTAGTAATGTATGTAAAAAAAAACTACACAATGTAGGAGCGATGAATTATAAAAAGAAATCTAGAAAACAAGAGGTTTGAGATAGAGAAGATCAAAAAACCAACAAAAATTATAACTATAACAAAAATTAAATAAGAAGAGAGGTATGAAATTTTGATACCGTTCACCGTGGATACGCGTATATAAAAAAATCCGTGAAAATAAGAATAGAAGTAGAAGTTGAAATAAGCGATTCCGGGATTGAAGAGTTGAGGAGAGCTTGAAAGAGAGTTAAAGACTTGATCACTTGGAGTTGGATGAGAGTTGAAGACGTTGTTGAATTTTGATTTCGATACGATCGGAATTTGATCGTGTATATGCCTTGAAGACTTGCTTGTTGAATACTTCAATTGTTCACAAATTGCTTAGAAATGAATTACAATAGTAGAGAGAGTAAAAGAGTTTTTTGTGAATTTTTTGATGGGCTTTTGGGGGGGGGGTAGTTATAGGGTTAAAATAACAAAAAAACCAAAAAAAACCAAAAAAACCCAAAAAAATGGCCATTAAAGCCGTTGATGGGCTTTGGACAACAGTGTCGTTGGGCATAGATTTTTTGCAACCCGTTCGACCCGCGGGTCAACGGTCGACCCGGGACGGGTCGAACATTTGAACGGTTCGCTATCCGCAGGTCGACCCTCGGGTTGGCGTGCGGGTTGGGGTTTTTAACCGGGTTCGCAGACCGGATTGGGCGGGTTGGATCCACTATTTCGGTAACCCGGGTCGACCCGTTACTGAACCCGAACCGCCGTTTCGCGGGCCGAGTTATACGGGCGGGTCACGGGCAGGCCGGCAGTTAACCCGGCCCACTTGCCATCCCAACTCTTTCTTCTCCAATGGAACTTCAGTCTCACCGGTCTCTTTGATTCTCCACCGACTTCCCCATTTCTACATCTTCATATTCACTCTCCCTCACATCCTGATCTCTCTCCAGATTCTGATATATATAGTCCCCATTCGGATTCCGGCCTCCTCCTTACTCCTCCCCGCATCATCCCTACCTTGCCCCACCTCGTATTCTACAAACGGTAGCACCATCCAGCTCTCTATCCCGATCCCGACACCAACAACATTTTCGACCTCACTTCAATCCCTGCCACAACGACACTAGTCTCCTTCCTCCTCGCAGCACTTCTTACCTTACATCCTTGGCCATGACCATAACTCCAGCCTTGTCGACTCCTGCTGATTGGGCCAAATTTAGCACCACCTCGCTCAGCTGGAAATCCAGCTCTTAGGTCAGTTTGTCACTGCTGGCCCCTCTGCCCCTGCATTCTTTGTTACTCCCGATATGGATTCTAGCTGGATTTTAGATTGTGGTGTGTCACATCATCTTATTAGTAATTATACACTGCTCACCACCAACACTGTCCTTCCCTCTCACTCACCATCCCTACACACTACTGATGGCTCACAACTTTTTCTTATACACTCAGGATCTATTAGCTCTCCCACCCTCACACTGCCTTCTGTTCTTTATGATCCTCATTTATCCATGAATCTTATTTTCATTAGTGCACTATGTGATAGTGGTCATGTCGTTATATTTGATTCTTTAGGTTGTTCTATCACCGATTTACACACTGATCAGGAGTTTGAGCGTGCTAGTTGATAGGGTCATCTATATCATCTAGATTTTCTTCATGCCCATAAATATCATCCTCATTTTTGCTAGTGCTGTGTTCTCTGATGCTAATTTGTGGAACAGACACTTAGGACATATTAATGAGTCTCGACTCAAGACTGTAGCCTGTAGTGGTGCTCATGGTCTTTTTTCTTTTACTCAGTTGCCTGATTGTCAGAGTTGTCATTTGGCCAAACACATAGTGTAACATCCTAGTTTTCATTTATGAGATTCTTGTGATTTTACATGTTGTGCACGTATGATTTCATTTGTATAATTTCTTTTATAAAATATTTTTATATAGTATTTGTTCTCTTTATTTTTCCAAAAAAATATTCTCCTTAAAAAAACCTAATTAAAATCTAGGCCTACTTGTCTTTTAAGCCCACTCTGTTTTATTAATTAAATTAATTATTTTAAAGCCCATAGTTAGTTTGGCCCATTAGTGAGCCCATTTACTTTAATTCTCTTTTGAAATGGTCTAACTTGTAGTGTAGACTCATTTCATGGACAATTAAATTTGTCACATGAACAAATTTGTAAATGGGGGACACTAGGTGGCATGTGCATACAATGGAGTGTGCATTGCACACTTTCTTCACCCTAGGCCGGGTAAGATTAGGAGAGTGGGAGAGATGGGAGTGGTGGAGAGTTGGTTACTCTCATCATGGGAAGTTATTTCAACTCCCTACTTTATCTTGACCCTTAATCTTTGACGTTTTGATCTAATCTTGGCCCTCCATTCACCCTAGAAAATTGTATAAATACCCCCTCCCACACACTTCATTCTCACTTGGAAAAAAAAGAGAAAAAAACTGAAAAGAAAGAATAGAAAGAGAGAATACAAGTTGTAAGGCAAAAAGATTGAGGAGTTGTGAGTTAAAAAGAGTGAGTATTTTGTGTGAGTGCTTCAACCAAGGAGAAGGAGGCTGTACTGCATAGGGGAGGCTCGGGTTCAAGCTTGCAACAAGGAGGGGCGATTTTTGTGGCTTGATCTAGGAGGAGAAGGCTTTGTTCATTCATTGTAGGAGATTCTCTAGGAGTCTATTTGATTGTTTCTCTCCATTTAAGGTGGGTGTTTCTCTTAAACTTCTAATTATGCATCATGTTAGGATATGGTTGACAAATTATGGAGAAACTCTAACTAATATAGCCGTGCATTATGAAAATGAGACAAATTGCTACTAGTTTGATTATATGTTAAAAGAGTGTTAAATTGATTGCCAAATTATGATTTGTTAAATGACCCATTCGCTTCGCTTTGTTTGGAAAAAGCGGAATGAACAACAACTTATCCCGGCTGACGATCGACTTTTTTCCGAAACCGAGAAGATATTTCATGTTACCATGCTCAATTTTGTTGTGATGTGCTAGATAAACAAATACATTCTTGTATGTTGAACAATTGAATAAAGAACTATGGATATATGTGATTTTGACTAATTTGTTGTTAAATGACTTGAAAAATGAATTTTATTACTGAGATAATTGTACAATGTTAATAAAAATATTATAAGTGATATAGGGAAATTTTAAGTGTAATTTATGAGAAGATTATGCTTATTTCCCCCTAAATTCGAAATTGAAGAATAAAATGAAGTAGAGAGCAAATTATGTTATTTTGTATCAAAAATAAAAATATTATTTTACTGAAAGGTTGTAATAAGATGAAAAATAAAATCTAGATTTTTTTGAATGAATTTGGAGAAGAAAAAGAACTAAAAACATTTTGGGAATTTGAAAAACCCAGTAGCACAGTCGACCGATTATATTCAAATAGTCGACTGACCTGAGAAAAATGAAATTATAGTTCAAATCTTTTACGAAACAGTCGACCGACCATAGCTTGACAGTCGACTACTCTGATTATTTATTTTTAAGCTTTAGAAACTCGCAGAACAGCCGACTGGCCATGCTTAAACAGTCGACTGACCTGAGAAAAATGAAATTATAGTTCAAATCTTTACGGAATAGTCGACTGACCATAGCTTGACAGTCGACTACTCCGATTATTTATTTTTGAGCTTTAGAACCTCGCAGAACAGCTGACTGGCCTGGCTTAACAGTCGACTGCCCTGAGAAAAATGAAATTATATTGTTTCTGCATGGGACTGTGTATGAAATTGAAATTGAATGGTTTGATGAATTATGAAAGAACATGAATATACAAATGTCATGAAAATGAAGTGAAAATTAATGTTAATCATGAAAAGAGAACTTATGAGTATGAAAGACTTAATTTTTGTGATTATGAATTAAAATTGAGAACTAGAGTGTAGTTAAACCTCATACCGGCATTGAAAAGAAATGTGTTGAAATGAAATTAAAAGACCAAGATTTGAGTCATGTTGAATAAATGGTTAAGACCGATATAGTGGAAGGGCTAACTCTAGAGAATTGATTTTGTTCATTATTCAAATAATTAAGGACTAGATACATATTGAAGATGTGATGAAAATAAGAGAAAAACATGAGTATGAGGGCCTCAGAGCTACAGAGTGAGAGTATTCATAGGCTGTCTTCACGATGCGTCGTGACATAACGTGGATATATCTCCAGGAGTCCGTACCGCAGGCGACGCTCGTGGGGTGTTTCGTGACCACGGATGGCGTCATGTCCCCTGACGGAGGCTGAATAGTCCATAGGTTCTTCACGATGCGTCGTGACATGACGTGGAATTCCCTTCCAGGCTTTCTGGATATGAGCTAGTAACTCATAGAACATCTAGGATACTTATCGTAGTTACAGTAGTAGTTTAAGTGATGATGATGGATCGAACCCTACAAGATGAATAACGGTTAAGGGCTTACCCTCGGACCTATGTAGTATGGGATGCATAAAATCTGAACAAGTGCGCATTAGTGTCATGCAATATATAAAGCTGCATTAAGGACTAAGTGCATTGCACAACACGACATCTATAGGATAGTCGCTTGTAGTTTCTGTTTGTGATCAAGTTTGTGATTGTTTAAGTATCTGAGAATCATTATACTATTTTGGCATAGAGAGGATAGCCATGTATAATATTTCGTCGATTGTAAGCAACTGACGCGCCCACAGCCTTTATGCAGGGTAAAGTGATTAACAAGACTAAAGAATGCATGCTGATTAAAGAATGATCCAAGTGTTGTACATTTCAATTCACGTAAATTGTTGTAAATTGCTTCCGCTGTAAATATGTGATGTAATTGTGAACTCTGATGTAAAAAAAAAATATTTTTATTTCCTTATTAAATTATACGAAAGAAGTGTAAAAATCCTACGGAACTTCGAATTCAGTCTGTTTTGGAATTCGGGGTGTTACACATAGCACTTTATTTTAATCTCAAAAGCACTTCTCCAACTACCCATCCTTTTCAACTTATTCACTCTGACATATGGGGACCATCACCTACACTTTCTCACAAAGGTTATCTCTATTATGTTAGTTTCAACGATAATTACACTAGATTAACATGAGTATTTCTTGTGTGCCAACGCTCTGAGATACCTGACATTTACCAATTCTTTACGAACATGGTTCACACTCAATTTGGTGTCCGTATCAAAATCTTTCGATTAGACAGTGTTCGTGAGTACACTTCTGCTGCTATGAGATCGGTACATCAATCTCATGGTACACTCTTTCAGCAATCATGCACTCATACACATAAGCAGAATGATGTAGCTAAACGCAAGCATCATCACATTCTTGAGATGGCTCATGCTCTTCTACTCATCTTCAGTTCCTCGTTCTTTCTGGGATGAAGCTGTCATGATGTCTGTCTGTCTCATTAACATCACTCCCTCGTCTGTCCTATCTGGCACATCACCTTTCGAGGCTCTTCGTCACTCACCACCAAAATACAGTATGCTCCATACTTTTGGGTGTACCTGTTATGTTCTTTACCTCCCACTGAGCGCACGAAGCTCACCGCTCGAACCACTAAGTGTGTTCACCTAGGTCTCAGTGCAGAACATAATTGTCTGAGTTGGTCGTGTGGTAGGTCGTGTTCGTATTTCTTGACATGTCTCCTTTGTGGAAGACCCTCCCTACTACTTGACCTCTCCTGAGCATACTAGTTTTTTCGGTTCCCCAGTTGTTGGGCTTATCTCCTCGGCCATACCTTCACGCATTCCATATGACCGGCCATACCTTCATGCATTCCATATGATCCTACTCATTTGGCTCCTTTCCTATCCCCTGCTGATGTTCAACCTATTATTCCTCTTATGGAGACACCACCTGCATCCCCACCACATCCTACACCATCATCACCTGCATCCCCACAGCTGCATTCACCCACTCCACCTATCTCACCCCCCCACACTACCAATCCACCACTGTTCCATTAGTCTACATTCTACCTCAGGCATCCAACTGGCATGTTACACACCTGATGCTACTGATCCTTCTGACCAATTTGGCTTTGCCACCCTTGTCACCTACTTACCACAGTTTTATGCATATCTCATTATTATATACTCCACAAGTGAGCCCAGAACCTATCAGGAAGCTATTCAATTTCCCAAGTGGCGGGAAGCTATTGCAAAGGTGTTTCGTGCATTTGATCATTATGACACTTGGGATGTTGTTCCACTACTTATGGGCGTCCAGCCTGTTAGCTGCAAGTGGATCTTCAAGATCAAATATCGACCTGATGGATTCATTGAGTGGCACAAGGCTCGTCTAGTTGCCCAAGGTTTTACTCGGGAGCATGACATTGATTATGATGAGACTTTTGCCTTAGTTGTACAGATGACTATATGTAACACCTGTTTTTCATTTTATGTATTTTGGAGTGTATTTTCATTTTTGTGTATTTTTATATCTATCGTATTTTTTTCGAAACCGTATATTGGATTATTTTCAATATAAATTCTTTCTCTTTCATTTTTTAACTCATTGTGTCGTTGTTCGTCGTTTTGTTCGTTTTCACCATTTTGCGTTCTTTTTCTCATTTTCTTGGATCGTTCATTATTAATTTTTTTTTTGATGATGTGGTGGATTTTTGTGGTGATTTACCCAAATTATGATTTTTGACCCTTAAGGAGATTTTTAGGAGCCATAGAATTCACTATAAATTGTATCCCCAATTGAAATCTACCCAGTACCCATTACTCATTTGTATACCTATTACTACATATTCATGCCCACAGCCCATTAACCCACATTATTACCCATATATATAACCCTAACCCCCTTTAAACCCTAACCCTAATTCTATTCTCTCTCCCTCTCCTAATACAACCCGGCCTCCCTCTTTGTGTGATTCCCGGCCTGCTACTCCTTCCCAAACCCGAGTCCCCCCTTGCCTCCATAAGCCGGCCATCATCTCTCCAGGCCTTGCCGACCACCACATACATCTCCTACTCCACCATATACTGCATCTCCGTACAAAAATCCAACCTATTCCTCTCCTTGTGTGGCCGGCCCCATCCAAACAGCACCACCACCATCAAAACATCACAAAACTCTCCCCTTTGGTGATTTTTCAAGTGGGTATTATCACTTTGGTTCGTGCATTGAGGAGTTCGATCGTAGGGGCTTTTCGCGTTCGTGGGTGCGCTTGGATTCGCGCTTGGAAGGATTTCTCTCATGGGTTTTGTTCCTAAGGCTTGTTGGAATCGTATTCACTCCAT
The DNA here is from genome assembly GCA_017893485.1 of Hemerocallis citrina. Taxonomy (NCBI): domain Eukaryota; kingdom Viridiplantae; phylum Streptophyta; class Magnoliopsida; order Asparagales; family Asphodelaceae; genus Hemerocallis; species Hemerocallis citrina. The sequence continues at coordinate 76,579,299 of CM030366.1, read as the reverse complement.
AACGAGGCAAGTAACTTGTACAAAATTTCATTAGGTTGATACAAGTCAAAAAGTTCACACCTAGACTAGTTGGGTCTAGAGACGACCATCTCTTTGATGGGTTTGTCTCTATTGTGATAAATTTGGCCATGGATGACTTATGATATGAAATTTGATAGGTTAATAACCTAGGTTTTACCCAACTTGATTTTGTTCGTGTATGCGGATATTTGCATGATATGTGTTCGATTAATTGCCCATGTGAGAATAAATAGGCTTGGACATGTTAGAATCCCTAAAACATGATGTTTAGATGATGGATAGGTTGTGTTTCAAGTTTGGTTAAGTTTGGATCAAAATTGTGTAAGTTATGATGCTTTTGTCTGGAGATGTGAAATCTGTATGTGCAGTTTGTTCTGTTTGGTTTGCTGTTTCCACACATGCTACAGTCCAAATTTGAACTTCAAAATTAAAAGTGAATTGTAGATAATTGTATCTGTTTTCAAACCCCACTGGTTTTACACGATTTGGATATGATGTTTTTGGTACAGCCATGTCGATAGATTTCAGATTCTATTTTGTGTAAATTTTGTTAACAATTTATTTTCAAGAACTAATCTATACATAATATCTTGGTATAATACTTTTTTCAGTGTTTCCTTATGATACTAGGGACTACTCAGATTTTTGTTGTATTTTAAAGATAAGTTTCAGGTAGTGTTTCATGTTCTTCTCTAAATTCATCTTGTGCTGTAAATTGCATGCTGTTCTATATTGAATGCAGTTTTCACTATAATTCCTAATGCTTTATGAAAATTATTTGTGAGATATGAAAGTTATTAAAATCTATCTATTTTCACGTTGTTTTGGCGGAATTGGATTTCGATTCAATGATTGCGAGATATCCTTGTTTTCGTACAGCAGTGTTGAGAAATTCCATATTCGTCAAACCATGTTTTCGTGTTGCTTCTTATTTTTGGTGGCTTATTTACACTTACTGGAATATTGTGAAACTTGTTATTTTGAGTCTATACCTATAGGGGATTACCGCAGATTTTTTGTGCAATTATTTGATACGTTTTCATGTTGTTTTATGCTTTTGAAGTTGTTCCCCTGTTTTCTGGCTGAACATGAAATCTGTATTCAAATCAGTTTTGAGCTGAGATGTTGTGAACTAGTATATGACTTTATTATACTCATTGAATGCGTGTGCATGTCTAGTTTCCAGATCCTTCGATGGATTCTGATTTGCATGAATATAACTCTTAGAATAACTATTTTAGTACCGATTGGTCTTGCTGTCCTGATTATGAACATAAACTATTTTGCTCATATATGTGAATGTATGTCATCCGCGCATGCTGATTTGTTATCCTGAACCTAAACCTGATCATATCATGTTCATTTCATACTATTTTGAATGTATTCATGCTTGTTGGACATTCATAATAAAAGTAATCTAGGCGGGATTTTATAGGACAGATCTAGTAGTGGATAATTCAGAAATGTTACTCGGAAGGGGGTCCACTGATCCTACGTGATACTTGACATGATACTTGATACTTACACTCAAGACACGATACTTGCCACTTGCACTCTTGACACGTGATACATGATACATGATACATGATACATGATACATGGAGCTTGGAGCTCAATTACTTGCTTGTCCCCGAGTATACTGCCCTCTATGGTCCAATACGAAATCTAAAGCGAAACTGTTGTGTTGTAGCAACCATGTAGGGTGGGTTGCATGTCGTGCTACCTAGATGGTAATCACACAAGACTTGAACTTATTACTTGAACATGATACTTGAATAAGATACTCGACATGATACATGCTTGATGGATACTTGACTACATGATACATGAGACTTGATACATGAGACTTGATAACATGAAACATGATACCTGATACATGATTACACGACACTTGACACTTGATGCATGTTTATAAGATACTTGTTTACTTGACACTTGATTTATGCCGTGTACACTTGACACTTTTACCATGCTAGTTTGTCTAGGTTGACATTATACCTATACCATGTGCTAGTTAGTTTTCCCCATTCCATGTGCTTGTATCATACTCTATTTGTGACCCGCGACTTGCAATTGACGGGTACTTGTGTTTTCTCTTTTCCTCTTTCCTGCATTCGATGAATTGCAGATTATGGCGAACAGGTTCAAGATGGTATTGGATACTTGAAGTATTAGTTGCTTCTGATTATTATTATTTCTTGTATCGTGCTAGAACAATATTCGTATTCGTGAGACTTGGATTATTCTTGTATTTTGAGACTTGGATATTATTTGTATTTGGGCGATGTGACCCAAGATATTTATTTTTCTCCAGACTCTGATTTATTTGGGAACATGGTATTTGATTTCAAGTAAATTTCTGTTGGTGAATTTGTTTCAATGTTGCATGTTGGTTCCACCTTTATGCTTCCGACTCTGATAAATTCTGTGATGTGTTGCAAAGATTTCTTGAAACAGCTTAAGGATGATAATAATCATTCGATGGGCTTTTGTTACGTGCTCGTATTCTTTATTTTTGGGAAGCGCGGTGTGACAGGGTTTATTAGTGGTATCAGAGCATCAGGTTTGGCTAATGTATTAGTTGACTAATATATTAGAAAAGCTTGACTCGAACTGGGATCTGCACAACACTTCACCAACCATGCATGCATAACTGAAACATAATTCCAACTCAGATTCTGGATGCTAATTGTTTTTGGTTTTGTGCAGACTATGGCTCGTAGGGGTTCTACTTCTTCATCGCAGGGTGGTCCGATTGAGGCTGTCACTGCTGTGCTTGAGCGACTGATTAATCAACAGCAAAACCAAAGCGATCTGGTGATGGCTGCACTTGAAGCTGCTCGGGTTCTGCATCCTATTGCGCCTGTGCAGGCAACTCTTTCGCCTTGCCCAGGGACTGTTACAGATTTTATGAGGCTGCATCCCGACCATTTTTCTGGCACTGAGATGCCTTTGGAGGCTGAACAGTGGCTGATCTGGACTGAGCGCTTGTTGGTAGCAGCTCGCATTGCAGAGGCTGATCGGGTGGACGTCGTTTCCATCCAGCTGGTGGATTTGGCTCACATCTGGTGGATGGCTGAGTCTGAACGTCTTGAGAGGCCTATTGCTTGGGCTACTTTTACTCGGAGATTCTTGGAGAAGTTCTTCCCCAGTAGTACTCGGGTTGAGATGGAACAGCAATTCCTGGCCCTAAAACAGGTTAAGTCTTTGTTCCATTTTGGATTTGTTGCAATATTGCATGAACAATTATGAATGTGGTAACATGGACTTTCTTGCAACAGGGCTCCAGGTCTGTGGACGAGTACACTGCTGAGTTTACAAGGCTTAGCCACTTCGCAGCCGTTCTTGTGGTTAACGAAGAGGATAGGGCTTGTAGGTTCATCTTAGGGCTTGCGCGAGACATTAAGGTGCAACTTGTCTCTCTGTGCTTGCATACCTATGTTGAGGCTCTTGAGGCAGCTAGGTCCCAGGAGCAGGCTCGTGGTGGTTCAACTCCCTCTCAGCAGACTGTTCCGCACTCAGTTGCTAGGTCTTCTGGTGGACCTATTCGGAGACCTATTTCATCCCCTCTAGCCAGGGCAGCTCCTTACTTTTCTGTGGGTCCTCCGAGAGTTGGTTTCTGTGACTTCTGTCGTATTTCAGGGCATGAGCGCAAGGATTGCCGATGTGCTAATCGTCGCTGTTTTGGTTGTAGTGTGGCTGATCATTCAGTGCGGGATTGCCTGCGGTTGGCTCCTCCAGCCAGGGGTCCTGTTCAGCAAGTTGCCACAGCTCGCAGTCCAGCTAGACCACCGCTTCCCCCGCAACGTCAGATCGTTGGTCAGAATACCGTGGTTCCGAGGAGAGGTCAGGCTTACAACCTGACTACTACTGATGCTGAGACAGCTGAGGGTGTAGTTACAGATATCTTTTGTTTTATTGTTTTATTGTTGGTTGCTTGTATGTGTTTTTCTCCTTTTCCTTGCTTTATTTTCTTTCAGTTGCCTTCTGCTTTTGTTTTCCCTCACCCCTGTTCAACCCTTTTCTTTCCCTGTCTTTTTTGCTTTCTGTCTTAGGTGTTGTGCTAGTTTGCTCTTTCCCTACTTTTGTTCTGTTTGATTCTGGGATAACCCATTCTTTTGTGTCCTCTAGATTTGTCGCTCGCCATCAGTTAGAGTGCAGCAACATGTCAGAGGCTTGAAACATCGTGACAGGTGGTAGAGTAGTCAGTTGTTCCCGTGAGTGCAGGTAATGTCCCGTTGTTATTGGGGACGCAGTTTTCAAAGCCAACCTGATTATAATTGGAAATTCAGGATTCAACGTTATTCTGGGTATGGATTGGTTGGGAGAAATCCATGCCGTTATTGATTGCTGTGGCAAGAAAGTTGTCTTCAGAATTCCAGATCGGGCAGAATTTGAGTTCCATGCCGGAGAGTCTTCTCTTGGTCGAGCAAAGATTGCAGTTGAGCAGGTGGATTGTGCAATGGAATTGCATTCAGGCTGTGAGGCAGAGCCTCTCATAGTTCGGGATTTCTGGGATGTTTTTCCAGATGAGTTGCCTGGCTTACCCCCTGATAGGGAAGTGGAATTCGGTATTGATGTTCAGCCTGGAACAGAATTGATATCGAAGAGTCCTTACAGGATGGCACCGGTTAAGCTGGCAGAGCTTAAGGTGCAGATTCAGCAGTTGCTTGATTTGGGTTTCATCAGACTTAGTGTTTCGCCTTGCGGTGCTCCGGTCCTTTTTATTGATAAGAAGGATGGAAGTCGTCGGATGTGCATGGATTATCGAGAGCTGAACAGAGTTACTGTAAAGAATCAGTATCCGTTGCCCAGGATTGATGATTTGTTTGATCATCTGAGTGGGGCTACTGTTTTCTCAAAGTTGGATCTTCGTTCTGGATATCACCAAGTCAAAGTGAAGGCTGCAGACATACTGAAGACTGCTTTCAGGACTAGATACGGGCACTATGAGTATCTTGTAATGCCGTTCGGGGTTACGAATGCGCCGGCTGTATTCATGAGTCTTATGAACCGGGTGTTCTTTCAGTTCTTGGATAAGTTCGTGGTGGTCTTCATTGATGATATTTTGGTGTATTCGCAGAATCGGGAAGATCATGCTGAGCATCTTATAGTGGTTCTAAAGACTATGAGAGAGCATAAGCTCTATGGGAAACTCAGTAAGTGCGAGTTTTGGCTTGACAGAATTTCTTTCTTTGGGCATATTGTTTCTGGCGATGGTATTTCTGTGGATCCTGCTAAGGTTGAGGTTGTGAAGGATTGGCCTATTCCCAAGTCAGTTTCAGAAGTTAGAAGTTTTCTTGGTTTGGCTAGCTATTATCGGAAGTTCGTCCAGGATTTTTCGAAGATAGCAGGATCTTTGACTAAATTGACTGGGAAGGATCAGAATTTTTGTTGGTCTGATGAGTGCAATGTGGCTTTTGTTGAGTTGAAGAACAGATTAACGTCTGCGCCTGTGTTGACTATTGCAGATGGTTCAGGCGGATTTGTGGTTCACTGTGATGCTTCTGGTAAGGGTCTTGGAGCAGTTCTTATGCAGAAGGGCCGAGTTGTTGTGTATGCATCGAGGCAGTTGAGGCTGCATGAGCAGAACTATCCTACTCACGACAGCGGTAGTGATTTTTGCTTTGAAGCTGTGGAGACATTATTTGCTTGGAGACCGAGTGGAGATCTTTACCGACCACAAAAGTCTCAAGTACGTCTTCACTCAGAAGGAGTTGAACATGAGGCAAAGGCGTTGGTTGGAACTTATGGCCGATTATGACATTAGTTTGCAATACCATCCTGATAAAGTAAACTTGGTGCCTGATGCTTTGAGCAAAAGACCGACAGTTTCATTTCTTACTAAGCAGAGATATCTTATTGAGCAGATGAGGAGGTGGGAGCTTGATGTTGTGTTGCCGAGTTCTGGTTAGAGTTATTTGGCGCTCCAACTGTAGTCATCTCTTGTTGAGCAGATTAAAGAGGCGTAGGTTAGTGATGTGCAGTTGCAGAAATTTCGAACTGAGGTTGAGTCTGGGTCCAGGACGGACATGGTTATTCATTCAGATGGTTCTCTTTGTTTTGGTTCCCGGTTATGAGTCCCGGAGGGTGAAGTTCGTCAGAGGTTACTGGAAGAAGCTCATCAGTCTACGTATTCTATCCATCCTGGCGGTACTAAGATGTATCGGGATTTGAAGCTTCATTTCTAGTGGCAGGGTATGAAAAGGGTTGTGGCTCAGTATGTTGCTCAGTGTTTGATCTGCCAGCAGGTTAAGGCAGAGCATCAGAGGATCGCTGGACTTCTTCAACTGCTTCCTATTCCTGAGTGGAAGTGGAAACATATCACCATGGATTTTTTGACTGCTTTGCCGAGGAGTCCCAAGGGTCATAATGATATTTGGGTGATTGTTGATCGTTTGACGAAGAGTGCTCACATCATTCCTTTTCATGTCGGTCGGTCTACTGAGAGCCTTGCTGAGAGGTACATGCAAGAGATTGTTAGACTTCATGGAGTTCCAGTCAGTATTGTATCTGATAGGGATACGAGATTCAGACTCAGTTTTGGGAGAGTCTTCAGAGCAGTTTGGGGAGCAAATTAAAGTACAGTACAGCTTTTCATCTCCAGACTAATGAACAGTGAGAGTGGACTATTCAGATTCTCGAGGACATGTTGAGGTCCTGCATGCTTCAGTTTGGTGGGTCTTGGGAGGATCACTTGCATCTGGTAGAGTTCTCGTACAATAACAGCTTTTAAGACAGTATTAAAGCAGTTCCGTTCGAGGCACTCTATCGGTGGAAGTGTAGATCGCCAGTGTGCTGGGATGATGTTGGCGAGCGACAGTTGTTGGGTCCAGAATTGATCACCAAGACAGTTGAGGCACTGGTGCAGATTAGGAAGCACTTGCAGGCAGCTCAGGACAGGCAGAGGCGGTGGGCTGATGTCCATCATAGAGCTTTGGAGTTTGCTGTTGGCGACCATGTTTTTCTCAAGGTATCGACGTGGCGCGGTGTCATTCGCTTCGGTGGTGGGGGCAAGCTTAGCCCGAGGTTTATTGGGCCGTTTGAGATTTTGGAGCGAGTAGGCAAGGTGGATTATCGTCTCGCATTGCCGCCAGCTTTATCGGGAGTGCACGATGTTTTCCATGTCTCACAACTCCGGAGGTATATCCGAGATGAAGGTCATGCGATCGACTATTCTGAGTTGACCATTCAGCCGGGTTTGACTTGTGAGATTCCGCCTGTTACTATTGTGGATCGGCGGGAGAAAGTGCTTAAGAACAAGGTCATTAAGCTGGTTCGTGTTGCATGGAATCCTCACTCGCCTGGTGAGTCGACTTGGGAGTTGGAGGAGGAAATTCAGCAGAGGTTTCCTCATTTGTTTGAGTAGTTGCTTGTTTTGCTTTTTGGTTGTTTTGGTTTTGCTTGGGGCTATCCTATGTACCTTTCTTTTTAATTTCGAGGACAAAATTTTCTTGTAGGGGGTAGGATTGTAACCCCTATTTTTCATTTTATGTATTTTGGAGTGTATTTTTATTTTTTTGTATTTTTATATCTCTCGTATTTTTTTCGGAACCATATATTAGATTATTTTCAATATAAATTCTTTCTCTTTCATTTTTGAACTCCCTGTGTCCTTGTTCGTCGTTTTGTTCGTTTTCACCATTTTGCGTTCTTTTTCTCATTTTCTTGGCCTCGTTCATTATTATTATTTATTTTGGTGATGTGGCGGATTTTTGGTGGTGATTTACCCAAATTATGATTTTTGATCCTTAAGGAGATTTTTAGGAGCCATAGAATTCACTATAAATTGTATCCCCAATTGAAATCTACCTAATATCCATTACTCATTTGTATACCTATTACTACATATTCATGTCCACAACCCATTAACCCACATTATTACCCATATATATAACCCTAACCCCCTTTAAACCCTAACCCTAATTCTATTCTCTCTCCCTCTCCTAATACAACCCGGCCTCCCTCCTTGTGTGATTCCCGGCCTGCTTCTCCTTCCCAAACCCGAGCCCTCCCTTACCTCCATAAGCTGGCCATCATCTCTCCAAGCCTTTCCGACCACCACATACATCTCCTACTCCACCATATACTACATCTCCATACAAAAATCCAACCTATTCCTCTCCTTGTGTGGCCGGCCCCATCCAAACAGCACCACCACCATCAAAACTTCACAAAATTCTCACCTTTGGTGATTTTTCAAGTGGGTACTATCAGTATGGTTCGTGCATTAAGGAGTTCGATCGTAGGGGCTTTTCGTGTTCGTGGGTTCGCTTGGATTTGCGCTTGGAAGGATTTGTCTCGTGGGTTTTGTTCCTAAGGCTTGTTGGCATCGTATTCACTCCATAACGAGGCAAGTAACTTGTACAAATATTCATTAGGATGATACAAGTCAAAAAGTTCACAGCTAGAGTAGTTGGGTCTAGAGACGACCAAAATTTGTGTTTCTCTTTGATGGGCTTGTCTCTATTGTGATAATTTTGGCCATGGATGACTTATGACATGAAATTTGATAGGTTAATAACCTACGTTTTACCCAACTTGATTTTGTTCGTGTATGTGGATATTTGCATGATATGTGTTCGATTGATTGCCCATGTGAGAATAATTAGGCTTGGACATGTTATAATCTTTAAAACATGATGTTTATATGATTGGTAGGTTGTGTTTCAAGTTTGGTTAAGTTTGGATCAAAATTGTGTAAGTTATGATGCTTTTGTCTAGAGATGTGAAATCTGTATGTGGAGTTTGTTCTGTTTGGTTTGCTCTTTTCACCCATGCTACAGTCCGAATTTGAACTTAAAAATTAAAAGTGAATTATAGATAATTGTGTCTATTTTCAAACCTCACTGGTTTTACTCGATTTGGAGTTTGTATAACTGAAATATGATGTTTTTGGTACAGCCGTGTCGATAGATTTCAGATTCTGTTTTGTGTAAATTTTGTTAACAATTTATTTTCAAGAACTAATCTACACATAATAGCTTGGTATAATATTTTGCTCAGTGTTTCCTTATGATACTAGGGACTACCAGATTTTTGTTGTATTTTAAAGATAAATTTTAGGTGGTGTTTCATGTTCTTCTCTAAATTGAATGCAGTTTTCACTATAATTTCTTATGCTTTATGAAAATTATTTGTGAGATATGAAAGTTATTAAAATCTATCTATTTTCACTTCATTTTGGCGGAATTGAATTTTGATTCACTTATTGCGAGATATCATTGTTTTCGTACAGCAGTGTTGAGAAATTCCAGATTTGTCAAACCATGTTTTCGTGTTGCTTCTTATTTTTGATGACTTATTCATACTTACTGGAATATTATGAAACTTGTTATTTTGAGTCTATACCTATAGGGAATTACCCCAGATTTTTCGTGGAATTATTTGATACGTTTTCATGCTGTTTTTATGCTTTTGAAGTTGTTCTTCTGTTTTCTGGCTGAACATGAAATCTGTATTCAAATCAGTTTTTAGCTGAGATGTTGTGAACAAGTATATGAATTTATTATACTCGTTGGATGCGTGTGGATGTCTAGTTTCCAGATCCTTCGACGGATTTGGATTTGCATGCCTGTAACTCTTAGAATCACTGTTTTAGTACTGATTGGTCTTGCTGTCCTGATTATGAACATAAACTATTTTGCTCGTATATGTGAATGTATGTCATCCGTGCATGCTGATTTGTTATCCTAAACCTAAACTTGATCATATCATATTTATTTGACAATATTTTGTACGTATTCATGCTTGTTGGACATTAATAATAAAAGTAATCAGGCGGGAGTTTTATGGAACAGATCTAGTAGTGGATAATTCATAAATGTTACTCGGAAGGGGGTCCACTGATCCTACGTGATACTTGACATGATACATGATACTTGCACGCAATACACGATACTTGCCACTTGCACTCTTGATACGTGATACATGATACATGATACATGGAGCTTGGAGCTCAATTACTTGCTTGTCCCTGAGTATACTGCCCTCTATGGTCCACTACGAAATTTAAAGCGAAACTGTTGTGTTGTAGCAACCATGTAGGGTGGGTTGCATGTCATGCTACCTAGATAGTAATCACACAAGACTTGAACTTAATACTTGAACATGATACTTGAATAAGATACTCGACATGATACATGCTTGCTGGATACTTGACTACATGATACATGAGACTTGATACATGAGACTTGATTACATGAAACATGATACCTGATACATGATTACACGACAGTTGAAACTTGATGCATGTTTATAAGATACTTGTTTACTTGACACTTGATTTATGTCGTGTACACTTGACACTTTTACCATACTAGTTTGTCTAGGTTGACATTATACCTATACCATGTGTTAGTTAGTTTTTCCCATTCCATGTTCTTGTATCCTACTCTATTTGTGACCTGCGACTTGCAATTGACAGGTACTTGTGTTTTCTCTTTTCCTCTTTCCTGCATTCGATGAATTGCAGATTATGGCGAATAGGTTCAAGATGGTATTAGAGACTTGAAGTATTAATTGCTTTTGATTATTATTATTTCTTGTATCGTGCTAGAACAATATTCGTATTCGTGAGACTTGGATTATTCTTGTATTTTGAGACTTGGTTATTATTTGTATTTGGGCGATGTGACCCAAGATATTTGTTTTTCTTCAGACTCTGATTTATTTGGGAACATGGTATTTGATTTCAAGTAAATTTCTGTTGGTAAATTTGTTTCAATGTTGCATGTTGGTTCCACCTTTATGCTTTTGACTTTGATAAATTCTGTGATGTGTTGCAAAGATTTCTTGAAACAACTTAAGGATGATAATAATTATTCGCTGGGCTTTTGTTACGTGCTCATATTCCCTTTTTTTGGGAAGCGGGGTGTGATAATATAATTCGCACTCTCCTTGCTGTTGCCTTCGTTTGCCAGTGGCCATTATACTAGATGGACATGAAGAATATCTTTCTTCATGGTACCTTATCTAAGGCTGTTTACATGCATCCTTCTTTTGGACTTACCACTCATCCTTATCATATTTGTCGTCTGTGTGGATCTATATATGGCCTGGAACATGCCCTTAGAGCCTAGTTTGAGTGTTTCGGGTGTCATCACCCAGGCTAGTTTCGGTCATTGTTCACAAGATCATTCTCTGTTTATGCTGTCATCACCGCAGGGAAGGGTACTCCTACTACTGTATGTTGAAGATATGATTATTCTGGGGATGACCCCGCAGGCGTTGCATCCACCCAACACTACATTCACCAACAGTTCTATATGAAAGATCTTAGTGGACTACACTACTTTTTGGGTCTAGAGATTGCCCATGGATCTCGGGGCATACTCATTTCTCAACAGAAATACATATAAGATATTATCTTCTCTACATGCCTCTCTGACAGTTAATCAGCCAATACTCCCTTAGAACTTCATGTGAAGCTTCGCCCCACAGATGGTGAGCTCTTTCCTATCCCACTAGATAAAGATAGATTGTTGGACAGCCTGACTACTTATGCATGACCAAACCCGATATTGCTCATGCAGTCAGTGTTGTTAGTCAGTTTGTCTCCATTCCTACATCAGTTCACTACAGTGCACTTTTTCGGATCCTTAGATATCTTCGGGGCACTATCACTCACTCATTAATCATGTCTTCTATTTACAAATTGGAGCTCAATGCATATTCTGATTCAGACTGGGTGAGTGATCCTACCACCAGACGGTCTGCCACATGTTTTTGTTTATTTATTGGTGATTCGCTAGTCTTATGGCGAAGCAAGAAATAAGAAGTTGTTGCATGTTCTTCCGCCGAAGCTGAATACAGAGCAATAACAGTTACTACTAGAGAGATTGTTCATGTTCGTTGGCTGTTATCAGATATGGGTATCACGCTTACAGAAACTACTCCTCTTCATTGTGACAACCAGAGTGCATTGCATATTGCAAGCAACCCACTATTTCATGAGCGAACGAAGCACATAGAGATAGATTATCACTATGTTCGTGGGCGCTTTGAAGCAGGGAAAATTTCACTTCATTCTATTACCTTTTCACAGCAGACAACATACTTCTTCACCAAATCACACACAATTCAGAGATTTCGTTACTTGGTGGGCAAACTCACACTGTTTGACCCACTGTGAGCTTGAAAGGGGGTGTTAGATATTGTATTATATTTAGTCCCATATCGGTTTGTATATCAGTTTAGTATTTAGTTATCTCCTATATATAGGAGACAATGTACTTAGTTTAGTATTTGGTTCTCTCCTATATATATGAGATATTGTACTCTGTTATAATCAATATAATAATATTTTTCAATCTCTCTATTAACCTTAATAATAAAAACTAGTTAAATTAAAATATGTAAAAGTACATAATAAAGTGACTAATTCTAGTTAAGATTTTTCATTTTTAACACACCAGTGGTAAGGGTATTTATCAACTTTACCTTTCTCTCCAAAGACCCAACTATGCAAAATAATGAAGTTTTGTAGGTTGAAAAATGATATAGAAATTATAGCCGCGCAAATTGATTACACATCATTGGCAAGTTAAATGTGTAGCTGAGCTGTGCTTTTACATTCATACCCTAAGAGAACGGTCGACTGATCTTGAGGTTGATCAGTCGACTGTCCAGCTATCTAGAAGCCAACTATCGATTGTCTGATTTGGAGCACTATTCCGATTGACTCAAGATTGAATGGCACTGGATTCTGAGATAAATGCCCATTTTTACCCTATTTGATCTTGGTTGGTTTTGAAGCATATAAGGGAATGTTTAGGCATCTCTAAGGTTATGAAAAGTTAGATTGCTTGGACCATTTCCAGGGTTTTTGGTTAAGAGAGTTTTTCAGCTAATTAACCACTTAGTGGCCTTATCACAAGAGATTAGCGAGTCTTGGATTGAAGAAATAGTTATTTTCCATTATTCGAGGGGATTATTGCTCATCTACTTGTAGTCTTCTCTTCTCTTTGTTGATGGATTTTTCTGGTCTTTCCAAATACTCTTTCTAGATATGTGAGGAAAGGGAGTCTCGTAATAAAAATATATTTCTTCATATAAAGTAGGTGTACACACACCGCATGTTCCATTATAAACGTTTGCAGGGCCGGCCCTGAGTTCCGGGGGGCCCTAGGCGAACTTCCGAAATGGGGCCCCCCTGTCCCATATAAAAAAAAAAAAAAAAAATTACGCGCAAAACGCGTGCCTATATTTACAAGAGAAGTTTGAAATCGGGGGCCCCAAAAATGACGAATTCCGCGGGGGCCCGAGGCGGCCGCCTTGCCCGCCTACATATCAGGGCCGGCCCTGAACGTAGGGCACTGTGCATCATGTTTCTTATATCGGATGACGCATGTATACAAAATATGAACTCATATTGATAGTTCTTACGAATCTTACTCATGCATTACATGGGACCAATTGTTGTATTACTGGAAAATCGTTTATTTTGTAATCACTTGAAACATTATAAAAAAGCATCTAAATAACTTGATTTATCATAAATATATATGTATATTATGATGTGTAAATCAACGTGAATAAAGCTGACCATCCATTATGAATTTCATCGTGTGTACAACTATTCAATATGAGAAAATCAACTCATACAATTATGTTATTCCTTTTAGACTTAGTTTATTGTTGATTTTTCATCTTTGTTGGTTATTTTGAATAGCCCTAGTTACTGGATTGTCTCTCGCATAAAAGGGGATGTTTTTTTTCTCTACAATATGTTCATTCCTAGTTAACTGCCTTGACTTGCTCTTTTACAAAATTAGAAAGTAGTGCTTTCCTGGAAAAATTAAAAAAGAACCAAAAAAGAAGAAGGCTAGTTATTTTCTTTTTTTTTTTGCTAATAACGAAAAGGCTAGTTAATTTGATGTTTTACAAAATGCGCTCAACACATTGTCAGCAAATAAAAACAATGTGTTTTTTTAAAGATGAAAACAGTGCTCCTTCTCCACTTGCTTTATTGTTTTTTCTGTTTTGGTTTTGAAAAATTCTCCACTTGTGTTACTGCTTTTTTTGGTGTCAGAACAATCATAAATGAGTTCTTTTTTTTAAGGAAGAAAACTTATAATCTAGACCGTCGATCATATCTGAGTTGTAATGGTTGAAGACTCTTTGATCTGAATCTGAATTGTTGAAAACGTCTGGATCGAGATCTGAACAATTGAAAATGTTTGGTGAACCTGCACAAGGTGTAAACATCGGTGTTGACCCAGACGAAAGACCCTCCGACGCTCAAATCAGTAATCAAGAAAGAATATTAGAGTTTTAGTGGCAAAAGATTGATTACCCGTTACTAAATGAGGGAGAAAAGTATTTATATGCTAGGAGTTAGTTACAAAAGATCGACTTAAAAAAACTTTTGAGATGGCTCTGCGGGCATTATGCTTTTAAAAAAACCCGTTACCAGAAGTATTTAACTCTGAGGGCATTATGCTTAAATTAGACTTTGAGAAGGCCTATGATAAAGTTAGTTAGGACTTTCTCTTTGACTTTTTTCTTCACTGGGGATTCGGTCCGAAATGGATTGCCAGGATTAAGTCCAGTTTTTTTGCTGGCACCTCTTCGATCTTTATCAATGGCTCCAAAAGCAATAAGTTTAAGTGTAAATGCGGGCTTCGTCAGGGTAACCCCATATCTTCTCTCCTTTTTACCCTGGTTGCTGATGTTTTCAGCAGGCTCCTCAAAAGTGCTTGGGACGCAAATGCCATCGAAGGGTTATGTGGATCCCGCAGTTTTCGTGGGGTTCTCAACCTTCAATATGCCGATGACACGATTATTTTTGCGAAACCCAACGAATGTTCACTTCGTAACCTTAAACTCCTTCTTTATTTATTTGAAAGTGCATCCGGCTTATCTATTAACTTCCGCAAATCTTCCGTTCTCTAGCTTGGAGGGTCGGATAATCGTCAATTAGAGATTGCCCAATTCTTTAACTATTCCGTTGCTTCTTTTCCGGTTAAGTATCTGGGCATCCCTTTGAGATGGGGTAAGCTGCATAAAGCTGACTGGTTACCGATGATAGATAAAGTGGAATCTAGACTTAATTTTTGGACGGGTAAGAATCTCTCCCGAGGAGGTAGACTCGTTCTTGTTAACGCGGTTCTTACTTCGATTCCTCTGTACACGATGTCTTTCTTCTATGTTCCCTCCTGGGTCATCAAGAGGGTTGACCAGATCAGAAGTAATTCCTTCTGGTCAGGTTCTGATTCCTATAGAACCGGTTCTCATCTCTGTTGTTCGAAGAGGGCCTGCATTCCAAGGTTGCTGGAGGCTTGGGTGTTCTAAATCTTAGGAACCAAAATTTAGCTTTATTGGCTAAATGGTTATGGAGATTGCTTAAAGAAGATCATTTACCCTGGGTACGTATTATTTCAAATGACTGCTTTCGACGGCATAAGGTTTGGGAGCCTAACTCTTCTCTTTCCTCTAGAGGGTCCTTCTTCTGGAAGGGCGTCTAGAGAGTCATAGAACCCTTTAGATGTAGTATTCTCCATGTTTGCGCTGATGGTTCCAAGACCAAAATTTGGATTGATCTTTGGATAGGTAACCTGAAGTTGGCATCGATTTTTCCCTCTCTTTTTCATTTGGCTCTTAACCCTACCGCTTTGGTGTTTGATTACTTGATGGCCAATAACAATATCAGGGTTTGGACCATACCTTTTGCTTCTTCTATCCCTCCTTCCCTTGTGTCGGATTATTCGAATCTCATGTCCATGCTTCATTCCTACATTTGGCATCCAAAAGATGATCTCTGTTGGCGTTGGAATAGCTCTGGTCTCTTCACTGTTAAATCCTTTTATAACTTTCTCAATCATGGGGGCGTCTACTCTCCTCTGGCAGCTCATATTTGGAGTTGTTGTGCTCCTTTGAAAGCCAAAATTACCGCTTGGCTACCTATTAATAACAGACTTCTTACCGTTGACATCCTCAACAAGAGGAACCTAGCGATAGGTCAGTTTTGTGTGCTGTGTCAACACTGCCATGAGGACATTGATCACCTGTTCTTGCATTGCGCTTTTACCCAGAAGATTTGGCACATTTGTCTTATGGCTTGGCAGGTTCCTGCTCTTCCTCCTACCTTCTTAGATATCTGGAACTGTCATTTTGTCAGAAAAAAATACCACAAGTCATGGATACTTTCAACCATGGTCATTATCTGGGTGGTCTGGTTTGAGAGAAATAACTGCATCTTTAACCACTCCTCTAAAACCATTGACACGATTATAGACGAGTTCATTTTTTTGGCGAACCATTGGCCCTTTTATTTACCCATAGTCAAGATTCATGCTTTATGGCTTTGCAAACTAGATGAGGCTATTCTTTTTATGCGTTCTTATAACTCCTTTCCCTCTCTAGCAACTTTGCTGACTCTTTAATACTAGTATTTTTGCCTAGTTTGCAGGGAAGATCCACTGGACTGGTGTGTCTCTGGTATTTTGATGGACTGGGTTGCATTTTGAAACTGCCTAGCCTTCTTTTGGGTCTAATTTGGGTATATGCCATTGTCTCAACAGTGATCCATTTTGTTCCACTGCTACCTATTTTGCTTTACTTTATATCTTGCTCTCGTTATTGTGATTACTACTTTAGTTATTACTCCTCTTATGCTTTTTTCTAGTGTTTTCCTGTTCCGTTCTTGATTTGCTGTTGTTTCCTCTCCTCCGATGGTGTGTTTTAGTCTTACTATTTAGATTGGGTGCATAGTTTTTTCTTGTGGGGTGGTTGTTGGTTTTGTCGCAGTAGCCACCACCTTATGCTTCGATGGGTTTTTGTTCCAAGAGTGACAACGCTGTTCTTTCTTGTTATGCTCTCTGAGCATTTGTGGTTTTCGAGTTGCTACGGGCAGCTCTGGGCGACCCATCGTGTTCATTTGACACTTGGAGATCCCCTCTCTAATTTCTTATTGGTGTTTTGATTATTTATTTATTTGCCTCCTTCTCTCTTCTTGCATGTGCTTTGCTTGTGAAGGTATGTTTTCTACAGGTTATCTCAGTGTGTGTTCATTATACTGGGTCCCTTGGTCATTAGTGCTGGAATTGTTGGGTTTTCATCTCCCTGGTTGGCAGTTTTTACTGCTGGAGTTGTGTGGTTCTGCTCTCCTTTTTAGGAGTGTACCTGGTTCTTTGGAGGTGTGGCTTTTTTTGTTTTCAGGTGTTGTTTTGGGGTTTTGCTGTTGTTTGCGGCCAGTTGGTGGCTTTGCCTGGGTGCGCTTTTGGGTCTCAGTGTCGTCCCTCTGTTCAATTCTGGTGTACCTCCTTGCAGCGCGGCCGGTTCTGCTCCTTTTTGGCGCGGCCCCAGTGCCCCAGTGCCCCAGTGCATTGTGTCAGCCGCTTCCTACTGTCATTCCTTTTCCGATCGCTGCTGAGTTTGGTGGGGGATGCCCTTGTCTTAGGGTTGTAATTTTAGCTTCATAAAGCTCTGCTTTGCTTCCTTACTCTTTGTTATGCTTAATTTTCTTCATTATTTTACCTCTTTACCGTTGTACAGACTTATTTCTTTTTATATATTGTGGGCTGGAGTCTCTGGACTCTATCTGTGTTATCAAAAAAAAAAAAAACTTTTGAGATTAAATTGCAGATTAATGATTAAGGAATAAAATTAGTTGATAATCATGTTTAATTAAAGATAAAAAATTGTTAACTCGAAATCCTTCTTTCTTGGGATGTAATTTAGCCATGATGGTGGACCAGCTGAACTGATGGTGCCACCCATATTATTGTAGTTATTGTAAAATTACGGTTATGCCCTTCAGAAGCTTTAAGATATGTCTTGCCAATCGTGCAGCTCTGACTTGACCCATATCAACTTGGAATTTTTTCCCAAAATGACCCTTTTTTGAAAGTTTTTCCCAAACTGACCTACTTTTTTTTCTTCCCTAAACGACCCATTCACTTTTTGAAAAAGCGAGTCTGGGATTATTCCCCTCGCTTTTCCAAAAAGCGAGTCTTATGTTGCAGATTTTCAACATCTCTCAAAAAGCGAGTCTTTAGTTTTTCTGCCCAGCAAGAGCAGAAGGCTCAACTGGCGGAAGGGTGGTGCTTCGGGGTGGCGAGGGTCGACGCGACTGCAAGAGCGGAAGGCTCGACTGAGACGAGGGGAGTGGACGGCACCTCGGGGTCACATTAATGGCGATGGAGGAGGAGCGCGGCTGCTGAGATGGGGAAGAAGGCAGCACTAGGTTGCAGGCGGAGGCGATAGGGTTCTTCGGTGGTGGGTTCGATTGCAGGAGGCGAAGCTCCGGCAATGGAGGGAGAAGGCGAGCGGCGGGACTTCAATGGTGGGGTGTCGAAAGGAAGACGAGGCGAGCGGAGGAGGTGGAGTGCGGCGTGGGTTGTGTGGTGTTTGGGAGACAAAGGAAGAGTGAGCGGGAGATGGAGGAAGAGAAAGAGAGAGAGAATGGGAGATTGGGAACTTAACACAGCAAGTGAAACAAGATTACAAGTTCAAGCTCTTAAATTGGGAACAATGACAAAGACTAACACACTCATTAATCTCCGTCAATCTCACTCAAAATTTCAAATCATCCTCTAATTTGCTTAAGTAATGAAATGAGAGAGCAAAGATCAAAGGAAAATAATATATATATATATATATAAGGAAAATTAGTACACTAGTAGATAGCGGTGGGTTTTAAGCCTAATAAATGTGTCAGCAAAATAAGTGAACTCACAGTAGTCATAAAGTTTTCAAGACGACGTACCAGGTGGTTCCCAAGGGCGAGGGGTGTGCAGTGAAGATGAGCTTCGAGTACGAGAAGGCGTGCAAGGAGGTGCCGGAGGCTGACACAGTGAAGGAGGTGACTGAACAAACCCTCAAGGAGTTGGATGCTTATATATGCGCCTAAAGAACTAAGATGTAAGAACTAAGAAGAAGGGATTATGAGCTTTGAGGTCAAATGAATAAGTGATGCATCTAGGTTTTACATAATGGGATGTTTCATGTTTGGAGTTCGACGGAGAGACGAACGGAGAGAGGCGAGGTCGGATATAGTTGGGCCCCAAACGACACTCGCTCCCAAACGACACTCGCTTTTTGAAAGCAAGTGTGGGATAAATCTCCTTGCTTTTTTAGAAAGCGAGTGTTGCTGGGCAAAAAAAGTCAAGACTCGCTTTTTCAGAAAGCGAGTCTTGAGATGATGAAAATCAGCATCTCAAGACTCGCTTTTTGAAAAAGCGAAGGGAATAATCCTAGACTCGTTTTTTCAAAAAGCGAGTGGGTCGTTTAGGGAAGGAAAAAAAAAGTAGGTCAGTTTGGAAAAACTTTCAAAAAGAGGATCATTTTGGGAAAAAATTCATCAACTTGCTATTCGTACCCTTTGTCCCTTTAAAAGGTCATGCTTTTTATCCTCCATCGGAAAGGCTAGGCAGAGTTGAGTTTGTTTGTGCCTGTGTTTTTAGGGACTTCGCTTATTTCTTTTTCTTAACAAAGGTACTAAATGGCATTAGAAGCTGTGGTTTTCCCACAAGACTTCTTTGGTTACAGCACTTGTAAGGAGTTCTACGACACAAGTGGTGCAAGTAGTGGTGGTCTAGGGCTACCACGAAGTCGGAACTTCCATGATTTCAATGGGCTTGGTGGGGTAGATGAGGCCGACAAAGGGGCCTTACCATTAGTCTGTGAATTGAATAGCCGAAGTCCTGATTGCGTAGATTGTGGCCTCTTCAATAAATGCAATGTGAATTCTCCATCATTAGAAACCAGTGAGGGCTTCACTAAAACCATGGCTCATGAGCCACCATCAACAGAGACAACCACCAGTACTAGAAGGAAGAGGCGGCGGAGCACAAAGAGCTGCAAGAACAAAGAGGAAGTAGAGAGCCAAAGGATGACCCACATTGCAGTGGAGCGTAACCGGAGAAAGCAAATGAATGAATATCTCGCCATTCTCCGTACTCTAATGCCCGCTTCCTGTGTCCAAAGGGTAAGCATGTGTGTGTGTGTATATATATATATATACAGAGAGAGAAATGCTCCATTGAAAACACAAATGTCTGTGACAACGTGAAAAACCACCTAGGCCGTTGTTGGGAACAACGGCCTAGGTTGTTTTTACGGGTTTTCACAATATTTACGTTTTCAACTGAGCATTTCCCATATATATATATATATATATATATATATATATATATATATATATATATATATATTTTTTTTTTTTTTTTTTTTTTTTTTTTTTTTTTTTTTTTTTTCCTTTTCTTTCAAGTACTGGAATGATCTGTCATATTCAGGGTGATCAAGCATCAATAGTTGGGGGTGCTATAAACTTTGTGAAGGAGTTGGAACAACTCCTTCAATCACTAGAAGCCCAGAAGCATGTCAAGGGTAAAGAATCATTGTTGTTGTCTCCCTTTGCAAGCTTTTTCAGCTTTCCACAATACACATCCAAAATATATTATTCTTCTGGCATTGCTCCTGCAATACAAACAAACATAAAGGAAGTGGACGCGGACATAGAGGTGACGATGATAGAGAGCCATGCCAACCTCAAGGTGAGACTACCGAGGCAGCCAATGCAGTTGCTGAGGATGGTGGTGGGTCTACAGAGTCTATGGCTTACCACGTTGCACCTCAATGTGACCACTGCCCCAAACCAGATGGTCTTCTATTCTTTTAGCCTCAAGGTTAAACTAATTCTAGATTATTTGCTATTATTCTGAACTTTTGACATAAACCTCGTTGTGATTGATTTTATTTTCTATGATAATTGCTCAATCTCAATGTCCTGTAACACTTCAAAATCGTAGTGAGGAAAAAATTAATTTTTTAGCTGGTTATACCGATATTTGTTAATGCACACTTTTCTAGCTAAAATACTTATAATAATCTTCAACTTTTCCATTTTCCCAAGCAAGTAGTATATATAGATAAAAGCAAGTAGTACATTTCAAAGGAAAACACTATCTTGCAATGAAAACAAATTATTTTAACAAAGAGTTAATTTTTAAAATACCAAAAAAAGGAATATATCCTAATAAAAATATGTAAATATTCTAATTCTAATTTTAATTATTTATTTCATAAAAGGGGTTTTTCAATATATATTTTAGATTTTTTTTATATTGATATTTAAATTTTAGATACCGGATAAAAAAACACAGGTGACTACTGAAATCATACTGAGAAAAGGTCCAAAAGAACTTTAATTACTGTATTGATCAATGATTATGATTAGGCTAAATTTAATAAAACCCCCTCAACTATTACTCATTCTTTTTATAAACCCCCCTCAAGTATTTTTTTCCTTAAAACCTCCTCAAACATTAGCTTCTCAAATTCCACATTTTTTTGGAAAAAAATACCCCTACTTTAAAATAAAAGTTTTTAGCAATTTAGTCTCTTAATTAACAAATATTTATGATTTTGTCACAAAAATCATTACATTTGCAATTTAGTCCCCATTTTGAGTGACCGAATGTTTTTTACAATTTAGTCTCTCGGTCGATGGGTATTTATACTTTAGTTCCCAAAATTAAGGCATTTGTAGTTTAGTCCTTAGAGTGACTTAATTAGAATTTTGCAATTAAATTTGTAAATTGATGAATATTTGCAGTTCAGTCCCTCAAATCATAACATTTGCAATTTCTAAATGGATTAAGTAATTCTAATTTAGGGGAACTTGATTCAATGGGTATTTGGGGAACTAAATTGTAAATACCAATTGATTGAGTGACTAAACTGCAAAAAAGTCCTCATTAAGTCATTCTAATTGATGGACTAAATTGCAAATTATTTGATTTGGGGATTAAATTACAAACATCCGTTAATTAAGTGAATAAATTGCATAAAATCATTCATTTTATAATATAGGTATTTTTGTCCAAAAAGAATGGCAAAAAAGTCCTCATTAAGTCATTCTAATTGATGGACTAAATTGCAAATTATATGATTTGGGGATTAAATTACAAACATCCGTTAATTAAGTGAATAAATTGCATAAAATCATTCATTTTATAATATAGGTATTTTTGTCCAAAAAGAATGGAGGCATTTGAGAAACTAAGTTTGAGGAGGTTTTAAAGAAAGAAAATAGTTAAGGGGTTTTTATTCAATTTAGCCTTGATTATAAGAGTAATGCTTCAGTCACTACCAATTTCACTACTATTCTCTTCACTACTTTAGATGGTATACTCCTATTGGAGAGTTCCCCGGTTTTTAACACATATGCCCCTAACAAATATGTCAATATCACAATGCCCTTTGCAAATATATATTTTCACATTTGCCTCTGAGAAGGTTTGTTCAATCTCATAGTTACCCCTCTACTCAAAAGAACTTAACATAATCAGTAGAGTAGGGAATATTTATTTTTTTTCTTTGATAGGCTTGATGAAAAAACCTGAATACCTTCTCTTCCATTGTAGCTGCATATTCTTAATCTTTGTAATCTCAATCATGTGTAATCTCAAATGAAATATCTCAACTTTTCACAAACTTTCTTCATTTTTCTAAAAAAATGGACAAATTTACAGTACATCTTTGTAACTGCGCACATCTTCTTCCATAAAATTTCTACATAAATTCGCCATTAATCCTATGAATTTCAAATACACTTAGTTTGAGACAGCTTTTAGGGGCAGATAAAAATTTCAAATACACATTTTTGAGGAGTGCTAGTGTTAAAAATTCTTAGAAGTAACTTATTTGCCAACCCTATAAATAAATTCCTACACGTAAATAGAGTTACATGTCTATTGCTAAATATGATTGTTTTGGCTCATTTCTTATGATAGGTTGAAAGCGGTTGTCAATTTACATCAGTGGATGAGATCGCAGCTGCTGTGTATCAAATGGTTGAGAGGATTCAGAATGAGAATGTTTTGTAGTTAAGAGCTAGGTTCCACATATATATTTCGGCATGCTAAATATTCTCTCTTATTTGTAAAAGCAAAATGTACCTACTAGGTTCTGTTTGCTTTCCGGATATACCTGATATGCCTGGAATGGATTGGAAATTTATTTAACTTTTCCATTTGAATATATATCAATCTCTTTGTACTGTTAAAGGTGAGAATGTTTTGTAAGTTAAAGGTGTTTATTTAACTTTTCCATTTGAATATATATCAATGTCTTTGTACTGTTAAAGGTGAGAATGTTTTGTAAGTTAAAGGTGAGAATGTTTTGTAAGGGTTTATATATATATATATATATATATATATATATATATATATATATATATATATGGGTAAAAGGGATATGAGCAACTTGCTCATTTAGTAAATAAGCAAGTGATTATGTGGCATGCATATGATACATTGGACAACTAACCCTTTTAAGGATTTTCCAATCACATGCATGCCACATCATCAATTGCTTATTTACTAAATGAGCAAGTTGCTCATACCCCTTTTTCCCTATATATATATATATATGGTACTGTTAAAGGTAAGAATGTTTTGTAAGGGTTTATATATATATATATATATAACTATTAAGGTGATATTGCTGCTTATTATGGTGTGGGAGGAAACAGATAGTAAGTTTATATTTGATGAAAACTAGTAAAGATCCGACCTTTGATCGTTTCCGTAAAAAGTGGTTAGAGATCCCGAGATTGGATCTGAATCGTTGATTGAACGCTGTAATCTGAATACACCAGTTGCTGACGTGGCTGATGGACCTGCAAAAGCCTGAAACACCGGGGGTGGCCCCAGCGATAGACTCTTTGATGCTCAAGTCAGAACCAGAGAGAAAAAGAGAGTTTGAGTGAGAAAATTATCCATTACCTTCTGACTGAGGAGAGGGAGATATTTATAGGCCTGAGAAACAGTGCAGGAAGTTGATATGAATCCATTAGATCGACTACATATTCCTTATCTCATATTCGAATCTCTCCCTCAAGATATAAGCTCTCTTGTTTGGGGTTAAGATGTTTGACTAACAACCTTCATGGACTGCGTATCTCTTAGTGGGCCTAATCTGTCACTTTTTATGGGCTTGAAAGAGGTGATGGTCTTGTAGAGGAGTCTGGAGAAGGCCTGGACCTGTTAAAGATGTTGTTATGATTAATCTGCCAACAAAAGCTTTGAGATCTGTACTGGAATCGTAAGACCCTGATTTGCTGCGATTTTTACCATTATCATAAGCCCCCACTGCTGGGAGATAATTTTCTTGACTTTCGGGGAGTAGTTTACCTTATTTATGGATTCTGGATTACAACTTTTGCTTTTAGGGTGTATTGGAGATACCTGTGACTAATCAGAGGCTTCTGAAGGCGGTGGATATCTTTTTGGATTTTTCTGTAATTTTCCGCAAATTTTTTTATTTTTTCGAATTTTTCTAGATTTTAAATATTTTTTTCCCAATTTAAAATCAATTTATGGAATTTTCTAATTAATTATCCCAACTTTTAATTTTTTCTCGAAAAATTTAATTATTTATCTAACTTAAAATAATCAGTTTTTGAAATTTTAATTAGTATTTCGAATTTTTAAATGGTTTTTGGGATTTTTTATATCAAACTTGGTTACGGTTTTTAAAGTGATGGGAGTGGTTCATCACATCTGGGCTCGCGCGCTGAGGCACTTGAGTGGTCATGATGAGAATCTGATGAGGGGGTGACAGGGAGTGATCTGGATCGCTCATCAGCTCTCGACTCGCACTAAGCGAAATCAAGCGGCAGCGAGGAAAACGGAGCGGTGGAGATGGCGAGGCACAATCTCCGGCGTCAGTTGCATTGGAGCGCAAATCTCTGGGCGATCCAAAGGCCAGTGACTGCTCATGGAGACCCCATAGCTCGACCGACAGTTTGGTCAAGCTATGGCCTTGCTTCACCATTGAGCTATGCGTTTCTCCTTCTCGTTAAGCTACCGGCATCGCCAAGCTATAGGGGTCTTTTGTCCATCGAGCTATGGAAGAGCTTTGTCGAGCTATGGAGCTTCGAACCCGTTGAGCTATGGAGCTCTGAGCATCACCATCGTCGAGCTACGAAGCTATCGAGCTATGGAGCTACGGTCGAGCTATAAGCCTTTGTCGAGTTACGGGCAGGTTGTCGAGCTCTGATCTCCGTTGTCGAGCTATGGAGGGGCTCTATCGAGCTATGGAGCTTTAAATCCGTCGAGCTATGGAGCTCTAAGCATCGCTGTCATCGAGCTACAAAGCTATCAAGCTATGTACATTACGGTCAAGCTATGAGCTCTTGCCTTCGTAGAGCTATGGGCGTGTAGCTCCCCAAATTTCCATATTGGAAATCTGAGACCCTACTCCATGAGTCGAACTTCAAAATAGCCACAATCACAGAAAAGTAAAGGAAAATTAAAACTTTTATTTCATATAAATGTTACCTTTACAAGTGTTACAAAATCTAAATAAAATTTACAAGATTTAAAAATAATATAATAACACGTGAATATGTCCCTTGGATGCTTGGACCAACTCGAGCTCTGCTCTACCTGTGAATCCGCTCCGGATACCTACAAGGTGGGGAACGTCAGTACTTCGACTGACGCAATGCTGATAATAACAGCGATCGCCAAGCTAACAATCACAACCCTAATTTATGCAAAAGAGAAAAGTGATGTGACAACTAGGGGTCAATGGATTCGGGTTATAGCATTGTTGTATGCCATGATTCTACAACTAGATGCATCACTCGCATGCTTACTTCTAATGCAAGCAAGACTTTGGATAATGCATGCATCCCATACTACATATGCCCCCCAAATCTAGCCGTCTTTCTCCATATTTTAGGGATTCAAATCCTCGCCATGCATCATACTCTTGTACTCAACCTGTTCCCAATATATTTCCGTGTCTGAGGAGGTTGCAGTCACTCGATCTAGTTCCGTACTGCAATCCCTAAAGTGGTGGTCGCATTTTTCACTTAGTACCCATGTACGGACCTCACTCACAAAGCCGTGTCAAACCTTCCGATACAAAACCATGTACCCAAATGACGTCAATGATTCACATATAGAAAAAAACCCACGTGTATAGGAATATGATGGCCTCAAGGGTCAAACCCCCTATCCGACAGGACCTCCTCTCCCGTTCCTTACCCCGACTCTTTGGGAAATAACTGATTGAGATACGAGACCCGTGAACTCAACACCTGAAAACCAAATTTGTATCCCTTAAACAGGAAAAGTACAACACCCGACTATGATCTGCTAGTACTAATGCAATGTACATACCCCTAATACACCACTCTACTCCAAGGCTCACTCTAACCATTCAGGTAAAAGATTGCTCCCAAAACTCTGCCCGTCGACCACTAGCCCCGGTGACGCAAGTCCTTCTCACCACTTCCCCTAGCTTGGAATCGTCCCTCGCCATGGGCTGTGTTCATCCTTAATCGGCATGAATACACCTCGACGACACCAACTTGGACGTCCAATGCCTCGGCGGAAGTTCACATCTAGGATCGATAGATGTAGGTATCACCCTACCCTAGTGACTAACTCGAGTCACAACAATCCTCCACAGGAGTCAACACCAACAAGACCAGCAAATAGGCATCATTCATCCCCAAACAACGAGTTATCAACTCTTAGGTACAGAAGGGGAAAGGTTCTACCAACACTTAGTCAAAAACCATGACTAAATAACTATGGTGTTTCTGCCTGAAACTTAAAAGGATCATAACTCTCACAATACAACTCAGATTTGGGTGTTCAAGCGCAATCTAGAAAGATGAAGACCTAGGCTACAACTCTCTAGTTGATCATCACCTCAGATTTAGTCATCTAAATCCTCAAAATAGCCTCATAACCCTCAGCCTGTGTACTTCCTGTACACATGCTGCACCTTACCGATAGCATAAAACCCTACCTGCTCATCGGAATGATACCAATCCAGGTTCTGTAGAAATGTGTGAATGTTCTCTACAACTTCCTAGTTGATCACCAATCCAAATTGTTTCATTTGGTTACCCTAAAACTGTCATTACTCTCAGGTATACAGAACCACACATAAGGTTTTGCTCAAACAGAGCCTATAGCTCAAAATCTGGTTTCTGTCCAATCTTGAAAAAATCATAATTATTAATCTACTCACAGGAATTTCTTCAAATAGGTCTTCTTGCAAAGCTCTAGATGTCTACTACAATTTTTTTTTTGATAACGGGGATAGAATCCAAAGATTCCAGCCCAATATATAAATGAGCGAAAGATAACAACCAAGTACAATTTTACAGGCGGTAAAATAAAAAGCAAATAACTAGAATACAATCACTGAAACTCATAAGCAATTGAGAAAATTGCCTAGGGCTAACCGGAGAAAGTAAAAACCAAAAACTGAGGAACGCAAGCCGCAAAGGAGGAGGCTTGACGCAAGAAGCACGAAGCAACCATCTTCGACTGAGCAAAACATTTGTACTAAAGACCCGGCAACCCACCGAGACCAGACAAACCGAAACCACTCCGAAGAACATGTGATCACCTGATGGAGCAGCAAGCGCAGCAACCGATCCATCAAGAGGGCTGAACAATGATTCGATCCTGCGCCAATCCCACCCAAAACAACCGAAGCAGACCCAGCCCGAGGAAATAGATCTAGCTGTTAGGAAGGGAAGTGATCGAACTTCACTCAGAAAAGGGGAACATCAAAGTGAACTCGAGACACTGCACGAGGCCACGAAGCCACCGAGACCAAATACAAGGATTGAGATGTAGCAGACCACAGTGATGATCCCAACAGAAGGGGTGGCACCACCTGGACATCCTCTGAAAAAAGGAATCCTCAACAACAGAACCAAAACAGGCATGAGCCCAAAAATGTGCACACAAAAAAACAATATCACCATAACACAGGTGAGTAATCGGAGAAGAAAACAACAATAACAGTGTAAAGAAAAGATAGATAACCCTAAAAATACAATCAGGGATAAAGCCACACGATACCAAGGTGCCAACTAAGCACTAACCCTGAGAATGCAATCAGGGACAGTGTAGAACCACCCGAAACAAGCCCTGATCGCTCAGGAAAGAAACTACCTCCGAATAACAAAGCTGATGCCTTAGCCACAGCGTCACACCAAAGAAACACAAACCAGAGATGTCCATACAACAAGAACAAAACAATACTGAACTAATAAAGTCATATACAACCCAGATAAGGGCCAATAACAAAATTATACAAAAGGCCTCCCAAAGAAGAATCCAACAGTCCTAAAAAAGAACATTCAACCCCCCTAATCAGGCAAGTAGGAGCGACATCAAAACAGAACCGACCACCATCAGAACAAAAACACCCAAAACATGACAACCGAAATGATAGAGTACCTCCCCATTCCATCAACTACCATCGAAACAACCACAAAATCACCTTCAGAGAAGAAAGGAAAATGTCAGACAACACTTTAAGTCTGCAAACACCAAGAACAGGAGAAACAATTAATAAGTGGCATGGATAACATTGTGTTAATGAATATTAGTGCGGAAAATACACATCGCATCATCCAGGCGATATAAATGAAAAGCTTCCACTTTCTCATGAGTTAAAGTGGAAGGCCAAAATTTAGCGAAAAATAGGAAATCGTCGATAATGTTATCGATCGAAGAGATGGATTGAGAAAAAATACGTTTGTTCCGTTCCGACTAGATCACCCAAATGATCGCCGAAATAGAAAGAACCCAAGATTTACGAAAATCATTCCTGAGGGATTGAGCCATCCAGCAGGATGAGAAATCGCTGGGAATAGAAGGTGCTTGCTAAGCGATGACGGTAATAATCCAAAGCGGTTGAATAAAGGAACACTTGAGGAAAAGATGATCGGCATCCTCATGCGAGGATGAGCAAAATGGGCATAATTGGCCTAAGGCCAAGTTCATTTTGTTAAGAACGTCAACTGTAAGAAGCTTGTTGTTCAGCGCTAGCCAAGTTAATATTTTAGATTTGAGGGAGCGCAACTGCTACATAAGGGCTTAGCACGCGGGGAGATAGTCCCCCCGAAATTTAGAAAGTTATAGAAGGATTTAACAGAGTAATTACCAAAGGAAGTCCATCTCCAATTGAAATCTTATATAGGATGCCAAGGGTAAAGGTTGATATCATCGGATAGAACCTGGAGCTCCTGTAGGAGTGACGAAGGAAGAACGCCCGAGAAAGGAATCGACTAGAACTTTTGGTAATTGATGATGGTAACATAGTCTGCCACAGAGGCGGAGGGGTTGGAGGCCATCTGGTAGAGAGAAGGAAAAGCTGAAGCAAGCTTGATATTACCGAACCATAAGTCCTCCCAAAATTTGGTTTTAGTACCATCAGCACACATGTGGGTTTAGGGATGGCAAGTGGGCCGGGTCAACCGCCGACCCGCCTGCGACCCACCCGTATAACCCGGCCCACGAAACAGCGGTTCCGGTTCGGGTCGAACTCGTGAACAGTAACAGGTTGACCCAGGTTGCCGAATTATCGGATCCAACCCGCCCAACCCGTCCTGCGAACCCGGTTAATTTCACCAACCCGCCCGCCAACCCGCGGGTCGACCCACGGATTGCAAACCGTTTGACCCGAACGGGTCAAACGTTTGACCCGCCCCGGGTCGACTGTTAACCCGAATGGGTCCAACGGGTCGCAAAATGGCCGTTGGCCTGGGTACTGTAGAACAGAGAGCCTCAACGGCTCTTATAACCATTTTTGTGAGTTTTTTTGTTATTTTAACCCTATAAATACCTCCCAAAACCCTATTAAAAAATTCACAAAAAACTCTCTTACTTTCTCTACTATTATAACTCATTTCTAAGCAATTTGTGAACAATTGAAGTATTCAACAAGCAAGTCTTCAAGGCATATACACGATCAAATTCTGATTGTATCGAAATTAAAATTCAACAACGTCTTCAACTCTTCAACTCTCGTCCAACTCTAAGTGATCAAGTCTTGAACACTCCTTCAAGATCTCCTCAACTTTTCAATTCCGGAATCGCTTATTTCTACTTCTACTTCTATTCTTATTTTTACGGATTTTTTTATATACGCGTATCCACGGTGAACGCTATCAAAATTTCATACCTCTCTTCTTATTTAATTTTTGTTGGTTTTTTTATCTTCTCTATCTCAACCCTTTTGTTTTCTAGATTTTTTTATAACTCATCGCTCCTACATTGTGTATTTTTTTTACATACATTACTAGATTATGTCTAAATGACGCGGTAGCGGTCATAACCAAAGTGGGCAAGATTCCACCAGCACTTCCCGTAGGCCACCAATTGTCCCAATTAGTGAGCCCGCCGAAGAGTACCACGATCCTCCTACCCAACAATGGGGTACACACGACGAGATTGTAGGTGACATACAATTAGAAGAAGAAGAACAACAACAACAACCAACCGAAACCACACAACCCTGTAGTAGTAGGAAAAGTAGAGGAGAAAGTAGTGACTGACATAAGTTTTACGATTATATTCCGGATGAAGAAACTCCGGGAATAGGTTTGAAAGTTTGTAAAACATGTTTTAAGGCATACAAATTCAAGAGGGGTGATGGCACCGGTTCAATTAGTAGACACATCCAAAATAACCATAAAGAACTTCTTGTTGACCTACCTGGCCAACAAAAAATCAACCCTATGACCGGTGTAGTTGATAGCCACCCTTATGATCCCGATCTTGTTCGTCGGGAAATGGCCCGATTAGTAATAAAAGAAGAGTTACCATTTTCCTATCCTGAGAGTAGGGACTTGGAAAATTTTAATCAAACGGCCTTAAACCCTCATTTTAGAAGAATTCCGAGAAATACTTGCAAATTGGATTGTTTTAAAGTGTACAATGAAATGAAGGACGCTTTAATTGTAATTCTATGAGTTTAACTTGTAGAGTTAGTTTAACTTCGGATTGTTGGACGGGTGTCAATAATATTCCAACGATGGGAATAACCTGTCATTGGATCGACAATAGTTGGATTCTTCAAAAAAGAATCATATCACTTGCCGCGTTGCCATATCCCCATAGTGGCGCTGAAATAGCAAACCGTATTTTAGAAATTTGTAATGTTTTTCATATTTACGATAAAATTATGTGTATTAGT
This sequence comes from Hemerocallis citrina, assembly GCA_017893485.1. NCBI lineage: Eukaryota > Viridiplantae > Streptophyta > Magnoliopsida > Asparagales > Asphodelaceae > Hemerocallis > Hemerocallis citrina. The sequence goes on along the minus strand of CM030366.1, from coordinate 76,548,309 downwards.
TTTGATAATGCATCTAACAACAATGCAACAATTACTACTTTAAAATCGGCATTAAACCCTCCATCTGACAATATTTTTCATATTAGATGTGCATGTCATATTTTAAATTTATGTGTTCAAGATGCATTAAAATAGCCGATCTATATTTACTTAAAATTAGAAATTGTGTACATTTCATTGCATTAAGTCTCAGCATATTTCAAGAATGGAAAAATTGGTGTAGGATTTCTAATGTACCTTTTAGAAGATTTCCAAAGGATGTTAAATACCGATGGAACTCTACTTTTGATTTACTACATGTTGTTACCGAATATAAAGCAGTTGTAAATGATTTTTGTATCACAAAAAATATGCACAATTTTGAAATGACGCCCACCGATTGGTTTTATGCCGAATTTTTGTTGAAATTTTTAGAACCCTTTAAAACCGCAACTTTAAAATTTTCAAAAACTTATGAATCTACTTCTAGTAGCATTTTTATTTCATTGGTTAGCATGATGCAAACATTTAAAGAAATGTTAAATGATACTTATGTTGGTGATATTGTAAAACCTGCATACAAAAAAATTTTGAAGTATTATTTTCCACCTCCTATGTTGATTTGTGTTGCTACCGTTATGGATCCTCGTATCAAATTAGAAGGTACGAAGAGTTTGATTGAAATATTTTTTGCATTACTTAGGGAAAATGTAGAAATAGTAATTGATTGTGCTACTTTTTTTGTTAAATTTAAATCTACATTAAATAACTTGTATGATTATTATGATAGATATTTTGCTTCTAGTAGTACAAATTCTGTAGTTAGTTCTTCTTCTGCTACTTCTAAAGGTAAGGGTAAGAGTAAATTTGATGATAGAACATTTAATTTACTTGAACAAATTCAATCCAAAAAACCTAGGAATAATCAACCAAATGAATTAAATTGGTATAACCAACAAGATTCTGAGTCTTCTTCTTCTCCACTAGATATTTTACAATGGTGGAAAGACCATGAACACACTTATAGTATTCTGTCAATTATGGCTAAAGATTTACTAACTCCTCCTGTCTCTACAGTTGCTTCTGAAAGTGCATTTTCTTCAAGTGACAGAGTTCTAACTGATTACAGGAATCGCTTGAAGCCTGACACGATAGAGATGCTCATTTGCACAGAAGACTGGCTGAAGGCTGAAGATAGGACACAAGTGAAAACATTATCTACGTCCACAAGTGGGAGCAACTCGCCGGAAGAACAACAACAACAATAACAACAATAGCAACCAAAATGAAGAATTCAAGACCAACAACAACAAATTCAAGGCCATCAACTTCAAAACAATTGTAAAGAGATAAAAAAAATTGTATTATATCTGTACTTGTTATTTCATTTTAGAAAAATTGAAGTAAATTGAAATTGTATATAAGAAATATGTCGGTGTATAAAACATATTTGTGAATTGAATTCTTTATTTCATTAGAAATTGTGAAACTTGTATAACTTAAAATCATATGAATAATATTTCAATATTTTTTACCAATTTCACTCTTTCAATGTTATTATTATTATTACGATTTTTAATGTTTATTATTATTATTATTATTATTATTATTATTTTAAGTTTAAAAAAAACCTATCTAAACGGGCCAACCCCTGAACCGACCCGGGTTGGACCCGAATGGGTTCACGGGTTGGGCGGGTCGCCATAACCACTTTTTGACCCGGCCCGGCTCGGCCCGCTTAAGTCACCAACCCGGCCCGAACCCGCCCAAGTCAACATCCAACCCGGGCGGGTCCGGCTCGGCCCAGCCCGTTCGACCCGAATGCCAACCCTATGTGGGTTAAACCACAATGGAATGGCTAGGCTACTTTCCAGACTCCCTTCCAGAAAGAAGAGGCCTTATCGGAAAGAGGAGTTGGAAAGTTCCACATATTGCGATGGGAAAAACAATTTAGCGTGATAAGACGAACTCAAGGGAGTTGATCATTCTTAAGAAACCTCCATAACTAGTTGCCCAAAAGAGCTAAGTTTTGGTGCTTGAGATCAAGCACCCCTAAACCCCCAGCTGCCTTAGAAGTGCAGATAAGCTTCCAGTTGCAAAGGTGAGTGCCAGCTTTATACGAATCAACACCGGACCAGAAGAAGTTCCTTCTGATCTGATCGATTCTCTTAATAACCCACGACGAAAGGTAAAAGAAAGACATCATATATAAAGGAATTGAGGATAGAACGGAGTTAACTAAGATGAGTCTGCCTTCGCACGAAAGGTGTTTGTTAGACCAACAGTTAAGTCTAAATTCGACTTTTTCAATCATCGGTATCAAATCCGATTTATGAAGTTTCGCCCATCTTAAGGGAATACCAAGATAATGGATTGGGAACGAGGCCAATGCACAGTTAAAAATTTGCGCAATTTCTGCTTGACGGTTTTAAGAACCTCCAAGCCAAAGAACTGACGACTTTTGAAAGTTAATAGCTAAACCAGAGGCACTTTCAAAGACATAAAGAAGTAACTTCAGGTTCCGTAATGTGCATCCATTGGGTTTCGCAAAAATAATGGTATCGTCGGCGTATTGAAGGTTCAACACACGTCGGTAACTTTGAGAACCTCCAAGACCTTCGATAACATCAGCTTCCCAAGCATTACGAAGCAACTTACTGAACACATCGGCAACAAGAGAAAATAATAGAGAGGATATGGGATCTCCTTGACGGAGGCCACGCTTACACTTGAATTTGTGGCCTTCCGTCCCATTAATAAGAATGGACGACGTGCCAGCGAAGAGACTGGATTTGATCCAGGAAATCCATTTCGGTCTGAAACCACGATAAAAGAGGGTTTCAAAAAGGAAGTCCCAGTTAACGTTATCATAAGTTTTTTGAAAATCTAACTTTAACAGGATCCCCTCCGAATTGGATCTATGGCAGTCGGAAATAATTTCTTGGGCCGAAGCCACACTATCAAGGATAAAGCAATCTTTAATGAATCCTGTTTGCGCAGGATCGATCAAGGGAGAGATAATAGCACTGAGACAGGTGGCGAGGAATTTCATAATGATCTTGAAGGTCGTATTGAGAAGGCTAATAGGTATGAAGTTGGAGATTAGGTTAGCTCCCACGAGTTTGGGGATAAGGATGATATTCGCATAATTGATCCTATCAAAAGAGAAATTCCCTTGGTGAAGATCGGAAAACATCTTGAAAAGGTCGTCTTTGAGACAATCCCAAAATCGTTGGAAAAAGAAGGCTAGGAACCCATCAGACAGAGTCACTTTTTAAAGAAAACACAGTAGACTTGATCTCTTCTAAAGAAAAAGGTTCTCCCAAACTGGACAGATCATGCATCTGCTGGCCATATAATTGGGTCCAGTCGGGATGAATAGAATGATGTTTACGAGATCCCAAAAGATCTTTAATGAAACAAAGGAAAGTAGCATGGATATCTGAGTTCGAAGTTAAGACATTGCCATTATCAAGGATAGAGGAAATACGATTGCATCGCTGGCGGTGCGATGCAAAGTTAAGGAAGAAAGATGTATTGCCGTCACCTTCCTTCAACCACCGAAACTTAGCCCTTTAGGCCCATTTAATGTGATCATTACTAAGAAGGGCAGCGTATTCTCTTTTACAAGATGCACGTTCGGAATGGAGGGATTCCGAAATGGAATTACGTTCCTCAAGATGATCAATGGACTCTATGGTCGAGAGGAAGAAATTTTTAAGAAAATTAGAATTGGCCACTCTCTCTTTATGCCAGATTTTACAACCGTATTTGATAGCATGAAGCTTAATCAGGATGTGACCTAGTTCGGAAGAGCCTGTAATAGACGATAGGCATTCAGTGATGAGATTGACAAAGATTTGGTCTTGCAGCCAAAACTTTTCAAAGCAGAATTTGAAAGATCTGGAGAAATCATAGTTAAAGGACAAAGAGATAGGAACGTGGTCCGACGAAGGATTGGGCAAGGCCAAAACAAAGGTGTTGTGGAAGAAGTTGATCCAGTCAAAGGATACCAGAAATCGGACAAGTTTAGCCACGGTCAGCAACAAACGCATATTAGACCAAGTGAATGATGCCGTTGAGAGGAAGATCAGTCAAATTGAGAGAACGAATGCATTCATTAAAGCGGAAGGAATCCAACGAGTAAGAGGAACTGCTTGATATTTCAGAGGTGAATCTGGTGACATCAAAGTCACTACAAAAAAGCTAGAACCCCTGAATGTTATTTTGGAAGGAACTAAGTTCGTTGCAAAAAACGTCGCGACGGTCCGCAGTAGACGGACCGAAACCGACACAACTATGAGATCACAATTGAAAACAATCCAGTGGAGACGAACCACAAGGAAGAAATTTAATCGACGGATCGAAATGAGGGAGAAACTAGAATCTTTATGTAACGCCCCGCCCCAAGACTCAGACAATTTTATTATTTTTAGATGACAAATTAGATACTATGTAGTACAACTGCCCACCACAGGCTGCGTCTCAAAAGGTGGTTAACAAATTAGGTGACTCTTGATCATAGGCAATTATATTTATATTCAAACTATTTTTGTATATTTTCCCATGTGGGACTATATTTCTCAATCTCTCTTTACAAATCACTTTTTTTAATCCCGAATTAATCCAACCCGGAGCATTAATACCAAATTCCAATTCAAATCTTCCGGATGACATCATCATCCCACTTTAACAAATCCATCCACATCCACAGCATACAATCCGCATGCTGCTTTATCTTTCCTTCCAAACCGGTGGGCCCCCACCTATATTCCATAATTATTATACAAACCTCCTATAGAGTATTCCTATAGGACAACCTCAAATTCCTTTATATATTCAAATCATATATATATATATATATATATATATATATATATATATATATATATATATATATATATATATATATATTCATTTCAGAAATACGGGGTATTACATACACCCCACCTTAGAAATCAGCGTCCTCGCTGAGTACGGGACACACATTTAGTGTAGGATCTGCCTTTCTAGCCGATGTAGCGTCGTACTCGATCCCGGAGATCAATCACTCTCAACACCGCAGATCGGATACCCGGCTATCAATCACTCTCAACAACGCAGATCATACCCGATCCCGGAGATAAATGACTCTCAGTACCGCAGAATATACCCGACCTCGGAGATAAATGACTCTTAATACCGCGGATCATACTGAGGCCCTCTTCTACCCCCGGTGTCGAAAGTCGGCTCTGATACCATTTGTAACGCCCCGCCCCAATACTCAGATAGTTTTATTATTTTTAGAAGACAAATTAGATACTATGTAGTACAAATGCCCACCACAGGCTGCCTTTCAAAAGGTGGTTAACCAATTTGGTGACTCTTGATCATAGGTAATTATATTTATACTCAAACTATTTTTGTATATTTTCCCATGTGGGACTATATTTCTCAATCTCTCTTTACAAATCACTTTTTTAATCCCGAATTAATCCAACCCGGAGCATTAATACCAAATTCAATTCAAATCTTCCGGATGACATCATCATCCCACTTTAACAAATCCATCCACATCCGCAGCATACAATCTGCATGCTGCTTTATCTTTCCTTCCAAACCGGTGGGCCCCCACATATATTCCATAATTTTTTATACAAACCTCCTATAGAGTATTCCTATAGGACAACCTCAAATTCCTTTATATATTCAAATCATATATATATATATATATATATATATATATATATATATATATATATATATATATATATATATATATATATTCATTTCAGAAATACGGGTATTACATACACCCCACCTTAGAAATCAGCGTCCTCGCTGAGTACGGGACACACATTTAGTATAGGATCCGCCTTTCTAGCCGATGTAGCGTCGTCCTCGATCCCGGAGATCAATCACTCTCAACACCGCAGATCGGATACCCAACTATCAATCACTCTCAACACCGCAGATCATACCCGATCCCGGAGATAAATGACTCTCAATACCGCCGAATATACCCGACCCCGAAGATAAATGACTCTCAATACCGCGGATCATACTGAGGCCCTCTTCTACACCCGGTGTCGAAAGTCGGCTCTGATACCATTTGTAACGCCCCGCCCCAATACTCAGATAGTTTTATTATTTTTAGAAGACAAATTAGATACTATGTAGTACAAATGCCCACCACAGGCTGCCTCTCAAAAGGTGGTTAACCAATTTGGTGACTCTTGATCATAGGTAATTATATTTATACTCAAACTATTTTTGTATATTTTCCCATGTGGGACTATATTTCTCAATTTCTCTTTACAAATCACTTTTTTTAATCCCGAATTAATCCAACCGGGAGCATTAATACCAAATTCCAATTCAAATCTTCCGGATGACATCATCATCCCACTTTAACAAATCCATCCACATTCACAGCATACAATCCACATGCTGCTTTATCTTTCCTTCCAAACTGGTGGGCCCCCACCTATATTGCATAATTTTTATACAAGCCTCCTATAGAGTATTCCTATAAGACAACCTCAAATTCCTTTATATATATATTCAAATCATATATATATATATATATATATATATATATATATATATATATATATATATATATATATATTCATTTCAGAAATACGGGTATTACATACACCTCACCTTAGAAATCAGCATCCTCGCTGAGTACGGGACACACATTTAGTGTAGGATCAGCCTTTCTAGCCGATGTAGCGTCGTCCTCGATCCCGGAGATCATTCACTCTCAACACCGCAGATCGGATACCCGGCTATCAATCACTCTCAACACTGCAGATCATACCTGATCCCGGAGATAAATGACTCAATACCGCAGAATATACCCGACCCCGGAGATAAATGACTCTCAATACCGCGGATCATACTGAGGCCCTCTTCTACACCCGGTGTCGAAAGTCGGCTCTGATACCATTTGTAACGCCCCGCCCCAATACTCATATAATTTTATTATTTTTAGAAGACAAATTAGATACTATGTAGTACAACTGCCCACCACAGGCTGCCTCTCAAAAGGTGGTTAATCAATTAGGTGACTCTTGATCATAGGCAGTGATATTTATTCTCAAACTATTTTTGTAAATTTTCCCATGTGGGACTATATCTCTCAATTTCTCTTTACAAATCACTTTTTTTAATCCCGAATTAATCCAACTCGGAGCATTAATACCAAATTCCAATTCAAATCTTCCGGATGACATCATCATCCCACTTTAACAAATCCATCCACATCCACAGCATACAATCTGCATGCTGCTTTATCTTTCCTTCCAAACCGGTGGGCCCCCACCTATATTCCATAATTTTTATACAAACCTCCTATAGAGTATTCCTATAAGACAACCTCAAATTCCTTTATATATTCAAATCATATATATATATTCATTTCAGAAATACGGGGTATTACACTTTAAAACCAAAGAGAATACCTCCTCTAGAGCCTATGGCATAAAGTGAGATCCAGTTAGAAATTAAGGATCCACCTACCGAGCATAAGAGGGAAGAAGAAGGTGATTCAAGTTTCGATTCTTGAATAGAGATCATGTCACAGCGGGACGAAGAAATCAGTTGAAACAAAGCTTGTTGCTTCGACGCACTCCCCAGCCCCCGAATATTCCAAGAGATGCTAATAATTAAAATCATTAGCCTCAAAAGCTCTAGAAAATTCGCGGCAGTGAATCGAATAAAAGTCAACAAAGTTATCTGAATCAACGAGAAACCCCATCTTCCTAGTTAGGATAAGCATATCAAGATTGGAAAGCGAATCAAAATGCACCCGGTATATGGATCCAAGATGATCCTTCCCAGAAGAAGAATGTGAGGGGGGAGGAGGGGGGGTGAGATATCCAACTTGCGGATCTGAGCTGCAAGGGAAGACTGAGAATCTGTTAGGTTTTTCAAATCTCTATTGGCCCGAATACGGGCACTAGAGCGGACGACAGTGATATGTTTTTTTTTGTTTTTTTTGGAACTAGTCGACCGCTGGCTCACAAGATGGGGACATTCAGCGAATCTGAATGGAGCCTCTGAACGACAAGCAGAGTCAATAGAATAAATGGTCGTCCGGACAGAGGGACCAACACAACAGAACATATGGGGAGGAGAATTTTGAATTGTGTCTCTACAGTGACTGGATGGGTGTAAACCCACCAGAGACGAGGTAGGAACCCAACTAGTAGAATTAAATTGATAATAAGTAGCAAGATAGTAATCAAGATTGTAACTAGTCAAAAAACAAGAAAAACTGCTAATTTTTGAATAGTAAAAGTTATAGAACTCCGGACAATTGGAGGATAGAAACTTAAAGACTATCGATAGAGAGTTAAGGAAAACCTGCTTTAGAGAAAAAGGAAGATCCAAGTCAGTCAATTCTTCTTCCAGTAGATTATCATTCTCTACCCAAGCACCGATTTTCAAGGCGAGGGAAGATAAAGCTTTGGTAGGCTGCAAAGAAGATGATGGACCTGAAGAGGAAGTTTCGTGAACCGCACCAATGAATTTGTCCCAATCAGATGAATAATGGGGATTCAACTCCCTAACCGGCCATTTCTCAGTAGACACATCCAAATTCTGCTTAGCTGGAGTAGCGACAGTAGCCATAGGATTAACGGATGCTAGCGGAGCCTTAAAGGAAGGTTGCAGTGGAAGCTTTGGAGGAAGAACAAGAGGAGCAGATTGAAAGGTAGGGTGGGTTTCCTACTACATCCAAAGAACAAGAACAAGAGTCAACTACAATTTTTTAGTAGAAAACTTCCTCAAATTATGCTCTTAAAGAGCCACAAAAGTACCATCTTATCAGAATGTTAATACTGACTGAGTTATGCACAGTACATGCTAAAATATTCATCATAAATTATATACTCATCAAATAGTCATCAAATTTTCATTATAGAAACTAAACATCATCATGTACAACATGAAAAAAGTTTCACATCCAAATTCCAAGTAATCAAGGAGTTATATCTGTTGTAAATATGCATAAAAGTTCTGCTGTTCTTCAGCTACTGTCTTGACTACTCTTGATTAATTAATTTTGAACATGCATCAAATTTCATCCAAATAATTTCATGATTTTTTTGTAGAGTCCAGATACATGCAAGTCAACATGGTAAAAATTTCAGAGATATATCATATGCCAATTAATTCTAAGAATTCCCACAATTTCAGTTCTCACAATAGTCAGACCCAGTCTCTGTTTTATGACTCAGTCCTCAAATTTTTTTATATTAAAATATCAAATATTATTAGAAAATTACAAAATAAATAATGTAGGTTTTAGACATACATTACATCATTATGTGAAAATTTTAAGATCAAATTCTAATTATTTTGTTCTCTGGAAATTCGAGAACTTGGCATGCAGATCATGTTTTCTTTTTTAATTTTCAGATTCTAATAATCTACTCTTAAAAAACCATCCCCATACTACTACGACTCATGCATGCAAGAAATTAAACAAGAATGAACAAGAACAAGTTCAGAGAACTCTCCACCCTTAGTTATCTTGAGAAGATGGGGTGTGACTTGAGCTTCCTCCTCCAAAATCCTACTCCAAGTTTGAGAACACTTTTCCTTGTAGCCCCTTTCACTCCTTTTTTTTCCCCTTTTCTAAAATTTTCAGAGCTCAAGAGGTGAGAAGAAAGGGGTTTTATCAAGAAAGGAGTGAGGGAGAGAGGGGGTAGGCCGGCCAAAATAAGGGGGTAGAGGGGTCAGGTGGCTAGGTGGTTTTTTTTCCCAAAACAATGGCCTTCTAGCTTCTTGTTTTTGAGACAAGCATGACTGAAATTTTGGTCTTGATTTATCTCTAGATGGGAGGTGAGAGGATAGATTTGAGTGCATGCAAAGTATATCCATTGTAGTACCATACAATTATATATTTGCACATGCACTGCACTCAAAACTAGTGTATGTACTAGTATCGGTCCTTCTCATTCTCATGCACCATCAAGAACGAAACCATCCACACGAACCGTCCCATAAACATAAATGCACTCCATCATTAATACACATACAATCAAACAACACTGCAATATATATACACACACACAAACAATATACATATATATATATATATATATATATATATATATATATATATATATATATATATATATATATAGACACACACACACACACACACACAAAAGTATAATATTATCCGGGGTATTACAGGGCAAGTTGTCATGCTATGATCTTCGTCGTCGAGCTACGAAGCAGTAGAGCTATAAGCTCTTGCCTTTATCGAGCTATAGGTGAGTTGTAGGCGAAGCTTTGTCAAATGCTTCGATCTTGGTGGTGGTTCAAGCGATGGAGTTTTGAAGAAGAGGGTTTTTAGAAGAAGGAACTTTAGAGAAAAAGATGCTTTGGCAGTTCGGGTTCGGGTGTGAAATGCAGCAGGGTTTGGTTTTTTGTACCGGAAACCCACCTAGCTTGAACATAATGGGTCTTGGATGTTGTTTGTGGTTTTGGTGTGGAGACCCGGCCCGAAATCCTGAGGCAAAAAACCTAAGTTTCATTTCTTCTTGTTTTGAACTCTGGAGCTCACATTTTGGAGCTTTTCCTGGGATGTGGGCTTGGTCGACCTTCAATCCTCGATCATCTTCGAACGAAAGTTGGTCGTGTTTCTTGTTGGAGTTCTTGTGGTGAGGTAAGAGATAAATCTCTGTGAATGAGCTAAGTTGCAAGAGTTTGTTCATCTATTCCTTTCAAGCTTTGGGTTATTGTTGTCGATGTGTTGAGAAGCAAGGTTCGAAGTTGAGGGATATTGTTGTATGAGTTGACATAGTTAATCAATGAGGAATTTGGCTTCCATTGTGTTTCTCATTGTCGGTGGTGATTTTTGTGCCCACCAAGTGTTTGTCAAATTATCTACCCCATTGTGCCCACCAAGTGTTAGTTGAATTATCTACCCCATCGAACCGTTCTTTCTTCGGCCGAGTGTTGTGACTTTTGCCCATTTTGCCGAACTACTGTTCCACCACTGGCATACTGTTTCTACTGATTTGGGTGAAGTGTAATCCAACCGTTGGTTCTTATGGACGGTTGAGATATTGCCACATGGCGATTTGGTCTTGAGAGTTTTATAAATAAGAGTTGATTGTTGGTGTATGTAATATTCCGGACGGATATTATATTTATATAATTATTATCTTTAAAGATAAAATATTTTTATGGAAATTACTCGGTTTTACTCATAAAAAGTTATCCGGATACATATACTAGTAAGGTATCAGTTTTGTGCACTTGTACAAAATCTTGAAAAATGCGTTTTGAGAAAATGTCTGGAAAATCCCAGGCAGATATTAAAAATTATTATTTTATTATTATTTTCAGAACTGAAATATTTTTGGTGGACATCACCCGGTTTGTTAATAAACACTACCTGTACGTATAAACTAGTCGATATATGACTGTTTTATATCAAATTGATAATGAAATCTTCCGAACCGGTGATAAAATTATTTTCTCGGAATTAAATGATTTTTGTACAGATTATTCGTTTTAACTAATAAAAATTATCTGTGAAATCAGATATATGTACGTAGTTGAATTGTATCGATTTCGTATGTTTGTACGAAATCATGTAGTATGTAATTTGGGAAAAATATTCTGTATTTTGATCCATCATGATGAAATGGAAGGTAGGATTTGGATTAGGGGGTGATTGCAAATTTATTGGGTTTGATTGTAATATATATTTGCAAATAAAATCCCAATTGTTTACAACCACAAACAAATTGGACAAGTGGCCTCTTCTCACCCACACAAATTTCCCCATTCTTTTATAAAAACACCCCACACCCTTCCTCCCCTCTCCCCAATTCCGGCCTATCACTAAAGAGAGCAAAAAAGCTCTCTTCCATTTTGTGTCTCGTCATTTCTTATCCATCTCTTCTCATCCCATTCCATTTTCCTACTTCTTCTTCTACTTGTTCGTTTAGAAAAAGATTGAGAAAGAAAGAAAAGAAGGAGGGAATCAAAATCAAAAGAAAAGAGTGGATTTCATGGGTTCTTCATGGAGGTGGAGTTCTTGAGGAGCAAGAACAAGGAGCAATGAGGAGGAGGCAAAGGCAAGTTCTTCCAACCAAAATACTTGTGGGGGTTTCTCATTGTCATGCTTGTTATTTTATTTATTATTGTTGTATTTTATGGGTGTGTATGGATTAGATTAAAAAGTATACAAAGTTGAAGTGGTAGAACACAAATTAGAACGAGAAAGATTCGATTTTTGAATTCTAGGGTTAGATTTAATTAACCATGCTAAAGGTAGAATCTTGACCCGAAATTTATGTAGGAGGTTCTCCTAGGTGTTATTAGTGTCCTCTAATTTTTATAGATTTTTCGGAGTAGATTTGATGAGTGAAACGATTATTTTCCCCAAATCAGCGAGGTTCATGCCGAAAAACACAGCTCACTGTTTTCGGGTTAAGTATCGCAGTAGGTTCAAGAGGATTTTACTTGGGTTTCCGTGCATAATTAGAGGTAGAGACCCTGTAGAGAAGTTGTCGTAGACACTCTCCCTTTTCCGAATTGGGCTCTCGGATTAAAATCCGATAAGAAACACAAAAGTTATGGTCGTTACAAAAACAGGGCAGCAACTTGGCTGAGTTGCTCACTGTTTGGGTTAGTTACTGTTTTTGAGCCTCTTAATGGTTGAATCTGAGGTAGAGACCCATTAAAAAAGTTGTAGTAGACATTTTTTCCTTTCCGAATTGGCCTCTTGGGCTAAATTCTGATAAGCGGAGTAGGAGTTATGGCCTTTGGAAAATACAGCAAAAAGCTGTCTGACTGAGTGCTCCTTGTTTTGACTCTTTGATGTTTTTGAGTGTCTTAATGGTTGAATCTAAGGAGCCAACCCATTAGAGAAGTTGTAGTAGACATTCTCCCCTTTCCGAATTGGCCTCTTGGGTTAAATTCCGATAAGCGGAGTAGAAGTTATGAGCTTTGAAAGTTTAAGTTTTCCTTCATTAAGTCTGCTACTTTTGTTATCATTTGTATGTGTTCGGCGGGTAGGAATTTGGATTTCCTCAAGGAATCTGAGCAACTGGTCAACTAGGATATTTTAGTAGATGTTACCACCTTCTCAAATTGTCCAGTTTTGCTAGATTCCAATAAGTGGAGCAAAAGTTACAAGCTACGGAAGTTTTGACTTTTTGTTGAAAATCGGTAGTTTGGTAACTTTTTGCGTATGTTCGGCGGGTAGGAATTTAGATTTCCTTACAGAATCTGAGCAACTGGTCTGCTAGAATGTTTTAGTAGATGTTACCACCTTTTCAAATTTTCCAGTTTTGTTAGATTCCGATAAATAGAGTAAAAGTTACCAGCTTGCGAAGTTTTAGTTTTTTGTTGAAAATCTGTAGTTTGGGTAAACTGTTTGCATGTGTCCGATGGACCGGATTTTGGATTCCTTATGGAATCTGAAATAGTGTTCCACTAGTGAGTTTTGGTAGATACTTTTACCTTTCTAAAAAGTATTTTTCTGTCGAATTCCGACAAGCATAGCGCTAGTTTCTTCTAGGCTGTCGAGAGATTTTTATATCGCTTTTGGGCTTCTCTTTGGTAGTATGTCTATTTTAGATTGTTAGTAGATTCTTCTGTTGCTTCTAATTATATAAGATCAAGAGTTGCTAGTAAGCACGTTTGGTTGCTTCTAGGTTGATTACCTGTATGGTTGTTTTTGTATGTTGTTGTCTTATACGTGGCTGCCTGGCCCATATGTAGACTGTTGATTTCATACGTAGCTTATTTGGCTCGTATGTATATTTTTGTCTCATACGCGGCTTGACTAGCCCGTACGTAGCTGTTGTTCTCATACATAGTTTATTTGGCTCGTATGTATGTTGTTGTCTCAAACGCGGCTCGACTGGCCCGTATGTAGCTGTTGGTCTCATACGCAAGCTTATTTGGCTTGTAAGTATATTGTTGTCTCATACATAGCTCGCCTGGCTCGTATGTAGTTGTTGGTTTCATACGTAGCTTGATGGCTCGTATGTGTTCTGTTTACTTGTATGTAGATTATTAGCTAGTACACAGTTTTGTTGTGCTCTTCTAGGACGATATTATTGCCCTAGGGCTATCGACCATCAAGATGTGTATTTACCTTACTCCTAAGGAATTGTGGACGAGTCACTTCTTGTGTACCGTCGTATCTTAACCGGTGTAGGTTGATCGCGGACCGGAGCGTAGACGAAATCCAAGTTCAGGATAGTAGCATGCGAATACGTTCATATTGCCGGGGTCTTGGATCGATAGGCCATGAACCAGATCCTTAGGGATTCTGGTAAGTCTAGGTTGAGCAGCCTAGTAGAGTTATCTTGCGAAGTCTAACTTAAGACCTAGAATGTTGTGCTAATACTGTTGTCATCCCTAGGATTGTTCAGGGTTAGTGACATCGTTAGGGTAGTAACTTATGGCAATTACTACTTAACCATTACTTATTATCATTTTCGCCGAAGGGAAAGAGTTGGTGTTAAGGGTGATACCTTATGATCCGATCTGTCCAGAGGCCGGCACTAGGCAGTGTTATTGGGTTGTACCCTTCTTATCAAAGGGATATGTTCTGTGCCTTCTCATGAGTTAGGAGCACGGGATCCGTATCTCGTCTGTTAATTTCTGAAGTGCCTTGATAAGCGGGAGCAATTCCTGTCAGAGCTAGGAGGGATGAACCCCCCGGAACTCCGTCTTGTCTTGTATCTAAGGGCGAGTAGCCATAGACTACGGTCTGGCTAGGAGTAGCAGGGGATGCTTCGAGCTAACCTGCGTCCACGGAAACTCCAAGGATTTGTCAGATAATTGAGTGGGGTCCGGTGCGATCAGGCAATAGTGGAAAACGGGGACACCACTATATGACTGCAGATGGCAGAATTAGACCATTTCAGAGCAAACTCATCAGTCATGTCTAATCTTCACAAACAAGTCGAGTACAAGAGTAGAATTTATGGCGCGGGTTCAAATCCCTATATATGAAGAAACAGCTTGATATGAGGCGTATGTAGTATGGGCTGGATACTCACTACAAAATAGACTCGATTTACCGGCATTTTTTTACGTCTTTGCCGGCATTTTTTTACGCCGGTGAAACCTTCACCGGCGTTTATAATAGCGCCGGTCCAAATGCCGCCGAAGCGAGCGTCGCGGAAAGGTAGGGGTCTACACCGGCGGTTTTACTGGATGCCGGTAAATATTACAACTACACCGGCGGTCAGAGAACGCCGGTGTATGGGGGTCTCTGAGTGCCGTTCTTTTACCCCAATATACATTCACCGGCGGCCATAAACCGCCGGTATTTATCCATTCACCGGCATTTCTATAAATGCCGGTGTAGAGTGAAAGTATACCGGCGGTCGTACAACGCCGGTGTATGTGCGTTTATGAGTGCCCGGTTTTCCCTACTTACAAGCACCGGCGTGACCAAAAAACGCCGGTGTAGTTAGGTTCACCGGCGTTTTATTCCTTGGTGCCGTTACAGCTAGCGGCATACACCGGCGTGTGTGGGAACGCCTCTCTATCGCACACTGCAACTAATTCATTAGATAGACCGGCGTTTTATAAAACGCCGGTCTATCTATGCCCGTTTGTTTTTCATGTTCCGGTTTTCCGTTCAATTTCAATTCACAGTTTCATTTACAAAACCTGTAAACTAATTCACAACTGATTCAACCAATTTCGTTGCATATTAATGCGCAAATCACAATCAAACACAAGAATAATTAAAGATAATAAAGTTTCACACGTGTCATATCAACGTCCAAATTCACCACAAAATTAACAGTGTCATAATTAACAAATTAATATAGTGATGAACATCCCAAATATCCCAACAAACCAGTCTAACAAATATCCCAAATATCCCAAATTAACAGTCTGACATAACTCTCATAAAAAAAACAGTCTGACATAACAACAGCAAGGAAGACATAAGAACAACAACCATACTAGGCCGACCACAGATTCATACCCCTCGAGTAGCTTCAGTTCTGATCATCAGAATTTCCTTCATCTGGGCGACCGCTCTGTGAAAAAAAAAACAATAGTTTAATTCAACAGTAGACCACAATACAGAATAAACATATTTTTTGAACTTGCAAAAGATCTACCTGTATCTTAAATTATAAGATCAAAGTGCAAATTGCAAATGGAATTGTTAATGATATATAGAGAGGTAAAATAATTACATTGCAATGCTAAAAATCTAGTACTTAATTTTGTTTTTAAATATATCTAAAGCAACAAAACAAATGAAAATTCAGTATCTAACTTGAAACCTTTATATTCTCCTCTGATTGGGAATATCCACTATCTAAAATAGTAAAACAAATGAAAATTCAGTATCCAGGCATGTCTTTCATGGATTGTTCAGACAATCCATGAAACTGTCATCGTGGAAGGAAACCAAATATAAGAAAAATAAGAAAAATAAGATAGGGCTCATATCAAGTGTATTTTTAGGGAACTGTCATCGTGGACATAGCGGCATTTTCCTCATCTCACTCTCATCCCTTGTTCCCTTCAGCACACGAACACAAAGAGACATCAGCAACAACATCAAGAGCGACAAGAACAACAATAATAATAAATTATTATGAAAAAGATGTCTCTAAATGGGTTTCCAGATCTCCACACGAGCCCTCTCTTTCTAATCACAGCCCAATTAAGAACATAGACAACAGCCACTAAACAATCCAATCACAGCCCAATCAAAATTTGCCATCCTGGATCTTAAATCGTCAGATGCATGAATTCAGCTTCTTTAACAGTAAAAGAAAAATGATAACATAGCGGCAACTAAGCATATATGTTTCTCTATTAATTCTTCATCCCAACAAAATCATTGATGTTTGTGGCTCCAAAAGAAACCCCCACAAGGTTTGTTCAGCCCAATTCTTGTACATATCCGGAGGATTTTGGCATACGTACCTATAGCATCCTCAGTACACAATGAACCCATTTTGGTCAAAAAAACATGCCAAGATGACAATCAGATGCATAAAATAAGCTTCATTAATAGTAAAAGAAAATGAGGATGCTAGCAGCATACTTAGTTTGGAAGTGAACCCATTTTTTGTTAAAAAATCATGCCAAAGATGGCAATCAGCTTCATTAACAGTATCTGAAAATGAAAATATCCATTATCTGAGCATATATTTTGCTCTACTAATTCTTTAGCCCAACTAAATCTAAAACCCAATTGTTGTACATATCCGGAGGATTTTGGCATACAGCTAGCATCCTCAGTTCACAGTGAACCCATTTTGGTCAAAAAAACATGCCAAGATGACAATCAGATGCATGAAATAAGCTTCATTAACAGTAAAAGAAAATGAGGATGCTAGCAGCATACTTTGTTTGGAAGTGAACACATTTTTTGTTAAAAAATCATGCCAAAGATGGCAATCAGCGTCATTAACAGTATCTAGAAATGAAAATTTCCATTATCTGAGCATATATGTTGCTCTACTAATTCTTTAGCCCAACTAAATCTAAAACCCAATTGTTGTACATATCCGGAGGATTTTGGCATACAGCTATAGCATCCTCAGTTCACAGTGAACCCATTTTGGTCAAAAAAACATGCCAAGATGACAATCACATGCATGAAATCTGCTTCTTTAACAGTAAAAGAAAATGAGGATGCTAGCAGCAAACTTAGTTTGGAAGTGAACCCATTTTTTGTTAAAAAATCATGCCAAAGATGGCAATCAGGTTCTTTAACAGTATCTAAAAATGAAAATATCCATTATCTGAGCATATATGTTGCTCTACTAATTCTTTAGCCCAACTAAATCTAAAACCCAATTGTTGTACATATCCGGAGAATTTTGGCATACAGCTATAGCATCCTCAGTTCACAGTGAACCCATTTTGATCAAAAAAACATGCCAAGATGACAATCAGATGCATGAAATCTACTTCTTTAACAGTAAAAGAAAATGAGGATGCTAGCAACATACTAAGTTTGGAAGTGAACCCATTTTTTGTTAAAAAATCATGCCAAAGATGGCAATCAGCTTCATTAACAGTATCTGAAAATGAAAATTTCCATTATCTGAGCATATATGTTGCTCTACTAATTCTTTAGCCCAACTAAATCTAAAACTCAATTGTTGTACATATCCGGAGGATTTTGGCATACAGCTATAGCATCCTCAGCACACAGTGAACCCATTTTGGTCAAAAAAACATGCCAAGATGACAATCAGATGCATGAAATAAGCTTCATTAACAGTAAAAGAAAATGAGGATGCTAGCAGCATACTTAGTTTGGAAGTGAACCCATTTTTTTGTTAAAAAATCATGCCAAAGATGGCAATCAGCTTCATTAACAGTATCTGAAAATGAAAATTTCCATTATCTAAGCATATATGTTGCTCTACTAATTCATTAGCCCAACTAAATCTAAAACCCAATTGTTGTACATATCCGGAGGATTTTGGCACACAGCTATAGCATCCTCAGTTCATAGTGAACCCATTTTGGTCAAAAAAACATGCCAAGATAAAAATCAGATGCATGAAATAAGCTTCATTAACAGTATAAGAAAATGAGGATGCTAGCAGCATACTTAGTTTGGAAGTGAACCCATTTTTTGTTAAAAAATCATGCCAAAGTTGGCAATCAGCTTCATTAACAGTATCTAAAAATGAAAATTTCCATTATCTGAGCATATATGTTGCTCTACTAATACTTTAGCCCAACTAAATCTAAAACCCAATTGTTGTACATATCCGGAGGATTTTGGCATACAGCTATAGCATCCTCAGTTCACAGTGAACCCATTTTGGACAAAAAAACATGCCAAGATGACAATCAGATGCATGAAATAAGCTTCATTAACAGTAAAAGAAAATGAGGATGCTAGCAGCATACTTGTTTGGAAGTGAACCCATTTTTTGTTAAAAAATCATGCCAATGATGGCAATCAGCTTCATTAACAGTATATGAAAATGAAAATATCCATTATCTGAGCATATATGTTGCTCTACTAATTCTTTAGCCCAACTAAATCTAAAACACAATTGTTGTTCATATCCGGAGGATTTTGGCATACAGCTAGCATCCTCAGTTCACAGTGACCCCATTTTGGTCAAAAAAACATGCCAAGATGACAATCAGATGCATGAAATAAGCTTCATTAACAGTAAAAGAAGATGAGGATGCTAGCAACATACTTAGTTTGGAACTGAACCCATTTTTTGTTAAAAACCATGCCAAAGATGGCAATTAGCTTCATTAACAGTATCTAGAAATGAAAATTTCCATTATCTGAGCATATATGTTGCTCTACTAATTCTTTAGCCCAACTAAATCTAAAACCCAATTGTTGTACATATCCGGAGGATTTTGGCATACAGCTATAGCATCCTCAGTTCACAGTGAACCCATTTTGGTCAAAAAAACATGCCAAGATGAAAATCCGATGCATGAAATAAGCTTCATTAACAGTAAAAGAAAATGAGGATGCTAGCAGCATACTTAGTTTGGAAGTGAACCCATTTTTTGTTAAAAAATCATGCCAAATATGGCAATCAGGTTCTTTAACAGTATCTAAAAATGAAAATATCCATTATCTGAGCATATATGTTGCTCTACTAATTCTTTAGCCCAACTAAATCTAAAACCCAATATTTGTACATATCCGGAGGATTTTGGCATACAGCTATAGCATCCTCAGTTCACAATGAACCCATTTAGGACAAAAAAACATGCCAAGATGACAATCAGATGCATGAAATAAGCTTCATTAACAGTAAAAGAAAATGAGGATGCTAGCAGCATACTTGTTTGGAAGTGAACCCATTTTTTGTTAAAAAATCATGCCAAAGATGGCAATCTGGTTCTTTAACAATATCTGAAAATGAAAATCTCCATTATCTGAGCATATATGTTGCTCTACTAATTCTTTGGCCCAACTAAATCTAAAACCCAATTGTTGTTCATATCCGGAGGATTTTGGCATACAGCTATAGCATCCTCAGTTCACAGTGAACCCATTTTGGTCAAAAAAACATGCCAATATGACAATCAGATGCATGAAATAAGCTTCATTAACAGTAAAAGAAAATGAGGATACTAGCACCATACTTAGTTTGGAAGTGAACCCATTTTTTGTTAAAAAATCATGCCAAAGATGGCAATCAGCTTCATTAACAGTATCTAAAAATGAAAATTTCCATTATCTGAGCATATATGTTGCTCTACTAATTCTTTAGCCCAACTAAATCTAAAACCCAATTGTTGTACATATCCGGAGAATTTTGGCATACAGCTATAGCATCCTCAGTTCACAGTGAACCCATTTTGGTCAAAAAAACATGCCAAGATGACAATCAGATGCATGAAATCTACTTCTTTAACAGTAAAAGAAAATGAGGATGCTAGCAGCATACTTAGTTTGGAAGTGAACCCATTTTTTGTTAAAAAATCATGCCAAAGATGGCAATCAGCTTCATTAACAGTATCTGAAAATGAAAATTTCCATTATCTGAGCATATATGTTGCTCTACTAATTCTTTAGCCCAACTAAATCTAAAACCCAATTGTTGTACATATCCGGAGGATTTTGGCATATAGCTATAGCATCCTCAGCACACAGTGAACCCATTTTGGTCAAAAAAACATGCCAAGATGACAATCAGATGCATGAAATAAGCTTCATTAACAGTAAAAGAAAATGAGGATGCTAGCAGCATACTTAGTTTGGAAGTGAACCCATTTTTTTGTTAAAAAATCATGCCAAAGATGGCCATCAGCTTCATTAACAGTATCTGAAAATGAAAATTTCCATTATCTGAGCATTTATGTTGCTCTACTAATTCGTTAGCCCAACTAAATCTAAAACCCAATTGTTGTACATATCCGGAGGATTTTGGCACACAGCTATAGCATCCTAAGTTCATAGTGAACCCATTTTGGTCAAAAAAACATGCCAAGATAAAAATCAGATGCATGAAATAAGCTTCATTAACAGTATAAGAAAATGAGGATGCTAGCAGCATACTTAGTTTGGAAGTGAACCCATTTTTTGTTAAAAAACCATGCCAAAGATGGCAATTAGCTTCATTAACAGTATCTAGAAATGAAAATTTCCATTATCTGAGCATATATGTTGCTCTACTAATTCTTTAGCCCAACTAAATCTAAAACCCAATTGTTGTACATATCCAGAGGATTTTGGCATACAGCTATAGCATCCTCAGTTCACAGTGAACCCATTTTGGTCAAAAAAACATGCCAAGATGAAAATCCGATGCATGAAATAAGCTTCATTAACAGTAAAAGAAAATGAGGATGCTAGCAGCATACTTGTTTGGAAGTGAACCCATTTTTTGTTAAAAAATCATGCCAAAGATGGCAATCAGGTTCTTTAACAGTATCTGAAAATGAAAATATCCATTATCTGAGCATATATGTTGCCCTACTAATTCTTTGGCCCAACTAAATATAAAACCCAATTGTTGTTCATATCCGGAGGATTTTGGCATACAGCTATAGCATCCTCAGTTCACAGTGAACCCATTTTGGTCAAAAAAACATGCCAATATGACAATCAGATGCATGAAATAAGCTTCATTAACAGTAAAAGAAAATGAGGATACTAGCACCATACTTAGTTTGGAAGTGAACCCATTTTTTGTTAAAAAATCATGCCAAAGATGGCAATCAGCTTCATTAACAGTATCTGAAAATGAAAATATCCATTATCTGAGCATATATGTTGCTCTACTAATTCTTTAGCCCAACTAAATCTAAAACCCAATTGTTGTACATATCCGGAGGATTTTGGCATACAGCTAGCATCCTCAGTTCACAGTGAACCCATTTTGGTCAAAAAACATGCCAAGATGACAATCAGATGCATGAAATAAGCTTCATTAACAGTAAAAGAAGATGAGGATGCTAGCAGCATACTTAGTTTGGAAGTGAACCCATTTTTTGTTAAAAAATCATGCCAAAGATGGCAATCAGCTTCATTAACAGTATCTGAAAATGAAAATTTCCATTATCTGAGCATATATGTTGCTCTACTAATTCTTTAGCCCAACTAAATCTAAAACCCAATTGTTGTACATATCCGGAGGATTTTGGCATACAGCTATAGCATCCTCAGTTCACAGTGAACCCATTTTGATCAAAAAAACATGCCAAGATGACAATCACATGCATGAAATCTGCTTCTTTAACAGTAAAAGAAAATGAGGATGCTAGCAGCAAACTTAGTTTGGAAGTGAACCCATTTTTTGTTAAAAAATCATGCCAAAGATGGCAATCAGCTTCATTAACAGTATCTGAAAATGAAAATTTCCATTATCTGAGCATATATGTTGCTCTACTAATTCCTTAGCCCAACTAAATCTAAAACCCAATTGTTGTACATATCCGGAGGATTTTGGCATACAGCTATAGCATCCTCAGTTCACAGTGAACCCATTTTGGTTAAAAAAACATGCCAAGATGACAATCAAATGCATGAAATAAGCTTCATTAACAGTAAACGAAAATGAGGATACTAGCAGCATACTTAGTTTGGAAGTGAACACATTTTTTGTTAAAAAATCATGCCAAAGATGGCAATCAGGTTCTTTAACAGTATCTGAAAATGAAAATATCCATTATCTGAGCATATATGTTGCTCTACTAATTCTTTAGCCCAACTAAATCTAAAACCCAATTGTTGTACATATCCGGAGGATTTTGGCATACAGCTATAGCATCCTCAGTTCACAGTGAACCCATTTTGGTCAAAAAAACATGCCAAGATGACAATCAGATGCATGAAATAAGCTTCATTAACAGTAAAAGAAAATGAGGATGCTAGCAGCATACTTTGTTTGGAAGTGAACACATTTTTTGTTAAAAAATCATGCCAAAGATGGCAATCAGCGTCATTTACAGTATCTAGAAATGAAAATTTCCATTATCTGAGCATATATGTTGCTCTACTAATTCTTTAGCCCAACTAAATCTAAAACCCAATTGTTGTACATATCCGGAGGATTTTGGCATACAGCTATAGCATCCTCAGTTCACAGTGAACCCATTTTGGTCAAAAAAATATGCCAAGATGACAATCACATGCATGAAATCTGCTTCTTTAACAGTAAAAGAAAATGAGGATGCTAGCAGCAAACTTAGTTTGGAAGTGAACCCATTTTTTGTTAAAAAATCATGCCAAAGATGGCAATCAGGTTCTTTAACAGTATCTAAAAATGAAAATATCCATTATCTGAGCATATATGTTGCTCTACTAATTCTTTAGCCCAACTAAATCTAAAACCCAATTGTTGTACATATCCGGAGAATTTTGGCATACAGCTATAGCATCCTCAGTTCACAGTGAACCCATTTTGATCAAAAAAACATGCCAAGATGACAATCAGATGCATGAAATCTACTTCTTTAACAGTAAAAGAAAATGAGGATGCTAGCAACATACTAAGTTTGGAAGTGAACCCATTTTTTGTTAAAAAATCATGCCAAAGATGGCAATCAGCTTCATTAACAGTATCTGAAAATGAAAATTTCCATTATCTGAGCATATATGTTGCTCTACTAATTCTTTAGCCCAACTAAATCTAAAACTCAATTGTTGTACATATCCGGAGGATTTTGGCATACAGCTATAGCATCCTCAGCACACAGTGAACCCATTTTGGTCAAAAAAACATGCCAAGATGACAATCAGATGCATGAAATAAGCTTCATTAACAGTAAAAGAAAATGAGGATGCTAGCAGCATACTTAGTTTGGAAGTGAACCCATTTTTTTGTTAAAAAATCATGCCAAAGATGGCAATCAGCTTCATTAACAGTATCTGAAAATGAAAATTTCCATTATCTAAGCATATATGTTGCTCTACTAATTCATTAGCCCAACTAAATCTAAAACCCAATTGTTGTACATATCCGGAGGATTTTGGCACACAGCTATAGCATCCTCAGTTCATAGTGAACCCATTTTGGTCAAAAAAACATGCCAAGATAAAAATCAGATGCATGAAATAAGCTTCATTAACAGTATAAGAAAATGAGGATGCTAGCAGCATACTTAGTTTGGAAGTGAACCCATTTTTTGTTAAAAAATCATGCCAAAGTTGGCAATCAGCTTCATTAACAGTATCTAAAAATGAAAATTTCCATTATCTGAGCATATATGTTGCTCTACTAATACTTTAGCCCAACTAAATCTAAAACCCAATTGTTGTACATATCCGGAGGATTTTGGCATACAGCTATAGCATCCTCAGTTCACAGTGAACCCATTTTGGACAAAAAAACATGTCAAGATGACAATCAGATGCATGAAATAAGCTTCATTAACAGTAAAAGAAAATGAGGATGCTAGCAGCATACTTGTTTGGAAGTGAACCCATTTTTTGTTAAAAAATCATGCCAAAGATGGCAATCAGCTTCATTAACAGTATATGAAAATGAAAATATCCATTATCTGAGCATATATGTTGCTCTACTAATTCTTTAGCCCAACTAAATCTAAAACACAATTGTTGTTCATATCCGGAGGATTTTGGCATACAGCTAGCATCCTCAGTTCACAGTGACCCCATTTTGGTCAAAAAAACATGCCAAGATGACAATCAGATGCATGAAATAAGCTTCATTAACAGTAAAAGAAGATGAGGATGCTAGCAACATACTTAGTTTGGAACTGAACCCATTTTTTGTTAAAAAACGATGCCAAAGATGGCAATTAGCTTCATTAACAGTATCTAGAAATGAAAATTTCCATTATCTGAGCATATATGTTGCTCTACTAATTCTTTAGCCCAACTAAATCTAAAACCCAATTGTTGTACATATCCGGAGGATTTTGGCATACAGCTATAGCATCCTCAGTTCACAGTGAACCCATTTTGGTCAAAAAAACATGCCAAGATGAAAATCCGATGCATGAAATAAGCTTCATTAACAGTAAAAGAAAATGAGGATGCTAGCAGCATACTTAGTTTGGAAGTGAACCCATTTTTTGTTAAAAAATCATGCCAAATATGGCAATCAGGTTCTTTAACAGTATCTAAAAATGAAAATATCCATTATCTGAGCATATATGTTGCTCTACTAATTCTTTAGCCCAACTAAATCTAAAACCCAATATTTGTACATATCCGGAGGATTTTGGCATACAGCTATAGCATCCTCAGTTCACAGTGAACCCATTTAGGACAAAAAAACATGCCAAGATGACAATCAGATGCATGAAATAAGCTTCATTAACAGTAAAAGAAAATGAGGATGCTAGCAGCATACTTGTTTGGAAGTGAACCCATTTTTTGTTAAAAAATCATGCCAAAGATGGCAATCTGGTTCTTTAACAGTATCTGAAAATGAAAATCTCCATTATCTGAGCATATATGTTGCTCTACTAATTCTTTGGCCCAACTAAATCTAAAACCCAATTGTTGTTCATATCCGGAGGATTTTGGCATACAGCTATAGCATCCTCAGTTCACAGTGAACCCATTTTGGTCAAAAAAACATGCCAATATGACAATCAGATGCATGAAATAAGCTTCATTAACAGTAAAAGAAAATGAGGATACTAGCAACATACTTAGTTTGGAAGTGAACCCATTTTTTGTTAAAAAATCATGCCAAAGATGGCAATCAGCTTCATTAACAGTATCTAAAAATGAAAATTTCCATTATCTGAGCATATATGTTGCTCTACTAATTCTTTAGCCCAACTAAATCTAAAACCCAATTGTTGTACATATCCGGAGAATTTTGGCATACAGCTATAGCATCCTCAGTTCACAGTGAACCCATTTTGGTCAAAAAAACATGCCAAGATGACAATCAGATGCATGAAATCTACTTCTTTAACAGTAAAAGAAAATGAGGATGCTAGCAGCATACTTAGTTTGGAAGTGAACCCATTTTTTGTTAAAAAATCATGCCAAAGATGGCAATCAGCTTCATTAACAGTATCTGAAAATGAAAATTTCCATTATCTGAGCATATATGTTGCTCTACTAATTCTTTAGCCCAACTAAATCTAAAACCCAATTGTTGTACATATCCGGAGGATTTTGGCATATAGCTATAGCATCCTCAGCACACAGTGAACCCATTTTGGTCAAAAAAACATGCCAAGATGACAATCAGATGCATGAAATAAGCTTCATTAACAGTAAAAGAAAATGAGGATGCTAGCAGCATACTTAGTTTGGAAGTGAACCCATTTTTTTGTTAAAAAATCATGCCAAAGATGGCCATCAGCTTCATTAACAGTATCTGAAAATGAAAATTTCCATTATCTGAGCATTTATGTTGCTCTACTAATTCGTTAGCCCAACTAAATCTAAAACCCAATTGTTGTACATATCCGGAGGATTTTGGCACACAGCTATAGCATCCTAAGTTCATAGTGAACCCATTTTGGTCAAAAAAACATGCCAAGATAAAAATCAGATGCATGAAATAAGCTTCATTAACAGTATAAGAAAATGAGGATGCTAGCAGCATACTTAGTTTGGAAGTGAACCCATTTTTTGTTAAAAAACCATGCCAAAGATGGCAATTAGCTTCATTAACAGTATCTAGAAATGAAAATTTCCATTATCTGAGCATATATGTTGCTCTACTAATTCTTTAGCCCAACTAAATCTAAAACCCAATTGTTGTACATATCCGGAGGATTTTGGCATACAGCTATAGCATCCTCAGTTCACAGTGAACCCATTTTGGTCAAAAAAACATGCCAAGATGACAATCAGATGCATGAAATAAGCTTCATTAACAGTAAAAGAAAATGAGGATGCTAGCAGCATACTTAGTTTGGAAGTGAACCCATTTTTTTGTTAAAAAATCATGCCAAAGATGGCAATCAGCTTCATTAACAGTATCTGAAAATGAAAATTTCCATTATCTGAGCATATATGTTGCTCTACTAATTCTTTAGCCCAACTAAATCTAAAACCCAATTGTTGTACATATCTGGAGGATTTTGGCATACAGCTATAGCATCCTAGTTCACAGTGAACCCATTTTGGTCAAAAAAACATGCCAAGATGACAATCAGATGCATGAAATCTGCTTCTTTAACAGTAAAAGAAAATGAGGATGCTAGCAGCATACTTAGTTTGGAAGTGAACCCATTTTTTGTTAAAAAATCATGCCAAAGATGGCAATCAGCTACATTAACAGTATCTGAAAATGAAAATTTCCATTATCTGAGCATATATGTTGCTCTACTAATTCTTTAGCCCAACTAAATCTAAAACCCAATTGTTGTACATATCTGGAGGATTTTGGCATACAGCTATAGCATCCTAGTTCACAGTGAACCCATTTTGGTCAAAAAAACATGCCAAGATGACAATCAGATGCATGAAATAAGCTTCATTAACAGTAAAAGAAGATGAGGATGCTAGCAGCATACTTAGTTTGGAAGTGAACACATTTTTTGTTAAAAAATCATGCCAAAGATGGCAATCAGCGTCATTAACAGTATCTGAAAATGAAAATTTTCATTATCTGAGCATATATGTTGCTCTACTGATTCTTTAGCCCAACTAAATCTAAAACCCAATTGTTGTACATATCCGGAGGATTTTGGCATACAGCTATAGCATCCTCAGTTCACAGTGAACCCATTTTGGTCAAAAAAACATGCCAAGATGACAATCAGATGCATGAAATAAGCTTCATTAACAGTAAAAGAAAATGAGGATGCTAGCAGCATACTTAGTTTGGAAGTGAACCCATTTTTTTGTTAAAAAATCATGCCAAAGATGGCAATCAGCTTCATTAACAGTATCTGAAAATGAAAATTTCCATTATCTGAGCATATATGTTGCTCTACTAATTCTTTAGCCCAACTAAATCTAAAACCCAATTGTTGTACATATCTGGAGGATTTTGGCATACAGCTATAGCATCCTAGTTCACAGTGAACCCATTTTGGTCAAAAAAACATGCCAAGATGACAATCAGATGCATGAAATCTGCTTCTTTAACAGTAAAAGAAAATGAGGATGCTAGCAGCATACTTAGTTTGGAAGTGAACCCATTTTTTGTTAAAAAATCATGCCAAAGATGGCAATCAGCTTCATTAACAGTATCTGAAAATGAAAATTTCCATTATCTGAGCATATATGTTGCTCTACTAATTCTTTAGCCCAACTAAATCTAAAACCCAATTGTTGTACATATCTGGAGGATTTTGGCATACAGCTATAGCATCCTAGTTCACAGTGAACCCATTTTGGTCAAAAAAACATGCCAAGATGACAATCAGATGCATGAAATAAGCTTCATTAACAGTAAAAGAAGATGAGGATGCTAGCAGCATACTTAGTTTGGAAGTGAACCCATTTTTTGTTAAAAAATCATGCCAAAGATGGCAATCAGCTTCATTAACAGTATCTGAAAATGAAAATTTCCATTATCTGAGCATATATGTTGCTCTTCTAATTCTTTAGCCCAACTAAATCTAAAACCCAATTGTTGTTCATATCCGGAGGATTTTGGCATACAGCTATAGCATCCTCAGTTCACAGTGAACCCATTTTGGTCAAAAAAACATGCCAATATGACAATCAGATGCATGAAATAAGCTTCATTAACAGTAAAAGAAAATGAGGATACTAGCACCATACTTAGTTTGGAAGTGAACCCATTTTTTGTTAAAAAATCATGCCAAAGATGGCAATCAGCTTCATTAACAGTATCTGAAAATGAAAATATCCATTATCTGAGCATATATGTTGCTCTACTAATTCTTTAGCCCAACTAAATCTAAAACCCAATTGTTGTACATATCCGGAGGATTTTGGCATACAGCTAGCATCCTCAGTTCACAGTGAACCCATTTTGGTCAAAAAACATGCCAAGATGACAATCAGATGCATGAAATAAGCTTCATTAACAGTAAAAGAAGATGAGGATGCTAGCAGCATACTTAGTTTGGAAGTGAACCCATTTTTTGTTAAAAAATCATGCCAAAGATGGCAATCAGCTTCATTAACAGTATCTGAAAATGAAAATTTCCATTATCTGAGCATATATGTTGCTCTACTAATTCTTTAGCCCAACTAAATCTAAAACCCAATTGTTGTACATATCCGGAGGATTTTGGCATACAGCTATAGCATCCTCAGTTCACAGTGAACCCATTTTGATCAAAAAAACAAGCCAAGATGACAATCACATGCATGAAATCTGCTTCTTTAACAGTAAAAGAAAATGAGGATGCTAGCAGCAAACTTAGTTTGGAAGTGAACCCATTTTTTGTTAAAAAATCATGCCAAAGATGGCAATCAGCTTCATTAACAGTATCTGAAAATGAAAATTTCCATTATCTGAGCATATATGTTGCTCTACTAATTCCTTAGCCCAACTAAATCTAAAACCCAATTGTTGTACATATCCGGAGGATTTTGGCATACAGCTATAGCATCCTCAGTTCACAGTGAACCCATTTTGGTTAAAAAAACATGCCAAGATGACAATCAAATGCATGAAATAAGCTTCATTAACAGTAAACGAAAATGAGGATACTAGCAGCATACTTAGTTTGGAAGTGAACACATTTTTTGTTAAAAAATCATGCCAAAGATGGCAATCAGGTTCTTTAACAGTATCTGAAAATGAAAATATCCATTATCTGAGCATATATGTTGCTCTACTAATTCTTTAGCCCAACTAAATCTAAAACCCAATTGTTGTACATATCCGGAGGATTTTGGCATACAGCTATAGCATCCTCAGTTCACAGTGAACCCATTTTGGTCAAAAAAACATGCCAAGATGACAATCAGATGCATGAAATAAGCTTCATTAACAGTAAAAGAAAATGAGGATGCTAGCAGCATACTTTGTTTGGAAGTGAACACATTTTTTGTTAAAAAATCATGCCAAAGATGGCAATCAGCGTCATTTACAGTATCTAGAAATGAAAATTTCCATTATCTGAGCATATATGTTGCTCTACTAATTCTTTAGCCCAACTAAATCTAAAACCCAATTGTTGTACATATCCGGAGGATTTTGGCATACAGCTATAGCATCCTCAGTTCACAGTGAACCCATTTTGGTCAAAAAAATATGCCAAGATGACAATCACATGCATGAAATCTGCTTCTTTAACAGTAAAAGAAAATGAGGATGCTAGCAGCAAACTTAGTTTGGAAGTGAACCCATTTTTTGTTAAAAAATCATGCCAAAGATGGCAATCAGGTTCTTTAACAGTATCTAAAAATGAAAATATCCATTATCTGAGCATATATGTTGCTCTACTAATTCTTTAGCCCAACTAAATCTAAAACCCAATTGTTGTACATATCCGGAGAATTTTGGCATACAGCTATAGCATCCTCAGTTCACAGTGAACCCATTTTGATCAAAAAAACATGCCAAGATGACAATCAGATGCATGAAATCTACTTCTTTAACAGTAAAAGAAAATGAGGATGCTAGCAACATACTAAGTTTGGAAGTGAACCCATTTTTTGTTAAAAAATCATGCCAAAGATGGCAATCAGCTTCATTAACAGTATCTGAAAATGAAAATTTCCATTATCTGAGCATATATGTTGCTCTACTAATTCTTTAGCCCAACTAAATCTAAAACTCAATTGTTGTACATATCCGGAGGATTTTGGCATACAGCTATAGCATCCTCAGCACACAGTGAACCCATTTTGGTCAAAAAAACATGCCAAGATGACAATCAGATGCATGAAATAAGCTTCATTAACAGTAAAAGAAAATGAGGATGCTAGCAGCATACTTAGTTTGGAAGTGAACCCATTTTTTTGTTAAAAAATCATGCCAAAGATGGCAATCAGCTTCATTAACAGTATCTGAAAATGAAAATTTCCATTATCTAAGCATATATGTTGCTCTACTAATTCATTAGCCCAACTAAATCTAAAACCCAATTGTTGTACATATCCGGAGGATTTTGGCACACAGCTATAGCATCCTCAGTTCATAGTGAACCCATTTTGGTCAAAAAAACATGCCAAGATAAAAATCAGATGCATGAAATAAGCTTCATTAACAGTATAAGAAAATGAGGATGCTAGCAGCATACTTAGTTTGGAAGTGAACCCATTTTTTGTTAAAAAATCATGCCAAAGTTGGCAATCAGCTTCATTAACAGTATCTAAAAATGAAAATTTCCATTATCTGAGCATATATGTTGCTCTACTAATACTTTAGCCCAACTAAATCTAAAACCCAATTGTTGTACATATCCGGAGGATTTTGGCATACAGCTATAGCATCCTCAGTTCACAGTGAACCCATTTTGGACAAAAAAACATGTCAAGATGACAATCAGATGCATGAAATAAGCTTCATTAACAGTAAAAGAAAATGAGGATGCTAGCAGCATACTTGTTTGGAAGTGAACCCATTTTTTGTTAAAAAATCATGCCAAAGATGGCAATCAGCTTCATTAACAGTATATGAAAATGAAAATATCCATTATCTGAGCATATATGTTGCTCTACTAATTCTTTAGCCCAACTAAATCTAAAACACAATTGTTGTTCATATCCGGAGGATTTTGGCATACAGCTAGCATCCTCAGTTCACAGTGACCCCATTTTGGTCAAAAAAACATGCCAAGATGACAATCAGATGCATGAAATAAGCTTCATTAACAGTAAAAGAAGATGAGGATGCTAGCAACATACTTAGTTTGGAACTGAACCCATTTTTTGTTAAAAAACGATGCCAAAGATGGCAATTAGCTTCATTAACAGTATCTAGAAATGAAAATTTCCATTATCTGAGCATATATGTTGCTCTACTAATTCTTTAGCCCAACTAAATCTAAAACCCAATTGTTGTACATATCCGGAGGATTTTGGCATACAGCTATAGCATCCTCAGTTCACAGTGAACCCATTTTGGTCAAAAAAACATGCCAAGATGAAAATCCGATGCATGAAATAAGCTTCATTAACAGTAAAAGAAAATGAGGATGCTAGCAGCATACTTAGTTTGGAAGTGAACCCATTTTTTGTTAAAAAATCATGCCAAATATGGCAATCAGGTTCTTTAACAGTATCTAAAAATGAAAATATCCATTATCTGAGCATATATGTTGCTCTACTAATTCTTTAGCCCAACTAAATCTAAAACCCAATATTTGTACATATCCGGAGGATTTTGGCATACAGCTATAGCATCCTCAGTTCACAGTGAACCCATTTAGGACAAAAAAACATGCCAAGATGACAATCAGATGCATGAAATAAGCTTCATTAACAGTAAAAGAAAATGAGGATGCTAGCAGCATACTTGTTTGGAAGTGAACCCATTTTTTGTTAAAAAATCATGCCAAAGATGGCAATCTGGTTCTTTAACAGTATCTGAAAATGAAAATTTCCATTATCTGAGCATATATGTTGCTCTACTAATTCTTTGGCCCAACTAAATCTAAAACCCAATTGTTGTTCATATCCGGAGGATTTTGGCATACAGCTATAGCATCCTCAGTTCACAGTGAACCCATTTTGGTCAAAAAAACATGCCAATATGACAATCAGATGCATGAAATAAGCTTCATTAACAGTAAAAGAAAATGAGGATACTAGCAACATACTTAGTTTGGAAGTGAACCCATTTTTTGTTAAAAAATCATGCCAAAGATGGCAATCAGCTTCATTAACAGTATCTAAAAATGAAAATTTCCATTATCTGAGCATATATGTTGCTCTACTAATTCTTTAGCCCAACTAAATCTAAAACCCAATTGTTGTACATATCCGGAGAATTTTGGCATACAGCTATAGCATCCTCAGTTCACAGTGAACCCATTTTGGTCAAAAAAACATGCCAAGATGACAATCAGATGCATGAAATCTACTTCTTTAACAGTAAAAGAAAATGAGGATGCTAGCAGCATACTTAGTTTGGAAGTGAACCCATTTTTTGTTAAAAAATCATGCCAAAGATGGCAATCAGCTTCATTAACAGTATCTGAAAATGAAAATTTCCATTATCTGAGCATATATGTTGCTCTACTAATTCTTTAGCCCAACTAAATCTAAAACCCAATTGTTGTACATATCCGGAGGATTTTGGCATATAGCTATAGCATCCTCAGCACACAGTGAACCCATTTTGGTCAAAAAAACATGCCAAGATGACAATCAGATGCATGAAATAAGCTTCATTAACAGTAAAAGAAAATGAGGATGCTAGCAGCATACTTAGTTTGGAAGTGAACCCATTTTTTTGTTAAAAAATCATGCCAAAGATGGCCATCAGCTTCATTAACAGTATCTGAAAATGAAAATTTCCATTATCTGAGCATTTATGTTGCTCTACTAATTCGTTAGCCCAACTAAATCTAAAACCCAATTGTTGTACATATCCGGAGGATTTTGGCACACAGCTATAGCATCCTAAGTTCATAGTGAACCCATTTTGGTCAAAAAAACATGCCAAGATAAAAATCAGATGCATGAAATAAGCTTCATTAACAGTATAAGAAAATGAGGATGCTAGCAGCATACTTAGTTTGGAAGTGAACCCATTTTTTGTTAAAAAACCATGCCAAAGATGGCAATTAGCTTCATTAACAGTATCTAGAAATGAAAATTTCCATTATCTGAGCATATATGTTGCTCTACTAATTCTTTAGCCCAACTAAATCTAAAACCCAATTGTTGTACATATCCGGAGGATTTTGGCATACAGCTATAGCATCCTCAGTTCACAGTGAACCCATTTTGGTCAAAAAAACATGCCAAGATGACAATCAGATGCATGAAATAAGCTTCATTAACAGTAAAAGAAAATGAGGATGCTAGCAGCATACTTAGTTTGGAAGTGAACCCATTTTTTTGTTAAAAAATCATGCCAAAGATGGCAATCAGCTTCATTAACAGTATCTGAAAATGAAAATTTCCATTATCTGAGCATATATGTTGCTCTACTAATTCTTTAGCCCAACTAAATCTAAAACCCAATTGTTGTACATATCTGGAGGATTTTGGCATACAGCTATAGCATCCTAGTTCACAGTGAACCCATTTTGGTCAAAAAAACATGCCAAGATGACAATCAGATGCATGAAATCTGCTTCTTTAACAGTAAAAGAAAATGAGGATGCTAGCAGCATACTTAGTTTGGAAGTGAACCCATTTTTTGTTAAAAAATCATGCCAA
The DNA here is from genome assembly GCA_017893485.1 of Hemerocallis citrina. Taxonomy (NCBI): domain Eukaryota; kingdom Viridiplantae; phylum Streptophyta; class Magnoliopsida; order Asparagales; family Asphodelaceae; genus Hemerocallis; species Hemerocallis citrina. The sequence goes on along the minus strand of CM030366.1, from coordinate 76,514,168 downwards.
AGATGGCAATCAGCTACATTAACAGTATCTGAAAATGAAAATTTCCATTATCTGAGCATATATGTTGCTCTACTAATTCTTTAGCCCAACTAAATCTAAAACCCAATTGTTGTACATATCTGGAGGATTTTGGCATACAGCTATAGCATCCTAGTTCACAGTGAACCCATTTTGGTCAAAAAAACATGCCAAGATGACAATCAGATGCATGAAATAAGCTTCATTAACAGTAAAAGAAGATGAGGATGCTAGCAGCATACTTAGTTTGGAAGTGAACACATTTTTTGTTAAAAAATCATGCCAAAGATGGCAATCAGCGTCATTAACAGTATCTGAAAATGAAAATTTTCATTATCTGAGCATATATGTTGCTCTACTGATTCTTTAGCCCAACTAAATCTAAAACCCAATTGTTGTACATATCCGGAGGATTTTGGCATACAGCTATAGCATCCTCAGTTCACAGTGAACCCATTTTGGTCAAAAAAACATGCCAAGATGACAATCAGATGCATGAAATAAGCTTCATTAACAGTAAAAGAAAATGAGGATGCTAGCAGCATACTTAGTTTGGAAGTGAACCCATTTTTTTGTTAAAAAATCATGCCAAAGATGGCAATCAGCTTCATTAACAGTATCTGAAAATGAAAATTTCCATTATCTGAGCATATATGTTGCTCTACTAATTCTTTAGCCCAACTAAATCTAAAACCCAATTGTTGTACATATCTGGAGGATTTTGGCATACAGCTATAGCATCCTAGTTCACAGTGAACCCATTTTGGTCAAAAAAACATGCCAAGATGACAATCAGATGCATGAAATCTGCTTCTTTAACAGTAAAAGAAAATGAGGATGCTAGCAGCATACTTAGTTTGGAAGTGAACCCATTTTTTGTTAAAAAATCATGCCAAAGATGGCAATCAGCTTCATTAACAGTATCTGAAAATGAAAATTTCCATTATCTGAGCATATATGTTGCTCTACTAATTCTTTAGCCCAACTAAATCTAAAACCCAATTGTTGTACATATCTGGAGGATTTTGGCATACAGCTATAGCATCCTAGTTCACAGTGAACCCATTTTGGTCAAAAAAACATGCCAAGATGACAATCAGATGCATGAAATAAGCTTCATTAACAGTAAAAGAAGATGAGGATGCTAGCAGCATACTTAGTTTGGAAGTGAACCCATTTTTTGTTAAAAAATCATGCCAAAGATGGCAATCAGCTTCATTAACAGTATCTGAAAATGAAAATTTCCATTATCTGAGCATATATGTTGCTCTTCTAATTCTTTAGCCCAACTAAATCTAAAACCCAATTGTTGTACATATCCGGAGGATTTTGGCGTACAACTATAGCATCCTCAGTTCACAGTGAACCCATTTTGGTAAAAAAAATTGCCAAGATGACAATCAGATGCATGAAATAAGCTTCATTAACCGTAAAAGAAAATGAGGATGCTAGCAGCATACTTAGTTTGGAAGTGAACCCATTTTTTGTTAAAAAATCATGCCAAAGATGGCAATCAGGTTCTTTAACAGTATCTGAAAATGAAAATATCCATTATCTGATCATATATGTTGCTCTACTAATTCTTTAGCCCAACTAAATCTAAAACCCAATTGTTGATCAAATCCGGCGGATTTTGGCATGCAGCTATAGCATCCTCAGTTCACAGTGAACCCATTTTGGTCAAAAAACATGCCAAGATGACAATCAGATGCATGAAATAAGCTTCATTAACAGTAAAAGAAAATGAGGATGCTAGCAGCATACTTAGTTTTGAAGTGAACCCATTTTTTGTTAAAAAATCATGCCAAAGATGGCAGTCAGCTTCATTAACAGTATCTGAAAATGAAAATTTCCATTATCTGAGCATATATGTTGCTCTACTAATTCTTTAGCCCAACTAAATCTAAAACCCAATTGTTGAACATATCCGGAGGATTTTGGCTTACAGCTATAGATCCTCAGTTCACAGTGAACCCATTTTGGTCAAAAAAACATGCCAAGATGACAATCAGATGCATGAAATAAGCTTCATTAACAGTAAAAGAAAATGAGGATGCTAGCAGCATACTTAGTTTGGAAGTGAACCCATTTTTTGTTAAAAAATCATGCCAAAGATGGCAATCAGCTTCATTAACAGTATCTGAAAATGAAAATTTCCATTATCTGAGCATATATGTTGCTCTACTAATTCAGTGAACCCATTTTGTTCAGAAAAATGTGCCAAGAAGACAATCAGATGCATGAAATAAGCTTCTTTAACAGTAAAAGAAAATGAAAATTTCCAGCATATAATCATTTATGTTTCTCTATTAATTCTTCATTGATGTTTGTGGCTCCAAAACAAATTTTGATTGGGCTTTGAATGGAGATTGTAGTCATAGATCAATTCTTCATTGAAGAAAAATACGAATATGGCTCATATCAAGTGTAGTTTTAAGGAATTGTCATCGTGGAAGGAAACCAAATATAGAAGCCAGAAAGATGAATGGTAGAGAATGAGGATACACCAGGCTAACATATTGGCCTTTTCCTCATCTCTCTCTCATCCCTTCTTTCCCTTCAGCACACGAACACAGAGAGACATCAGCAACAACAGCAAGAGCGACAAGAACAACAATAATAATAAATTATTTTGAACAAGAAGTCTCTATATGGGTTTCCAGATCTCCACTCCAACTCGTCTCTTTCTAATCACAGCCCAATTAAGAACAATTGTTCACAGTCACTAAACAATCCAATCACAGTTCGCCCTCAAAATTTGTGATCCTGGATCTAAAAACATACATAATTCCCAAAATCTGTACAAGAATTGGGAAGAACAAACCTTGTGCAGGTTTCTTTTGGAGCCAGAAACATGAATGATTTAGTTGGCCTGTAGAATTAGTAGAGAAACATATATGCTCAGATAATGAAAATTTTCATTTTCAGATACTGTTAAAGAAGCTGATTTCATGCATCTGATTGCCATCTTTGGCATGATTTTTTAACCAAAATGGGTTCACTTCCAAACTAAGTATGCTGCTAGCATACCAAAATCCTCCAAATCAGTACAACAACACGGCTGAACAAACCTTGTTTGCAGGTCAGACAATGTCATCTAAGCATGTTATGTGCCAAAGTGGGGTTGGTCATACAATGCATGAACGACACGTATTAGTTGTTTGTGAGTATGCAATAGGGTGCAGCTATGAACAGGGCTCATATCAAGTGTAGTATTACGGATTGTCATCGTGGAAGGAAACCAATTTAATATAGAAGCCATATATGGAGCCAGAAAGAGGAATGGTAGAGAATGAGGATACACCAGGCTAACATAGCGGCATTTTCCTCAACTCTCTCTCATCCCTTTATTCTCTTCAACACACGCACACAAAGAGACATCAGCGACAACAGCAAGAGGGGGTTGGTCCAACAATAAGTATAGATTATAATAAACGAGATGTCTCTATTTGGGTTTGTAGATCTCCACTCCAGCCCTTTCTTTCTAATCACAGCCCACTTAAGAAACATAGACGAAATGCTTATAGACGACAGCCACAATGCAGACTCACAAACACTAATACGTGTCTTTCATGCATTCAAGACCATAATCTTTTTAAAAAATACCAATTTAAAGACTTACCGAGGGTGGGACTTGGGATTGCTGCCCTATTAAATGGGCCACTTGTTCTTGTAGCAGTGCAACTTGTGCCTTTAATGAAGTCATCTCCTCGTCCCGATTGGCACTTGAACTAGATTCACTCCGTCCGAATAGCCGCGAGGGGGTTGGTCCTAGCCCCATACCACAGACACGTCCATGCCTCTCCTTTCCCCTAACCTCGGTCAAGGCAACTCTCTGCCGGGTACGAAAATCTGTGGGTGCCGCCGTAGGGTCAGAATCTGAAGCGGAAGAGATTTCATCATACCTTCTCCGAGCGTTAGTCTGTAAAAGGACATAGCAATCAGAGTTAAAAGATGATGAGATTTCGACTAGTCATTAGATATTAGTTCACAAATTACCAGAATCCGTGCTGCCTCAGGGCTCGCATACGTCCCATCCTTCGATTTGTGGGTGGCATCGAAAAAGTCAATGTCGCCAAACTCCGTAGGACCCCCCAAATCTTCTTCCTATATATTAGTAAGATGAAATGGTTATAAACAAATAACTGTAAGTAAAAAATGTTCAATACGATTGCGCCTACCAATTCTTCTCGAACCAGAGCAAAGCTCTGTGTACCAGCGGTGTGCAACACTAGCTGCTTTGACCGACTGGCAACACCCACCTCTGCGCTTTTCTGTACATGCCACAATGAAGTTAGCAGAAAAATTCATTAGAGTAGCCATACAACCACATACTCATTAGATTTTTGTACCTTTAATGCAAATACCTGACCGATCGCCGAACTCCAGTAGTGCACAAGGAATTGCCAATCTGAAGGCTCCACATTTTCTGGCACATTCCTTGCATTCTCCGCCTCTGAAAGGTCTTTGTCAAAATACCTCGCCTTCAAGTCACTCTTGTAGTCCCTCTACATTTTGGAGAGTGACTTTTCAACCCAAGGCGTAAGGGAGTCGGCGAACGAGAAGTATTGCTGCAAAATTTATTACCCATCACTAAAAATACATATTTCAATAATATATTTGCGCCTACCAATTATTTATTTTAGATGGGAAATACCTTGATTGTCGTAATTGCAATGGCCTTTGTCGTGGTTGGCACCTTCGTATGACAAAGGAACTATCCGTGGGTTCCTTGCTATAACCCCATTAAAGGAAGAAAATTTGCTGGCGTTATCGCCAAACGGTTGCCCGACACCGTTTACCTCCACCACAATCCTTTCGTCATTCTTAAGTCTCCAAATATTCGTCATCTTAGTTCGCCCACGATGTTTTTTGACAGTGGGCGTCGTGCTACCCTCACCCTCATCTGTTTGACTGCCACTATTATGTAGTGGCTGCTCATCCCCATGGCTCTCGTTGCCATCATTTATATTTATCCTCTTTCCACGCCTCGGCATGTTGAACCTGTCAAGGATTCAATAACTTTCTTAGAGATGCAAATTTAATTAATAACATGTTTATAATAACTATCATAAAATTTGTACTTTAGTAGGATTAACAAACCAACATAATTATAAAAAAATAAAAAAAATGAGATTTGTAACGAATTAAATTACAATGATAGTTTGGTTCAAATGACACTAAGCATAGTTTAATGTAAATAACACCAAGCAGTAGAAAATAGAAAGATAATTAAACCGGTGTATTAAATTCACATTCAACATGTTCGAAATTACAGACATAATATTACAACAAGATTTAAGACATGAAAATTACAGACATATAATATTGAGATTGAAAATCAAATAAACTACAATACGACATCTTCCAATACATCGCCCTCTTCTCCATCCTTGCGGAGCCAAGTCCTGCAAATTCCACCGTCGGTTGTGTTTACATCAAACATAGGAAACTCAGAAGCAATGTAACTGTTCATGACTTCACCGTATTCATCTTCTGAAGTATCGCCCAGTTGGAATACATCTCTTGGTTGCATAGCGAGAGCCACATACGATTTTGGCAAGGTTGGATCTTCAATGTAGAACACTTGTTGCACTTGGGATGGAAACACAAATGGCTCATGGCTAATGTGTGTACCGATGTGAATCAATTTTGAGAAGTTTACAACTGTGAAGCCAAACTTATCCTTGTTGTTAGCAAAATTCCTATCCAACTCAGCCCAATCCCCACGAAATAAGACAACACGGAAATGACCAAAATAATTCAACTCAATGATATCCGTGAGCACTCCATAGTAGTCGAGATCTCCATCTACAGGCCTCGTGTTCGATTTGGAAGCATAACTTCTAGTCTTAGACGTCACTACCATTCCACTATTTTGAGACTTCAAATTACATTCACGATCCTTAGTATGAAATCTAAAACCATTGAATATGTATCCTCCATATCTTTTGACCATCTTATAGGGACCTTTGGCAAGTACTTGTATTTTAGATGACACACCTTCAGGACCCAAAGAATGTACCTATTAATTTTGCACAAATCATATCAGCACCATAGAAAATGTAGATATAATGAAGATTAACTTGCATAACTGTAATTCACCTACATGAGATTCAAACCACTTATGAAATTTTTCATTCATCAACTTGTTTTGTTCACGTGGTGGTAGTCTTTTTGGTCTAGCCCTTCGTTTGATGTCCCTGACAAATTCGCTAAAAAACAAGCAATTGAAATAAGGAATAACAAAAGTAAGTTAATATCGAACTCCGCGGTTTTCACTATATTCGATTTAAATTCAAAAGCAACTTACTTTCGAAATGGTTCCACTGATGCATGGTGGTCTAGCACATATCGATGTGCCTGTTCCCACGTTAAGTTATCTAGCTCAAATGCATCAACTTTACCAACAGTAGTGCCAGCGGTATCAAAAAGATATTGAGCACCATCAAGGTTGGAAATGTCTGGATTTCTACGTGGTCTACTCAAAGATGTCTCCACATCCGGCAAATACCTGGAAAAAAAATGTGAACACTCCTCTGATAGATATCCCTGAGCTATTAACCCTTCAGGATATGCTCTATTTTTAACATAACCCTTTAGCCGGTATAGGTACCTGAACATGTACAATTAATGAATTAGAGCGGATTAGGGGATTAAAAGAAATGAGCTTTTGAAAATTCAATTTTGTAAGATGAATGAATTCTTTTACCTCTCAATAGGGTACATCCACCGATAGTGAACAGGACCGTCGATTTTGGCTTCACCAGCAAGGTGGATTATCAAGTGAATCATTATAGTGAAGAACGATGGAGGAAATATCATCTCCATTTTACTAAGTGTCAATGCCGCCTGCTGCTCCAATTGGTCAATATCTTCAACACGAAGCATTCTTGAGCAAATACCTTTATATATGCTACAAAGATCTTTCAGGACAGTAGTGACTTGCTCACAAATTGAAGACCTTAGGGCCACAGGAAGGAGATCCTGCATTAGGATGTGGTAGTCTGTGACTTTAGACCCTGATGCCTCTTCTCTTTAAAGTTGACACATCTTGCTATGTTAGAAGAATAGCCATCAGGAACTTTAAGTTCCATTAGTACTTTTCAAAACAATTTCAACTCCGATTTTGACATTGAATAGATTGCAGGAGGTAGGAGTACTTTCCCGTTCGGTAATTCTTCTGGGTGCAACTCATGTCGGATGCCCATTGACTTCAAATCAAGTCGGCTCTTGAGATTGTCCTTTGTCTTTCGGTCATCTCCCATAACTGTTCCTATACAATTTTCACCAATATTTTTTCCGATATGCATCACATCTAAATTATGTCGCAATAAGTTGAATTCCCAATACGACAACTTGAAGAAAATACTCTTCTTCTTCCATTCACCTAAACTCGTCATGTTTTGATCCTCATCTTCGCCACATAGATCGGTCTCCTCACCTTGCTCCGGCCTTGCCCTTTTCTTGCCCTTTGTCCTGACTTCTGGTTCTTTTCCATATTTGAATTGATGACCATCTACCCACCTCAAAATATCTGAACCAGAAGAAGATCCAGGAGCATGTTCCCACTCGTCGGTACCATCAAATGTCGCTGTCTCTGCCCGAAATATATGTGTGTCAGGCAACCATCTCCTATGACCCATATAACAAAACTTTCTGCCATTGTACAACACCTTGAACTAGTTTGGTCAGCACAACATGGACATGCATAACGTCCTTTAGTACTATATCCAGATAAATTTGCATATGCTGGAAAATCATTGATTGTCCAAGACAACACGGCCCGAAGAGAAAATGTTTCTTTAGCCACAGCATCATAGGTTGGAACACCCATCCATAATTTCTGAAGTTCATCTATTAACGATTGTAGGTACACATCTATATCATTTCCAGGACCTTTCGGTCCAGGAACTATCATGGACAAAATAAATGAGGACTGCTTCATGCATTTTCAAGGCGGCAAATTGTATGGTATTAACACAACCGGCCATATGCTGTATGTACTACTCATTTGCCTGAAAGGGTTGAAACCATCATTAGCTAGTCCTAGTCTCACATTCCGAGGATCTTCCGCAAAATCAGGATATCTTTCATCAAATTTTTTCCAAGATTGAGAATCAGCAGGATGTCTAAGAATCCCATCATTAGTGTGACCTTCAGCATGCCATTTCATATCAGAAGAAGTTTTCGTAGACATAAACAACCTTTGTAGCCTAGGAATCAGAGGAAAGTAACGCAGTATTTTGGCAGGCTTCTTTTTCCTACCTCGCTTAGTTGATCCACTGGCTCCCTCGTCTTGATTTGGTCTTTCTATCCATTTCGAAGAACCACACACTTTGTAATTCTTCAGACTTTCCTTACCACTCGTGAAAAGAATACATTCATTTGGACATGCTGCTATCTTCTCATACCCTAGATCGAAAGAACTTAGGAATTTTTTGATTTTATAGGCTGAGTTTGGAATACAGATTTCAAGAAATGCTTCATTCAACAATTCAAGTAGCATAGTGAAGGACTTAGCAGACCACCCGTTTAAACATTTAATCTGAAATAGTCTGACAATGAATGAGAATTTGGAGAATTTGGTGCAATCGCGGTGCAACGGAGTACTAGCATCTTCAAGTAACTTAGCGAAGGATTCTTGCTGCTTATTATTTTCAGGGGCGGGGCCAGGCATTTCCTCGTCCACCCCACCACCAATGTGTGATGTTTCTATTGACTCATTGTGAACTTGGGTTGTTGGGTTATTGGTGTGGAAAGGAACATTATGAATCCCCATGGTGTTCTTGCAACAAAGCATGCATCTCATTGGAAACGCTTAAGTCTTCGTTCACTAAGGGCTCATCTTTATTTTCTAATACAACCGGACGAACAGGAGCTGACGTATGATCCTCTCCATGACAAAACCACCTTGTGTACCCTAGAAGAAAACCGTTGACAACCAAGTGTGTATGTACTAAGTCACATGTCCTCAAATTACAATTTGTACACCGGAGGCATGGACAAAGGATTAGGTTGGGATCACGGGAATGTCGTTTGGCAAAGATAATAAAATCTTTAATACCATCACGGTACTCCTTGGATAATCGTGGTTTACTAATCCAACTTCTATCCATTATAACAATAGCACACAATCTGAAATTAAAATTTGATATATTAAATAGTAATAACAGTAAAAGGCATTTTGTATATTAAATTTCACCTTTTTGAAAACCATCCCTAGCTGCAAATAAATAAACGATATAATCTTTAACTGTAAAATAAAGAAATTGTGGTTCCAAAAAATGTACAAAAAAAAAATTAAATCTTAACACAATCTACTCTATTCACATAACCCTAAACTACCTTTTGTGGAAATTATCACAACCACCTTAGTGGTATTTTATCACACACCCTGTGTTCGAGTGTAATATCAATTCGACTATAGTCTCCCCTATATTTAGCTTTCCGTTCAAGGAGATGATGATGGTAAAGGGTATTTGCTGAGGAAGAGGAATCGGACGAATAATGAGCGCGTCGTGCTGTAACTACGGTAACAAGAAGATCTGATGACTCATGAACTATTCTGTTCATGGCTACTAATAATCAATTACTTATCTCATAAACAAAAGAAACTAATATGGCTACTAATATGTTTTTCTAAAATAATTCTTCATCCCAACTAAATCATTGATGTTTGTAGCGCCAAAAGAAACCTGCACAAGATTTGTTCAGCCCAATTCTTGTACAGATTTGGAGGATTTTGGTAAAAAACATGCCAAGATGCCAATCAGATGCATGAAATCAGCTTCTTTAACAGTAAAAGAAAAATGATAATTTCCAGTATGTAAGCATATATTTTTCACAGTGAACCCATTGTTGTACATATCCGGAGGATTTTGGCATACAGCTATAGCATCCTCAGTTCACAATGAACCCATTTTGGTCAAAAAAACATGCCTAGATGACAATCAGATGCATGAAATAAGCTTCATTAACAGTAAAAGAAAATGAGGATGCTAGCAGCATACTTAGTTTGGAAGTGAACCCATTTTTTGTTAAAAAATCATGCCAAAGATGGCAATCAGCGTCATTAACAGTATCTGAAAATGAAAATTTCCATTATCTGAGCATATATGTTGCTCTACTAATTCTTTAGCCCAACTAAATCTAAAACCCAATTGTTGTACATATCCGGAGGATTTTGGCATACAGCTATAGCATCCTCAGTTCACAGTGAACCCATTTTGGTCAAAAAAACATGCCAAGATGACAATCAGATGCATGAAATAAGCTTCATTAACAGTAAAAGAAAATGAGGATGCTAGCAGCATACTTAGTTTGGAAGTGAACCCATTTTTTGTTAAAAAATCATGCCAAAGATGGCAATCAGCTTCATTAACAGTATCTGAAAATGAAAATTTCCATTATCTGAGGATATATGTTGCTCTACTAATTCTTTAGCCCAACTAAATCTAAAACCCAATTGTTGTACATATCCGGAGGATTTTGGCATACAGCTATAGCATCCTCAGTTCACAGTGAACCCATTTTGGTCAAAAAAACATGCCAAGATGACAATCAGATGCATGAAATACGCTTCATTAACAGTAAAAGAAAATGAGGATGCTAGCAGCATACTTTGTTTGGAAGTGAACACATTTTTTGTTAAAAAATCATGCCAAAGATGGCAATCAGCGTCATTAACAGTATCTGAAAATGAAAATTTCCATTATCTAAGCATATATGTTGCTCTACTAATTCTTTAGCCCAACTAAATCTAAAACCCAATTGTTGTACATATCCGGAGGATTTTGGCATACAGCTATAGCATCTTCAGTTCACAGTGAACCCATTTTGGTTAAAAAAACATGCCAAGATGACAATCAGATGCATGAAATCGGCTTCTTTAACAGTAAAAGAAAATGAAAATTTCCAGTATCTAAGCATATATTTTTCTATTAATTTTTCATCCCAACTAAACCATTCATGTTTGTGGCTCCAAAAGAAATTAGCACAAGGTGCGTTCGGCCCAATTCTTGTACCCATTTTGGAGGATTTTGGTATACAGCTAGCATCCTTAGTTCACAGTTAACCCATTTTGGTTAAAAAAACATGCTAAGATGACAATCAGATGCATGATTTCAGCATCTTTGACGTTGCTGCGTTTGAAAAATAAGGGAAATCAAGATGCATAATCTGAAAAAACATGCTAAGTTTGAAAAATAAGGGAAATCAAGAGATGATACCGAAGAGAGAGCGGGGCGACGAGCGCGGGGGCGTAGGAGATAGAGAGAGAGCGGGGCGACGCGGTGGTTTTCGATCGCCAATTCACCTCCAAATAGAGAGAGGGAGGAAGGAAATCGAAAATGACGAAGGGAAGAAGGGACGATGACGAAAGGTCGAAGTCTGTCGAAGAGGACGAAGCGGCGAAGGCAAACGCGCACGAAGTTGAGCGAGGAAGGAGGGAAAATGAAGGCGGCCCCTTTTTTTTTTTTTTTGGGTTTGGGAAAATGGCGAGCAAAAGATTAGGGTTCGCGGGATTTATCTTAGCTTATTCACCGGCGTTTCAATTAGACACGCCGGTGAATGTATCGGTATATTCACCAGCGTTTCTTATTAAAACGCCAGTGAATAATACACTTCACCGGTGTTTTTAAATAAAATGCCGGTGAATACGCAGATTGCCCGGCGGTTTAAAGCGACCGCCGGTGTATAACCTTCCCATCTGGCGCCCCATTCCTATTCGCTCCTACCCCGGCGCTACTGGCAAAACGCCGGGGAATATACGCCGGTAAATCGAGTCTCTTTTGTAGTGACTGTCCCAAAGTCTTGCTTGCATTAGAATAAGAGCATCCTCGCAATAGTAGTCTTGTTAGATTCGAAGTCATAACATACACTGACACATCATATATATATACACGTTTCTCTTTTCATCAATCTGTTTGCTATAGTTGAGATTCGCTGCTTGTTATCAGCCTTAAAGCGTCAGTATATGTACTGACGTCCCCACTTCAGTAGGTTTTGGATTGCAGAGGTACAGGTACAGGTATCAGGCGGACTCAAGGCAAGAAAAGCAAGGAGTCGAGGTCATTAAAGTTTTCCGCTGTAATATTGTTGTAATTTATGTTGATTACTATTTGTAATAATTGTTGTAAATTATTTATTTGTTGGAAAGCATCCAAGTGAAATACCAAGTGTTGCTCTTTATTCATTGTACTCTGATGTAAATTGTTGGAAGTTGTAACACTTGGAATTGTAAAGGTATTATTGTAACACTGTTGTAATGTATTGCAATTTGTAACATTCGGACTTGTAATACATTTGTGTTGAATAAAAGTTTTAAATTTTTTTGTTTTTCTGTGTATTGTGGCTAATTGAAGGAAAGATTCTGGCTTATGTCACGGTTTCCCAGTTACCGAAAATCAGGGCGTTACAGTGTATGCCCTAAAGGCCAACTGTGTATTGATATTACGAATTTGTATTGTATCATGATATTTATTTCATATATGAGATATTTTATTTATTGTGTTGTTTATTGTGATTAAATGAACATAATAAAGTTCTTAGAATAGTAGGTTGAATACCATGGGATATAAAGTGCATGACTTGATTGTGAGATCCTATTGGTTATAATCAGAACACTATTCTTAAATGTCTCTAGTCAAGTATTATTGTAAATTAGGAATACAATAATACATAAATACTAGTATGTGCGTAGACTGATGACCATATCTCACTGGTCATGGATATGAGATATCAAGTCTTCATATGGGTATATATTAGAGTAATAATGTACTGGACTGACCCACCATGAGAACGCTGCATGGATCGTTACGTGAGTGTCATAAGCGATTCTTACAGTGATCGTGGTGTATGTAGTCCTTTGACTTGAGTTCACTACGGTTCCCTACATGAAAAGTTATATATTTTAATGTCGTCAAACGTTAAAAATAAGGTGATTATAAAGTCGATTACTGGATATACTACAAATCATGCGGAGAGATGTGAGTGACTTAGATAAGATTTGTCCCTCTTACATAACATGAGCGATATCTGTGGGCCCCTTGATTAAGTGAGACTATAAAATGCATGGCCATGCTTAAATGAGTGAATATGAGATATTGTGCTTATTTGTTTTAGTAAGTCTACTCGGATATCAAGAAACCAAATATTGAACTATACATGGGTGACACACTCTATGCCTTGTGGTCAATTAAGATATCATGAAAAATGGACTATACTACATTGTAATATTGGTCACGGACAGGTTATGTCTAATCACCGACAGTCCCGTTACTTGAGTAGCAGTGATGTATTGCTAGATACCGCTCACTGTTTATAATACTAGAATATAATTTTAGTATTACTGTCAACGTAACGGGAACCTACAGGGTCACACACTTAGAATGGATCGAAATTGGAATTTAAATTCATAAGAAGAACTTAATCGGGGATCCAAGTAAGACTTGGACTCCTAACATTGGTTGGAAATTTAATTAGATTAAATGGGCTGACTAAAGTTCAAAGGCTCACACACGAATCTGCACCAGGTCAGATTATGAGTCTAACAGCTTCATCACTCTTTTAGGGTTAAATTTCTGCAGCTATATATATGATACATATCTGTGCAAAAGTGTCACATGAGAAAACCTTAACCGTCACAAAAATTGTTTGAAAGAGAGTGTAACGTCCCGTACTCAACTCGTACGCACACAATTAAATCCTAAACCACTGCCTACCACAGGCTGACTAAAAAAGTGTGTCCAGACATTAGGTACCCTTCATCCTTGGCAAACTCTATATATTCTCTCTTTTCTCTCTTGTATTTGACGATGTGGGACTAATCTCCACACCACAAACCCACATATGCTCCTAAGCACATAGCAGCCACTCTTTATCTCATTTCCACATTTTTGTCCTTTAGTGCAATATTAATGTCATAGCCCCATAGAACTCCCTATAGGCCACAACACTAATCCATTTAATTCCATGACCCCTAGAAACTCTATAGGCCAACCACACTCTTCACATTTATTATTTTTATTATTTCTCACAAATCTGGGGTATTACATTCACCCCCTCTTAAGAATTTAACGTCCTCGCTGAATACGGGACGTGCAATCTAGTACAGGATCGTCTTTCTCGTCAAATGTTGACTTATCTCCAAGATCAACTGCACATATCGCTGCCCAATAAGGGTCTTACGCATCACACATCGCTGCCCACCAAGGGTCTTACGTATCTCATATATACAAGCTCTACATTCGATGTCAAAAGTTGGCTCTGATACCATCTGTAACGCCCCGTACTCATTTCTTACGTACACAATTAAATCCTAAACCACTGCCCACCCCACGCTGCCTCAAAAAGGGTGTTCGGACGTTAGGTACCCTTTATCCTTGGAAAACTCTATATATTCTCTCTTTTCTCTCTTGTATTTGACGATGTGGGACTAACCTCCAAACCACAAGCCCACGTCAGCACCTAAGCACACAACAGCCACTCTTCATCTCATTTTCATATTTTTGTCCTTTAGTACAATATTAATGTCATAACCACATAGAACTCCCTATAGGCCACAACACTAATCCATTTAATTCCATGACCCATAGAAACTTTATAGGCCAACCACACTCTTCTCATTTATTATTTTTATTATGTCTCACAAATCTAGGGTGTTACCGAAAGATCGTGAGGAACATCCCCTTCCCACAGCTGGCACCGCAGTGTGAAGGAAAGCTTGATTTGATCCGTTCATGTGGATACCATAGAGGCACATCAATATTGCAATGTTGTGATCGACATTCATTGGAGACTGCAGATCCATCTTCAAGGTATAACTCCTAAACACGATTTATGGTTTTTGCATGGATCCATGGCTAGGTTTCGATATTTCTTTGTATTTTTTCCGCTGTGTATTTGATCTGAGACTACTATCGAAACCTAACATTGATTTCACCCCGCTCGCCCTTATCCACCTCATTCATTATCTCTTTCTAAAAATTTCGAAAGCTCATCTCTCTAGAGGCTGTGGTGTTTTACCGGGCGGTGCTGGTAGTTCATATAGTATTCGACGGTGGTATTAGTTGCAGTTGTATATTCGGTGTTCTTGTTGCTTCGACTAGGTAACCTCCTTCCAGTCATTGTTCATTATATGTAGTATTTCATCGACCAGTTCTTCTTCCACTTTGGTTAGTCTAGATGTAGAAGACGGTGTTGAGTCTAGCCGTTTCATTAGGGGGGAGAAAGGGAGTGATGTAGGTGGTCGTTCCATTGTCGTGGAGACGATCGTTGAGCATGAGAGAGATAGGGGATGTGTACTTAAAACTCCATTTTTCTTAGTACCCGAACTGATTAGGGAGTATCCTGTAGCTGACTGAGATTTCCTTAGGGGTGGCATGGAGTATGCCGAGTTGGACCCTGTCCACACCACTGAGGCCGATTATGTCATCACCATCCTTACACAGGACGAGCTCACCGTGATTAGGGCGGGCTTCGAGATTCCTTCTGAGTACGGACTACTTTTATCGGGTCGTGGAGTTAGGGCATGTCATACGGTGTCAGAAGAGTATTGCTTCTTTCCTTGCGATATCTTCTTTGCGGGGCTTCACTTGCTACTTCTCCCCTTTGTCAAGGAGGTGTGTAGCTGTTATACGTTGTGCTCGATGCAGCTTAAGCCAAATGCATGGAGGCATGTTATGAGATTCATCCTTCAGTGTCGTAGGCTCGAGGCTGAGCCGAGTCTTGTTGTGTTTAGATGACATATTAACTTGTTCAGCTAAACAAAATGGAGGAGTATTGGTACCGTAGCCCTCGTAAGAATTAGGGGTTAGTCGATGTATCTAAATTGACTGTGTTGGAAGGAGAGGTTTTTTGTTGTTCAGAGTGCTGATCCATGGGGGATTCCCACAATATGGAGGAGAATGGTTCCATCAGTGGTGAGGGCAGAGCCGGTGGTGACCATAGTAGAGAAGAGTGTCAATGATGCTCTTCTTGCATTGAAGGTAATGGCACGACAAGAAAACACCGACAAATTACTCTTCAAAGGTGGTCATGGCCCAGCTATTTCCAGTATGGTTTGCCGCTTTTTCTTTCTTATCGTTTCATTCATGCCTTTGTTATTTTTGCACTGCTTTTATTTACATCACGAGTTCCAACTTCTTTGTGTTTCTCCTTGCAGGAAGAACATACATGGACTACGAGAACTTGTTGGTGGACATGGATGTGCTACGTAACAAGAGAACTGATGAGCCGATGAAGCGAAAGATGTCGGCGAGCCATCCTGCTCCTTCCCAGGACCCATTGCCCCCGACCCCTACCATACCGACTGAGCCAGCTTTGGGGGCACCACCCGCTGTTGCCACGGGATCTTCCTTGGTTGCGATCATGGAAAGTGCCATGCTTTTTCCACTTATCGCCAAGGCCGCGAAGATCCCTGTTGATGAGAGGGAGACAATTTACACCCCCGATTGGAATGTGAAGCCACATGAGAACTTCTTGGGGAACTCTGCTGCCTTCCTCGACACTGGCCGCCACCTTCCTACTCCTGCTGACCGAGAGAGATTGAAGATAGAGCCCCCCGAGCGGTCGGTCTTGGAGACCGCACAGGTGCCTATGACAGTATGATATGTTATTCTTTGATTTTTGGCTTCCATTCTTCTCGTTCGCAATATGATGTCTTAATTATTTTCTCTTTATTTTAGGTGGTGTGCCACTATGGCCACCTGGTTCACTTTTATGCGGCCAAGGAGAAGAATTTGAAGGCCCATATCTCTCGCGCTGAGAAAGAGAAGAATAAGCCCGTGAAGGAGCTGAAGGTGGAGTTGGAGAATCTGAAGAGGAAGGAGAGAGAGGCTAGCCTTAAGATGGAGGCATTGGCAAAGAGAGAGGGTGAGACGCACCTTGAGCTGGAGGCGTCTAAGAAAAGGGAGGAGTCGGCGAAGATGGTAGCCTAGCTCTTGGTGGAGTTGGAGAAGGTCCGCGCTGAAGCAGCATTGAAGTTGAAGGCAGGGGTGGCCAAGGCTGAGGCCGAGGCCGAGGCCAAGTCCAATTCCAAGTTACAGGGGGTGATGGCTAAGTCTTATGCCACAGTAATTTTGCATGTGTTAGAGTGTGTTCCTGGTTTTGATGGGAAGGGCTACCACATACTGCTTCGCACTGGGGAGGCCCTTGATATGGGTAAGGAGGATGGTGGCGAGGGCGACACTCCCGCGAGGGGCATGAGGAGTGGTTCTGGGAAGAAAGGTAAAGGAAAGGAGGCGACCGGGAGCTCCTTGGTTCCACCAAGACAGGCGGATGCTCGATTCACCCACAAGTGTTTCGTACTTTCTTTAGTTGCATTCGATTCAGAGTTTAGTTGCATTTGATTTAGTCTTTGTATGCCTAATTGCGGACTGGCCACCATCCTTTTATATCTTCATTTTAGTGGATGAAAGACTATTTTCCTGCGTTATTATTGCCTTTGTATTGTATCGACCGTGTTTTGTGATGACTTTAATTGTGGCACTTAGTTCTCTTGCATGATGATGTTCTTCGACTTTGTTGACAGTTGATGGTGGGGATGGGGGAAAAACCCCATATTGATGAAGTCGGGCATCTTCATAGGCCACTGCGCATAACAGAACTAGTTGTCAATTGTTTACATGTTTAGTCTGAAGACAAGTGGTTTGAAACTGTTCGCCTCAAGTCGGTGCTTATCGAGAGGGACTACAAGTTAGCCCTCCTGCGCACTGATCGTCTTGCTTGCATGCCTCTGCCTCCGAAGGTGACAAAATACAATATCGGAGAGTGTGCTATATTTAGGAAAGTGGTTGTTGAGAAAGACTTGGAGTTGTATCGTTTCCAAGCGAGACTTGGTGTGTTGCGAATGACTAATACTTTGAGCGTTGTTGGTGCGAAAAAGGGAGCAACAGTTGATGTGAAGAAGGGCATAACAACTAACGTGAAGAAGAGCGCAACAGCTGGTGGAGCTGGGTCGAGCGTTCGGGGAACGGACTCAACTGCGCATGTACCCTCTCGCCCTTCTAGTGATGCACAGAGCGGAGTGACTGCTTTGTCGAGTTTGACTTTCCCCTGCGAAGGATCGCGTGTGTGGATCTTCTCCTTCTGTCACAGATGTAAGAGGCTTGAAAGTGGTGTGCTCGTCAAGAAACCCACGAGGAGGCTTGTGTCTCTTAGGAATAACATTCTTTACTTGCGGAGCCGGAAGAACGGTTTGTAGGCCATATTGTAGAGTAACTATGCCGCTTAACATTTCAGCATGCCTTTGTAATGATTATTTCACTTGATGACTGTTTGTGATTCTCGACTTTGTAAGACGATCTGCGGCTTTGTACTTGTAAATGCTTGTACTGCCACTAGAACTGAATGCATAGATTTGTGATAGTTCTGTGATTCGAAGAATTCTTTTCATATGCTTGACCCTTGTTGTTTAACTTATTGTTGAGATTGATGAGCCGTCGACTAACTTTTTTGTAGCTAAATAGTAAGGCCTCAAATTTGTTATATATAGATAACAAACCATCGATGGTGTGCTTGCGTAACGTCTGACAGAGAGTGGTTTTCCCATCTTTCTATATGGGTTCTCCAACAAATTGTAAGAGTCACATCGAGTGGTGAGTCGAACTCCAAGTATTGCTTTTGTAAGTTTTACTAGAGTAACTGCAATCCACGATTTTGGACCTCTAATATGTCTTTAAGGAATTTTAACTAGTTTCAGGAATATATCAAATGGCAAGTTGAATTATGAACGTGCTTAATTGCAGGTTCCTAAAGTAACTCTGAATCATGGGTATGGCTTCCGAACTTGTTAGTTTAAGTATTAACAGGTTGCTGGAGAAGATTTAATGGCAAAGCGAACTCTGAACCTACTTTATTGCAGGTTGCTAGAATAACTTTGAGCCATGGGTATGAACTCCGAACCTGTCGTAAAGGTGTTTAAAGGATTGTAGGAGCAGATCAAATGGCGATGCAAACTCTGAACTTGCTTTAGTGAAATTGCTAGAGTAACTTCGAGCCATGGGTATGGACTCCGAACCTGGAGCTTTCAATGAGTTTTTGGTTCCATTTTGTGTGTAAGTTTGACGTTTAACTCATTGTTTACTTCATTTAAATGATTTTGGGTTGTACAAAATCATTCAAAAATAAATGACTAATTTAATGAGGAAAAAACTAAGTGGTTGCTCTAATGGTTGGCCTTTATTACATGCATTGACCGATAGTGAAAACGGTCTTTATTGAAAGGAAAAATAAACTAAGGGTCTGCACTAATGGCTGGCCTTAATCAGAAGTTTTTAAAGTTCTATTGTTAAAAGGGGGCATTTTAGATGCTCTCATTGTACTTCATGAGGTGCTCGGCATTCCAAGTTCTGGGTATCTTCTCCCCCCAAGGTCTTCAAGTCGATATGACCCCGGGAAAGTCACTTGAGAGACCTTGTACAACCCCTCCCAGTTGGGAGCGACCTTTCCTTTTCTTCATGGGTCCAGATTTTAAGTTTGCGCAAGACGAGGACCCCCTCTTTCAGATTGGTGGGGCAAACTCTTTTGTTATAAAACTTCTCGACCTTTGCTGATAAACTTCTCGACCCTTTATTTGAAAGAAAGAAGACGGGGAGATGGTAATCCAACTTCCAATGGGATAAGTGCTTTCGAGCCGTAGGTGTAGGTGACTCCCCTATTGGCATCTGCTTTGTGGTTCTGTAAGTCCACAACACACTTGGCAGCTCTTCAACCCACAGACCTGTCGCGGATTCTCCTAGTCTCTTTTTAAGGCTATCTAGAATCTGTCGATTTGCATTCCAACTTGGCCGTTAGTTTGGGGATGCGAGACTGAGGTGAAGTGCTGAGTGATTCCCAAATCCGTGCAGAACTGGCAAAAATTTTGGCCGATGAATTGTGCGGCATTATCGGAGACAAGTATGCGGGGGATCCCAAATCTGTAGACAATGTTCTTCCAAAAGAAAGGTTGGATTTTCTTCTTTGTGATAGTGGCTAGTGGCTCTGCTTCGACCCACTTTGTGAAGTAGTCGATGGCAACCACTAGGAAAATTCTTCTGCCAACTGCTGGCAGAAATGGTCCATGTAAGTCTATTCTCCACATGGCAAAGGTGATGGGGCTAGACATAGAGCTGAGGATAGTTTGAGGTACAAGCTTGATTGTTGAACACTTCTAACTGGGTTGCAACGTGGGCCAATAGTACCCATGATTGAGTATCTTTCGTGCGAGGGATCTTTCCACTTGATGGCAGTTGCCGATTCCTTCATGTTGTTCTTTGAGGGCATACTGCGCTTCTTCTGGAGTGAGATATATCAAATAGAGCATGCCATCAACTATGGTGTATGGCCGTTTTCATACGATTCCTTCCACGAGAGTCTATCTCTCTGCCCCGATCTGAATCTTCCTTGCTTCTTTGCGATCTTCCTAGAGGATTCCATTGTCGAAGAAATCGATGAGGGGTTTCATCCAACAATCTTCAGACATTTGGGGTGTGACGGCCATGAGCTCCAACTCTTCCTCCTCGATGCTCGGCTTGAGAAGGACCTCAATAAGGACCGTGTGGTCAAGCCCATCGTGAGATGAGGAAGCTAGCTTGGAGGGGCCATCTGCGTGCCCGTTTTGTTCGTGGGGAATGCGAGTGATATTTGCTTCTCTGAATATTGTTAGGAGTTTTTTCACTTGTGACAAGTACTTGGCCATGCAATCGTCCCTGGGTTCATACTCGCCTTGGAAATTGGTTGACGACTAACTAGGAGTCGCTAAACATCTCGATTCTTCGCGCGCTTGCATCTCGTGGTAACCGAAAACCGGCAATCAATGCTTCATATACAGCTTCATTGTTGGATGCAAGAAAATTGAGGCGCAATGAGTATTGGAGAGTAAACTTATTGAGCCCAAGCAAAATAATTCCTGCTCTGCTTCCTTCGAGGTAAGAGGACCCATCTTCATACACTTTCCAAAGCATGGGGTTTTCTTCTTCCTCGTAGGAGTCGGCGATGGTGGTTTCCAAAATAAATTCGGCTAAGGTCTTGCCTTGATGGCTGTTCTCGGTCGTTAACTGATGTCGTGTTGACTCTGTTCAATGAACCACTTCATCAACCTGCCGGAACTTTCAGGTTTGAGGAGCTCTTTCTTGAGCGGCTGATCAGTGAGGACACATATGGAATGCGCTTAGAAATATGGGCAGAGTTTTCGAGCTGCTGTGACAAGTGCATAGGCCATCTTTTCAATCCTCGAGTAATGAAGTTATGCATTATGGATTACCTTACTCACATAGTAGATCAGTTTCTGAACCCTATCTTTTTCTCTGACTAGGATGACACTAAGAGTCAGGTAGGCGGAAGCTAAGTAGAGGTAAAGGATTTCACCTGGCTCGAGCTTGCTCAGGAGCAGAGGGTTAACAAGGTATGCTTTGAGTTGTTCGCAGGCATTCTGCTGTTCTTCCCCCGACTTGAAACCTTTCGCGCCCCATAGAATTTTGGAAAATGACAAACATTTCACCTCAGACTTAGAGCGGAATCAGCCGATGGCAACCAAGCAGCATGTGAGTTTCTGCACTTCTTTGACCGTGGCCAGGGGAGACATGTTGTGAAATGCCTCGATTTTCTCGGGATTGGCTTCGATTCCCCTTTGACTAAACATAAAGCCCAAGAACTTACCAGAGAATACTCTAAAAGCGCATTTTGTAGGATTCAGACGCATGTTATGCTTGCGTAATTCCTTGAATGCTTCTTGGAAGTCGGTGATGTGGTCTTCCTTTTGGAGGATTTTGACTACATATCATCCACGTATACTTATGTTCTTGCCGTTTTGACTCTTGAAGACCTTATTTACCAGGCGTTGATAAGTAGCGTTAGTATTTTCCAGGCCAAAAGGCATAATTTGATAATAATACAAACCTTGATCTGTGATGAAGGACGTCTTTGGGGTGTTAGTTGGAAACATTTAGATATGATTATACCCCTAAAATGCATCCATGAAATTTCAGAGTTCATGACCCAACGTGGCATCGATCAGTGCGTCTATGCTAGGGAGAGAGAACGGGTCTTTCGGACAAGCCTTGTTAAGATTTGTGAAGTCTATGCACATTCTTCACTTACCATTAGCTTTCTATACCATCACCACATTTGCTAACCACTCTGGGTAGTTAACTTCTTGGATGAAGCATGCAGCTAGGAGTTTGTCGAATTTTTCTTTGATTGCATGGAGCCTATCTGGAGCAAATTTGCAGCATCGTTGCTGAATGAGCTTGGCATCCAGACTCACACTAAGATAATGCATGATTAGGTCTCCGAAAATTCCTGGCATGATGGCTGCGGTCCAAGCAAACAAGTCTTGATTTTCTTTATACAGGCAATGAGACGCTCCTTGAGCTGGAGAGGAAGGGTTTTGCTGACGCAAAAACTCTTGATCTGTCCCGCTTGAGAAAAAAAATCTCTTCTAATTCATCCACGGGGTCTAAGTTTGTATGACCTCTTAAAGGCGGGAGTTCGATGGCATCAAGTGGAAGAACTGAGACGCCTATGGTGGCAGTGTAACATGCTCGCACTGCCTCTTGGCTCCCCACAACTTGGTCTATGCCTTCTACTGCTGGAAACTTCATCTTTATGTAAAATACGAAGGCAACTGCATGGAAAGCTACTAGGACTGGGTGACCAAATATGGCATTGTACGCAGCTTTGATGTCGACTACCATGAAGTCTAATGCTTCGTTCGAGTTGCTCGGGTTTTTTCTGCCGTCATGTCAAGTGTGATGATTCCTTCAACTTGGACGGGTGTGCCTGAGAAGCCATGGAGTGTGTAACTGGATGGCTTGAGTTGGTCTCGTGAGAGCTTGAGAGCATCGAATGTGGCTATGAAGATGATATTTACTGAGCTACTGTTATCTACAAGGATGCGTTGCACCTCATGATTTTCCATGCAAAGATTAATAACCAGCACGTCGCAATGAGGTGTTTTGATGCCTTCGAGGTCTTTATCGAAGAATGATACAAAGAGGCCCAAACTCTTTGCAGACGGAGCATTACGTACTGAATTAACTTCCCTCACGAAGGCTTTGCCGGAAGAGTTAGAATCTCCCTCCATTGGACATTGGACCTCCTGAATAGTGTGGAGAATGGCCTTGTGTTCAGAGTCTTGCAATTCTGATGACCTCTCTTGGCGCTTATTAGCCCCCGGGCCAGAAGGATTTCAGCATTGTAATCTTTCTGGACGAATTTGGAGAGATAGCCCCTACAAATCAGACCTTTAAGTTCCTTAAGTGCTCAGCAGTCGTTGGTGGTGTGTCCATGGTCCTTGTGAAATGCACACCACTTATTTCTATCTTTCTAACTGTTGTCATCTTGGGAGGAAAGCGGACTATCTCATCCTTTTCAACTACCATGAGGATGACAAACACACTTCCATTCATGGGAGTGAACTTGTTGAAGCGGGGTGTTGGAGGAGGACGGCGTTGACCTGCACCAACTTTCTAGAACTTTTTGGATGCTTCCTCGCTTGCATTCTTCTGTTTGTTACCGAAAGGTAAATCTTTCTTGCCTTGTGGATTGAGAGCTTCCTCGACTCCAATGTATTTTTCGCACCTTTCTAGGAGCTCAGTAATATCTTTAGAAGGCTTCTTTGTGAGGGAAGCTTTTAGTTCTTTATGAGTGACATGGGTGGAAAGCTACAGCCGTCACTAATGAGTCCAAGAAAGAAAATGACCTGGCTTTGGCTGTGAAGTGTTTGACAAAAGTCATTCAACAATTCCCCTTCCTTTTGCTTTAGTTCCAATACGGAGGCACTTATTTTTTCAGCCTTACGGTTGGTAACAAAGTGCGCTATGAAGATCTCATCGAGCTGGTTGAAGTAGAATATTGACACTGGAGTAAGGTGGGAGTACCATTCTCTTGTAGATCATTTCAAAGTTGCAGGAAATGTTCGACACATGAGTGCATCGGTGGTATTGTAGACCATCATGAGGGTCTTGAAACTCTCGATTTGGTCAGTCGGGTCTGGTTCCCCACCGTATGATTCGAATTGAGGAGCTTTGAAGTCCTTTGGGATGGGTGCATTGAGGATGGTTTTGCTGAAATGAGGTCGACTGGGGCTGTAGGCCCTGCTGAAGTGGTTCACCTCATTTTTCATCTGTTCAAGATAATCTTCCACCTCTCGGATATGGCGAAGGACTTAGTCAGCCTTCCCCTTAGATCCAGTTGAATCGCCGGTTTCTTCTTTGGAGGGCTGACCCTGGTCTTGACTACCTTGGATAGCTCGGAGGATGTCGAGCTTGAACTTTTCTAATTTGGCCTTAGTGTCCAGGGCATGTTTCTCTTTGTTCCACTCAAGAAGCTTTCGACTCTCATGAGTCGGGCTTCTTTTTGCAGTCCGCTCCCTGTGTGAGGAGGAATGCCTTGATCTCTGTCTAGAAGAGTTGCTTCTCTGATTTACCTGATGTTCTGAGCGGGAGGCCTCAGTTCGGGCATGCCTCAGTTCCTTGTTGCCGGGTGCTGATGATTTAGTGGAGATCTCTAGATCCCCGGGGCCTCATGAGGCCATTGAATCAGTTGAAGCATTTATGGACTGAGATATGGTCGTGTAGAGGGTGCTGTTCATGTCGGCTTTGTCGAGAGCCTCCCGATGCCTCTCCGTTGATAGGAGCTTGACTAGGCTGTTGGGGATGCTTTTGAGGAGGAATTGATCTTCCACAGGAAGAGCTAGTTGGCGAAGATAGTTGGTGCGACGGCTTGAGGCCATCGCTCTGCCTCTTAGTCTTGGTAGCATGACGGTAAGTTTGATCTATGTAGTTTCCCACAGATAGCGCCAATCTGTTGCTATTTATTTTGGTGTGAGAGAAATAGATAGTGAGTTTATATTTGATGGAAACTACTAAAGATCTGACCATTGATCGTTGCCATAAAAAGTGGTTAGTGTAACGCCCCGAATTCCAAATAAGACCGAATTCGAAGTTCCACCGGATCTTTACACTTCACTTCGTACAATTTCATAAGGAAATTTGAACTTTTTATCATACATCAGAGTTCTTTACAATTATTACACAACGGAAGATAAAATGAAGTACAACAATGAAAATAATATACAACTTGCAACATTTTTAACATGTACTTAATCAACAGCATCATATCAACTTTATATCTTCATGGATAATCCAATTCCTGCACATAAAACTGTGGGCACGTTAGTTTCTTACAACCGACGAAAATTTTACACACGGTTATCCTCTCTATTCTGAAAATATAACGATCTTAATACTTTAACAAACTACAAACTTGAATGCAAATAAAGTGTTAAATGTGATTACTCTAAACATGTAAGTGTATTCCATGCCTTAAAGCCTAATGTAGATATTTTATACTAAGATGACACTAATGCATACTTGTTCGGATTCTATGTATCCCATACTACATAGGTCCGAGGGCAAACACCTACGTACTTCACATTAAAGGGTTCAATCCCTCTCCATGAAAACTACCCAGTAATAAAGCAAGGTTTAGGTCATTCCACGAGTACGGATCCCAGTCCCGTAGTCCACCGCCCGACTGTTTTAACAGACTCCTCATCGTGCGAACATCTCGCAAGTGTCCCTCTAGCCCCGGTATACATATATACATTGGAGTACGGCAAACTATCCTCCCGACTACGCATTATCCCGGATTTAAAATAAAAGCTCGTCTCCCACGAAGCAACCACCCGAAATCCACCGCCCGACTGGGTCTATAGTCTCGGAATCCACTACCCGACTATATAGAGTGCCCCACTTACGTTTGCCTAAGTTTTACTACATCTCACTTATGTGCCTACTTCTTAAGTTCAAGACATGAATAAACCATCATACCTAGAGTTAGTCTCACCCCCTACCGGACTTAATAACAAATACCGAGATAGCTCCATGGCATATCTCAAAAATATAACTCAAATCTTTTACTTCAACAATGCCGGTACCCGAGGTCTTACTAAACTCTAGATCACAACCTTTCATGTACAAGAATCTATGGGTACTCATACCCTTCAATAATTATGTATTAAACTCAAAGTATTCTTATCTGCAACTTATTCACAATTCGATCAATGTCTTATCTTAAGATTACTCATGATTCATTTATTCATTCTCAATTCAAAATAAAACAATATCTCTTTTCATGAACATAGATTCATCCACTTTAAGTCTCAATAGAAATTTAAACTCATATGATATATATGAACCACATCAAGTATTTCTTACATCAAATAAGTGTATAATCTCGTCAAGAGAAAATCCATAACAATATTTTACTCTTCTTCACAAACTAACAGTCCTATTCTCAAATAATTAATTCTGAAGTCATCAATTTATTTTCTATCTCAATTCCACTTTAACATCTCAAAATATACATGAAAATTTCTAAAATTATTTTTAGTAAATTCTATATCACTTTATAGGAATATTAGAATTTTTCCCCAAATTTTCTTTGCATGAAAACTCACTTAAAAATCCAAAAAAAAAAAAAACAAAGTGGCGCCGACAGGTTTCGAACCAGGTAGCCCTACCCCCGACCACAACATTAACCGCCTTAAGGATCCCCCACTAACCAGGAAGTCCAATAGACTTCTCTGTCATAATGACAGTTCAAAAATCCCAATTACCGACTCTTCGGCTTTGGATTTTATTAAATGAAAACAAAATAAAATGTGTCTAATAAGTTTCAAACCCATGACCTCCCAACCAACACAGCGACTTATGGTGCCCCGACTAACCAATAAGTCCAAGTGCAATTACTGATTAGGAATCACATTAATTTAGTTTTGTTCATACGATACAGTAACTGGTTTATTTCACAAAAATTCGAACATATGATTGATCTAATCTTTTTAATAGACTAAAATTTTCTCATTCATTCTGAGTTTACTTGAAATCAGTAATTCACAAATTTTCCAAACTTATATTTTTGACATATTTCAAGTTATTTCCTCTATTTAATAAAAATAAATTTTATTTCTTCATTTTAATCAAAATAGCACATTGTATCTCTTACAAACACTTAAATGAATTTAAGTGTATCAAATTAACTTTACTAAAATTCATTTTAAACCACAAGAGAAGATCTCAACAATTTTTCATATAATTTTATATTTCGATATTTGTAAATTAGCATGCATATTTGTTTATGGCGATAACTCATTATTTCTTTTTCTCATTTCTAACTAACATGATAATCTTAGTCATAACAAAATTTTACTACTATTCATAGCACATACAATAGCATGGATTCTATTCTTAATTTAACACATCAAATTTAATCTATACTAATCATTAATCATTTCTAGCATGCATGTCTTATATTCTAGAAAGTATAAGATCACCCACCCAAGGAAATTAAATTCCTAGCAATCGCACTCCTAGAACGAGGGCTCCTAGAAACTCCGCTTCGCCTCCTCGAACCCGCGTGCAAGAAAAAGCTCCCCAACTCTCCAATCGACCAAGTAACAGCAAGTACACCTCCGTCTTATTCGGCAGAGCAAACCGCAAGTACATCTACATCTTCTTACTATGAACATATATATATATATATATATATATATATATATATATATATATATATATATATATATATTGTGTGAGGAGATTTTTAAGTGGAGAACCAAAAATAGGGAAGGCTCTGGATTTGGCTGTAGCTTTCGGCAGAGCAAAAATGAAGAGGGGATGAGGAAATGTGAAGGAGTTTAGAGGCATTATATAAGGGAATTCAATTAAACATATATTAATGTAATTGATCTATTAATTATCCACTTAAACAATTAATCACCACTCACCTCTTCCTCTCCCATAACCCCCGGCCAACTCTCTCTCTTCCATAACCTGCCAAAGTCTTTTGGAGTGCACACACGTGCATGTGTTGTGCACTAGTGCACGCACTTTTCCTTCAATTAATTATTTTTATTTAAATTAAAACATAGGTTATATATATATATATATATATATATATATATATATATATATATATATTATGTATGTAAAAATTAATTTAATTAAAAATTATAATTTTTCATGCACAAATAAAATAAATTCACACACTCCAAAATTTTATTTTGAAAACGAATATGCTTACATACGCGTGCCGAAACACGTGCATCGCATGTAAAATATCAAAAATGCGAAATCAACTTTATCAATGGAAAATTATTAAAATATAATTGAAAACAACATAAGAAAAATATATTTACTAATTTTATATATTTCACGATATAATCACTACGTACATGGAACACACGTGCATTACACGTACAAAATTATTTTAATCAAAATGGTGCAAAATGAACTTCCGTTTATAAAACGAGTTCGAACATGTAAAATAAATAATCAATAGACATAAAAGTATCACACGTAGCGGTGAAAAAATACGTAATCGATACATGTATTACAAACATGTAAAAGCACGTAAAAAAACAAAGATTGAAATATTATATTTTTGTTGACTCAAAATAGGGTAAAAATCAATACAGGAAATGCATAAATAGTCGGTAATCAAAATACATAGTGAAAACACGTTACAAAATACACGTGCATAACACATGAGGGCAAAATTGTCATTTTCAATTTTGCGGGGTGTTACAGTTAGAGCTCCCGAGATTAGATCTGGATTTTTGATTGAACACCGTGATCTGAATTCGACGGTTGCTGAAACGGTCGATGGACCTGCAAAAAGCTGAAAACACCGGGGATGGTCTTGACGACCAACCCTCCGACGCTCAAGTCAGAATCGGAGAGAGAAAGAGAGTTTGAGAGAGAAATTGCCCATTACCTTCTGACTGAGGATGGGGGAGGGTATTTATAGGCCTGAGAAATAGTCCATTAGATCGACTATGAATTCCTTATCTCCTATTTGACTCTCCCACTCAAGAGATAAGCTCTCCTGTTTGGGGATAAGATATTTGACTAACAGCCTTCATTGTCTGGGTCTCTCTTATTGGGCCAAATCTGTCACTTTTTATGGGTTTGAAAGAGGCCCATGACTTGTAGAGGAGCCTAGTGAAGGTCTGGATCTGTTAATGGGGCTGTTATGATTAATTTGCCTGCAGAAGCTTTGAGATCTCTACTGGAATCGTATGACCCTGATTTGCTGTGATTTTTACCATTATCAGGTGAGAAGCTCACCACCTTCCAGTTTTTTATTTGAAAATTTTCTAGGAATTTTTTGTTCAATATTGAGGCTCTCAAATATGTGACATTTTATTACTTAATATGAAGAAAAAAGAGTTATTAACAGATGACAAGGACAAGCTCATAGTTTCTTCCTGTAACCAAACAAGTAAAACATGTCTCAGTTCCCATGTATCAATTTTTGAGTTCTAATTGCATAATAGTTCACCAACGAGATGCAAAGCAATAGAATCAAAAGCCAACACAAGAACACATGAGATTTTTTTGGTTCACCTAATGCGATGACTACTTCCTCACACAAAGGCACTCATGTGATTTTCATTATAAATATGAAGAAACAAGTTTACAATCTCATTAGATCTCACCACCAAGGTGTAGGATTTTTCTTCTCCCAAGAATGGTTGTTATATCTCTCTTTCTCTCTTGGAATTATCACTTGTTAACCCTAATAATCGTACACCACACATATATATAGGATTACAAAAGATTAGATCTCAACCATTAATCAAACAGTATCACGCATTTGGATGGTTGACTGCAATTGTCCTTTGAACCAATAGAGAGTGATACGATCAACTACACAATTCTCAGGTTAAGAGTCTGTGTATGTCGGTCGACTGCATAACATATGGTCAACCGCATATTGCAGACTGCTACTGTTAAGATGCTTTCTCGCTCTGACTTGCTCTCACTTATATGTTTCTTCTTGTCAATCTTCTTCAACCCACTATCGTGTATTGAATCCATCAATCCCAACAATCTCCCACTTGGAAACATATACACGAAGTCTCTAACATGTTCTTCATTCTTCCATTGGCCTAGTCTAGGCTTGTTCCTCTATGAGTCTCAGCAACTATTAACTTGGAGACAATTCAATAGCAATATAGCAGAACTAATGCTTCCTGCTGTCCACTACCTCCGTGAGCATGTTCGCTAGATTCTTAGTGCCAAGAATCTTTGATAGATTCAACCATTTCTTTTCAATTTTCATTCTAATAAAATGATATCTCATCTAAATGTGTTGAGTTCTAGAGTGATATGCCAATTTTTTCACAAAGAAAACTGCAATTTGATTGTCACGCCATAGCTCTCCTATGGGTTGCTTTATGCACGACTGTTTCATAAACTCCAAAATCCACAACATGTATTTTGCTGCCTCTGTGAGTGCTATATACTCTGACTCCATGATTGATTGTGCGACAAGCTTTTGTAGCTGTGAAGCCCAACTAAGAATTGTACCTCGAACTGTAAAAACTATCCTGTAATACTTCTGCAACTATCACGATAGCCCAAAATATTCGCATCCACATAACCATGTTCATGCAAAGAATCTCCCCCAAAATAAAGAGAGTGATATATTGTACCTGCAAGATACCTGAGAATCCACTTCACTGCATCTCAATGTTGTTTACCTGAATTCTTTATGTAACGGCTGACAACCCCCACTGCTAGTCCGGTGTCTGGTCTTGTGGACATCATCAAATACATCAATCACCCAACGACTGAGGCATAAGGAACTACAGCCATTTCCTTCATCTCTGGCTCTATTGTCGGACAAAAATTTGTAAATAACTTGAAGTGTCCGACCTAGGGACAGGTGACTAGCCTTGCGCTATCCATATTGAATCTTTTCAACACCTTCTTCACGTAGCCTTCTTGTGATAACCAAAGCTTCTTGCTTTTCCTGTCTACTAATCTTTATACCGAGGATTTGCTTTTGCTTCACCCAAGTCCTTCATCGAAAACTCCCAAGCTAGCACCTTTTTTTCATCCTTGATCTTCTTCATACATGAACCTGCTAACAACATGTCATCCACATACAATGCCAAGGTAACTATGACATTGCCGTCATATCGATGAACATATACATAATGATCCGTTTCGCATCTCTGGAAACCATTTCCTCTCATAAAGCAGTCAAACTTCAAATACCATTATCGTGGTACTTGTTTGAGCCCGTAAAAGACTCGTTTTCAGTCGACACACAAAGTCTTCTTTCCCTTTTTGCTTCAAAACCTGTGAGTTACCTCATATATAGCTCTTCTTCAACATCACCATGGAGAAATGCTATTTTCACATCCAAATGTTCTAAGTGTAAGTCTTCAACTACCACAATACTAAGCAGAACTCTGACTGAAGCCATCTTCACTTCCGGTGCAAAGATTTCACTGTAGTTGACACATTCCTTTTGAGAGAACTTTTTCACAACAAGCTTCGCCTTATACCTTTTACTTCCATCTACCTCATCCTTGACTTTGAAAATCCATTTGCTCATAAGAGCACGTTTCTCTGAAGGTAACTTGGTTAACTTCCAAATTTGGTTATGTTCCAAAGAGTTCATCTCGTCTCTCATGGTTGACTCCCACTGAATTCAACTATTATCTGTCAAAGCATCCATGAGTCTCTGGCTCTCCTGAATCCGTGTACAGAACATGCTCTTGAGCTAAACTAGCTGATAGATCAAATATCTTTGATAGCATTCTTTCTCGTGTCAATCTTATCAATGTGGGTACTGGTTCACCGACCGGTTAAGGATCCCTGAAATTCTCTAGCTGTACCTATTCATCTTGGATATCCTGCTCATTCCTAGCAGGCTCTTCATGAGCCTCCTGCACTACCTGTGTTACCTGTACCTGATGCTGCAATGTAGGGCCCCCACCATTTGGGCCGCCTTCAGAGTTTGAATCTGAACTTAAATCTGACTCTGTACCAGTTGTACTATTTTGACCTGTGTATCTGTCCTTATACAAGACATCTTCATTGAACACTACATTCCTGCTGTGAATGACCTTGTTTTCTACAAAATTTCAAAGTTAGTAACCAAACTCATCGCCGCCGTAGCCAATGAATACACACTTTCTAGATTTCGAATTTAGTTTATTTCTTTCTTCGCCGTCGATTAGATAATATGCAATACAACAAAAAACTTTCAAATGCGATTGTTGACATGTTTACCTGAAGATAGTTCTTACGGAATGGCCCCGTCAGGGGTACTAGACTGGCAATGATTAATCAAGTACATTGTTGTATCTACTGTAGCTACCCAAAGATGAACTGGAAGATGCGCATGAAGTCTCATGCAACTCTCCCTTTCATGTATTATGCAGTTCAGTCTTTCTGCTAACCCATTCTCCTGTGGAGTCCTAGACACTGTCCCGATTCATTGGATACCTTCCTTTGACATATAGTCAATACACTCTTCACTTGTGTACTTACCGCCATTGTTTGACTTTAATGCTTTCACCTTGCAACCCGTCTCATTCTCATCCCTGACCTTCCAAGCTTTGCATGCTTCAAACACCTTTGATTTCTCAAAAATTGAATGAACCCAAAATTTTTTTGTAGCATCGTCGATGAATGTGACGAAGTATCTTTCACCACCATATGAGAATTCCTGAGCCGGACCCCACACATCTGTATGTACCAACTCTATCTTCCTATGCTTTTTCTTACTCTCATTCAACTGAAAGCTAAATGTCTTCTGTTTGCTAGTCACACAATTTTCACAAAAATCCATCTCAACATTCTTAATCCCCGACAAAAGATCCCTAGAACAAAGCTCTGTGACACCATTTTCACCAAAATGACCCAACCTGACATGTCATAGAATTGAAGAACTACATGTCGATGTTATATCAATGATATCACCTGAATCACCTCATCTGAGTAAGTACAACATGTCTGTAACACCCAGAATTCCAAAATACAAATGAATTCTAGTTCCACAGGATCTTTACACTTCTTTTGTATAATTTTACAAGGAAATAAAAACTTTTCTTTCATCAGCGTTACATTTACACTTGTACATTATCACAGCGGAAGCAATATTACAATAAATTACATGAAACAATATTTAACTCAATCCTGCGCAGCATGTATGCTTCAATTGTCAATCAACTTTACCCTGCATATAAAACTGTGGGCACATCAGTTCATTCAACTGACGAAATATTATACACGGCCATCCTCTCCATGTCGAAAACAGTATAACGATTCTCATTTCTTAACAAATCACAAACTCGTCGCAAACAGAACTAAAGGGACTATCCTATTGTTGTCGTGTTGTGAATGTCCACTTAGTCCTTAATGCAATTATTTATATTATATGACACTAATGCGCACTTGTTCGGATTCTATGCATCCCATACTATATAGGTCCGAGGGCAAACCCTAAATCGTACTTCATCTTGTAGGGTTCAATCCCTCGCCATGACTTAATCTACTACTGTAACTACGGTAAGTATCCTAGATGTTTTCTGACCTACGAACTCATGTTTAGGCGCCCTGGAGGGAATCCCAATGTACTGACACATGACTCATCATGCAGGCATCCTGTGGTAATTTAGCTCCTACAATAGACATGACACCACCCGCAGTCGTTAAACACCCCACGAGCGTCGCCACCGGGACGGTACTCTGGAGCAGTATCCACGCCCTATCATGACTCATCATGGGACATCCTGTGAATACTCTCACGCCGCCAATCCAATGACCCTCATACTCAATGTTTTTCTCTTACTTTCATCACATCATCACTATGTATCTAATCCTTAGTTTAAGTGAATCATGAATAAAATCAATCTCTTAGAATGTAGCACTCTCATTATACCGGTCTTTATTCATTCAGTTTCATATAACCCAACCTTGGTCTTCTCATTTCAAAATATCATTTCACAATTCTTTCATTGCCGGTATATGGCTTGGCTATACCCTAATTCTCAATTTCAACTCATAATTACAATGTCATGCTCATAAGATCTTTTCATGATTAATCACCATTTATGTTTCAAAAGCATAGTATTCATGCATTCACATCTTTCATAATTCATCACAGTCAATAATTCAATGCATAGATACGTGAAAACTGAAATTCTTCTAACATGTCATATTCACTAGTTTATAAGCTCTCATAATTCTATTTCAATCCATACCAATTCCACAGTTCACATTTTCAATTATTTCACAATCTCACACCTTTTCAAATTTCTCATTACCAAGATCTCAGTTTAAACTCCTTAAACAATCCCTTCAATTTCCTTTATATAAAAGTTAATAATCAAAATAAGTTCCTCTTTGTAAAAAAAAAACTGTCTCAAATCTCATTTATACTAAGATATAGGTCATAGAAATTATCTCACAAAGAAAATACAGATTTACCTAAAACTTCGGGGAAGTCGACTGTCACAGATCGCCAGTCGGCTGTTCTACAATGTTTTTAAACTCAAAAATAAAAATGTTCAGGGCAGTCGACTGTTAACCATGACCAGTCGGCTGTTCTGCGAGTTTCTAAAGCTCGAGAATAAAATACTCAGAGGAGTCGACTGCCTTATATGGACAGTCGGCTCTTCCGCTAAGATTTTTAAACAAAAAATAAATAAACGATCAGGTCAGTCGACTGTTAAATGTGATCGGTCGGCTGCTCTGTGATGTTTTTCAAGTCTAAAAATATATTTTCTTCTCTTTTTGAAATGTAACTTTCCAGATCACAATCTAATAAAAAAAGTTACAGTAAACCCGTATTTCACAATGATCATTTGCTTTATAAGAACTTATGTTTTATTAACTAATTACACGTGATGCATTCGATCATTTGTTTGCAAAAATACATTCTTTTTCATTTATTCTAATGGCATAAATAGCAATAGAAAATTTCATGACATCTATTACCAACCATTTCTTAATAATTTATTCTATCAATTTATCTTTAACACACCATTCTACTTTAGCACTTTAATCCATAAACATGATGTTAGTCTTTTACTAGTTAAACCATATAGTTAACATTTAGGACATATTTTGCATACTAACATTAGAAATAACGAGAACATTCACTTTACTCATAATTAATAAATATAGTAATCAATCAACACATATTTGCTAATTTCTCAATTCCCTTCTATTTAGGCAAGCATGCATTTAATTTCAACTAGTAATTCATAATAACAATTCAATTTCACTCCCTAGCATGATTTCTACTTTAGAAGTCATGAGAAACAACCACCTTTTGAAAAAAACCCAATTAAGAAAATCCCCTAGAGCCTCCTAGATTGCGAGCGAGTGCCTTCAACTCCTAGATTGCAGTGCAACGAACTCCTTTTCCTTGCTCCTTGCCCAAAACCGAGAGCTTCTTCTTGTAGGGATGGCCGGCCTCCAATGGGGGAACACTCACACCCAACTCACACTAATATAAATCTCCTATATAATTGTTCTCTTCTTTCAATAGATTACTAATGTAAAATACAAACAAATAGGAAGGGTATTTATACTAATTTTAGAGTAGATTGAAGGGCTAGGATTCGATGGATGGTTATAAAATGAAGGGCTAGGATAGGAGTAGGAGTTATATCAACCACCCACACACAAATAAATACCCATGAACACAACCCACTCTCCCATTCCTTCCAATGCACAATCGGCACAAAATAAAGTGTGCATTGCACACTACGTGTTTCGCATGTGCCACCTAGTACCCCTATTTAAAAGTTGTACAGTTTAATTAATCAAAATGTTCACCAATTATCTCTACATGACAAGTGTGACCATTTAATTAATTAATTAGATTGGTGGGCTTCATAAATAGTGGGCTTATGCTTGTGGGCCAAGACAACAAATTAATAATTAATTAAAGTGGGCTAAAACAATTAATTAGTGTTTTAGGCTTTTAGAAAAATAAAGGAAAATAATTGTTCATACTAAAATGAGATTTCATATAAAATAAATAAATAATATACACATGAAGTTTGCACGTGCACAACACGTGAAAAATAATATTTTTATTAAAATGAAGTTTTAGGGTATTACAACACTCCCTCCTTAGAATAGTTCCGTCCCCGGAACTACAATTAAAGAGTGAGAAAACAAAACACAAAAAGAAAATTAAATAAAAAGCTCAGGATGATCCTTCATCATCCTCTCCTCAGATTCCCAAGTAGCCTCTTCAACCAACTGGTTTCTCCAGACTACCTTGACCATCGGTATCGTCTTTTTCCTCAAGATTTTCTCTCGACGATCAACAATCTCAACTGGAAACTCAATGTAACTTAGATCCAGTTGCTAATCTTCTGGCACTTCGGGCAAATGATGACTTGGATCTGGAATGTAACCTCTC
The DNA here is from genome assembly GCA_017893485.1 of Hemerocallis citrina. NCBI lineage: Eukaryota > Viridiplantae > Streptophyta > Magnoliopsida > Asparagales > Asphodelaceae > Hemerocallis > Hemerocallis citrina. The sequence goes on along the minus strand of CM030366.1, from coordinate 76,477,925 downwards.
AGCATAGACACATGAAAGACATTGTGCATCTGAGACAACTCTTCCGGTAACTCAAGCCGGTAAGCAGCTTTCCGGATCCTTTTCAATATCTTATATGGGCCTATGAACCTCGGGGCTAACTTTCCACCTTTGCCGAATCAAATCACACCTTTGCTGAGCGATACCTTCAGAAAGACAAAGTCTCCAACCTCAAACTCAAGGTTCCTTCTCCGATTGTCTGCATAACTCTTCTGCCTACTCTGAGCATCCACCAACCTCTTCCTGATCTAATCAGTGTTTCCAGAGTTCTGTTGCACAATCTCAGGCCCAAACATCTGTCGCTCTCCAACTTCGAACCAACAGACAGGCATCCTGCACTTCCTGCCATACAGAGCTTCATACACCGCCATCCCAATGCTAGTCTGAAAACTGTTGTTGTAGGCAAACTCCACCAAAGGTAAATGCCTTTCCCAACTGCCTCCAAAGTCTAGTTCACAACACCGAAGCATGTCCTCAAGAATACGGTTGACTCTCTCAGTCTGCCCATCGGTCTGGGGATGAAAAGCAATGCTGAAATCCGTCTTGGTACCTAAAGCTGTCTGAAGACTCCTCCAGAAATGCGAAGTAAACCGTGTATCCCGATCAGACACAATGGTCAATGGAACGCCATGAAACCTGACGATCTCACCAACATACCTCTCAGCCAACTTGTCCATTGAAGCAGTGAGTTTCATCGCCAAGAAGTGAGCAAACTTGGTTAGTCGATCGACTATGACCCAAATTGCATCATTGCCTTTAGGACTCTTGGGTAATCCCGTGATAAAATCCATACTGATGTTATTCCATTTCCATTCCGGAATAGGTAACAACTGTAATAGACCTCAAGGTTTCTGATTCTCAGCTTTGACTAGTTGACAAATCTTACACCTCCACACAAATTCAGCCACATCCTGTTTCAAACCTGACCACCAGAAATGTTGTTTAATGTCCCTATACATCTTGGTACTCCCAGGGTGTACAGACAAAAGAGTAGCATGTGCCTCGTAAAGAATACTCTCTTTCAAGTCCGACTGATCCGGAACACATAGCCTCTCACCAAACCACAGCACTTCATCCCTGATTTGAAATTCGGACAACTTGCCAGCACCAACCTGCTCCTGAAGCTTCCTCAAAACTGCCGCCAGATGCTCCATGTGCTCCTCCTCCGATTTGGAGTACACGAGAATATCGTCGATAAACACCACAACGAAAGAATCAATGAACGGCCTCAGAACTCTATTCATCATGTCCATGAAGATTGCAGGCGCATTCGTCACTCCAAATGGCATAACCAAGAATTCGTAATGCCCGTGTCGAGTTCTGAATGCAGTCTTATGCACATCTTCAGCTTTCACCCGAACTTGATGATATCCTGATCGAAGATCTATTTTGGAGAAAACAGCTGCTCCTTGTAGACGATCGAACAAGTCATCAATTCTTGGAATCGGATAATTATTCTGAATAGTGACCTTATTCAGCTATCGGTAATCGATGCACATCCTCATCGAACCATCCTTCTTCTTTACCAAAAGCACCAGCGCTCCCCAAGGTGACGCACTCGGTTGAATAAAGCCTATCTCCAACAGTTTCTCAATCTGCCATTTTACCTCATCCCATTCCACAGGTGCCTCCTATACGGTGCCTTGAAAATAGGTGCACTTCCTGGTTGAATAGTGATGCTGAACTCCACATCACGATGCGGGGTTAACCCACGCAAATCTTCCAAGAACACAGTCGGATGATCTCGAACCACAGGAATCAGCTACACCTCTGCAGGAATCCCCCTCTTCTGGCTGATAGCAGCAACCAAATCTGAACATCTCCTCTTCCCTTGGAAAGTGACTTCAGGTCCTCCTGGAGCCTTTACTGTTACTGTCTTGGTCTTACATTCGATGTTCGCACTGTACACCGACATCCAATCAATGCCAATGATAACAACGACTCCCAAAACATTCAGCTCGATCAGGTCGATCCCGAAAATTCGATCTCCAATCATGATCTCGCAGTCAGCATAGTACCGATCAGTGGTTAGAGTTTCCCCCTGACAGAGTAGCTACCGCTAAAACCTTGCCTGGAAAAATCTTCGGTTCAACTCCCAACACTTTAGCAAATTTAGGTGATACAAAAGTATGAGAAGACCCAGTATCGAACAAAACAACAGCTTTCTTTCCATTCAAAATAAGTTCTCCTGTTACATAATACACACTCATTACGTAACAGTTCACTAATTAACGGGAAAAGAGAATCAACAGAAAAAACTCCTAAACATCCTTTCTCGTACCAGTGATGACGTGATCCAGCACATCAACGTCAGCTTCAGTCAAGGCAAATACTCCCCCCTGCTGGTACGGCTTCTTCCCGGTCTACTGAGTTGGTTCGTTACGGAGGACATCTTGCAGTTTGGAGCAATGAGACTTGTAGTGGCTTGTCTCTCCACAGTTGAAACAAGTCACTGGAGGTCTCACCCAAGTATTCCCGGGTCTTCCTGCCACTTGAACCGCATTCGCACCCATAGGCTTGAACCTTTGAGCCGGTGGCTGTCCCCTGACACTTCCATCAACTGCAGGCCTCTTTCCCGCATTCCAGTTGTTCCTCCTATTCTGAACAGTGTGGAATTGCTCCATGTCAGCCTTCGTGGCTGCCGCTCGTTTGACCAGCTTGTCAAACCTCCTGATACCGAGGGGTATCATCCTGGACCTCAAGCTCGACCTCAAACCATGCTCGAACTTACGAGCCTTCTTCGCCTCATCCATCACCAATTCGAAAACATATCTCGAGAGTTGAGTAAATCTGGTCTCATACTCCCTAACCGACATGCCGCCCTGCTGCAGTGACAGAAACTCCATGGCCTTCTTCTCCTGGACGTCTGAAGGAAAGTAATGACTGCGGAATTCCTCCAAAAATTCCTCCCAGCCAAGAACAATACCTCCCATCGTCCGCTTCATCGATTGCCACCACACAGCCGCATCCTTCTCGAATTGCAGAGTCGCCAACTTCACCTTGCTGCCTTTTTGGGTCTCCACGACTTCAAAGATAGTCTCTACCAGACGGATCCAATTGTCAGCCACGTCAGGTTCCGACTTCCCCTCAAACACCAGTGGTTTCATCCGCTTGAACGATTCCACGAGTTTGATTGCTTCGTGTACTGGATTCACAGGCCCCCTTCCTTGGTTCTGATTCATGGCCACGGCATTGAGTGTCTGATAGACCCTCGCTAGTTCCGTTTTCAAGTCCAGACCTTCACTGTTACGAGCTCTTCTTCCAGCCATATTCTGATACAAAAGATCCATTAAATTCGAAGTATAAAACATGAACTTTTAAGTCAACTTTTCATTTCATTGAATTTCAAACTTTATACATTCGAATTTAAAATAATTCTGACATCAAAATAAAAACAGTAGATGACACAACGGTCTAACTCCTACGGTTCCTCTTGGCTTCACGAAGCTTTCCCCGTAGTTCTTTAACTTCTTCCTTCAGTACATCGGTCATGTTTTTCCTCTTCTCGAGTTCCCACACACGATGACTGAGAACTGCAAAATTATCCTTGCGCTTTGCCAACTGAGCCTCCAACAGTCCGACTCTCTCCTGCAGTGTTTCTACCTGCCTCTAAAGAGATATCACAAGACTACTTGGAACTGGTTCTTCTTCTTCGTCAGAAGAATCATCAGATGAATCCGGAGGTGGGGTGATATCTCGGGACTCAGGCCATTCCTCTTCTAGTTCTTCGGGATCTTCCTCGTCTGAATCAGCTTGCCCGGGGTAGTAATCTTCCTCAATGATGTGCCAGTGGTCATCTCTAGCTGGGTCGAAGTGGTCCGCCATCTTAAAGATAGAGAGGAAGAAGCATAAGTCATAGAGCAACACAAAATATAAGTGACTTACATTTAAATCTCTAGACTCGATACACACTCTAATGTCCACTTCTACGTTGTCGTTCTTTATAAATTTGTACTACTTAGAAGCGTGGCTCTGATACCACTCTGTAACACCCCGAATTCCAAAATACAACTGAATTCGAGTTCCACAAGATCTTTACACTTCTTTCGTACAATTTTACAAGGAAATAAAAAAATTTCTTTCATCAGAGTTACATTTACACTTGTACATTATCACAGCGGAAGCAATATTACAATAAATTACATGAAAGAATATTTAACTCAATCCTGCACAGCATGTATGCTTCAATTGTCAATCAACTTTATCCTGCATATAAAACTATGGGCACGTCAGTTCATTCAACTGACGAAATGTTATACACGGCCATCCTCTCTATGCCGGAAACAGTATAACGATTCTCATTTCTTAACAAATCACAAACTTGTCACAAACAGAACTAAAGGGACTATCCTATCGTTGTCGTGTTGTGAATGTCCACTTAGTCCTTAATGCAATTATTTATATTATATGACACTAATGCGCACTTGTTCGGATTCTATGCATCCCATACTATATAGGTCCGAGGGCAAGCCCTTAATCGTTCTTCATCTTGTAGGGTTCAATCCCTCGCCATGACTTAATCTACTACTGTAACTACGGTAAGTATCCTAGAAGTTTTCTGACCTACGAACTCATGTCTAGGCGCCCTGGAGGGAATCCCAATGCACTGACACATGACTCATCATATAGGCATCCTGTGGTAATTCAGCTCCTACCATAGACATGACACCACTCGCAATCATCAAACACCCCACGAGCATCGCCACCGGGACGGTACTCTGGAGCAGTATCCACGCCCTATCATGACTCATCATGGGACATCCTGTGAATACTCTCACACCGCCAATCCAATGGCCCTCATACTCAATATTTTTCTCTTACTTTCATCACATCTTCACTGTGCATCTAATCCTTAGTTTAATTGAATCACGAATAAAATCAATCTCTTAGAATGTAGCACTCCCATTATACCGGTCTTTATTCATTCAGTTTCATATGACTCAACCTTGGTCTTCTCATTTCAAAATATCATTTCACAATTCTTTCATTGCCGGTATATGGCTTGGCTATACCCTAATTCTCAATTTCAACTCATAATTACAATGTCATGCTCATAAGATTTTCATGATTAATCACCATTCATGTTTCAAAAGCATAGTATTCGTGCATTCACATCTTTCATAATTCATCACAGTCAATAATTCAATGCATAGATACTTGACAACTGAAATTCTTCTAACATGTCATATTCACTAGTTTATAAGCTCACATAATTCTATTTCAATCCATACCCATTCCAAAATTCACATTTTCAATTGTTTCACAATCTCACACCTTTTCAAATTTCTCATTACCAAGATCTCAGTTTAAACTCCTTAAACAGTCCCTTCAATTTCCTTTATATAAAAGTTAATAATCAAAATAAGTTACTCTTTGTAAAAAAAAACCGTCTCAAATCTCATTTATACTAAGACATAGGTAATAGAAATTATCTCACAAAAAAAATACAGATTTACCTAAAAGTTCGGGGAAGTCGACTGTCACAGATCGCCAGTCGGCTGTTCTACGATGTTTTTAAACTCAAAAATAAAAATGTACAAGGCAGTCGATTATTAACCATGACCAGTCGGCTGTTCTGCGAGTTTCTAAAGCTCGAGAATAAAATACTCAGAGGAGTCGACTGTCTTATATGGACAGTCGACTGTTCTGCTATGATTTTTAAACAAAAAATAAATAAACGATCAGGCCAGTCGACTGTTAAATGTGATCAGTCGGCTGCTCAGCGATGTTTTTCAAGTCTAAAAATATATTTTCTTCTCTTTTTGAAACGTAACTTTCCATATCACAATCTCCTAAAAAATTTACAGTAAACCCGTATTTCATAATGATCATTTGCTTTATAAGAACTTCTGTTTTATTAACTAATTACACGTGATGCATTCGATCATTTGTTTGCAAAAATACATTCTTTTTCATTTATTCTAATGGCATAAATAGCAATAGAAAATTTCATGACATTTATTACCAATCATTTCTTAATAATTTATTCTATCAATTCATCTTTAACACACCATTCTACTTTAGTACTTTAATCCATAAACATGATGTTAGTCTTTTACTAGTTAAACCACATAGTTCACATTTAGGACATATTTTGCATACTAACAATAGAAATAACGAGAACATTCACTTTACTCATAATTAATAAATATAGTAATCAATCAACACATATTTGCTAATTTCTCAATTCCCTTCTATTTAGGCAAGCATGCATTTCATTTCAACTAGTAATTCATAATAACAATTCAATTTCACTCCCTAGCATGATTTCTACTTTAGTAGTCATGAGAAACACCCACCTTTTGAAGAAAACCCAATTAAAAAAATCTCCTAGAGCCTCCTAGATTGCGAGAGAGTGTCTTCTCCTCCTAGATTGCAGTGCAACGAACTCCTTATCCTTGCTCCTTGCCAAAAACCGAGAGCTCCTTCTTGTAGGGATGGCCGGCCTCCAATGGGGGAACACTCACACTCAACTCACACTAATATAAATCTCCTATATATTTGTTCTCTTCTTTCAATAGATTACTAGTGTAAAATACAAACAAATAGGAGGGGTATTTATACTAATTTTAGAGTAGATTGGAGGACTAGGATTCGATGGATGGTTATAGAATGAAGGGCTAGGATAGGAGTAGGAGTTATATCAACCACCCACACACAAATAACTACCCATGCGCACAACCCACTCTCCCATTCCTTCCAATGCACAACCGGCCCAAAATAAAGTGTGCATTGCACACTACGTGCTTCGCACGTGCCACCTAGTACCCCTATTTAAAAGTTGTACAATTTAATTAATCAAAATGTTCACCAATTATCTCTACATGACAAGTGTGACTATTTAATTAATTAATTAGATTGGTGGGCTTCATAAATAGTGGGCTTAGGCTTGTGGGCCGAGACGACAAATTAATAATTAATTAAAGTGGGCTAAAACAATTAATTAGTGTTTTAGACTTTTAGAAAAATAAAGGAAAATAATTGTTCATACTAAAATGAGATTTCATATAAAATAAATAAATAATATACACATGAAGTTTGCACGTGCACAACACGTGAAAAATAATATTTTTATTAAAATGAAGTTTTAGGGTATTACAATGTCACCACACTCTCCTTTTGCCACCAACCTGGCACCTTAGTAACATTCCATTCTCCATGTCCAAAGGTTGTCATGAATCATTTTTTGTCTAATTTACTAGTCGAAATGAAATTCTTGCTAAAGCCTGGAATATGTCTTGTGTCATTCAAGACTAATTTGCTTGCCATTGTGAGGCTTCACTCTCATTGTACCTCTACCTGCAATTAGACATACTTTCCCATTACCAACTTTGACTGCGCCAAAATGACTTGTTCTGCAATCCTCAAAAGCATACCTCATGAGTGTACAATGATAAGAAGCACCCGAGTCTATACACCAATAATCTTGTATAATATTAAATCAAGCAGATAAACACAATTCATTTAAACGGGGTTCGATACTTACCACATTGGCTCCCTGCCTGCACTTTCTTATACTCTTCACATTGGTCTCTTCTATATCCCGGCTTCTTACAGTGCCAACACTCACCTTTGCAATGTCATGCTCTTGACTTGGACCTGTGATTCCTACTTTGTGACTTCCCTCTATTTTGCTTCTACCAAGGTTATCAACTGACAGCGCGATGTCATTAAGATGTGGCGTCGAACTCTCCACGTCTCTTTCTTCTCGCATTCTCATTCATGATGCTATTTATAACATCTTTCGAAGTTGTCACATCAGTCATTATGCTTATGAAAGTTTGTTCAATCGTGTCGTAACTATCGGGTGACTGTATAGTAATAGCAATGATTGTGCCCTTTCCTAAAACTTCAACCCCGAAGATTCCATCTGATTGTAAATCATACAGAAATTGTTGATGTGCTTCGCCACCGAACCCCTTTCTAACAACTTCAAGTTGAATAACTTCTTCAGGTGAAGTATCTGGGTTCCTGCATTTGGTTTCTCAAACATATCTGTCAAGATCTTCATTGCCTCCTTCACGGTCTTTACCTTCTTAATGTGAAATAGCGACATTATACTCAACAACAACTGAATCTGTCCAAGCGCTTTCTGATCTAATCTATTCCAAGCTGCCAACGCAACCAAATCTACCTCTGCTATTTCTGACTTCATGCCAAGCAGTTGATCATCTAGATTCTTCTGTCAGAGATACACTATCATCTGGATCTTCCACATTGTAAAATTTGTTCCATCAAACTCCTTGACTCTAATCTTGTCTTTCATCTCGATCAATGCTACCAACCTGGTGCTCTGATACCACTTTGTTGAGTTTTAACTGCGAAATAATTCACAAATGAATTGGAAAGCAATAGAATCAAAACCAAGAGAACAAAAGAAATCAAAAGTCAACACATAAGAACACACGAGATTTTTTTTCATGGTTCACCGAATGCAATAGCTACTTCCTAGCGCAGATACACTCCTGCGATTTCCACTAGAAATATGAAGAAACAAGTTTACAATCTCTCTAGATATCACCACGAAGATGTATGGTTTTTCTTTTCTCAAGAACGACTGTTAGATCTCTCTTTGTCTCTTGGAATTATCACTTAGTAACCCTAATAATCGTACACCATACATACATATAGGATTACAAAAAATTAGATCTCAACCATTGATCAAACAGCGTTGCGCGGTTGACTACACTTTAAATGGTCGACTGCAATTGTCCTTCGAATCAACAGAGAGCGCTACGGCCGACTGTGCGGTAGACTGCACAGCTATCAGGTTGAGAGTCTGTGCATGTCGGTCAAATGCACAATGTGCAGTCAACCGCATATTGCTGACTGCAGCTGCTTGCTTTCTCTGATTTGCTCCCACTTCGATGTTGCTTCTTGTGAATCTTCTTCAACCCATTGTCGTGTATTGGATCCACCAATCCTAACATCATTTGTATCAAAAGAGCAAGAGTTGAAAGCAATTATTAGCAACAAAATTTATCACTTTTTTCCTTGGTAATAATTTGAACGCGTAATTAGGTAGAGGATTGGATTGGACCTTTTTGTGTGTAAGTCTATTTTAGAAAGGATTAAAGTTATGATCAAGAATCTATGGAACATTAGAATGGCTTCCAAAGGAAGAGGCTTGGATTGGACCTTTTGCTTGTATGTTTTTTTAGAAAGAAGTAAGGGTACGATCAAGAATCCATGGAACCTTAGAATGGCTTCCAAGCCTCCCCTCAAACAAGAAAAAAGTTTTGATAGTAAACTTAATAACAAATAAATTAAAGGGGAATTAGTTTTATTGTCATCTCTCTTTCTCTCTCTTCCAACATATCGTAATCTCTACCTCAAGTCCTCAACCTCTAAAATTTGAGTGCTCTCTTCCTCTCTTACCAACATCTCTGATATCTTAGATATGAGGGAGGAGAAGGGTCTATTTATCCTTGTTACCCTTCCTCTCCTAGTTTTTCGTCACATCCAAATCAAAGGGTGCAAGGGTGAAGAGGATTTTGTCTTTGATTTATAGGCCCATAGTGGGGGTGCTTGGCAAATTTGTTGCCATGGTGGGGATAACAGACCGAATTTGTTGTTGTGGTGGGGATAACCAGTCAGTTCTTTTGTCGTGGTGGATGGATCTTGCAAGAATGAGTATTTAGGGCGTGGATTGTGATCCTCACTATAGATGTTTTGGTGTTTCTTTGAAGGGATAATGGTATTCACCATGGATTTCAAAGGTTCGGGGCATGGATAATATCTTTCTACCTTAATTTGAGTGTTGTTCGTCGATGTTGGTGCAACCAAGGAGGGCTAGGGTACTAGTTGGTGAAGCCCAAGATGCCGCACAAGTCGGATCAAATTGTTCAATGTTAGCGGAACCAATGAGGGTAGGCACTAAATCGGGAGTTCTGGTCAATGTTGGTGTAGCCATGGTGGCGAGGTAAGTGAATCAGATAAAATTCGGTGATGTTGGTGCAATTCATGAGACTTATGCACTAAATTAGGACAACTTGATCTATTTTGATGCAGCCAAGGAAGGTTAGGGCACTGAGTTGAGGGTAATTATTGGAGATTGGTGGATTAGTTGACGTGTAACCACGGTAGATTTTGGCGAAGTTCGACTCGCGTCTCGTGGTTGTAGCAATTTTCGTTCAGCTTGTAGGAGCTGCATAAAAACTGCAGACGATGCTAGCGATAGGTGTTGAGTTGTTTATGTGAGTCTTGGTGGAGTAGGAAATGAGCTACTCATCTCATCTTTCCAAGTTTTGCTTCGGGGAGGACATTCGATCTTCGAAGTTTGGAGTTTGATTTACTATGGTGTTGAAATAACCAAGAATGGTTGAGGGCTAAATCTTGGAAAATTAAATATGGGTGTGACTACAAACTACTTGTACTTGTTAATGTGTCAAAGATATATTTGGGTTTGGGCTTAGTTTATTGTACAAGGACTAAGCTTTGCATTGTATTCTTCAATGTACTTTGGTTATTTTGTTTTGTTGAATTTTAATTTTTTTAATGAAACACCGGAACTTTTAACCCCATGGTTTTAATAAAAAAAGAAAAAAAATTGGTCATCACATTGCGACCTTCTTTATTTCAACTCAATGAATTTAAACTTGTTTTTTATCTGTGATTATGTTATTTCCAAGTCATTGAAACTTGGTTGTTTGTTGTCAAAACTATGAGTGCTGACATGTCATTATTATCTAGCTAAGATGGTAAATCATTTCGGTCTAAATCTGGCGATCAATGTTGGGTTTATGTCTTGCATACTATATTGGATAAGAAGATGATAAGACGATAGAGGAATCGAGACGATCGAAGATGGAGTGGAAATAAGAAAAACAGCCAACAGCAGTAGTAGCAGGTGGAGTTGTGTTCGACCGTACTTGGGGTGCAGTCAACCGCCCTACTATGCAGGAATTTCCGAGAGGGGGATGGTCGACCGACCTTGTGGTGCGGTCGACCGAATGCAGTGCTGATGGATTATATGAGTCAGGTCTTGGTGATTCATGAGAAGCCGAACTTGCTCTTCAAGTCATATCGTACGGCTCTTATCGTAGGGTTATCTCTTTAGGAATATCCAATGGTTATTTTATCAAGATATCAAAGTAGGGTTTCTCTAGATCTCTATATATTGTTGTTATTGGCCTCCATTGAGAGCCAAGAGAGAAAGTACATAATTGAAAGAGAGATTGAGTGATTTTCTAATTGTAAACAACTAGTACTTGCTTGTGAGGCTTGAGAGAGGGTCATGGTGAGAATTGTAATATTCTTATATCTTCTCTAGTTGAATAACATCTCGGGTTTCTTCTCCCCTGGATTAAGGCGAAAGCCCCAACTGGGACAAACTTGTGTGTGCTTTGGTGTGTTTGGTATGATCTCATATGTGTTTGGTAGTTTGTGTTGATTGCATCGAATAACTCAACAAAATCCTCAGTCAGGTTTTCATAAGATATCCTAATAATTGATATCAGAGAAATCAGGTTCGTGTTTGCGTTCCTCGGAGGAGATGGCAGATCAAAAGACGAAGATCAAGCGGTTCAAAAGCAAAATCAACTTTGATCTCTTGAAGGTGGACATGCATTAAGCATCGGTTCAACATGACTTGGATCTAGTCCTAGAAGGAGATAAAGGGAGACCAATCGGCACAAAGCAGGAGAATTGAGAGGAGATCTATTCAGAAGCCTTGGGTTTAATCTGTATGTATTTGATGAGCGAAGTCATGTGTAGGAGTAGTGCGGCGAGTCTTTGGGAAAAATTCAGAACTGACTACTCGAGATCGTCATTACAGGGTCGGATGCATGAGAAAGATAATTTGTGGGATTTCTCAATGAAGGAAAGTACCGCTCTTCTAAATCATGTAGTGGAGTTCAATGTGAAGTTATCTGAACTGAGGGCATTCAACGCAGATGATGTAAAGGTTTCCAATTTGATATATTCACCACCAAATCCATCCAACATGATAACCATGCTAGATAAGAAATCTACCAAGGAGAAGGCTTTCATAGCAGGTATGATCGAGGGGGTTGGAGGAGGATGCACTTTGGAAGAAGAGTAAGAAATCGATGTCAACTTCTGTGAGTTGCTTGAAGGTGGATTGTACTTCGATTGGTAGGGAAAGTGTATGTACGGGTAAGGTCCGTGGCCACCAATGAAAAGGTATTGAGCATTACATAAGAGACTGTTGCAAGCCGTTGAGTCAGCTGGGCGCCAAGTCTAGTGCCTCTGAATCAGGTGATGGCTTAAATAATGCTTTTGTTTTATGTTCCTTATATGTAAATTTTGGTTATTTTTTTGATTCGGTTAGTTCTTCTCAAGTTTTCTCCAAGAGGGAGATGGTTTCTACTTACAAATTTGCATCATGTTGTCGTGTGAGAACGAATGTTGATATGATTTGTGAAGTAATGGTTTCTACTTACAAGTTTGCCTCATATCGTTGTGTGAGAACAAAGATTGACAAGACTTGTGAAGTAAGGGATGAGAAAACAAATGAGTCAAAGACGACAGACGGAAGGGGATACACACTAGAGGAGGGCATGTATATTCTTTTGATGAAGTGGAGACTTATATCCCTGAGAACTCTAGAAGCACGGGACTAGTACACAGATCCAGGTGGAATTCGATCAGTTTGGGAAAGCTATCATAAGGTGATGAAGGGCGAGAGGGGGATTGAGCAGGGTCAGCACAACCTCTACTAGGTTTGGAGGAACAGAAAAATTTGCGCAAGTATTTCGAAGCCCATTATTCTTAAAGCACCATCTAGTATGCCATCACTAGAATCATCCGAGCGAAACTGCGATATTCGAATATCGTCGGAAGGTGGAGAGAGACTTGAGGTAGGTGATGTTCGTGTGGAGGGTGGCACCTCCATGATTACATCTACTGGGGTGTGCCCTTGAGGGGGCATACAGCTGGAGAAAAACAAGTGGAGATAGATTCAACCAGCAGAGGAAGCCATCGAAACGAGTTGTTTGCAAGAAAAGAAGGAAAAGAGTCTAGAAGATTTTAAATCACACAGATGTTGATTCATGAGTATGCAATCCAAGGTGGAGATTGTTGGGTTCATGTCTTGCATACTATGTTGGATAAAAAGACGATGAGACGATGGAGAAATCGAGACGATCGGAGACGGAGTGGAAGCAAGGGAAATAGTCAGCAGCAATAGCAGCAGGTGGAGTTACAGTCGACCGTACTTGGCGTGTGGTCGACCGCCCTACTATGCAGGAGTTCTCAAGAGGGGACGGTCGACCGATCTTGTTGTGCGGTCGACCGAACGCGACACTGATGGATTATTTGGGTCAGGTCTTGGTGATTCGTGAGAAGCCCAACTTGCTTTTCAAGTCAGATCATATGACTCTTATCGTAGGGTTATCTCTTCAGAAATATCCAATGATTATTGTATCAAGATATCAAACTATAGGGTTTCTTTAGATCTCAATATATTGTTGTTATTGGCCTCCATTGAGAGCCAAGAGAGAGTACTTCATTGAAGGAGAGATTGAGTGATTTTATAATTGTAAACAACTAGTACTTGCTGGTGAGGCTTGAGAGGGATAGTGGTGAGATTTGTAATATTCTTGTATTTTCTCTAGTTGAATAACATCTCGGGTTTCTTCTTCCCCGGTTTAAGACGAAAGCTCCAATCGGGAAAAACTTGTGTGTGCTTTGGTGTGTTTGGTATGATTTCATATGTGTTTGGTAGTTTGTGTTGATTGCATCGAATAACTCAACAAGATACTCAGTCAGGTTTTCATAAGAAATTCTAACGATCAAAGCCCTAACGATCAAAGCCCGGCGCAATCACCCCGAAACTCTTGAAATCAGCTGTCTACTAGACTAACACAATTATTTCTTGGCCACATCAGTTAGTCAGAAGAATTATGGAAGGAATATTTAGGATGCATTAGCCCTTAATTAGAGTACTAATTGGCGGTATATCTTACCTGTGACTAAATCCTAAAAAATAACTCAATGTGGCAATCCATCTTATTAGCATGCATGGTTAAAATAAAAATCATTGGAAAATTTGTCGGATAGTGATACAAGGTTGCAATGTCTTTTTGGTTTATGAGAATAGGATTACCATAATGGCTGTAAATATAATGGCGAGGAAACAGACTAGAACCTTAAGAGGAAGGGGTCTATTCTTAGCATCGCAGAATATATATGTTTTTTTTTTGAGAGAAAAATGGTGGAGGTCACCGATTTCATTAATGAAGTTTTAACAAAACCACAAAATATCCCTATTACAACACCTACGAAGTACTGTACCTCCCGGCACGCAAAATAGATACTCTATTACAACAACCTATCTATTACAACAACCCATCTATTATGAAGAAAAGTACATAGCCCTACAACACGAACAACCAAACTTCATTACCCACACCTCCTCGCCAATGTAGACCAAAAGACAACCCGGCGATAACAGCTTCCAAGTCCGACCTGATCACTCGTTCCCCTCGAACCGGATTCTCTTCCTTGAGCCTGTATTACCTGTCCACTCATTAATTAGGACCATAACTTTGCTCAATAATGTATGAAAATTATATTTAATATTACGAAAGCATAAATCATTTCTATCCAACCAAAGGGACCACAAAATTGCTCCACTCGCAATATCCCACAACGACCTAAGGTCCTTCCTAATGTTACCCCTTCTCCATGTACCCCATAATTTCTCGATACTGCTCGGAGTGTGTATGGTATGAAATCCCAACCCTATAACTTTCCAAATTAGAATCGATCTAGGATATTGAAAGAAGACATGATTTGTGTCCTCTTGATCTATGTTACACTGTTGACACTGTTGACCGCAGAATATATAGTTGAAAGATACAAGTGGAGAACGAAACCTAAAGGGTTATTTTATAATATATGCCATAAAAGATAAACATACCATCAGTAGATAATACTGAAACTTGGAACAATGTGTATGTGCAATTGGCTGCATACTTAGAACCTTCCAAACCAGGTTTTATGCTAAATGATTCTCCATGTGAAGCAAAGAGTTCTGCTGGCACCTATAGACAACAACTAATGGACAGGGATTAATTAAGTGACTTAGAGTACGGTACAAGAGAATCTCTGACTTCTTTGCCACCATGCATTCACTATAACAGACCGTGAAATCCCAGGCGGGTGTAGTTGTACATTTTTAGGACGCTGGTGTAGTTGTACATTTTTATTTATTTTTAAATGTTTTTAGTTTTTTTTAATGAAGGAATCTTAAGAATCTATACAAAATTCATAATAATTTTTTATGATCTATACAAGAGTAAGAAATCTTTTACTCAATTAAACGCACCTCAAATTCAAATGAACCAATCACAACTCTCAACTGCTTTCAAATTAACAACTAGTAATCACATATTCTGCAACATATATCTGCAGTAAAATTTCAAGTCGAGCTAAACAAGGAACACAATAATATTCTATATCAAATTTTATTTATGCTACTGTACGATTCTTCGTGGTTGATTCCATACCCAATTCCAATTACAAGCATTTAGTGGTAATCAAGAGGAGCTGGAGCTTGCTTCAATTCCTGCCCTTGATGGTGAATGATGCGGTTTGTTTTTGGGGGGATGCACCAGGCGTGAGTTCTACTCGATTTGTATTGGTGAAGGAACCTCTAGGGCGGACGGTTGGTCCCGATCCTCAGCTGGGGGAACGGCTCCGGAACAGTCGGCAGTGAGGTGGAGGTTGGATGCTCGGCTCGGATCTGGAGGCTCGGATCCGGAGTCTTGTGTACCTTCACACGGTCTAGGAATACCGGGGGTTGGTCCCAGTGGCAGACCCTCCGACGATCTAGTGAGCTACTGAAGGAGTAACAGTAACTAGGGTTTGAGAGGGAAAAGATTGATTACCTTGGCAGGAGGTGGAGGGTCTGGTATTTATAGCAGAAGACAACCGGGTCTGGATCCGGTTGCCCGTGGGCCTGGTGTGGCAGAAGCCCAGGCGGTATAGGGCTGACGTAGCGGAGGCCTGGACGGTTTCCAGGCAGACGTGGCAGGGGCCCAGGCAGTTTCTGCGCTGACGTGGCGGACCCGGATGATCCAGCGATGCACGCTTTATGAGAAAATCCTGTGGTCCAGGAGGGGCCACGTCATCTGACCCATATCAGTGAATATCCTGCAATACCAAATACAACCCATCAGTTCACCCTAAGTCTTATACAGCCAAAAAAGTTTGAACAGTTTGCAATACAGAAAAGTGGCACACTGAAGTATAGTGGTTAACATATTAAGTATGGGCATGAGAATAGCTACCTTTTCCATGATCAGTAGTTTTTCTATGCATAGGCAACGTCAATAATTTATACAAAGATTTAAATTACCTTCAAACAAATTAAGGTTGCATTTGGATAGTTGTTTTAAAAACTGTTTTTGAAAACTATTTTCTGAAAAGAGTTTTTTGAAAACTGTTTTTTGAAAATGAGAGTGTAAAAGTTGTTTGATAATATTTTTTTTCTGAAAACTGTTTTCTGAAAAAGTGAGTGTAAAAGCTGTTTGGTAATAATTATTTTTGAAAACAATTTTTTTCTGAAGTTTTTTTTTCCCTGCAGTTACAGAACAAAGTTCGAACAGAAGTATTCCCGGACGTATTGTGAGCAAAAAATGTTGACTAGTCAATGACCCCTGTGACATGTGTCACTCCCCTGTTGTTCGCCACGTTCGACGTCCCGTTCGATGCGTTCGCCGCCGCTTGTCGAACAAACGTGGTCCCGAACGAAGAAGGGGGAGTTGGAAGCCCACGCTCGCCGTCAGATTCGCTCAAAATCCGTGCTCAAATCAAGATCAACGGATGAGATTTGCCGAACAAACAAACAAATAAAGGGAAAAGAATTAATGGGTTAACGGGTCGGACCCGTTAGTGACCCACACCCGTTACCCCTACTCTTCTTCTTCAATTTTTCCCGCCAAAAAGCCTTCAACAGCTCCTTCGCCAACCTCCTCGACTCCGAAGCTCGACCTCGACTCTCCGACGTCGACGCTTCTTCCAAACCACCATTGTCGAGCTCCACATTGCCGAACCCCCGAGTCCCCTTCCCGAGTCGTCACCGAAGCTCCTTCCACTGTCGCAAAAACCCAACGCCAAGCTCAAGCTCGGTGATGAACCCCCGTGCTCCACTCTCTCTTCGTCGAGCTCCCGACTTCCACGTCTGAATCCGTTGTCGAGCGTCTCCAAAACCAAGCTCGACCTCAACCGCGTTCGCCAATCCACCGAGCTCACAAGCTTCGAGCTCCCTCCTTCGTCGAACCCATCACCGCCATTAACGAGCTCGTAACCAAGCTCCACAGGAGCTCCTTCAACCTCCAAAGCCTCGAGCTCCCCCCCCGAGCGAAGCTCCAAGCCGAACGTCTCCTTTCGTCTGCTCGCGGCTTTCGGCGTCCATCCTGATGCCGCCGACGACCGTCCTCGGTTGGTCGTCCTCATTCTCTTCTACACCGAGAGTAATCATCATTTTCTTTTGGGTTTGGGTTTGGATTTGGGTTTTTTGTTCTTATTCTTCTCTGTATTTTTTTAAGAAGGAAGATGAAGAGTTGTAAAAGAGAGAGAACGAGCTAGAAAAGAGGTGTTTGGATTTTTTTCTGAAAAAAGGCCCCAAAGCCAATTTGAGAAGAAACTATCCAAACGCGTTTTCATTAAAAAAAAAATTCAAAAAAAGGCCCTAAAAATACTATTTAAACGGGCCCTAAAGTTCTGGCAAATATGATACAAAGCCTATTTCATAACCTACAAACTCAAGATATGCAAAAAGTAAGCCACTAATATATGTTCATATAGAATACAAGATGTAATAACTCTAAATTTAGAAGCAAGAAACTTAAATAATAGCATGACCAACATGGGTTTTGATTGTGATAATGGTAAAAATTGCAGCAAATCAGAGCTGTACGATTCCAGCACAGATCTTAAGCTTCTAAAGATAGATTAATAATAACGAGCCTCCCTAACAAGTCCAGACATTCTTCAGGCTCACTAACAAGACATGGGTCGCTTCCAAGCCCATTATAAGCTATTGGGCCCACTAAGAGAAACACCCAGACCATTAGGGTTCTAAGTCAAATCTCTTATCCCCTACAAGAGAGTAACTAATTCTATCTTTCAATGGGGGAGACTCAACAAAAGATAACAGAATTAATCAATCTTCTAACTGATTCCAATACCTATAAATATTCTCCCCCCTCAGTCATTCAGGAGGTAATAGGTAATCAATATTTTCTACTCTCAAACTTTCTTCCTCTCTCTGCTTTTGACTTGAGCGTCGGAGAGTCTGTCGCCGGGATCAACCCGGTATTTCAGGTTCTTTTGCATGTCCATCGGCTGAGTCAGCAACCATCAGATCATGATTCAGGTGCTCTTTCAACGATCTAGATCCAATCTCAAAAGCTCTAACCACTTTTTACGGCGACGATCAAAGGGTGACTGCCAAATTATCAACTCCAGACAATAGGAGTCTGACCTCCGGATCCGCTTGAATGAAAGGCGTGCCCAGGGAGAGGCCTCCCATTCAGAATATCAGAACCAAAAAAAGTAACTCTCCTTGAAGGCAAAGATCAAGGTGTTCTTCCTCTCATAGGAGGAGCAGCGTAGAAAGAAGCCTGACTCGTGAAAGTCGAAGACTTCAAGAGAAGAACAAAGTGAAAGAGATCCCAGTCACTAGGGCTGAACTTGAAAACTTCAATCACAACATCCTTCAAGCCATTCGAGGTACTCATGATCAGGTTCGACACTTGTGGAGCCGCCACTCCACTCCATTCAAAAGAGGGAGAGTCCATCGCTCAACTAGATTCAAGGGGAAGGACGACCAAGTATTTTGTCGCATCCGAAAAGTAGAGGATCGCTTGGAGCAGCTAAAGATTTAAGGAAACCGCAGCAGGGCTTACCGCCCTAACCGACCTGTTTTTAGAGAATCCATCTGCAATGCACCCCATTTCCAAGAACTTCAAAACTCCATAGTTTGGATCTTACGATAGTGAATCTGACACAGCTAATCATATTAAGAGTTTTAAAACTCATGATGATCTACAACCCCACTGATGAGCTCCTTTGCTGAACATTCCCTGCAATCTTGAAGGGTTCAGGGAGAGAGTGGCACTCTCGCCTTACTTCGAAGTTGGTATTCTCCTTTAACCAACACGATGGATGCTTCATAGCGCACTTTTTCACTAGCTGCAAGGCTGAAAAAACTAGTGCTTCTTTGTTGGAATTAAAGTAAAGATATGGAGAGCTGCTAAAAGATTTTTTCAAGCGCTTCACAACCGAGGCAAGGTCCATTTCCTCCCTGGACTCGTCATTGGCGTCTACTGCCTTCTGTCACAATGTCGCCCATAAAGATCTGAAGGCCTCCCTCATGAAAAAGCAGCCTAAGGATTTCACTGAGCTTCTGGAGAGGAGTGAAAAATACCTCAAAGCTGAGGAAGCCTTTTAGTCTCAAGGTTAGACGGATCTATCTTCCCGAAACAAGTGAGGAAGGACCCAGGAAGTTTCAGAAAGAAGGCGCAACTCAACATCGCCCTCCTCCAACAACACAATTCGATAAGTTTTAATGCAAGTGTATTAGCCATCCTTATAGATGTCGAAAAGGACAGTATAATCTGCCATCCCCTGAAGATGACCACAACTAGCAAGAGAAGGGACAAGAATAAGTGGTGTGCATTTCATAGAGACCATGGACACAGCACCGACAGCTACCAAGCCCTGAAAGATGAAGTTAAACGACTGATTCACAGGGCTACCTCTTCCAATTTGTCTAGCAAAACAACAATGACGAAACCCCTCCGGCATGGGGGGCTAATTAGCATCAAGAGAAGCCCTCCGAATCTCAAGACTCAGAGCGCATGGTAATCTTCCATTCCATCTATGGAGGACCAATGGGGGGAGAGTCCAACTCCTCTTGCAAAGTCTTCGTCCAAGAGGTAAACTCAATGCATAACATTCTCCCGACCAAAAATGTAGGTGTCCCGATATCTTTCTCCGTCAAGGACTTAGAGAGTGTTCCGAAAACCTCATTGCGATGCATTGGTCATAAGCCATTGCATGGTGAATCATGAGGTATGCCGCAACCTAGTGGTCAATGACAGCAAGATAAACATCCTTTTCATGAACACATTCAACAGTCTCAAGCTTTCCCGAGACCGACTCAAGCTAGTTAGCTATACACTTTACGGATTCTCCGGTGTCCCCGTTCAATTTAAAGGAATCGTCACACTCGATGTGCAGAAAAGGCTCCAGCCACTCGAACAGAAGCGCTGGACTTTATAGTAGCCGACATCAGAGCTACATACAACGCAATATTTGGCCGTCTAGGCCTAACGGCCTTTCATGCAGTTGCTTCCACTAACCACATAAAAAATGAAGTTCTCAACAACAGCAGGCATAGGCCAAGTTGTAGGGAGCCAACAGGAAGCACGAGATGCTACACCACCACAATGGTGGGCTCGATTCTCCCCCTCGATGCCAGAGAACTACCACCAGAAAGCAGTCAAAGTAACTCCGAGCCAGTAAACGGCCTTGAAGCTACCGCCCTAGACAATCCTGCCAAGAACTTCCAAACCTGCCAAGCCATCTCCCCCAAGTCTAAATTCATCATCGTCAGAATACAGTAATAGACTTGAATCCCCCACCCGAAGCCACACCTCCCATTCGACAGAAAGAAATAATCCTGGCCAAACACATTGGCAAACTTGAAGATCTCACATTGTCTTTGAAAAACAAAAGGAGGCTCACTCCAAAAAAGCAAAGTCCAGGCAAGGTCTACTAAGTTGTCTGCTTAGCGGCTCATCAACTTGAAGACCCGGGGTGCAAGGAGACATCAGTAAATACTTGGAATTTGGAGCGCCTCATGAACTTCGACAAGGGTGCTCAACGCCCCCTCCTATATATATTTTCAATATTTTTTACTAGATGCTAGCCACTAGAGCAGCTGCTAGTTTTATTTTTTCAATTATATTCGGCATTTATTTTTTGTAAAATTCTTGTACAACTCTATGGATGCATACAATGAGTTAAATGCCAAGCCTACTCCCAAATGGCACCAAAAACTCATTAGAAGCTCCTCATAAAACTAGTTTGGAGTCCATACCCATGGCTTAGAGTTGCTTTAGCAACCTGCAATCAACCACGTTCAGAGCTCAACTCGCCATTCGATCTGTTTCTACAACTTGTTAAACCCTTCAACAACAATTTTGGAGTCTATACCCATAGCTTGGAGTTGCTCTATGAACTTGCAATCAAGCACGTTTAGAGCTCAACTCATCATTTGATCCGTTCTGCAACTAGTTAAACCCTTCAACAACAAGTTTGGAGTTCGTACTCATGGCTCAGAGTTGCTCTAGCAACCTGCAATCATGCACATTCTGAGATCAACTCATCATTCAATATGCTCCTGCAACCTGTTAAATCCCTAAACAACAAGTTTGGAATCCATACCCATGGGTCAGAGTTGCTTTAGCAGCCTAGAAATAAACAAGTTCAGAGCTCAACTTGCCATTTGATTTGTTCATGAAACTTGTTAAAAACCTTAAAGACATATTAGAGGTCTATAATCGTGGATTGCTGTTGCTCCACCAAACCTGCTTATAAGCAAGTTTGTAGCTCAACTCGCCACTCGATTCAACTCTAACAATTCGTTGGAGGACCCATACAGCAAGTTTGAAGTCCAGCTCTCCCCTAGAGTTGCTCTTACAACTAGCTAAACACAAAAAAACAAGTTCACAGTCCAACACCCTCTCAGAATTACTCCCACAACTAGCTAAGTACAAAATGGACAAGTCCCAACTCCGTCAAGTGCTCCGCACATCACTTGAGCTCTGTCAATAATTCGTTAACTTCAAACAACGAGTTTGACGCCTTGCACTTCGGTTGACCTATGTCAAAAAACTCGTTAACTCCAAACAATAAGATCAATCCCTCACTCTTCGCAAAAGTGCCCGCAGACAACTCATTAACTCCATACAATAAGTTCAACGATCAACTCTGTCCTTGAATTGACTCTATAAAATTGTTGGGCACAAAACAACAAGTTTTTTATCCAAACTCCATTCTTAAGATGCATCTACAAACTTGTTGGGAACAAACAACAAGTTCTACGTTCAACACTCACCCTAAGCTGGCCAAGAAGCAAAGGAGGTCAACAATACGCTTGATCAACGATACGAGTGGTAGACAAAGTGCTTGGTAGATAAACCCTTAAAAGTGAATTAGAGGTCCATAATCATGGATTATAGTTGCTCCACCAAACCTACAAATAAGAAAGTTTGGAGCTCCACTTGCCACTCGATGCGGCTCTAACAATTCGTTGGAGGACCCAAAATGGCAAGTATGGAGTCCAACTCCCTCCTAGAATTGCTCTTACAACTAGCTAAGTATAAAGTGGTAAGTCCAGAGTCTAACTCTTCCCTAGAGCAGCTCGTAATAATAGCTAACCTCCAAGACGACGAATTACACAACAAGGATCAAGCATATAAAAGAACTTTCATCGCACAAACAATAAGTCTCTTTACAACTACTGAATTATAACAAACCTATGTTTTGGATCCAATATCACTACCAAAGTTTACAAACACAAAACTATGAGCTTTCTTACAACTACCGAATTACAGTGAGTCTCAACTTCAAGTAAAAGCATCACTACAAAGGTTTGGCAAAACACAAAGCGATATAGTTGTGCTGCAAGATGATATACAAACTGTCCTTTTGATGGCGTGGGCAAGGGATATTACTCCTAAGGGACACAATCCTCATCGCAGGCCTTTTGCCAGAAACCACCTCTATAGGGCCACTTGATCTCTTGGTAGGAAGACCCAACCCCATGAACTGAGTCTGCAGAAAAAACCCGACGCATTCGATCATTCATGGGTAGAAACAAAACTTAACAACACGGTAGCCCTGCTTTGAGCATCACTAGGGTAATGAGGGGCCACCCATGCAAATGAGCCCGCTCCTCCAGCTATCGACCCCTCTCCACCAACCATCACTCCCACTCCAACACTAACAGTGGGCTAAGTGCTAACTGTGCGTAGCCCCCATGCTTCACATGGTGATGGTATATTTCCAGATCCTTCTCAACAAGCACCTCCTTAAGAAGAGAACACTCCCCAACAATGTCCTTCATCACTTCAGGGAGCAAGGACATGCCCACAAAGTGATCGACATGTAGAAGGGTTAGCTCACAGTCCCTCCTAACAAACAATGCCTTGAGACAAAGTATCTCCAACCATTCATCCCTTGACTGGTCGCGCAAGCGATTGAGCGCTAATTGCGTTATGCGTAACTTGTTGCGAAGTTGCTCAACCTCACCCCCTCAGGGATTCCCCCTGGCACCCGCAACCATCTGCCAACGAGAAGGACCAAAGAGTTATCTCAACATCGACAAGGTGAAGGATATAATCACAAAAGAGATAAACAAAAATATTTCTCAACCAAGAGTAACTCCAAGTATGCCAAAATATTACACAAGTATTGGTAAGCAAGGAAGCATTTTCCATCAACTAAAAGGGAAGATACAAGATGCGGTGGCCAGACCGCTATCTGGTATCATACAAAAATTGAAAACAAAAGCAACTACGGGCAAGATGCGCGAAGGAGGAATCAAGTATCCACCAACCTCGGCGGGACTACGGGCAAGAAGCCCCCAGCCACCTCCTTCCCTTACCTTTCTTGCATGAGCCACTCTTCCTATCCACCTAGTAGTGCCGCCCTCATCACCATCTTCTCTATCTTCGTCCTCCACAGGAGACTCTCCAGGACAGAGCATCACATGGTACCCTTTCCCAGTGAAGCCAGGAATACGCTCAGCCACGTGGGAGATAGCCCGGGCAAAGGATCTGTCGATCACATTTTGCAGCTTAGCCTTGGCCTCAACCTCCACTTTGTCCTCTATGGTCTTCACCACCAAGTCCATATCAGGCTCTCAGGCCTTGCCTTCTCCAACTCCGACATGAGATTGGCAACCCTTTTCTCTGACGTCTCAAGTTTCTGACGTGACTCTTCCACTCTCTTCTTCGACACCTCCACCTTTAGGTGTAGCTCCTCCTCCTTCTTTTTCAACGCCTCCAATTCTGCCTTGAGCCCCTTGATGACCTGTTTCTTCTCCTTTCAGCACTGGAGACCTGTGCTCGTAGCTCCTTCTCTTAGCGGCATAAAAATCAAAGGCCGAAGTGACAACCCATCAAAAAAAAGAAGAAAAACTTTCAAGGCATTGATCTATGAAGAGAAATATGAAAGTCACACTTGAAAAATACTACACATCTCGTCATTTGGGCCAGAGTAATTTCCAGGACGGACCTCTCAGGTGGCTCCATCTTCAGCCTCTCCCAATCTGTCAGGGTCGGGAGGTGGCGTATCCTATCCAAGCAAGCAGCTGAGTTACCAAGGAAGCTCTGCTGCTGCTTTACTCTTCAGTTGAGAACATAAATCTCCCGCTCAATACAAAGAATTGGTGCAACCTGGGTGATAAGGAGGAAAGGTGCAGCACCCGCTACAATAGCCTCCAAGGAAGAACGCTTTGTGGCAACGTCAGCCGATGCCCCCAAAAGCACATCTGACGGGATGGTCGGGGCCAGAGTGGAAGGATCCTTCGACATCTTCAAAGTAGGAGTATGGTTCACCATCCTCATGCTTCTTAGGCTCATCGAACCTTTTGTTGTGGAGGGTCTCCCGATTTTTGTTGTGGAGGGTCTCCCGATCAGCAATCAAGTCATCGAAATCCATCCCAACATTCCCTGCGAAATGAGATACAAAGTAAGGTGATACTATGGTACCCTTGACCAAGGATAGGCCCTTGGTTGTTTAAGGACAAGGGATAAACCCGAAGAATGTTCTAAGTCATGGATAAGACTGAGGACGGTCGGTAGGGAGGTAAGACTCACAGATCCGCTACCAAGGATACTCCCTACAGTGCTTTATTAGCGTTGGGATAGTCCCAGGGTTTTGTGGAAGTGGGACATACCCACAAATTCCAAGAGAGGGATAGGCCCACAGGATGTTCTAAGCCAGGGATAAAACTTAGAATGGTCGGTAGGCGTGGGGTGGGGCCAACAAGGCTTATGCTTTGTCATATTGGTCATAAGGGTTAGGTTTTGCATGGCGAGGGATCGAACCCTATAATGAGGAGAAAACGATTAGCAGCTTGCATTCAGAAACTATGTTGTACGGAAAACATAGCTATCCAGACAAGCATTGCATTAGAGCAACATCTTGAAGTTTGATTGTATTGTAGTACAACAATCACTTGTTTCATCAGTTAGTTGCCTAGGTTCACTCATACTATTGCATGATTGTTGTACACATATATATTAATTCTTGATTACTTGTATCATTAAATAATTGGTTAGTGGTGAAAGAGCCAGCCACATTATCGCTGATTTCACCAGCCTTTCGTCAGCCTCACAAGCTGACGATCCTGGTGCCTAATATTGTGCAGATGGGATTTGTGCGATGGAGGCGGAGACCCAGATGTGGAGGTGTCACTCAAGATTAGTTGTTTTTATTCATTTTAATGATAGGGTCTCGTGTGATATGTAACCTTTGTATTGTAAAAGTACATTAATGAATAATGTTTTTTTTTTCATTCGTTGTTTATTTGTGTTTATGTACATTGAAGTATCGGTCCTAAAAAAATCACGATTTTCCAATGTACAGGTTTTGGGGGTGTTACAGAGTAGTATCAGAGCCGACTTCAATAAGTAATACTAAACATAGTAAAGGAAATTGAGTTTGGGTGACACTAGTTGGACATTTGGTCTAGTTTATATATGTAATAGTTGTTCTTTTAAACTTTGCATAATGAATTTCTTTATACCCTGGACTAATTCCTCTTTCTCCATCTCTATGAAATGGCTAACTTACCAGTGGGATTAGTGGACCTTGAGGAGGAGTTCGGGGTCGAAAGGGAACCGATGGAGGTGATTGATGCAGAGTCCCGACCACTCACTTCTCTGCCTTCTGATTCTTCTTCTGTTGGCTTTCCGGCGATACTCACGTGGCATGCGGTCGAGGAACGAGAACTTTCCATTCTGAGGGATGAGTTGGCTTTGTGCTATGATAAGCAGAAGCAACTCAAATAGTAGTAAGCCAATGTCAAGCACCTCAAGCGTTTTCTGATTCGAGCGGTCTTTCTGTAATGCCCCGAATTCCAAACACAGGTAATTCGTAGCAAATACAGAATCTTTTACTTCAAATTCGTACAAATTTACAAAGAATTTTAAACTTCCTATTTACAACATGTTCTTTACAACAGTATTGCAGAATTAAATGAATACAATACAATCTACAATAATAAAAATTCTTCAATCTTATAACAACTCATCATAGTGACTTCAAACCCATGCCAAGTCCAATCCTACAACTGAAAAACTGTGGGCACGTCAATTGCATATAACTGACGCAATGTTATAATACAACGATTCTTTAATATAGCAAACACAAACTTGAAAGCAAACAGGAAAAGTGACTATCCTAGTCGTGTCAAAGTATGATATGACATAATGTCTAATGCAGACATTACACTACGGTGATACTAATGCATACTTGTTCGGATTCTATTCATCCCATACCACATAGGTCCGAGGGCAAGCCCTTATGTACACATTATAGGGTTCGGTCCCTCGCCATGAAGTCCTACTTGATAACAAAAACAATATTCAGACATCCTACAAGTATGGATTCCAGCCCCGGAGTACACTGCCCGACTATACAGAATTCAACTCATGCGGACATCCCGCAAGTGCCGCTCTAGCCCTGGAATATCAGAGATCCACCTCCAATCTGCCTGACTATTCACGATCCGGGAGTACACCGCCCGATCGTTCACAATCTCAGATTTAATTGAGGCTCATCTCGTTCTGCATAGCAATCACAATCCCAGAGTACACCACCCGACTGGATGTAGGAAAATTACAGTCTCGGAGTACACAGCCTGACTATATAGAAATGCCCCACTTACATTTGCCCGGATTTCATCACATCTTCTTATACTACCTACCCTTAAGTTTAAACATGAATAATAATATCACCTAGAGCTAGATTACCCTCCTACCGGTCTTAAACAACATACTGAGAACGATGGCCCATATTGGCCACTTCTCAAATTTCAATTATCACTTTAAACCATTTGCCGACACTCTTAGTCTCATTTAGCATCTAGTATCAACACAATTCATGTTCACAGCATTCATGGGTTATCCATACCCTCTTTATTCAAAATTTGAAACTTCATTCATTCACATATCCAATTATTCTCTTATTCACACAACTCAGTTATTAGTATAACTAGTTTCATAAGCTTATCCAACATTTCAAACCAACATTCTCTATGTAAAATAGATAGTTTATTCACCCCCTTCTAAAAGGATTCTCAATGAATTTGTAATTACATTCAAAATAATATAATATTCAACTTCCAAATTTATTCTTTAACAAGCACAAATTAACTCTAGACCAAGTTTAAACCAAATGATATAATTTTTAGAATACCTCTAGTCAAAATAATCAAAGTTTCCTTCTTAATCAAAATGTAAATTATTATTTATTTAGTTCCAAACTCACTTTTTATATTCAACTCAATCCCCAAATTTTCTACTTAATTCACATTTTAAATCTCATAATATAATTTTAGTTCAAAATAAGAAATCTCTTATTCAAATAAATTCTGATTCATTTTATCCCAAAAATATATCTTGTAATAGTGTAGAATTATTTTCCAAGGTTCTAATTCTAAGATAATTCTACAATTTTCCCCAAATTTAAAACATGAAAAACCATTAAAATAAAATATATAAAAATATAATGTGCACAGCCGAATTCGAACACAGTCCGCACAGTAACCCAAGCCGCAATCAGTGAATCAAATCCCTTTCAATTGTTTATATAACCAAGCCGCTATTATTATATCAAAATCGAAAATTTCAAAAAGGAAGAGAGCCTCGAAAGACTCGAACCCGCACAAACCTAGAGGCGCCAAACCCCCTTTCGCTCATGCGCAGACCAATAAGTCCAAACGCCTCAACTAACTATAACCCTATTAAAAACCTTTTATACAAATCCTTTATTTCGTCATCATTTTTAATCTAATCGTATAACTTCAAGTTTTCTTCTTCTTTAATTATTTTCAGGATTATTACTATACACAGCACCTTTAAAATATCACCTCTAAAATCTCCAGAATGAAAAATCTTCCTAAATTAATATATTTTAATTTGAAAATTATTCAAATAAATTTAGATAGTACAATCTTTAACTTTTACATTCCTGTTCCTCATTAATTCCAATTAGACGACAATTTGTTTTAGATTTATAAAATTGGCATGAATGCCCTACCACTTATTTTAAGATTAGAAAAAAAAATACCCATACCCCCAATCTACATGCAATTCTAATATAAATTCCTCAATTTTGCAAATTGCCATGCATTCTCAATTTCGCATATACAATTTAATCATGGTGTAGCAAAATCTAATATGGATCAACATTCATGAATTAACCTACATGAGCAAACACACATGATATTAACACCCAAGAATCTTACGCACATTTATATAGAAGCATAACAAATCAATTTCTATGTTGTATTTTCATCTATTCGTCTAGTTTATTTAATCTAGTATGCATTTATACTCAAATTAATTCACCAATTACATTCTAGATTACACAAAGCAATCATCTAACAATTTCATGCAACAAAATAACTAAATTAGAAATTAATGTGACCATTACATCAAAAGAAATTAATGTGACCTCAAAAGTAGAATTCCCAGTAGTAGAACCTCTAAAAAAATGCTCAAAGCTCCCACAAAAATCCGCCCTCCTCCTTTAGCAAAAACCGCAAGCTCTAGCTCTCTTTCTCTCCTTTTTTTTTAAAAAAAATTTGATTTGCATTTTTCTTATGACAAGAGGTGCTCTATTTATAGGAAAAATTAAGGAGTAGTTACAATAACTTCTCACTCCCTAAAAGCACTCACCACTTCTCCACAAACTCACACCACTCTCCCTCATTCTCACAATAGATGGCTGACCACTCACCTAGTGTGCACAAAACACGTGCACGTGTATTCAATGTGTGTGCACACTCTTTCTTACAAATTTTATTACTAGTTTTTATTCAGTTAAATGTGTGTATTACACACGGCAAGGTATACCAATTTAACTAAATTTTAAATGTACATTTAAGTGCACACAAAAATAGTCATGAGCATTAAATTGTAATATTTTTAGTGGGCCATAAAATGGATTAGGCTTAGTGGATTTAATTAAAATAAGTCACACAATTGTTGCTAGAAAAAAGAAAGAAAAAATTTCCATGATTCAAGAAAATTTTAGGAACCAACATGTGCATAAAATTTTATGTGCAATGCACGTGCAAAAGAAAATTTTTAAAAATAAAGAATAATTTTTCTCTGGAGATTTTACACTTTCGGTTCACTCAAATAGAGAACGCTCACCGGGACGAAGTCAAGAAATATAAGCGGTGCCTTGGCCAATTTCAACAGGAGTTGGCTGCGTTACAGGGAGGTCGCCTCGAGTGATGTGATTTTATGATTTATTTATTTTTTTATATGAATAATGCATGTAACGACAAGTCTAGAAATACCTGTATCCAAACTTGGGAAATTATTGGAATGTATTTTTATTGAATAAACATATCATACAAGTGGTCTGGATCATATTTTTGGAACATTGTTTGTGTGAATCTATAGATTTCACTACTTCAAGAACTGAAAAAGAAAAATATTGTTGCACGGATGGCATGACGAAGTGCTAGAAGCAATTGTGCTGGGAGCGAAATTAATTGGGACAATGACAATGTGCTTAACCTAGAGACAGAGCTTGCCAGGGTATACCAGACAATGAATGCTCTTATGTGATCAAATACGACCCAGAATGCCAGCTCAGGAGCATCGAATGGACCAGTAACATTAGCCCTCAATCTGTTCAGATAGGTCGAATCTTTCAAGCAGATGAAGCCGCCAGTGTTCGAGGTGCAGCCGACCCCACCATGGCAAATGATTGGGTCCATCTGGTGGAGACAGTGTTCGAGGTGCTGGAGATACCTGAGGCCAATAAGGTGAGATTGGCTACTATTCATCTAGAGAAGGACACAGAATCTGCTGGAAGTCAGTCAAGAGGACTTTTGGCGATGAGCCAGTGACTTAAGAGAAGTTGGAGGAATTCGGGGACCATTATTTTCCCTTGGATGTACGCGAGAATAAGGCTATGGAATTCTTGAAGTTCCAGCAACGGGGGAGGACAGTTCGAAGATATGAAATAAAATTCAATGAACTACAGAGGTATGCACCATAAATGGTAACTAATGAGTCCAAGAAGGCTCAGAAATTTGAGCAGAGTTTGAGGCCAAGTCTGAGGTCTCACATGATCCCCCTTGAGATTAGGAAGTTTGATAAGCTGGTTCAAAGTGTTGGTG
Source organism: Hemerocallis citrina (assembly GCA_017893485.1). Classification (NCBI taxonomy): domain Eukaryota; kingdom Viridiplantae; phylum Streptophyta; class Magnoliopsida; order Asparagales; family Asphodelaceae; genus Hemerocallis; species Hemerocallis citrina. The sequence goes on along the minus strand of CM030366.1, from coordinate 76,447,495 downwards.
TATGCCCTAGAGGCCAGTTGTATATTGACATTACTAGTTTACATTGTATCATGATATTTATTTCATATATGAGGCATTTCATTTATTGTGTTGTTTATTGTGATTTAATGATCATAATAAAGTCCTTAGAATAGTAGGTTCAATACCATAGGATATCAAGTGCATGACTTAATTGTGAGATCCATTTGGTTGTAATCAGAACACTATTCTTAAATGTCCCTGGTCAAGTATTATTGTGAATTAGAACAACGATAATACATAGAGAATAGTATGTGCGTAGATTGATGATCATATCTCACGGGTCGTGTATATGAGATATTGAGTCTTCATATGGGTACATATTCGAGTAATAATTTACTGGACTGACCCACCATGAGAACGCTGCATGGATCGTTATGTGAGTGTCATAAGCGGTTCTCATAGTGACCATGGTGTATGTAGTCCTTTGACTTGAAGTCACTACAGTTCCCTACATGAGAAGTTATATGTTTTAGTGTCTTCAAATGTTACTTCTAATAAGATGATTATAAAGTCAACTATTGGATATACTACAATATCCCTCGTAGTGAGTGATTTAGATAGGATTTGTCCCTCTTATATAACATGAGCGATATCTTTGGGCCCATTGATTGAGTGAGACTGCAAAATGCGTGGCCGTGCTCAAATGAGTCAATATGAGATACTGAGCTCAATTGTTTTAGTAAGTCTATCAGATATCAAGAAACCAAAGATTGAACTATACAAGGATGATACACTCTATGCATTGTGGTCAATTAAGATATCTAGACAAATGGGCTAGACTACATAGTAACATTGGTCACGGATAGGTTATGGCTAAGCACTAACATTTCCGTTACTTGAGTAGCAGTGATGTATTGCTAGATACCGCTCACTGTTTGTAATATTATAATATAATTTTAGTATTACTATCAACGTAATGGGAAACTACAGGGTCACACACTTAGAATTGATCGAAATTAGGATTTAAATTCAAAAGATGACTTTAATTGGGGATCTAGGTAAGACTTGAACTCCTGACATTTTTTGGATATTTAATTAGATTAAATGGGATGATTAAAGTTCAAAGGCCCACACACGAATCAGAACTAGATCAGATTGTGAGTCCAACAATCTCATTACTCTCTTAGAGTTGATTTTCTGCACATATTTATATGACATATCTGTGGAAAAGTGACACATGAGAAAACCCTAGCCATCACAGAAATTATGAGAGAGAGATCGTGAGGAACATCCCCTTCCCGCAGCTAGCATCGCAGCATGAGGAAAAACTTGATTTGATCCATTTATATGGATATCGTAGAGGCACCGCAATATTGTAGTGTTGTGATTAGCATACTATGGAGACAGCAGATCCATCTTCAAGGTATAAATTCTAAACATGATTTATGGTTTTTGCATGGATCCATGACTAGGTTTCGATATTTTTTTGTAATTTTTTTGTTGTGAATTTAATCTGAGATTACCCTCGAAACCTAACACAAAGAGCCGCGACAACAGAGTCAGACATGGAGCATTCCCAACTGGCGATGAATAAGGCCAAGACTTGGATTAAGGATAAGAGACCTGCAGTGGCAAGCAACTACTAGAAGCAACTCCCATGCACAGAAGGTCAAACTGACTGGTGCAAACAATGTGGCTATTTTCACCAAGGCAGTGACCTGTTTCCGTTGTGGAGAAACATGCCACTACAGATCAGAGTGTATGAATAGAATCAGAGCTGGAGCTTATTTCAGCTATGGCAAGAAAGGTTACATGAAACAGAACTATCTGCAGTTGTAGCGGAGAGAGCATAAGAAGAACTCGGCCAGTGGTGGAAAGAAACCCTACCGCCAAGGACTAGTGTTCGTGCTCACTGAGGAGGATGCGAAGGATAACGACAATGTTATCACTGGTGAGGACAAAATGGAGTAATTGTATTTTTATTTTAAATTTAGGATTTTGTAATAAGTGATGTAGAGTGGAGTTGAACGTTGTACTCTTTCATGTAACAGGTTTTTTATCGATGAATAAAGTAAAAGCAAGGGTTTTGTTTGACAGTGGTGCATCACATACATTTGTATCTCCAACTTTTTCTAGTAAACTAGGTATAAAACTAAGGTTTTCCCTGATAGGGTTTTGTCTGTGTTGACCCCAACAAGGAGCTCGATGACCACCGACAATTATTATCTTAGATGTGAGATTCAGATTAGGGAGAGACCTTTTGGAATAGAACTGATTGAGCTAAATGTTCTGGGAGTCAATGTGATCATTGGAATAGATTGGATGGCGATCTACAATGTGACCATTGTTTATAAAGAGAAGAAGGTAGTGGTGAAAGCACCAAGAGGACCCGAAGTGGTGTTCCAAGGAAAGAAGATAGTGAAGGGAGCTGTAGCGGCAATAACTGCAAGGAAGGTTCCAAAGGAAGTTAAGGGAATCCCAGTGATGCGATTGTTTCCCATGATATTCCTGGAGGAATTACCTGGATTACTACCCTACCAAGACATGAAGTTTGGCATTTTTATGCAGCAGATAAGCACTCTGGTATCTAAGGCACCATATAGGATGGCACTTGTAGAACATAACGAAGTGAAGAAACAGATTGAAGAAATTCTATACAAGGGATTAATCAGACCAATTGCTTCATCTTGGGGGGCACCTATATTATTAATTAAGAAGAAGGATGGACTGATAAGGATGTGCATCGACTATTGAAAGTTGAACAAGGTGACTATTCAGAATAAATATCCTTTGCCATGGATTGACGATCTGTTCGATCAGCTGCGAGGAGCCGCAGTGTCCTCTAAGATCGATCTTCGATTGGGATATCATCAAGTGTAAGTTAGGGAAGAGGATATTCCTGAAACGGCTTTCTGGAAGATACATGGACACTACGAGTGCGTAGTAATGCCCTTTGGAGAAACCAATGCCCTAGCTATCTTCATGGATATGATGAACAAAATTTTGAGACCATTCTTTGATGTGTTCGGTTGGTGTTTATTGACGACATCTTGGTATACTCGAAGTCAGAAGTTGAGCTCATCTGGCATTTGGTAGAGGTGTTGAAGAAATTGTAAGAGCATGGGCTTTATGTCAAAATATCAAAATGTGAGTTTTGGAAATCAGATGTGGAATTTTTAGGGAACATCCTTTCTAAGGAGGGAGTGGCCAAAGGATCGAAGCCGTACGGGAATGGCCTCAACCTACGACAGTAATGGAAATCTGAAGCTTTCTAGGCTTAACAGTGTGCTACTGGCATTTCATTTAGGGATACGCCTAGATTGCAATGTCATTGACCATATTGATGAAGACGAATGTGAGCTTAGTATGGACTGAAAAGTGTGAGGATAGTTTTCAAGAGCGAAGTGATGACTGACATCGACACTAATTCTTGTGCTACAATAATCAGGTGAGGACTAGGTCATATTTAGTGATGCATCACTAAGGATTTTGGGGTGTGTCTTGATCCAAGAGATGAAGGTGACATCCTATGGATCTAGACAACTGCAACCATATGAGAAGAATTATCCAACTCACGACTTGGAATAGGTCGCAGTGATCTTTGCATTGAAGTTATGGAGACACTACGGGTATAAAGAAAAGGTTGAGATGTATACTGACCACAAGAGCTTCAAGTATATCTACCAGCAGAATTTTTTGAATCTAAGGTGGAGACGATGGCTTGAGATTTTTGAGGATATTCGTTCCGAGATCAAGTATTACCCCGGAAAGGCAAATGTGGTAGCAGATGTCGTGAGCTGAAAAAGGAGCCTACCCAACTTGTTAACCGTGCGGGAAGAACCAGTGGAAGAGTTATCTAATGATGAAATTGAGGTAGTAAACCAGAAGTTTGGATCTATGTTGGCACAACTTAGACTACAACCCAGTTTGAGAGATCATATTATAGAAGGTCGGAAGTCTGACTCCGGGATTCTAAAGATGAAGGAATGGATTCATTCAGGCAAGATTTCAGAATTTCTTGTGATGTACTATGGTTAGAAAGTAGATTGTCTGTACCAGAAAGGAAGCAGCTAAAAGAAGAGATTTTACGGGAAGCACATGGTATCTTAATTTCGATATACCAAGAAAGCACGAAGATGTACAAAGACATCAGATAACACATTTGGTTGCCAGGAATGAAGAGAGATGTAGCTAATTTCGTGGCCAGATGTCTAACATTTCAAAGGGTTAAGGTGGAGAATCAGAAGCCTGGACGGTTACTGTAACACCCCGCAAAATTTAGTTATGACAATTTTGCCCACGTGTGTTACACACATGTATTTCGTACTATTACGAGTAATGGCCGTAACGTATTTCTCCACGTATTTCTGTATTTCAATTACTTATATATTCTCCATCTTCCCAAAACTCATTTTTATCCTATTTTGAGCCAACTCAAATATTTATTTTAATCTTTATATTTTTATGTGTATTGCACGTGTTTCAATACACATGACTGCTACGTATATTGCACCGTTACATGTAATGTTTCTACGTATTTCAAATATTTATTTTTATAACTTGTTAGAATTTGTTTTATAGATTGAAATTCATTTTTCTCCTATTTTGACTCAGATATATATTTTTATACGTGCATTACATGTAAAATTTTATGCACATTTTTACTTCTAAAATTTTCCAAAGTTATGCACATTTTTCTTCTCATTTTATTTGTCACATTTGTATTATTTATTTTTAATTAAAACTCATTAGGCCTAAAATATATTTTAAATCCCATAAAAACGTTAATTAAAAAGAGAAGCCGATGTATAATTCTACATTTAAATACACATTTTTACACTTGTCATATAACATATACCTACAATTAAATAAATAACAATTAATAAAAAGAATGAGAAGTGTGTGCACATTGGATACATGTGCACGTGTAGTGCACATGGAGATTGGCCGGCTGCACTTAATGAGTGAGTGGGGGTGTGAGTAGGGGTAGTGGGTGGTTAATTGTAGTTAGTGGGTAATTAATTAAATATCTATAAATTAACTAATCCTATAAGATACCCCCACCCTATTTCAAATTAGAAACAACAAATGAAAAAACAAAAAATGAAAGAAAAGGAATGTTCACCCTAATGTTCACTGCCGAATGCTCGCTGGAGATTTCTTTCTCCTTTGGGACACGGATTTCGAGGGGGGCTTGAAGGCTTCTCGGAGTTCATTACTAGGGAATATTTCAATACTTCATGTGGGTGGGTGTCTCTCTTGCTTTCTAATTAATGTAGAATGCATGTGTGGGTAGTTTTATGCTTGAAATTGATAATTAGTATGAACACTTTAGCTACTTTTGATGATGCATTTGTGTTGCTATCTAGAAATTTCCGTAATAATAAAACATGAGAAGTAATGCACGCTAGACAAAGAATTATGAGTGTCTTGTTGTTACACTATAAATTTTATTAGAGAGTTTTGTAATGGGGAAGTCATGTATTTAAATTATTGGTGTATGTAGAATTTGTGATTGAAAATCATACAAAGTGAAGGGGGTGGATTAAAGTTGAAATGATAGTGAGAAAGTCCCAAAAAATTCAGAATAATCACTAGAGGAAAATATGTTCATGTAGTAGTTATAAAAAAGGGTAGTCTTGATAAATTAACAAAAGCATGTGTTTATAAATGTTCTCAAAAAAATTACTATTTGCAATAATTGTGTGAAGTATCCCTCTAATATGAATAAAATTAATGAGAAATTATTTCTGAAAACTTAGGAATATGTTTTATGAATAATTAAATTGAGAAAAGAGATTAGAAATCGAAAATGATTGAAAGAGTTAAAAATGAAATAAAACAGAGAGTCGAGTTAAAACATTTTGAATCCATATGATATCAGTATTGATGCTTGGCTCTGGTGGCTAGCGCAGGCGCCTGGCACTGCCATGTGTCGTCGGGGGTCCACTGATAGCGGGTTCGAGCCAGGGTGGGCTCTGTTCTTTTGTTTTATTTTCTGGAAATTAAATCAACAGTAGTTTTGGGTACAAAAATAACACAGAGAGCTTTGTAGCAGTAGCCGCAAGTGGCTCATTGGTTTAAGTTGTGGTTTGGCTTGCTGTTGATCTCGGGTTCGAGCTCGGGTGTCCTCATTTGGCTTTTATTTTTATTTTATTATGATTTTCAAGTTTTAAAATTGAGAAATTTCATAGAAATATTTTAGAATATTATTAGATCACTTAGGAATTATTTTATAGTATTCTAAGACATATTTTGAGGAATAAAGATCATGTTCATGTATTAGATGAGATTTGAATTCAAGAAAAATGTACATGATTAAGATTTTAGGGGTTGGTTTATAATTAAATCAATGTACAATGATAAGATTTAAATCATGAACTTCTAGTGATAAATCTTTAAGAGATTGTGTTTTAAATCTTAAATAACTTTTGAATTGAGAATTATACTTGAAGTGTAGATGAATATGAAAAAGGGTTTTAGTAATCAAAAGAGCATTGTGAATTATTAAAATGAATAGTTTGGTTGGTTAACCAAGAAGTGCTTACTTCATGATGAATAAATAAGAGAATAGATTAAAGAATTGAATATATGAATGAAATTGAAAATGCGAATCATTAGGGTGTGAGTGCCCCATAATGTTGAACATGAAAGATGTTGATTCTAGAGACTTATTGAGACCCAGGTACCGGCAAAGTGATGATAATGATTATTGAATTTGAGAAGTGGCCAATACGGGCTTTCATTCTCGCTGTATTGTTTAAGACCGGTAGGAGGGTAAGCTAGCTCTAGGTGGAATTATTATTCATGTTTCAAATGTAAGGATAGGCACTAGGAGAAGATGTAATAAAACTTGGGCAAACGTTAGTGGGGCATGTCTATATAGTCTGACAGTGGATTACTGGACTGTGGTTGCTTGCAGGGTAAGACGATCCTCAATTAAATCCTGGACTATGATTGATTTGATGGCAGATTCCAGGATTATGAATAGTCGGGCGGATGGGAGGTAGTTCACCATTATATATGTATATACCGGGGCTGGAGCGGCACTTGCGGGATGTTAGCACGACGAGGACTTCCGTATAGCTTGACGGTGGATTCCAGGGCTGGAGTCTGTACTCGTGGAATGTCTAAAGCTTGCTTTTGTTACCGTAGTAGAGTATTCATAGCGAGGGATTAAATCCTATATTGAGGAATACGATAAGGACTTGCCTTCGGACCTATGTAGAATGAGATGCATAGAATCCGAACAAGTATGCATTAGTGTCATCGTAGTATTATATATGAATTAAGCATTAAGTCATATCATATACTAACATGTTTAGGATAGTCACTTTTACACTTTATTGTGCATTCAAGTTTGTGTTTGCTAAAGTAAGAGAAGCACTGTTTTATAGCATTGCGTCAGTTGTATGCAACCGATGTGCCCACAGTTTTCCAGTGCAGGGCTTGGATTGGCAAAAAGACATAAAGATGAATTGATGTTTTTCAAATTTAAGTTGTTGATGCTAAAGTTGTATACATCATGTTGTATTCATTTAAAATCGTTGTGTTAATGTAAAGAACAATGTTGTATAATAAAAAAATTAATTTCCTTGTAAAATTGTACGAATTTGAAGTAAAAGATCATGTTTTTCTACGAATTATATGTAAATGGAATTCGGGGCGTTACAGTTATTGCAGCTATTGCCAATACCATAGTGGAAATGGGAACATATAAGTATAAACTTTATCATGGGATTACCCAGCAGTCCAAAAAGGAATGATACTATATGTATTATAGTGGGTCGACTGACCAAGTCTGCACATTTTTTGGCAATAAAGATTACTTGGTCAATGGAGAAGTTGGAAGAAATGTACATTGGGGAGACCGTCATACTGCATGCGGTACCGATAACTATTGTGTCAGACCGAGATTCAAGGTTACCTCAAGGTTTTGGCAGAGCTTGCAGACGGCCCTAGGCACAAAGACCTTGTTCAGTATGACATTTCACCCGCGAATGGATGGACAAATAGAAAGATTCAATCGAGTTTTGGAGGACATGATCCAGACGTGCGTGTTAGATTTTCGAGGATCGTAGGAGAAACACCTATCATTGGTGGAATTTTCCTGCAACAACAGTTATCAGGTCACCACTAAGATAGAACTATTTGAGGCACTACGGTAGGAGGTGCAAGATGCCAGTTTGCTGGTATGAAGTAGGCAAACGAAAGATGTCCTGACTGGAGATAGTCCAGCAGACCCAGAAGATCGACTTGATCCGATAGAGGATGGAAATAGCTCAAAGCCGATAGAAGAGTTATGCAGATAAAAGATAAGTTACTTGGAATTCGAAGTAGGATATTTCATATTTTTAAAAATCTCGCCAACCAAGGGTGTGATCAGGTTGGGGAAAGGAGGTAAACTTTCACCAAGATACATTGGACTGTATCAAATCCTAAAGAGAGTACTCATCCAATTGCCTATTTCAACAATAAATGTCATCAAGGAAGCAGGTTGATTCCACTTATGTTAGAGAGATGTTTGCCATTAATGATGTTGTTAAGAAATGGAGACAATGTCTTTTGTGTAAAGAATTTCTCATTTACTTTGATCATCAGTGCCTACATAATATAATTAACAAGGTTATACAGACTCGCGGCAGAAGTAGATACACAATTTAGGAGGGTACAGATTTAAGTTCTTATACAGACCTGGTAAGAAGAATTTAGCAATTGATGGGCTTTCTAAGAGACCTCATGTGGAGTTCAATTTGTTTTCAGCTATATCTCAACTTCAGTTGTTGTTACTTGACAAAATCAGAGATGAATTGTAGCTAAATCCATACTATAGTGATCTTATTCAAATATCCTCTTTTACTGCATGGTTATCCGTCAAGGAGGGGCTTCTGTTGTTGAAGGTAAGAATTGTTGTGCCTAACTTTATAAACTGAGATTTTGGTTTAGTTTCATTCTAGTTCTATTAGAGGGCATGCAGGAGTTGCAAAGACACTAAGAAGAATAAAAGCTTCTTTTTATTGGCAAAACATGCACAAATATGTACATAATTTTGTACAACAGTGCAGTATATGCTAGTAGACCAAGTATGAGACATCTAAACCTACAAGTTTGCTTCAACCAATGCCAATTCCAATCAAATTTGGGAGGATATATCCTGGACTTCAACACTAGTCTAGCAAATTGCCAAGGCAAACTAGCCATATTGGTGGTTGTGGAAGTATGCCCTTTTTTTCGCCTAGCCTACTATGTTCTCTGCATTTAAGTTAGCCGAAGTATTTGCACATAATATCTTGAAGTTGTATGGTCTTCCCAAATCCACTGTATCTGACAGAGACCCTATTTTTGTGTGCAGTTTTTGAAACGAACTTTTTTAACTACAAGATACTACACTTAAGATGAACACAACTTCTCATCCTCAATCTGATGATCAAACAGAAGTAGTAAATAGATGTTTCGAACAATACTTGAGAGCATTTGTCAGTTAGGAGCCTTAGTAGGGGGGGGGGATTTTTTGACTTAGGCGGCAGAGTATTGGTACAATGCTACTTGGCTTTCACCAACAGGGATGACTTCCTTTGAGGTTGTGTATGGAAGACTACCTCCATGTATCCCAGACTACATCAATGGCAATGCAGCTAATTTTGTTTTGGATTCAATATTCAATTAGAGAAAAGAAGTATATATGAAACTCAAACAGAATTTACTTCAATCTTAGGTTCGAATGAAGAATCAGGCTGATTCTAAGAGATGTGAAAGGAAATTTGTTGTGGGAAATTGGGTATATGTTAAACTTCAAGCCTATAGGCAGAAGGTAGTAGTTCATAGGGTTTTGCAGAAACTATCTAAGAGATACTTTGGTCCTTTAGAAGTGGTGAAGAGAGTGAGAAAAGTTGCGTACAGGCTTTCCTTGCTAGCAAATTTGCGTATACATCCAGTGTTTCATGTCTCTTTGCTTAAAATGTGTAGGATATCACATAGCTTCCTTTCCAATTCTTTTGCCTAAAGGACATGATGATCAAAAATTTATTGTTCAGCCTATAGAAGTGTTAGGGCATAGGTGGATGAAAGGAGGACAAGTTCTACTTGAGACGGTGCTGATTATGTAGGAGAATCTGATGATCGAAGATGCTACGTCCATGGCCAAAGCTTTTCCTCATTTGAACCTTGTGGAAAAGGTTCAGTTTGAAGGAGAGGGTGTTGATACAGGGTTGAATGGGTCGAGTTTTAATAAAGAGAAGAACCCCAAGAGAAGAGTAGTGTGACCTAATCATTTAGAGGATTTTGTTTTGGTGCGAGCTGCACATGCTTTCGAATGTGAGTTTGAAGAGGAACCGAAGTGGGAGAAAGAAGGGACATGTGTACGGGGGTGGTTGATTGTGATTAGAGGGTGAGTTAGAATAAATAAGAGAGTTAGAGAAATAGAGAGAGAGAGTTAGTTAGAACTTGTAATCGATTATTCTCTTGTCTTCTTCTTCTTCTTTATTCTAATGTTCTTTCCTAATTCCAAACCCTAGATTTTTGTATCTCAAATTCTTTCAATGTAGATCATGAATGCCTTTGATTCTTGGATCATTGATGAATGTATTAGTGTTTGAGAAAGGCGATGCTTAAGAACCTCTAATAACTTATATATGGTTAGAATATATGAGGGTTTAAGTTCTCCCTTAGCAAAAAAATTTGAATAGACCACTTACAACAATAAGAGGTTTACAGGGGGTGCATTTACTCCTCCCCCCCCCACCCCCCCCCCCCCCCCCCCCTCTCTCCCTTAAGTGCTCCGTCCCTGGTGGAGAGTGTTAATCGGTTCATTGTTGGAGTTGAGACAGCCTGTAGATCTGTACTCACTAATCAGGAATCTTGGACCAGGGTGCGATTTTCAAGAAAGTTTTTGGACCCTAAAACTTCCTACTACACCCAATATGGGGCACAGCCTAGTCCGAAATTGGGTCATGCTTACTCCCAAACCGTTCTCTTTGGATAACTTTTAAAACAATGTTATATGTAACTCATTTGTGGATAATCAAGAGTTTCTCTCTCTAGATTTTCTGGAGAAAGAAGCTCCCCAAAAAAAACCCCAAAAAGAAAATCCTAGATCTAGATGTGAGTTTGGAGGGGGTGGCAGCCGGGATCTTGCCGCCCCCTCCCCGTTCACCGTTCGACGCCCCCTACCCGTTCGCCCTTCACCCACCTCCACCTCCATCCAAAACCCCCATCTGAAACACCTTTCTACCGCGACGTCGTCATCCCCAGCGCCTTCAACGAGCTCTCCTCCCATCATGCTCCCCTCTCCTCACTATGCTCCGGAATTGGGGACACCTTAGATCTAGTTTATCTCCTCGAAGTCGCCGACCCAGATCTGATCTCCTTAGATCTGGGCGACGGCGAGAGGGGTCCCCCCCACGTCGCACTCCCAAACGTGGAGGCTGTGTTGACGCCTTTGTGTGGGTGGTATTATTGTCGTGTCGAAGCCTTTGTGTGGGTGGTGTCGGCAACAATAGATCTGATCTCCTCAATATCTATTACCGTGTCGACGCCTTTGTGTGGGTGGTATGGAGGGTGTAGTATGTTGTATACACGATTGTGGAGCTTGGGCCCGAAGATGGGGTCCTTCCATGATGTGCGCTCACTTGTCTCAACTTTCGAGGTGTCTGACAATGTCACCAGTGCAGTCTTCACAGCATCTACTATCATGCTATTGAGCTTCTTCCAGCTTAGGCCACTGCCTCTTACAGCGTGTGTCTGTGTGGTGAGAAATCGCCTGAAAGAGCCAGAGTGTAAGAGAGGTGAAGGTATCCTATCACGGCTCTCTCTTGGAGCAGGGTCTTTGGGTGGGGAGAGCGAGATAGTTGTTTGGTGAGAAATCGCCTGAAAAAGCAGAAACGTGAGAGAGGTGAAGGTATCCTCTGCACGGCTCTCTCTTTGGTAGCGGCTGTGGGAGTTGTTGGCGCGTTTGTAGGATGAGTGGAGGAGATTGTGGGAGGCTGCATCTGGGCTGCTTCACCCGATGATCACAATCGACGGGGCACCACCACCACTATGCCCTCATAATGGAAGCTGACGTCCAATGCCATGTGGTGAGAAGAGAAGGTGATACTTCAATCAACTGGGTCTTGTATTAGTTTTCTGATTGAGAGAGAGAGAGAGAGTGGGTGAGTGAAGATGTTGCTCCTTACTACTCTATGTTGGTGTTGGTCTGTATTTGGTCTGTATTTGTGAGAAATCACTGGAGATAGCAAGGGCGTGAGAGAGGTGCACTACAACAAAAATACTCTTCCCCGGCATTTATACCCCGACGTTTTAGTATATACGCCGGGGTAGATCCCTGGCCGCAAATAAACCTAAATTAACCCCCCCTACCCATGCGTTTTAAATAAACGCCGGTGGGTTAGGGGTATTTTATCGAGCTGCTCCTCCCCACCACATCCCGAAAATCCTTTTTCCCCCCCACAAAAAAATCGCACCTTTTTTTCCAACAAAATTTTTTGATCTCCCGCTCAAATCCAAAACCCCCTCCCCCGCCGTGGCCAACGCCGTCTCTCACCGTCCTTTGCCGTCCCCTATAGTCTTCCACTTCCGACCCCGTTCAATCTCTCAACCCCTCACTCCCGAACCCCGGCCTCCCCCATCTCCCTTGCCGTCTCCCTCCCCCGCCGTCTCCCATCGTCGTCGACCTCCGATTCTTCAGGTAAAAATTAATTTAATGTTAATTTTAGGGTTTTAGGGTTTTAGAGTTTGGGAGTTGTTTTAGGGTTAGATTTGTTTTGGGATTTGTTAGTTTTAGGGTTTCTTCAAGAAAAATGTTAACTGAGTGGAATTGAATTTGTTAGTTTTAGCGATTTTATTTGGTGAAGCAACATGGAGTTAGGAAATGGTCTCAAATTGCTAATTAAGAAGTTGGTTGGAAGGATTGGGAAGCAGTGTCTAGAAAGATGGCACAATCATTTGTGTCCCGATATTAAGGTTTCTGTTTTATACATGTACTAGGTTTGCCCGTTGACACGTGCCTACGACACATCTTCGGAACGGCGCACCTTATTTGATCATATAAAATAGTTTTGGAGGGCAAGGAAAATTAATTGAAGTAGCAAAACATATTATATGAGAAACTTTTGGGGGGTCCAGCAAAAAAACATATTATATGATTTTTTGCGATTATTTTTGAATTATTTTTAAAGTTTTTAAATTACTATTTTTTTTAGTTTTTAAAATTTTAATTTTTTAAAAAAATTTCAAAAATTTTTATTTTTTTTATTTATTGAATAGAAGGGGGAGGAGGAGAGAGAGAGAGAGAGAGTAAGAGAGAGAAATAATTAAATAAATATAGGAGTTTTTTGGGGTGGGATTTGAATTTGAGTTTTGGGGAGAAACTTTTGGGAGGGAAAATATGTTTTGTGAGATTAGATCTGGACCTTTGATTTTTTGGGGAATTGAAGGAGAGCCACTTGATAGCTTTCTTTGTGGTTTTATTATATAGATGAGTTTTTTATTAACCAAATTGGAGGGCAGACTCAAGTTGTATGTACAAGTTTCATGCATGGATCATGGATGAGGCTAAAAAAAAACTCTTTTGGTATAGAGTATGCACAATATTGATATGATTTATTAAAATGATGTAAAATATGTATTAAAATATTTTTTGTTAGTTCTTAAAAAAGGATGCCTCTAGATTTCATCAATTAAATATTGTTTCTGCTTAAATTTAATTTCCCAATTTACTGCTCA